>JAOPSE010000017.1:76390340-77590340 GCA_029449295.1 Zea luxurians
TCAGCACGAGCCCTACTTAGCTCGTCTAGCGCATGGTCCAGCTCCATGTTTAGTACGACAGCTAGGTTGACTGTGCTGCTCAACATATGATTGTCCTCACCAACAGGTGAGGCAATCATGCCTCCTATGCTGCCAGATGGACGACGGGGGTAATACTTCAGGTTGAGACCGTCGGCTACCCCGCCGAGCACTGAGCAGTAGTGCGAAAGCGCACGCCATGCGACATCTTGCATGGCCGCCTCAGCTGAGTCCCGCTCAGAGATGGAATAGTGCTCTGAGCAGACCTCAGCACCCCAGAGACTGTTCTCCGGACGGCGCACCAAGCAGGTCGCCTCCCAGCGGTCCGGGTAGACCCGCGACTATGCTGGTAGACCACACAACGATACTCGATGGACCAAGTACGCCGGTTAAGTGCCCGACGTAGCAGGGTGTCAAGCACGTCGTGGAAGTGACACCCGCGAGCAGCGTCGCGAGTGATGGGTCGAGCAACCCATCCTTCCGGCTCCTGGTCAGCAGAAAAGTCGGTGTCGTGGCTCGAGCTGTCGTCGCCACCTCCGTCGTCTGGGTCTCCTCCAGCAGCTACTCCAGGGGCTGGGGCGTCCAGTGGTGGTGCAGGGGGCGCCTCCAGGGGAAGCACAGGGGAGCAGCTCCTCACAGACTCTATCTCCTGCTGGAGCGAGAAAGAAGAGCCCTGCTGCTCCTGCTCCTGTCGTCGACGCTCCTGCTCCTCATGCTGGCGATGGTGCAGCCTCTCCAAGTGACTGGACTGACCGGCCACGGGACGGCGAAGCGGACGCTCCGCGAGACGAGAGGGTAAGAAGGGGATGACAGACTTCCGTGCGGTGTGTCTAAGACGAGCCATCTACAAAAGACACCGCAAGCAAAAGAGTGAGAACAGAACTAGTATGACCAGCAAGTAATGAACCATAAATAAATGAAGGATTAGAATAAAACACAATTTTCAGCAAGGTATGATATATAGTAGAACATAGGTTTGGTCGGTATGACCAACTTTTGAAGGGATACCAAAGTCAAGGCAAGGACAGAGGTCTATAATCCTTAGAACGACCATTCTACTCTAGGTTAGCGGTCCTACAGTCAGCATGGCTTTGATACCACCTATGTCACACCTGGTTTTAGAAGGCAAACCGAATGCGAACCATGTACGTGCCAGGATCAGCAATTCACGTACACAGCAGTTACATAATATGGACATCATCACACAGTGCTCAAATAGTATTAAAAAGGGAAATAATAGTCGATTACATCATATGTCTGAGACATCCACATAGTCTTTACAATAAATCAAAGTGCGGAAAAGAAACGTAGATAAACGCGGCCTTCACAGGCAGCCGACTGGGGGTTGCCGCTAACCCACACCTAGAACTCGTCGTAGTCTTGGAACTCCTGGAAGTCTCCTTCCATGGCTTCATCTTCTCCTGAGCAGTGGTTGCAATGCAGACAACCTGGGGAAGGGGTGGGGGTTGGTGTGTAGAGCAAGGGTGAGTACACATCAACATACTTAGCAAGTATCCTGTTTGGCTGTAGTGGACTAGCTTTATGTGGGGTTAAGTCAAGCAGTTGCTTTTAGTTGGTCATATTGTTATTACTAGTAGAGAAAGCCAAGTTTTAGAATTAACCCACGTTATTAACCCAAACGTACTCTTTTCGAACGGAAAGAATACCACTTACCATTACCATAGTCAATACCAAAAACCATCAATCTCATTGCCACCTGCAAATCCGAACATCTCTGATCAAGTACCACTAATCACTGGAGCTCCCTTGGCCGCTCATAACCGCGAGCACGGCTGATATATCAGTTTCATAACACTCTGCAGAGGTTGTGCACTTTACCCACAAGCCGTGATTTCCCTTTCTGCCCGGAGATCATGACTCTCCATTAATCACTACCAAGGTGACCCAGCAGGGTATCACTACGTAGCCTTTACAAAGATTCCCCAGGGCTGTAGCTGCCCGTTAGGTTTCCTAAATGTACCGCATTCCTCCCCAAGGGACAAATCAACCTTGGCAGAGCGAGCCGCATACACCAAGCCCCATTGACGGCACAACGGCTAAGCGAACTACACCCCGGTTCCTCTAATTACTCAGCTAAGGGCGTCCCACTCCACCCTCATGGTTGCACTGTTTTCCCGGGCGGTCATCCAACGAATAGGTCCTTACGGAGAGGCACTCGAGAAACCGCTCGAGCCCCCTTGAAGGTCACAAGTATAACATCATAATAAAAGAGGGGAAAACAGTGTATCATTGATAACTCTCATCATATTCATTGATTAGAGTTGAGCAATAGCATAAGACTAAGCAATAATAATCCAACCCAAATAGGTAAACAAGGACATGGATAACAAAAGCTAGTCAATCCTTAGGTATAAATGTGTAATGCGGGAGGTGAATTAAAGAATGTATAGGACAAAGATAGGTCAAGGGACACTTGCCTCCACCAACCGACTGCTCAGGGGCTTCTCCTGCGAGTTCTTCGGGTTCTCCGACCGGATCGTTCTCTATGCGAGCGCAAACATACATACATCCACATATTTAATACAAAAGAACAGTACACCATACAATAGAATGCAGTAAGTAAACAGACGTTCCACGCGGGCTCGCAATTACGGTTAAGAGAGAAAGAGGGAAAGACAGTCGAGAAACGATCACGTTACATTATTATTAATTAAACCACTCGCTCGATAGAAGGGAATTAATTTGGACACTACGTTTGGCATAAAGTAAGTCAAGTTCCACATTTAATCATTATAAACAATTGAAGATGAATGAAAGGGTGTGGCCGCACGTCGAGACGTACGACACGATATTTAGATTGCATTAAGAAGTAAACGACTCGCTGCGCGACAGAGCGCACAACGAGACAGTTGCACTAATTATAAAGAGACGTTAAGCATCGCGCGACGAAGCGCACGACGACATACGTCAACAGAGCTGAGTTTAAAGTGGAACGTCGCGCGTCTGGACGCGCGACATCGCACCTTAAACAACCTGAAATTGAAATAGATCGTCGCGCGACGAAGCGCGCGACATAACACTTTAATAAATATAAACTAAAAGAATCGTCACGCGACGAAGCGCGTGACGCGGCACGTCGACTACACAATTTAGCATCGATTAAAACGGGGTTAAGCGCAGTGCGACTACGGTCGCACGCGCGAGGGTGCGCTACGCGTGCCGAGGGCACGCGAACTGCGCAGGCGCACGGGACGCGAGTTGCCGGGACACGGGCGCGGGCAGGGGCACGACCGAGGGCGCGGGGCACGGGGCACGGGGCGCGTGACGCGACCGGGCGGGCGCGACCGGGGGAGGGGCTCGCCGGGCGCGGGGGAGCGCGGAGAAGGGGGCAGGGGTAGGTTCGCCAGGGCGCGGCCGGGCGCGGGGAAGGGGGCAGGGGCGGGCCGCCACCGGGGCGCAGGACGGGGAGGGTGCAGTCGGGCTCGCTGGCGCGCGGGACGGGGAGGGCGCGGGCGCGCGGCCGAGGCGACGCGGGGGAAGAAGAGAGGGCGCGCGCAGGGGAGAAGAGGAGGGAGAGGGAGAGAGAGAGAGAGAGAGAGAGAGAGGAGAAGGGAGGGGAGGGGAGCTCACCTCGGGATCCAACTCCGGCGATCACCGTCTCCAAAACCTAGGGCACCACGGGGAGAGAGAGGTGGAAGAGGGAGAGGGAGGTTGCTGTGCGGGAAATCCAAATGAGAGAGGGAGGAGAGGAGGGGGCGCATGGGGGGGGGAGGGTGTGGGGCGCCAGGGGCGCGCAGGGCCAGGCCGGGCCAGACCGGGCCGGGCTGGGCTGGGTTGGGTTGGGTTGGGCCAAGCCACTTCGCGGATCGAAACCTACGACACACACTACCCTCAAACGGGCTCCAATTGCGAATCGAAATCCGAGACAGAACGAGACGAACACGCGACACCAAACAAAGAAATGCGCTTCGGCATGATGCAACACCCATGACACTTAGGTTTTGGTTTATACATGACACGGACACCTATCACTATACTGGTTTGAAATTGGGAGGAAGGAGCGAAACGGGGAAGAGAAAAGAGAGTAACGCCCGAATTTGGTGAGAGAAAAGAAGAAAAAGTTCTACCCCCAAATTTAGGGCGTTACAGCGGCCTTCCTGCTGCTCTAAGTACACGGTCTTGCCCTTGACCTACCTGAAGGGGCGAGGAGGGTCCTCGTCGTCTCCTCCCCCTAGCGCTAACACATTCTTCGTGCACACCACCTTGACCTGAGGGCTGCATAGGAGAGTGCAAAACTAAGCACGAGTAGATAGCAGCTGATAGGATTACAAAAGAACGGTTAGCTACCTGAAAACCTCACGAGAGAATCCAGGCAGAACAGGAGACGGGCTCACTGGTAGGCGAGATCGCTGAAATGACAGAAGAGGTGAGCACATATTAGTCACATAGTCATAGGTATATGAAATGTGAATAAATATATACACAGAGAATTATGACATAGAAACTGAGTGATTTGGTGATAGAGAGGTCAAACGACGCGGAAAACGACATTTGAGGGAGGAATAGTGCCATAGGAGGTTTGAAATTGGAATTGAGGCATGAAATGACTTGGAATTGAGCCAATACTTCACGAGTAGGTTTATATGAGTAAATATGAGTGAAGCGTGCACTTGGTTTGAATTTAGGCGAAGAAAATGGATTTGTGGCACTCGGCTCGGAAACGATCGCTAGAAATGGGAATTTGTGGAAATTTGGAGTCTGGGATATCGGATTGGCGTGAAATTTGGCGAAGATGTTACTTGAGGTGTCATGAAGGTGCCTAAAAATTTGGGATTGATTTGAGCAAATTTGAGTGGTTTGGGCATTTCACCGAGCAAGTGGCGTGCAGAGTATTGGGTTTGAGGTAAAATGACTATTAGAGGTGAAGAAACCCTCCCTAAAGAGCTAGGAACCTGCAGGGGGACTCAAGGAACATATAGGGACACATCCATGCACTTGATTCACAAGAAATCATGAGAATTTGAATTGGATTCAAATAGGTGGGGAGTGAAGTGAGCACACTAACAAAGAGAGTAACAGAGAGGGAGGAGGGCAGTTGGGAAGCTCACGAGAGAGATGGGAAGAGCTGAGCACAGGGGGAAGAGTGGTCGCCAAAAGACGGCTGGAGCTCACCGGCGGCGAGGTGGGAACAACAGAGAGCTAGAGAGCACCAGAGACCGAGTGGGAAGAAACACAGACAGAGAGCCAGGCTCGGGCTCGGGCAGGGGAAAGCCTTTTTAAAAACCGATTATTGGCGCATCGGACAGTCTACAGTGCCTGTCCGGTGCACACTGGACAGCGCACAGAAGCTGTCCGGTGAACCACCGGACAGCGCACAACAAAAAGGGGATCTACGCGCGCACAGCCGGTGCACCGGACAATGCACAGTGTAGTGTTCGGTGAACACCGGACTGTCCGGTGAGCCCAGATAGAGGGAGTTTTTAAATTTTTTTGAATTTTTCTATCTAATTTTGAACCAAACCAAATCCCAACTTATAAGCACACAAAAGAACACCTGTTGGGCAGGTATATATTGGTACCCTTATATATTTTCTCATAATTTTTAAAATATTTTGCCATAGGCTAGATAGTTTTTAGAGAAAATAGTCAAATGGTGAGATTTGCATTGCGGCTTTGCACTAGGAGTTTCATGAAAGATTTGAGTTTTGAATACTCCCTCTAAGTGCAGTGCCACATGCATGTCTCAAGAACCAACAATAACATAGTAAATGAAATTTTGAGTGCTAAAAAACTTAAAAGCTAGGACTTGTCAAGTTTGAGTCCGAGTTAAGCTTTTTCACTCGCTTTGTTGGCGGTTATCTTAACTAGGTTAGACAAGCCCTAGATGCAATACAAGAAATTTAAATATGCAATGCAGGCTTGACAACACCATTCTGAGATTTTAAATGAAATTTCTGAGATCAAGAATGTTTAACTCATTCCTCAACATACAAAAGCGGGTTTTATCTAGTGGCTTTGTGAAAATATCCGCCAATTGATCTTCCGATCTCACTCCTTCTAAAATAATATCTTTTTTTAACAACATGATCTCTAAGGAAGTGATGATGGTTATCAATGTGCTTGGTGCGAGAGTGTTGTACAGGATTATTAGCAATTTTAACAACACTCTCATTGTCACACAATAAATGTACCTTTTCTAGAACTACACCATAGTCTAGAAGAGTTTGTTTCATATATAAAATCTGTGTGCAACAAGCACCCGCAGCAATGTATTCCACTTTGGCGGTTGACAAGGCAACACTATTTTGCTTCTTGGATGTCCATGATACTAGTGATCTCCTAAGCAAATGGTATCCCCCGGATGTACTGTAATACCAAAAATTGTATACAAGGAATATATAGTGGTCCTCCTATTTCTGTATGCCATGTATTCATCATAACAAGAGCACACCTATACTTAAGAATGATTAACCAAAACGAATGATAAAAAAATGGAATGTGCATCATGCTGAAGCTTGATTTTGTGTGCATTTAGTGATGATATAAAAATAGAGTAAAAAGAAGTATTTTAATACCCAAACTGGAATTTAAATTCTAAAGGAAAAGAGAAGAAAATGGTTACAAGTAAGGTAAAATAAATAAATATATATATATATATTAACTAAATTCAGATTATGTGGTATTTGAATTTAGGCATTTGACCTAAGTTTGAATCTCATAACAGATAGGAATTCAAACTTGAAGTTTAAATTTGAAATGAAAGCAAAGAAAGAAGGAAAACTAAAACAAAAAAAAGAAAAGAAAAGGTAAACCGCCGGACTCACCTAGGCCGAATTCACTGGCGTGGTCCGACACTATTCCTCGCGCATGCGCCGCGGGCGCTGACACCGGGGGTCCCCCGGCCATTCTCTCGCTAGCGTGCCAATTCACTGCCGCACGGGGTCCACTGGTCATCACCCTCCGCGCGACTGGGACAACGGCGCTCGCGAGGAATCCGCGACACGCACACGTCGGTGCCCACCTCTGCCGCCTAATTCGTCGCGGTAGTTGTTGCGCGACTCGGGCGACTATTCCCTGGTATATATATGCTAGCCGCATCTCCCCTATCTTCCCCGTTCTCCTTAACCGAGCCAAACTAAACTCTAGCACCAGCACGGTGGGAGCTATGTACACCACGAAGCTTCAATCCCGTCCACCACCGACGAGCTGAGTTCTGTGCTTGCGCTAGGGAGCCGCGGGGAGTCACTGCTGAAGCGCCGTCGTCGGCCGTGGGGAGATTGTCACAGCGGCGTCCGGAATTCGTGCTCGGACACCCAGGTCCGCGGCACTCCATGGACAGGATCTCCCCGACTTCGATCCGCGGTGAGCACCTTCAGTAGTAATACCCCGTCATTACCACTACCTGTTGCTACTGTTTAATCAGAGTTTAGACGTGAGGGACGAAGATTAGGTAGTTCCGGCCACGGCGCCGCCGCGGAGCGTGGCCTACCGCCGGGGATGTTCTCTGGTGGGAGGAAGGCGTAGCGTGCACCGTTGGATTTAGGACAGGTGGTCTAGATTAGACCATAGATACCCCGCTGCGCGATTCTGATCCGAGCCGCTGGATTTGATTGGGACGGTTCCGATCAGATCGCGTTTCATTAAATCCTAATCGCAGGCCTAGCAACGGACGTCCCTGATTAAAACATAGGGTACCGGTTTGGGACAGTTAATCCTGGGCGTTGGCTTTAGATCGTGCGGCCCAGATCACTCCATACCGCTTCAGTGTGTGACTCTTACAGAAGAGACCTTGGTCTTTTCCATAAACAACTCGCAGTCCATCCCAGGCGCTCCCTGAGTCTGGAGAAAATTTCTAGTTCTACCCCCGTGGTTCTTTGTATTTAGTGCTAGGCCCGGAGAACAAAGAAATTAGATAAATACTTATAGAAATTGATTTTTATTACACAAATAAATCAATAAACTTGTGAAATTCATATATAATCCATCCTAGCTCCAAATTAATCCATTCCAGTTCCTAAATTTTTGTAATATTATTGTTTACCCATTAGTGTCTTTGTTTTGACATGAAAGACACATTAAAATTTATCTAGTACTTAATCTTGTATTAAATACTTAAAACCTTTGGAAACTCATAATTTAAAATCTATAACTCCAAAATTAGTGATTCCTGTTCCTAGGATTTTTATTTTAATGTCTAGATTATTATTGTGTATTTTATGTACATGTTTGGTGTGATGTTAATTTTTGCTATATGTATGTATTGTGTTGATGCGAGTAGACGAGCAAGTCATAGAGGATCCTGAGGTTCAGCTGGTAGAGACTATTGAGCAGGAGCTCGTTGAAGGCAAGTTGTGCCCTTGATCACTTCTTTTACCCATTCATGTTCTTATTAATCATAATGATCTGCATAGGTTAATTTTGATGGGACCCAATAGGTTACCCTAGACTTTGACTATCTTTATACCTTGTTTCACCATTGGTTTTACTACTAAATTTTTGGATAGTACATGCTATTGCTTTATGTGGCTTTGGGTATAGAGATATTCATCACTCATTGTTAAACTTTTTATTATCTATTTATTATTTCCTATTCATGATAAGATCATTATGTTAATGGGAACATGGGGAACCACCCGGGAAAACAGTGTACCACAAGGGTTTAACGGGACGCCCTTGGCTGATTAACTAGAAAAGCTAGTGGATGACTACCTTACCCGAAAGGGGCAAGGGTAGTAGGGGAGTGGTCAGTGTAGGGAGGTCCTTGGGTTGATTTTGCTGTGATGGCGGTCGGGCGAGGGATTCCTGCACTGGAGCTTCATATAAACTGTAGCGGGTTTTCTGAAGCTAGTGGAACTTTGTAAAGGCCTCGTAGTGGTACCCTGCCTCGCTTCCAAGGTAGAGGTGTATGGGGTCTGATCAACTCCGTGGCAAATGGGTAACACGACTTGTGGGTAAAGATGCGCAACCTCTGTAGAGTGTAAAACTGGTATACTAGCCATGCTCACGGTCATGAGCGGCTCGGACACTCACATGATTAATTTATGGAACTTAAACTCAATTTGTCATTTCATTGCATCTGATATTATTTTATTATTATTTTTACTTATTATTACTATGGTTTGGTATTTACTTACACTTAGTAACTGCTAATAAAATTTGACCAACTTCTAAAAGCAATGCTCAGCTTTAACCTTCATTTTATTGATTAGCCTTACACTTCACATGAACTCCCACCTTTGGCGAGTTCATGCCACATTATTCCCCACAACTTGTTGAGCGATGAACATGTGTGAGCTCACTCTTGCTGTCTCACCCCCACAGGAGAAGAACAGGTGGTCAAAGAGGAGCCGCCTAACAATGAGGCTTTCGACTTGATCTAGGTGGCGTCTCCCAGTCAGCTTTCTGGTGCCAAGGATAGATTTTAGTTCCTGCTATATTCATCTTTTATTTTGTTAAGACTTCCGCTATGTAATAAGTTCTCTGATTTTACTGTGACATTTATCTCTATACACTCCGTTATTATATATGTTGTCTTCTTTGGCGCATGTATGAGATGTACCCAGCTTTGTTCCTTAAAACCGGGTGTGACAGAAGTGGTTTCAGAGCAAATGTTGACTGTAGGACGTAACCTAGAAAGAAATGGACGAAACCCTTACCTACTTACCTCACTCTGATTCTTTCTATACTTATCTTGATCCTGTCTCACCTTCTACTGTTCTACTCTGATCATTCTTACCTTTTCTACTCTGAGACAAGATGGATTTCACACCTTGGAATCCTACATGTATGACCTTCTTAGAAGATAGGAGGCCTAAGACAAAATCAAAACTATTTTCTCTATTTAAAAAATGTCTGATTTGCTTCTTTGATTGATTGTAATATTATATATGGACATCTTAGTATGTACCACCATAAGGTAATGAATTAGCTATGGTAGGTAAAACATTAATCTGCTTAGCTAATAAATCCCCCAAAGTAACTTGATTCGTAATCACCTGCCTTGTCTACTATTCTCTCTTACGATATGTTTCTAACTCAGATGGTCAATACCAGGAAGGGTGGTGGAATTGATTTACCTCCCAGTCGACACACTCGGAGGATATTTAGACAACCCCAGCCACAACCAGCAGAGATGGATCCTCCACCACCGCCTCCACCAGGCGGAGTTGACCCACCGGTTGCAGCTCAGATGAGGATGATGCAACAAATGGCAGACACTATGGTAGATATGCGTGCTCAGAGGCAGCAATAACACCAGGAGATGCGCCAGGAACGAGAAGAGATACACCAGGAGTTGTTCCAGGAGCGAGAAGAGATACACCAAGAGAGAAGGGCGCAACAACAACTTCAACAATAATAGCAACAACAGCAACAACAACAAGTACCACTGCCTCCACCACCACCACCAGTTCCACCTCGTGATAAGCACCAGGAGTTTATGAGCCATAAGCCACCGACCTTCGCCAGCTCGCCAGATCCACTTGATGCAGATGATTGGTTGAAGTCAATTGAGAAGATGCTCAACATTGCCCAATGCTCAGACCGGGAGAAAGTTCTTTATGCTTCTGGTCATCTGACAGGTCCTGCTGCTGACTGGTGGGATTTTTATGTGGCTGCCCATGATGCTGCCGACACTATTACTTGGGCAGAATTCAGTACACAGTTCAGAAACTATCATATTCTGGCTGGATTGATGAAGATCAAGAAGAAGGAGTTTCTATCGTTAAAGCAAGGCAACATGTCTGTCAGCGAGTACCGAGATAAGTTCATTCAGCTCTCTAGATATGCTCCGGAGGAAGTTGCTAAGGATGAGAGAAAGCAGGAGCACTTTATTGAAGGACTTAATGGACCCCTACAGTATGCACTGGTGGCACACACATTTCCATCATTTCAGAGGCTACTGGATAAGACTCTTGCTATTGAACACAAGCGTGTTCAACTGGGAGACTTGAAGAGGAAGGCTATCTCACAAGGATAGGGTAGCAGCAGTGTTCGTCCTCGCTATGTTTTGCCACAGGGTACACCTACTCGTCCAGGAGGAGGACCACACCCAGCTCAGTACGCTCCACAGGGGTCTCCACGGACACCTCCTACTCGTCAGGCTACTCCCACTGACACCCCGACGAGGTCTGCAGGACAGAAGACCAGCCCTACATGCTTCAAGTGCAGTCAGATTGGGCACTATGCTAATGCTTGTCTGATGGGGAATTCTGGTACACCAGTTAAGAACAAGCAATAGACTCCTGGCAAGGGATATTCTATAGCCAGAGTTAATCAAGTCAGCGTTGATGCTACTCCTGATGGTGCTGACATCGTACTCGGTATGTTTTACATTAATGCCATTCCTGCAACCATATTATTTGATTTTGGTGCTACACACTCCTTCATGTCATCTCGATATGCCAACACAAATGAGATACCACTGCTAAATATGAGAAAACCAATGATAGTAATCACACCTAAAGGGCCTATTGAGGCAAATCAAATGACACGTAGATTGACATTAACAATTATGGGGTGAGAATTTGGAGCTACTACTATAATATTAGAGGCAAGCAGTATAGATCTGATCCTTAGTATGTCATGGTTAAGAAAGGCAAAGGCCATTATAGCATGCGGTAGGGGTATTGTAGAACTCGCCAGCCCTAAAGGAGATAGATTCCAAGTTCAAATTGCAGTAACCACCTCTTCCAAACGGGCGATATACTTTATAGCTAAGGAGTTTGTTGGAGACAACATCCGGGTGGTTAGAGATTTTCCTGATGTCTTTCCAGAGGAGTTACCAGGGATGCCACCAGATAGGGAAGTTGAGTTTGTAATTGATCTTCTACCTGGAACTGCCCCCATTTCTAGACGGCCATACAGGATGTCTGTAGAAGAGTTAAAGGAACTTAAGAAGCAGTTAACAGAGTTACAAGAGGTAGGGTACATTCGTCTGAGTTCCTCACCCTGGGGAGCATCGGTTCTGTTTGTGCAGAAGAAGGATGGTTCGCAACGGATGTGTGTGGATTATAGATCACTTATGTTACTGTGAAGAACAAGTATCCGTTACCCCGCATTGAGGATTTGTTTGATCAGATGAGAGGTGCCAGGGTGTTTTCTAAGATTGATCTCCAATCGGGTTACCATCAAATGAAGATTAGACCATCGGATATTCCCAAGACAGCTTTCTCAACCTGATATGGATTATATGAGTTTACTGTTATGTCATTTGGATTAACCAATGCACCAGCTTATTTTATGAATTTGATGAATAAGGTGTTTATGGAGTATTTGGACAGATTCGTCGTGGTGTTCGTCGACGATATTCTTATCTATTCTAAGAGTGAAAGTGATCATGAAGAACATTTGAGATTGGTGCTATAGAAGCTATGAGATAATCAACTCTACGCCAAGTTTAGCAAGTGAGAGTTTTGGATTGACAAGGTGCCATTCCTTGGACATATTATTTCCAATGGAGGAATAGCAGTGGATCCTGCTAAAGTGAAGGAGATAATGGAATGGAGCGTGCCCACTACCGTCACTGAGATTCGAAGTTTGTTGGGGCTTGCAGGATATTATCGGAGATTTATTGAAGGATTCTCTAAGATTACCAAGCCTATGACCTCGCTTCTGGAGAAAGGAAGAGAATTTAAGTGGGATGAGAAATGCCAAGAAAGCTTTGATCAATTAAAGAAGAGATTGATGTCACCACCAGTGTTGGTTATGCCAGATCTACAGAAGGGATTTGACATTTATTGTGATGCATGTGGCCAAGGATTAGGATGTGTGCTCATGCAAGAAGGACATGTGATCGCTTATGCGTCTCGTCAGTTGCGGAAACATGAATTGAACTACCCCACTCATGACTTGGAACTGGCAGCCGTTGTGCATGTGCTTAAGATTTGGAGACATTATATTATGGGAACCAAGTGTCAAGTATACACGGATCATAAGAGTTTGAAGTATATATTCACTCAGAAGGATCTCAACCTTAGTCAATGCCATTGGTGGAGCTTATTAAGGATTATGATTTGGAGATTCACTATCACCCGGGCAAGGCGAATTTGGTTGCAGATGCCTTGAGTCGGAAGGAGCATGTTCACTCCGCTTTTGTTGTCTAGCTACCCGATGAATTAGCAAAAGATTTTGAGAGACTCAACTTGGGAATCTGAAAGCTCTCTTGTGAGTTTTGGTGTTTGGATGACAACTCAATTAAAGGACTAACAAGTGTACTAAGTGTTGAACAGGTGCTTAAGGTAAAACTAACAGGGTTCAACAAGTGAACAAATGTGATCGTCCAAGAACTGGATTATGGATACATAATGGACATCACAAGTAAGATGGACATTGCATAAAGTGAGACTCGGGTGCGTAGCTCGGAGACAACTGATCAAGCCAAGGATGGAGGCAAGAAGAGCTTCGAGGTACCAAGTGCACGGGAGAAGGTCAAAGAGGCTGAGGAACCCAAAGCCAAGGGTGAAGAAGAAGACTTGCAAAGTCAAGGGTGATCGAGTAGAGAACAGCTACGACACATCAAGGATCACTACATAAGGACGTGACTTACAACCAATGAGGAAACATATCTAATTATGTGGTGTAAGTCAAAAGGCTTAAGACCAAGCTCTAAGAAGGAGATCAAGGTTACTAGAAGAAGAAGCAGTGTCAAAACCAGAACTGGAAGCAGCCCAAAAAGAGCTAAGTGCGCCTTGACTTTTAGTTTGGGTTGTTCCTATGTTTGGAAATGTTCTATGTGACCTTTGCAGGATGTTGGAGCTAAGAAATGTCAATCTAGATCAAGTCAAGCTGACTTGATGATTTATGAGTCCAACATCAAAGCTCAAGCATGTCAAATGCTATAGATGTAAAAATCAAAGAGAAGGTATGTTTCTAGACTTAGTACATTGGTTTTTGTGTACTAACATATTTGTCTAAGTGTTAGAAACAGAGAAAAGAAGAAAAGAAAAGAGATGCAAAATGCTTGGCTGTGTACAGCCAAGACTCAGCTCAGTCTGGCACACCGGACTGTCCGGTGGTGCACCGGACAGTGTCCGGTGGTGCACCGGATAGTGTCCGGTGCGCCAGGCTGAACTCTGGTGAACAGTCCACTCTTGGGAGAAGCCGGTGGCGTACGGCTATAATTCACCGGACTGTCCGGTGGAGCACCGGACTGTCCGGTGAGCCAACGGTCAGCCGGGCCAACGGTCGGCCGAGGATTCCGCGCGTGACACGTGGCCGAGCCAACGGCTAGAAGGGGGCACCGGACTGTCCGGTGTGCACCGGACAGTGTCCGGTGCGCCAACGGCTCCAGGACTGCAATGGTCAACTGCTCCATTTCTGGAAGGAAATCGGGCACCGGACTGTCCGGTGCGCCACCCGACAGAAGGCAAGATTTGCCTTCCTGGATTGCTCTCAACGGCTCCTAGGCCCCTTGTGCCTATAAAAGGGACCTCTAGGCGCCTCAATCAAAAAAGAAGAGGAGCCACCAAGTGTAGACATCACTCGAATCAATTCTCACTCTCCCTCTTGTGTGTATCTCTCTAGTTTGTGTAGAAGGCAAAGCTATAAGCCTTTAGAGAGAGGAGAAGTGCTGCTAAGAGCAAGAGCAAGGTCTTGAGCGTAGTGTTACTCTGCCGGGGTGCTGTCAAGAAGTTTGTAAGCAGCCGCGGTTTTTGGTTGTAACCCAACTCAACATAGTGAAAGGCTCTATCTGTCATACCGACAGATCTTAGCAAACAGAGGAAGGAGTTGAAACAGACTCCAAGCCCAGGTGTGGCTAACTCCAACGAGGACTAGGCAAGCATTTCAGGCTTGGCCGAACCTCGGGATAAATCCTTGCGTCTGTGTGCTCTGTTCCGTTTTGTATTCTGACTCTCTGTCCTACTCGCTTTTATATCTGCACTTCACTGCTTACTTGTGGTATTAGCTTTCCTTGAAGTGCAGGATATTCTTAAGACAGGAACTTCAATTCCACTGCAACCTACTCGAAGGGTTCTTCACTCCACAACGATCCTATCTTTGAGTAGAGTAAGATTTAAGTTTTAAAGTGATAATTTTTATTCGCCTATTCACCCCCCCTCTAGGCGACATCCAGATCCTATTCCCGGGCCAAAGGGAACTTTCAGAATCGTTACACATACTGAAAGAGTCACCATTGAATTGGAACCTACCTTGGAGCAAGAAATTCGTAAGGGTCAGGTTGGTGATGCTAAAATTCAAGAGATTAAGGATCTGATTACTGAAGGTAGAGGTCCAGAATTCACGGAGGATGTGCAAGGCACTGTATGGTTCAAAGATCGGATATGTGTTCCGGAGATTGATAGCCTTCGTGAGACTATATTAAATGAAGCCCATGATTCTGATTACTCTATCCACCCTGGTAGCACTAAGATGTATCAGGATTTGAAGCAAAAGTATTGGTGGTATGGACTGAAAAGAGATGTTGCTGCACATGTGGCTAAGTGTGATGTGTGTCAAAGAGTCAAGGCCGAACATCAAAGACCAGCTGGACTATTGCACCCGCTTAAGATTCCCGAGTGGAAATGGGAAGAAATTGGTATGGATTTCATTGTTGGACTACCCCGCACTCCGGTAGGATATGACTCTATTTGGGTGATTGTGGATAGATTGACAAAAATGGCTCATTTCATACCTGTGAGGACTAATTACACGAGAGCCAAGCTAGCAGAATTGTATATGACTCAAATAGTTTGTCTATATGGAGTGCCTAAGAAGATCGTGTCCGATCGAGGATCACAGTTTACTTCTCGGTTTTGGAAGAAGTTGCATGAGAGCTTGGATACAAAGTTGAATTTTAGTTCAGCCTACCATCCTCAGACTGATGGGCAGACAGAGAGGACTAATCAAGTGCTGGAGGATATGTTAAGAGCTTGTGCTCTTAAACATGGTGGAAGTTGTGATAAGAGCTTACCATATACGGAGTTCTCTTACAATAATAGCTACCAGGCCAGTTTGAAGATGTCACCATTTGAGGCTCTATATGGCAGAAAATGCAGGACTCCTCTATATTGGGATCAGGCTAGAGAAAGACAGTTCTTTGGGCCTAAACTTATACAAGAGGCAGAAGAACAAGTGCGAATGATAAGGGAGAATTTGAGAATTGCACAATCAAGACAGAAGAGCTATGCTGATACCCGCAGAAGACTACTGGAGTTTAAGGAGGGTGATCACGTGTATCTGAACGTGTCACCAATCCAGGGTATGAGGAGATTTAAAGTTAAAGGAAAGTTGTCCCCTCGCTTCATTGGACCTTTCTTGATCTTAAAGTGAGTGGGTGAAGTTGCATACTGTAAGGAAAATGGACCCCGGGCCATTTTGGCTAATTGAGTTTTGGTGTTTGATGAACAACACAATACGTGAACTAATAAGTTTTCTAGTGTTTGTGTTTGTAGTTCACATGATGCAATATTTACTTGGACTAAGGAATTGAGGAAAGCAACACCTCAAAAGAAGCATAAAATGACGCATAGAAGTCCAAGACTCAAGAACAAAAGAAGCCCGAAGAAATCAACGAAGAAACCTTGAAGAGGGCTGTCAGCCAGCGCCTGGTGGCGCACCGAACAGTGAACAGTACCTGTCTGGTGCGCACCGGACTGTCCGATGGGACAACCGGACAGTCTGCACAGAGAGGCCACAGACAGGCGCTCTTGGGCTGTAGCACCAGACTGTCTAGTGGTGCACCGGACAGTCGTCACCTGACTGTCTGGTGTGCACCGGACAGACGGCAACGGTCGGATCCAACGGTCGACTGCTACAGGCGCCAACGGTCGGCTGACGTGGCGTGCACCGGACACTGCACAGTGGCTGTCCGGTGGTGCACCGGACTGTCCGGTGCACCCGACGACAGAAAGCTGTTGCTTTCTGTCCAACGGCTAGTTTGGGGATTGGAGGCTATAAATACCATCCCAACCGGCCATTCTCAAGTGTGGGAGCCCAAGCAACATACCAAGGCATATAGTGCACATTTCCAAGAGCTCAAACACCCAAGTGCTTAATAGAATCACTCGGTGATTAGCGTAGGTGCTTTGCGAAGTGCTTAGGTTAGTTAGACCACTTTAGCACTTGCTCTAGGTGAACCCTAGTTAGTTGAGTGAGTTTTGTAAAACCACACAACCCCTCGGCTCTTGCGTGAGTCGTTGTAATTGTACCGAGTGGGGCGAGAGTCTTGCGAGACCGTGGCAACCGCGTTTGTGTCACGGCCGCCACCGTGTACCGGAGGGAACGAGGCCCATGGCGTTGAGGTCGGAAGCTCGATAGTGGAGACGGCGGGGAGCGTCCGAGAGGAGCCGGAAGCGGAGCACCACTTGCGCGTGGAGAAGGCCCGTGGCTCTCTACGGAGTTACTCGACCATGGTGCTTGGCCCTCACGTGGGCTTCCCTTTGCGTAGGGGCACCAACGAGGATTAGTCGGGACCTTGCGTGGTTCCGGATACCTCGGTAAAAATACCAGCGTCATCCATGAGAGTTTGCTTCTCTACTTTGCTCTTTAAGTTTCCACATTTATATTAAGCATTTAAGTTTCAATCTTGTATTCATACTTATTTAGTGTAGATTGAAACTTAGCTATTGCGGTAGAGATAGCAACACTTAGACAAAATCTAGTTTGCACATTCTAGTTTGATTATTTGCATAGGTTTTGCTCTAGGGATTTAATTGTGGCCTAGTTTAGTAAAAGTTTTAGAAGTCCTAATTCACCCCCCTCTTAGGCGTCACCCGTTTCCTACACATACCAATTAGAACTACCCGATCACCTTGCAGATGTACATGATGTCTTCCACGTGTCACAACTAAAGAAGTGCCTCAGAGTACCTGAGGAGCAACTACCAATGGAGGACCTTAGTGTTCAAGATGACCTGACTTATGCTGAGTACCCTATCAAGATTCTGGACACTTCGACTCGAGTTACAAGAAATAAGGTGATAAAGATGCGCAAAGTACATTAGAGTCACCACGGAGAAGATGAAGCTACTTGGGAGAGAGAAGAAGAGCTTCGCATAGATTTTCCCCATCTTTTCCCTAGACCTTCCTAAATCTCGAGGACGAGATTCTTGTTAAGGGGGGTAGGATTTGTAATACCCAAAATTGTATACAAGGAATATATAGTGGTCCTCCTATTTCTGTATGCCATGTATTCATCATAACAAGAGCACACCTATACTTAAGAATGATTAACCAAAACGAATGATAAAAAATGGAATGTGCATCATGCTAAGCTTGATTTTGTGTGCATTTAGTGATGATATAAAAATAGAGTAAAAAGAAGTATTTTAATACCTAAACTAGAATTTAAGTTCTAAAGGAAAAGAGAAGAACATGGTTACAAGTAAGGTAAAATCAATATATATATATAAATTAACTAAATTCAGATTATGTGGTATTTGAATTTAGGCATTTGACCTAAGTTTGAATCTCATAATAGATAGGAATTCAAACTTGAAGTTTAAATTTGAAATGAAAGCAAAGAAAGAAGGAAAACTAAAACAAAAAAAGAAAAGAAAAGGTAAACCGCCAGACTCACCTAGGCCGGATTCACTGGCGCGGCCCGACACTATTTCCCCGCGCATGCGCCGCGAGCGCTGACACCGGGGGTCCCTCGGCCATTCTCTCGCTAGCATGCTGATTCACTACCGCACGGGGTCCACTGGTCATCGCCCTCCGCGCGACTGGGTCAACGGCGCTCGCGAGGAATCCGCGACGCGCACACGCCGGTGCCCACCTCTGCCGCCTAATTCGTCGCGGTAGTTGTTGCGCGACCCAGGCGACTATTCACTGGCATATATATGCCAGCCGCATCTCCCCTATCTTCCCCGTTCTCCTTAACCGAACCAAACTAAACTCTAGCACCGGCACGGTGGGAGCTGTGTACACCACGAAGCTTCAATCCCGTCCACCACCGACGAGCTGAGTTTTGTGCTTGCGCTAGGGAGCCGCGGGGAGTCGCTGGTGAAGTGCCGTCGCCGGCCGTGGGGAGATTGTCACAGCGGCGACCGGAATTCGTGCTCGGACACCAAGGTCCGCGACACTCCGTGGACAGGTTCTCCCCGACTTCGATCCACGGTGAGCACCTTCAGTAGTAATACCCCGTCATTACCATTACCTGTTGCTACTTTTTAATCGGAGTTTAGACGTGAGGGACGGAGATTAGGTAGTTCCAGCTATGGCGCCGCCGCGGAGCGGGGCCTGCCGCCGGGGATGTTCTCTGGTGGGAGGAAGGCGTAGCGTGCGCCGTTGGATTTAGGACAGGTGGTCTAGATTAGATCATAGATACCCCGTTGCGTGATTCTGATCCGAGCCACTGGATTTGATTGGGACGATTCCGATCAGATCGCGTTTCATTAAATCCTAACCGCAGGCCTAGCAACGGACGTCCCTGATTAAAACATAGGGTACCGGTTCGGGACAGTTAATCCTGGGCGTTGGCTTTAGATCGTGCGGCCCAGATCACTCCATACCGTTTCAGTGTGTGACCCTTGCAGAAGAGACCCTGGTCTTTTCCATAAACAACCCGCAGTCCATCCTAGGCGCTCCCTGAGTCTGGGGAAAATTTCTAGTTCTGCCCCTGTGGTTCTCTGTATTTAACGCTAGGCTCGGAGAACAAAGAAATTAGATAAATACTTATAGAAATTGATTTTTATTACACAAATAAATCAATAAACTTGTGAAATTCATATATAATCCATCCTAGCTCTAAATTAATTCATTCCAGTTCCTAAATTTTTGTAATATTATTGTTTACCCATTAGTGTCTTTGTTTTGACATGAAAGACATATTAAATTTTATCTAGTACTTAATCTTGTATTAAATACATAAAACCTTTGGAAACTCATAATTTAAAATCTATAACTCCAAAATTAGTGATTCCTGTTCCTAGGATTTTATTTTAATGTCTAGATTATTATTGTGTATTTTATGTACATGTTTGGTGTGATGTTAATTTTTGCTATATGTATGTATTGTGTTGATGCGAGTAGACAAGCAAGTCACAGAGGATCCTGAGGTTTAGCTGGTAGAGACTGCTGAGCAGGAGCTCGTTGAAGGCAAGTTGTGCCCTTGATCACTTCTTTTACCCATTCATGTTCTTATTAATCATAATGATCTGCATAGGTTAATTTTGATGGGACCCAATAGGTTACCCTAGACTTTGACTATCTTTATACCTTGTTTCACCACTGGTTTTACTACTAAATTTTTGGATAGTACATGCTATTGCTTTATGTGGCTTTGGGTATAGAGATATTCATCACTCATTATTAAACTTTTTATTATCTATTTATTATTTCCTATTCATGATAAGATCATTATGTTAATGGGAACATGGAGAACCACTCGGGAAAACAGTGCTACCACAAGGGTTTAATGGGACACCCTTGGCTGATTAACTAGGAAAGCTAGTGAATGACTACCTTACCCGAAAGGGGCAAGGGCAGTAGGGGAGTGGTCAGTGTAGGGAGGTCCTTGGGTTGATTTTGCTGCGATGGCGGTCAGGCAAGGGATTCCTGCACTGGAGCTTCCTATAATCTGTAGTGGGTTTTCTGAAGCTAGTGGAACTTTGTAAAGGCCTCATAGTGGTACCCTGGCTCGCTTCCTAGGTAGAGGTGTATGGGGTCTGATCAACTCCGTGGCAAATGGGTAACACGACTTGTGGGTGAAAGTCGCCTAGAGGGGGGTGAATAGGCGGAATCTAAAAATTATAAACTTAAGCACAACTACAAACCGAGGTTAGCGTTAGAAATGTAAATGAGTCCGAAAGAGAGGGCACAAAACAAATCAACCAAGAATATAAAGCGGATGACACGGTGATTTGTTTTACCGAGGTTCGGTTCTTGCAAACCTACTCCCCGTTGAGGTGGTCACAAAGACCGGTTCTCTTTCAACCCTTTCCTTCTCTCAAATGGTCACAAAGACCGAGTGAGCTTTTCTTCTCAATCAAATGGGACACTAAGTCCCCACAAGGACCACCACACAATTGGTGTCTCTTGTCTTGGTTACAATTGAGTTGATCACAAGAAAGAATGAAGAAGAAAAGCAATCCAAGCGCAAGAGCTCAAATGAACACAAGTCACTCTCTCACTAGTCACTATTTGATTGGAATGATCTTTGGACTTGGGAGAGGATTTGATCTCTTTGGTGTGTCTTGTATTGAATGCTATAGCTCTTGTAAGGTGTAGGAAGTCTGAAAACTTGGATGCCATTAATGGTGGGTGGTTGGGGTATTTATAGCCCCAACCACCAAAGTAGCCGTTGGTGGAAGCTACTGTCGATGGGCACATCGGACACTGTCCGGTGCGCCAGCCATGTCACCCGGCCATTAGGGTTCGACCATTGGAGCTCTGACTTGAGGGGCCACCGGACAGTCCGATGGTGCACCGGACAGGTCCTGTAGACTGTTCGGTGCGCCTCCTGGCGCCTGCTCTGACTTCTGCGCGCGCAGGCGCACACTGTAGCGCATTTAATTCCTCTGCAGACGACCGTTGGCGCAAAGTAGCCGTTGCTCCACTGGCACACCGGACAGTCCGGTGCAACGCCGGACAGTCTGGTGAATTATAGCGGAGCGGCTCCTAGAATTCCCGAAGGTGGCAAGTTCGGAGTTTTATTTCCTGGTGCACCGGACACTGTCCGGTGGCGCACCGGATAGTCTGGTGCGCCAAATCAGGGCACACTTCGGTTGTCTTTTGCTCCCTTTGTTTGAACCCTTCCTTTTGACTTGTATTGGTTTGTTGTGAACCTTTGGCACCTGTAGAACATATTTTCTAGAGCAAACTAGTTAGTCCAATAATTTGTGTTGGGCAATTCAACCACCAAAATTCATATTGGAAAAGGTTTGACCCTATTTCCCTTTCAATCTCCCCCTTTTTGGTGATTGATGCCAACACAATCCAAAGCAAATATAAAAGTGCAGAATTGAACTAGTTTGCATAATGTAAGTGCAAAAGTTGCTTGGAGTAGAGACCAATATACTTATCTCAATAGATGTGCATGGATGGTTTTTCTTCTTATTTAAAATTTTGGACCACATTTGCACCACGGGTTTTGTTTTGCAAATAGTCAAAGGTACATGAATAAGATTGAAGAAAGCATTTTCAAGATTTGAAATTTTCTCCCCCTGTCTCAAATGCTCTTCCTTTGACTTAAACAAACTCCCCCTAAATAAAATTCTCCTCTTAGTCTTCAAGAGGGTTTTGCAAGTTTTGAAGATACTATTTTCTCCCCTTTTTGAACACAATAAGATATTAAATTGAAAACTTCATTTTTAAATTTGGTGGTGGTGCGGTCCTTTTGCTTTGGGCTCATACTTTCTCCCCCTTTGGCATGAATCGCCAAAAAACGGATACTTGTGAGTGAGATATAAGCCCTTTTTATCAAACTTTCTCCCCTTTGGTAAATAAAGACATGAGTGAAGATTATACCACAGTGGAGAATAATGCGGAATATCGGCAAATAACAATGGAGTTGAGTGGAAGCGCCTTCTTTGCCGAATACTCCACTTCCCTTTCAATATCTATGTCTAAGCATAAGATGATACTTGAAAACACATTAGTCATAGACATAAAAGAGATATGATCAAAGGTATAAAAATGAGCTATGTGTGCAAAGAATCAATCAAAATTCCTGGAATCAAGAATATTTAGCTCATTCCTAAGTTTGGTAAAGGATTGCTCATCTAAAGGCTTGGTAAAGATATCGGCCAATTGGTCCTTGGTGTTTATATAGGTTATCTCGATATCCCCCTTTTGTTGGTGATCTCTCAGAAAGTGATACCGAATGGCTATGTGCTTAGTGCGGCTGTGTTCAACAGGATTATCCGCCATGCAGATTGCACTCTCGTTGTCACATAGGAGAGGGACTTTGCTAAACTTGTAGCCATAGTCCCTAAGGGTTTGCCTCATCCAAAGCAATTGCGCGCAACAATGGCCTGCGGCAATGTACTCGGCTTCGGCGGTAGAAAGAGCTACTGAGTTTTGTTTCTTTGAGGCCCAAGACACCAGGGATCTTCCCAGAAACTGACAAGTCCCTGATGTGCTCTTCCTATTAATCTTACACCCTGCCCAATCAGCATCGGAATATCCTAATAAGTCAAATGAGGATCCCTTGGGGTACCAAAGACAAAACTTAGGTGTATGAACTAAGTATCTCAAGATTCGCTTCACGACCCTAAGGTGAACTTCCTTAGGGTCAGCTTGGAACCTTGCACACATACATACGGAAAGCATAATGTCCGGTCGAGATGCACATAAATAGAGTAAAGAACCTATCATCGACCGGTATACCTTTTGATCTACAGATTTACCTCCCGTGTCGAGGTCGATATGCCCATTGGTTCCCATGGGTGTCTTGATGGGTTTGGCATCCTTCATTCCAAACTTAGTGAGTATATCTTGAATGTACTTTGTTTGGCTGATGAAGGTGCCCTCTTGGAGTTGCTTGACTTGAAATCCTAAGAAATACTTCAACTCCCCCATCATAGACATCTCGAATTTTTGAATCATGATCCTACTAAACTCTTCACAAATAGATTTGTTAGTAGACCCAAATATGATATCATCAACATAAATTTGGCATACAAACAAATCATTCTCAATGGTTTTAGTGAATAAAGTAGGATCGGCCTTTCCGACTTTGAAGCCATTAGTGATAAGAAAATCTCTTAGGCATTCATACCATGCTCTTGGGGCTTGCTTGAGCCCATAAAGCGCCTTAGAGAGTTTGTAAACATGGTTAGGATACTCACTATCTTCAAAGCCGGGAGGTTGCTCAACATAGACCTCTTCCTTGATGGGTCCATTGAGGAAGGCACTTTTCACGTCCATTTGGTAGAGCTTAAAGTCATGGTGAGTAGCATAGGCAAGTAATATTCGAATTGACTCAAGCCTAGCTACGGGTGCATAGGTTTCACCAAAATCCAAACCTTTGACTTGTGAATACCCTTTGGCCACAAGTCGTGCCTTGTTCCTTGTCACCACACCATGCTCATCTTGTTTGTTGCGGAAGACCCACTTAGTTCCTACAACATTTTGGTTAGGACATGGAACTAAATGCCATACCTCATTCCTCTTGAAATTGTTGAGCTCCTCTTGCATCGCCAACACCCAATCCGAATCTTGAAGTGCTTCCTCTACCCTGTGTGGCTCAATAGAGGAAACAAACGAGTAGTGTTCACAAAAATGAGCAACACGAGATCGAGTAGTTACCCCCTTATGAATATCTCCTAGGATGGTGTTCACGGGGTGATCTCGTTGGATTGCTTGGTGGACTCTTGGGTGTGGCGGTCTTGGATTTTGTTCATCCTCCTTGTCTTGATCATTTGCATCTCCCCCTTGATCATTGCCATCGTCTTGAGGTGGCTCGTCTTCTTGATCTTCTTCTTCATCATCTTGAACCTCATCCTCATCTTGAGTTGGTGGAGATGCTTGCATGGAGGAGGATGGTTGATCTTGTGCTTGAATGGGCTCTTCGGATTCCTTAGGACACACATCCCCAATGGACATGTTCCTTAAGGCAACGCACGAAGCCTCTTCATCATCTAATTCATCAAGATCAACTTGCTCTACTTGAGAGCCGTTAGTTTCATCAAACACAATGTCACAAGAAACTTCAACTAGTCCAGTGGACTTGTTGAAAACTCTATATGCCCTTCTGTTTGAATCATATCCTAGTAAAAAGCCTTCTACAGCCTTAGGAGCAAATTTAGATTTTCTACCTCTTTTAACAAGAATAAAGCATTTGCTACCAAAGACTCTAAAATATGAAACATTTGGCTTTTTACCGATGAGGAGTTCGTATGATGTCTTCTTGAGGATTCGGTGTAGATATAACCGGTTGATGGCGCAAGCGGTGTTGACCGCCTCAGCCCAAAACCGATCCGAAGTCTTGTATTCATCAAGCATGGTCCTTGCCATGCCCAATAGAGTACTATTCTTTCTTTCCACTACACCATTTTGTTGTGGCGTGTAGGGAGAAGAGAACTCATGCTTGATGCCCTCCTCCTCAAGAAAGCCTTCTATTTGTGAGTTCTTGAACTCCGTCCCATTGTCGCTTCTTATTTTCTTTATCCTCAAGCCGAACTCATTTTGAGCCCGTCTCAAGAATCCTTTCAAAGTCTCTTGGGTTTGAGATTTTTCCTGTAAGAAGAATACCCAAGTGAAGCGAGAATAATCATCCACAATAACTAGACAGTACTTACTCCCGCCGATGCTTATGTAAGCAATCAGGCCGAATAAATCCATGTGGAGGAGCTCGAGTGGCCTGTCAGTCGACATGATGTTCTTATGTGGATGATGAACACCAACTTGCTTCCCTGCTTGGCATGTGCTACAAATCCTGTCTTTCTCAAAATGCACATTTGTTAGTCCTAAAATGTGCTCTCCCTTTAGAAGCTTGTGAAGATTCTTCATTCCAACGTGGGCTAGTCGGCGATGCCAGAGCCAACCCATGTTAGTCTTAGCGATTAAGCAAGTATCGAGTTCAGCTCTTTTGAAACCAACTAAGTATAGCTGACCCTCTAATACTCCCTTAAAAGCTACTGAATTATCACTTCTTCTAAAGACAGTAACACCTGTATCCGTAAAAAGACAGTTGTAGTCCATTTTACATAATTGTGAAAAAGAAAGCAAGTTGTAATCTAAAGAATCTTCAAGAAAACATTGGAAATAGAATGATCAGGTGATATAGCAATTTTACCCAATCCTTTGACCAAACCTTGATTTCCATCTCCGAATGTGATAGCTCATTGGGGATCTTGGTTTTTCTCGTAGGAGGAGAACATCTTTTCTCCCCAGTCATATGGTTTGTGCACCCGCTGTCGATGATCCAAGTTGAGCCCCCGGATGCATAAACCTACAAAACAAATTTAGTTCTTGATTTTAGGTACCCAAACAGTTTTGGGTCCTTTGACATTAGATACAAGAACTTTAGGTATCCAAACACAAGTCTTTGATCCCTTGTGTTTGCCCCCAACATATTTGGCAACTACTTTGTCGGATTTGTTAGTTAGCACATAAGAAGCATCAAAAGTTCTAAATGAAACATATGATCATTTGATGCTTTAGGAGTTTTCTTCTTAGGCAATTTAGCATGGGTTGATTGCCTAGAACTAGATGCCTCACTCTTATATATGAAAGTATGATTAGGGCCAGAGTGAGACTTCCTATAGTGAATTCTCCTAATTTTGTGTTTGGGATAACCGACAGGGTATAAAATGTAACCCTCGTTATCCTGAACCATGGGAGCCTTGCCCTTAACAAAATTAGACAATCTTTTAGGCGGGGCATTAAGCTTGACATTGTCTCCCTGTTGGAAGCCAATGCCATCCTTAATACCAGGGCGTCTCCCACTATAGAGCATGCTTCTAGCAAATTTAAATTTCTCATTTTCTAAGTCATGCTCATTAATTTTGGCACTAAGTTGAGCTATGTGATCATTTTGTTGTTTAATTAAGGTTAGGTGATCATGAACAGCATCAATGTTAATATCTCTACATCTAGTGCAAATAGTAACATGCTCAACGGAAGATGTAGAGGGTTTGCAAGTATTTAATTCAACAATCTTAGCATGCAACATATCATTCTCATCTCTAAGATTGGAAATAGAAGCATTGCAAACATCTAAATCCTTAGCCTTAGCAATTAATTTTTCATTTTCAATTTTAAGGCTAGAAAGAGAATCATTCAATTTGTTAATATTAACAATTAAGTTGGCATTATCATTTCTAAGACTAACAATTGAATTATCACAATCATCAAGCTTCCCAACCTTAGCAATTAAATTGACATTCTCATTTCTAAGGTTGGAAATAATATCATGGCATGTGCTTAGCTCACTAGTTAATTTTTCACATTTTTCTACTTCTAGAGCATAAGCATTTTTCACCTTAACATGCCTTTTGTTTTCTTTAATTAGGAAGTCCTCTTGGCTATCCAAGAGTTCATCCTTATCATGGATAGCGCTAATTAATTCATTTAATTTTTCCTTTTGTTGCATGTTTAAGTTGGCAAAAAGAGTAAATAAGTCATCCTCATTATCACTAGAATTAGCCTCATCGCTAGATGTTGCATATTTAGTTGAGGATTTTGATTTCACCTTCTTCATTTTGCCGTCCTTTGCCATGAGACACTTGTGGTCGACGTTGGGGAAGAGGAGCCCTTTGTTGACGGCGATGTTGGCGGCGTCCTCGTCGGAGGAGGAGTCGGTGGAGCTCTCGTCGGAGTCCCACTCCCGGCAAACATGGGCATCGCCGCCCTTCTTCTTGTAGTATCTCTTCTTTTCTCTTCTCTTTCCCTTCTTGTCGTCGCCCCTATCACTATCACTAGATAATGGACATTTAGCAATGAAATGACCGAGCTTACCACACTTGTAGCACACCTTCTTGGAATGGGGCTTGTAATCTTTCCCCTTCCTTTGTTTGAGGATTTGACAGAAGCTCTTGATGATGAGCGCCATCTCCCCATTATCGAGCTTGGAGGCGTCGATGGGGATTCTACTTGGAGTAGAATCTTCTTTCTTCTCCTCCGTTGCTTTGAATGCAACGGGTTGTGCTTCGAGTACGGAGGAGGATGCGCCTTGCTCGATGATCTTTTTGGAGCCTTTCATCATTAGTTCAAAGCTCACAAATTTACCTATTACTTCCTCAGGAGACATTAGTTTGTATCTAGGATCACCACGAATTAATTGTACTTGAGTAGGATTAAGAAAAACTAGTGATCTTAGAATAACCTTGACCATTTCATGGTCATCCCACTTTGTGCTCCCGAGGTTGCGCACTTGGTTCACCAAGGTCTTGAGCCGGTTGTACATCGCTTGTGGCTCCTCCCCTTGGTGAAGCATGAATCAACCGAGCTCCCCCTCGATTGTCTCCCTTTTGGTGATCTTGGTCCCCTCATCTCCTTCGTGCGCCGTTTTGAGTACGTCCCAAATTTCTTTGGCGCTCTTCAATCCTTGCACCTTGTTATACTCCTCTCGACTTAGAGAGGCGAGGAGTATTGTGGTGGCTTGTGAGTTGAAGTGCCGGATTTGGGCTACTTCGTCCGAATCATAGTCCTCATCCCCTACGGATGGTACCTGCACACCAAACTCAACAACGTTCCAAATACTAGTGTGGAGTGAGGTTAGGTGATGCCTCATTTTGTCACTCCACATGTTATAATCTTCACCGTCAAAACCGGTGGTTTGCCTAATGGAATGGAAAGTAATGGAGTGCGTTTAGAAATGCAAGGGTAGTGTAGGGGAATCTTACTAAACTTCTTGCGCTCATGGCGCTTAGAAGTTACGGACGGCGCGTCGGAGCCGGAGGTGGATGGCGATGAAGAGTCGGTCTCGTAGTAGACCACCTTCCTCATCTTCTTTTTCTTTTCGCCACTCCGATGCGACTTGTGTGAAGGGGATTCCTTCTCCTTTCCCTTGTTGTGGGACTCTCCCGATGGAGCTTTCCCGTGGCTTGTAACGGGCTTGTCACCGGTAACCATCTCCTTCTTGGCGTGATCTCCCGACATCACTTCGAGCGGTTAGGCTCTAATGAAGCACCGGGCTTTGATACCAATTGAAAGTCGCCTAGAGGGGGGGTGAATAGGCGGAATCTGAAAATTATAAACTTAAGCACAACTACAAACCGGGGTTAGCATTAGAAATGTAAATGAGTCCGAAAGAGAGGGCACAAAACAAATCAACCAAGAATATAAAGCGAATGACATGGTGATTTGTTTTACCGAGGTTCGATTCTTGCAAACCTACTCCCCGTTGAGGTGGTCACAAAGACCAGGTCTCTTTCAACCCTTTCCCTCTCTCGAACGGTCACTTAGACCGAGTGAGCTTCTCTTCTCAATCAAACGGGACACTAAGTCCCCACAAGGACCACCACACAATTGGTGTCTCTTGTCTTGGTTACAATTGAGTTGATCACAAGAAAGAATGAAGAAGAAAAGCAATCCAAGCGCAAGAGCTCAAATGAACACGAGTCACTCTCTCACTAGTCACTATTTGATTGGAATGATCTTTGGACTTGGGAGAGGATTTGATCTCTTTGGCGTGTCTTGTATTGAATGCTATAGCTCTTGTAAGCTGTAGGAAGTCTGAAAACTTGGATGCCATGAATGGTGGGTGGTTGGGGTATTTATAGCCCCAACCACCAAAGTAGCCGTTGGTGGAAGCTGTTGTCGACGGGCGCACTGGACAGTCCGGTGTGCCACCGGACACTGTCCGGTGCGCCAGCCACGTCACCCAGCCGTTAGGGTTAGACCGTTGGAGCTCTGACTTGAGGGGCCACCGGACAGTTCGGTGGTGCACCGGACAGGTCCTGTAGACTGTCCAGTGCGCCTCCTAGCGCCTGCTCTGACTTCTGCGCGCGCAGGCGCGCACTGTAGCGCATTTAATTCCTCTGCAGGCAACCGTTGGCGCGAAGTAGTCGTTGCTCCGCTGGCACACCGGACAGTCCGGTGAATTATAGCGGAGCGGCTCCCAGAATTCCCGAAGGTGGCAAGTTCAGAGTTGGATTTCCTGGTGCACCGGACACTGTCCGGTGGCGTACCGGACAGTCCGGTGCGCCAAACCTGGGCACACTTCGGTTGTCTTTTGCTCCCTTTGTTTGAACCCTTCCTTTTGACTTGTATTGGTTTGTTGTGAACCTTTGGCACCTGTAGAACATATTTTCTAGAGCAAACTAGTTAGTCCAATAATTTGTGTTGGGCAATTAACCACCAAAATTCATATTGGAAAAGGTTTGACCCTATTTCCCTTTCAGTGGGTAAAGATGCACAACCTCTGCAGAGTGTAAAACTGGTATACTAGCCATGCTCACGGTCATGAGCGGCTCGGACACTCACATGATTAATTTATGGAACTTAAACTCAATTTGTCATTTCATTGCATCTGGTATTATTTTATTATTATTTTTTACTTATTATTACTATGGTTTGGTATTTACTTACACTTAGTAACTGCTAATAAAATTTGACCAACTTCTAAAAGCAATGCTCAGCTTTAACCTTCATTTTATTGATTAGCCTTACACTTCACATGAACTCCCACCTTTGGCGAGTTCATGCCACATTATTACCCACAACTTGTTGAGCGATGAACATGTGTGAACTCACTCTTGCTGTCTCACACCCCCCACAGGAGAAGAACAGGTGGTCGAAGAGGAGCCGCCTAACACTGAGGCTTTCGACTTGATCTAGGTGGCGTCTCCCAGTCAGCTTTCTGGCGCCAAGGATAGATTTTAGTTCCTGCTATATTCATCTTTTATTTTGTAAGACTTCCGCTATGTAATAAGTACTCTGATTTTACTATGACATTTATCTCTATACACTCTGTTATTATATATGTTGTCTTCTTTGGCGCATGTATAAGATGCACCCGGCTTTGTTCCTTAAAACTGGGTGTGACATGTACTTTTTCTATCAATTTTGCAGCCGACATAATCTGAATCGGAGTAGCCAATTAAATCAAAAGTAGCTCCTTTAGGATACCAAAGGCCAATGCTTGGGTTGTGCTTAAGATACCTAAGAATTCTTTTAACAGCGTGAAGATGAGCTTTCTTAGGATTTGATTGAAATCTAGCACACATACAGACACTAAACATGATATCGGGCCTAGATGCGGTAAGGTACAATAAACTACCAATCATGGAACGATAGAGAGTTTGATCAACCGGGTTACCTCCCTCATCTGGGTCGAGATGTCCATTTGTTAGCATGGGTGTCTTGATTGGTTTGCACTTCTCCATGTTGAAACTTTTCAATAATTCTTTGGTATACTTTTCTTGTGAGAGAAAGTTACCATCTTTCATTTGCTTGACTTGAAAGCCGAGGAAGTATGTCAGCTCACTAATCATAGACATCTCGAACTCCTTCGACATCAACTCACCAAATTCCTTGCAATGATAATCATTTGTCGAGCCAAAGATTATATCATCAACATAAACTTGACAAATGAAAATATCACCGTTATGTTTCTTTGTGAATAAGGTTGTGCCGACGGTCCCGGTCTTGAAGCCCTTTTCGATGAGGAAGTCGCGAAGACACTCATACCAAGCCCTTGGAGCTTGCTTTAACCCATATAGCGCCTTGGACAACCTGTAAGCATGGTTAGGATATCTAGGGTCTTCAAACCCGGGTGGTTGCTCAACATATACAAGTTCATTTATAAAGCCATTTAAAAATACATTTTTACATCCATTTGATAAAGCTTTATATCATAGCATGATGCATATGCGAGTAGGATACGGATGGCTTCAAGTGAAGCAACCGGTGCAAAAGTCTCTCCAAAATCTAAGCCTTCAACTTGAGAGAAGCCCTTTGCAACAAGTCTTGCCTTGTTCCACACAATCACGCCTTGATCATCTTGTTTGTTTCTGAACACCCATTTTATTCCAATGATCCTTGCATCTTGTGGAGGCTTCTCTAGGGTCCAAACTTGGTTGCGGGTGAAGTTGTTTAGTTCTTCATGCATGGCATTCACCTAGTCCGGATCCTATAGCGCCTCATCTATACATGTAGGCTTAACACAAGAAACAAAAGAGTGATGCTCAATAAATGAAGCATGTTTATGTGAACGAGTGATAACCCTTTGTGAAGGACTCCCAATGATTTGATCTTGAGGGTGTGCTTGAAGCAGTGATGAGTTTCTCCTATCAACCACTTGGGAAGAAGGTCTAGGAGCATCAACATCTTCGGCTTGTACCCTTGCTTGTTCATGAGAGACAAATGTATCTTCATTTGCATGCCTCTCATCTTTTTCATCATCTTGTGGTACATTTGATGAAGAAGGCCTGTCAATATTTTGCACCTCTTCTTCATCTTCTTTTGGTTTGATGGCTCCAATCGGCATGTTCTTCATGGCTTCCCTAAGTGGCTCATCACCTACATCATCAAGATTTTCAAGTGCTCCTTGGGAGCCATTAGTCTCATCAAACTCCACATCATATGTTTCTTCTACCACGCCTGTGGCATGATTGAATACTCGATATGCTTTGGATTTCGATGAATAACCAAGTAGAAAACCAATATCACAATGTCTTTGAAACTTCCCTAGGTGATGGTGCTTCTTGTAGATGTAACATTTGCATCCAAACACCCGAAAGAAGGATACGTCTGGCTTTTTCCCATTTAGTGGTTCATAGGGAGTCTTCTCAAGTAGCTGGTGAGGAAATAGCCCGTTTGATGTATAACATGCAGTGTTGACAGCTTCAGCCGAAACCTCTCCGGTGTGTTATACTCATCAATCATTGTCCTTGCAAGAGTGATCAAGGTCATGTTCTTCCTCTCAACAACTCCATTTTGTTGAGGTGTGTATGCTGCTGATACTTCATGCTTGATCCTAATCTCATCACAATATTCATGTATGTTGGTGTTATCAAATTCTTTACCGTTGTCACTTTTAATCTTCTTGATCTTGCAATCAAATTCATTTTGAGCCTTCTTGGCAAACTTCTTAAATATAGATGCAACTTCAGATTTATCATGGAGAAAGAACACCCAAGTGTATCTTGAAAAGTCATCAACTATAACCAGACAGTAGAGGTTGCCACCAGCACTTGCATAAGTTGTTGGTCCAAATAGATCCATGTGAAGTAGTTCCAATGGCCTTGATGTTGACATGAAAGCTTTTGTAGGATGTGTGTTAGCAACTTGCTTTCCAGCCTGACATGCACTACAAGGCTTGTCCTTTTCAAATACAACATCCTTTAGTCCTCTAACCATGTCCTTCTTTAGTACTTTCTTGAGTGTGCTCATTCCAACATGTGCAAGCCTTCTATGCCATAGCCATCCAAGTGATGCTTTGGTAAAAGGCAAGTTCTTAAATCTGCATCTTCAGAGGCGAAATCTACTAAGTAGATATTGTTGTATCTAAATCCTTTGAACACCATTGACTCATCATCCATTTTTGATACAACAACCTCTGTAGGAGTGAATAAGCATTGAAGGCCAAGATCACAAAGTTGGCCCACTGATAGTAAGTTCAAGCTCAAAGGTGCAACCAAGATAACATTTGATATTGAGAGATCATTTGAAATAGCCACCTTGCCAAGTCCTTGAACTTTTCCCTTTGAATTGTCCCCAAAAGTGATTTTATCTTGTCCATCAACATTCTCATCAAGTGAGGTGAACATCCGTGGGTTGCCGGTCATATGTTGAGTGCATCCACTGTCAATAACCCAATGGCTCCCACCGGTCTTGTAGTTCACCTACATCAACAGACAAATCAAGCTTGAATTTTAATGGCCCTATTTTGCATATGACCAGTGACTTTCTCAATCAAAGACTTTGCAACCCAAATTTGTCTAGGTCTACTCTTACTTGGTGGACCTAGGAATGTAACTTTGACTTCTCCATTTGCTACTTTTCTTAGGACATAATGAGCATTGAAAGAAAATGGTCTTGAGTGCTTTGGCAAGGGAGTTGGTGGTTTGGCTTTGCAGTTGTGGGCAAAATGACCTTCTTTTCCACACTCAAAACATTTGATAGGCTTATGAGTCTGCTTTGGCTTGTATTGATTTGTAGCTTTCTTTTGCACAAAAGAATTATATCCAATACCACTCTTGTTATTTTTCATGACAGTGTTACTGAGCAATTCATTTTGGAGGTATTGGCCTTTGTTGAACTTTTGCACACTTGTTGCAAGATGTTCATTTTCACTCTTAAGTTTCTTGACCTCATTTATAAGCCTTTCATTATCCACTGCCAACTTATTGTTGAAGTCATTGTTCTCAATGGCAACCTTTCCTCTAGTAGTTGCATCAATCAAATATCTCTTCAACTTTTGGTTGTCTAATGTCAAGCCTTCAACTTTTTCAGTCAGTTCATCATGAAGACTAGTTTGATCATCTTGGCTCAAATCATCACATGAGGTTGCTACATCAATCTTAACAACAGGGTTAATAGCCTCATGTGTATTGCAAGATAAAAGCTCATTTGCAACAAGAAGATTATCATGATCAATTTTAATCTTTGTATAGTCTTACTTAATTTTAACAAGTCTATCTTTCAACTCCCTATTTGCTTCATTTAATTTGTCACACTTATCCTTAGCATCTTTTAGGGAGGATTTAAGCTCACTTACAGTGGATGACATAGTTTTGTTTTCTTCTTTTATCTCATCACTAGCTTTTACAACTATGTCATATTTGGCAGTTAAAAATTCATTTTCATCTTTCAATATATCACATTTAGCCTTTGACTTCCTAATGATTTGAGTGTATTCCTTAAGCAAGTTAGCTAGTTCATCATAGGAAGATGAAGCAAATTCATCATCACTATCACTATCATCAATAATATCATTATCAATTTGTACCTTTCGTTCACCTTTAGCCATGAGGCGTAGGTGAGAAGTCGATGAGGGTGATGGTGGTGGTGAAGAGAAGTCCCCAGCGATAGCGGCAACTTTTCATCATTTTCTTCTTCACTTTAAGACCCACTTGATGACTCAATGTTAGCGAGTCAGTCACCAACAATCTATGCCTTTCCATTTTTCTTTTTGTGGAACCTTTTGTGCTTCCCATCCTTCCACTTGAAGAATTTCTTTTCCTTTTTCTCGTCATCACTGTCATCATCTTTCTTGCCCTTGAACTTGTTCTTCTTGGGCTTATTGCATTGATGAGCAAGATGACCAAGCTCTCCACAGTTGTAGCAATCCATTTCAGATATGGGCTTTCTTTTACCGGAGAAGAATTTCTTCTTTCTTGAGTCAAACTTGATGCCTTCTCTGTTGAGCTTCTTTAACATCTTGGTGGTCTTCCTCACCATCAAAGCAATGTTAGCATCAAGATCATCATCACTTGAGGATTCCTCCTCAATTTGCACTTTAGCTTTTCCTTTCTTTTCTTGATTGGCTTTGAGAGCCAAATCTTTTCTCTTGGAAGATGACTCATCCTTGTCATTTATGTGCATGTACATCTCGTGAGCATTGATCTTTCCCAATATTTGTGTAGGAGTAGCAACTGAAAGATCCATCTGATGTAGCACTGTGACAATGTGTCCATATTTATCAATTGGAAGGACATTGAGAATCTTCCTCACAACATCCGGTTGTGAAATTTGTGTAAGCCCCAAGCCATTTACTTCCTCTACAAGGATATTGAGACGTGAGTACATAGCGTTGGCATTTTCATTTGCAAGCATCTCAAAAGGATTTAATTTTCTCATAGCAATATGATATCTCTCCTCACGCTCACTTCTAGTCCCTTCATGTAGAGCACATATATCCATCCACAAATCATGAGCATTTCTATGGTTTCTAACTCTATTAAAGACATCTTTGGAAAGGCCTCTAAAAAGAGTGTTTTTGGCCTTAGTGAAAGGGAAATTGGGTTAACCATTTCCTATAATTAATTTTGGTGGTTGATGACCAACACAAACACATGGACTAACTAGTTTGTCTAGAATTCATGTATTACAGGTGCATAAGGCTCAACACAGACCAATAAAAGATTCAAGTTAGGGACTCAATTTGAAACAGGGCAAAGAACTTGAGTGTGCTGAATTATGGTGCACCGGACTGTCCGGTGCACCACCGGATAGTGTGCGGTGCACCAGGCCGTACAACTCTCAACCAGCCACTCTCGGGAATTCCAATGCGTCGTTCGCTATAATTCACCGGACTGTCCGGTGTGCCACCGGATTGTCCGGTGCGCTAGCGTAGCAACGGCTATCAGCGCCAACGGTCGACTCTGCAAAGTGCTACAGTGGTGAACAGTGTCACGCAGAAGTCAGAGGGGCACTGGACTGTCCGGTGTGGCACCGGACTGTCCGGTGTGGCACCGGACTGTCCGGTGCCGCAAGAAGACAAAGCTCCAACGGTCGACTGAGCTCCAAACCCTAATGGTTGGCTGATGTGGCGACACACCAGACAGCGCATAGTACCTGTCCTGTGGCACACCGGACTGTCCGGTGCGCCCATCGCCAGCAGCCTTGGCCAAGCGACTACTTGGTGGTTGGGGCTATAAATACCCCCAACCACCACATCCTTTTGCATCCAGGTTTTCTGAAGATCACATTCAATACAAGAGCTCTAGCATTCATTCCAAGACACAATACAAAAGATCAAATCCCCTCCAAGTCCCAAATTCATTCCAAACACTTAGTGGCTTATGAGAGAGATTTTGTGTTCATTTGCGCTCTTGTTGCTTGGATTGCCTTCTTCCTTTCTCATTTCTTTTCTCAAGTGATTTGTAATCAAAGCAAGAGACACCTAAGTGTGTGGTGGTCCTTGCAGGGTCTAAGTGACCTAGGAGATTAAGGAAAAGGCTCACTCGGTCTAAGTGACCGTTTGAGAGAGGGAAATAGTTGAAATAGACCCGGTCTTTGTGACCTCCTCAACGGGGACTAGATTCTTTGGTACCGAACCTCGTTAAAACAAATCATTGTGTCCACTTGCTTGATTCTTGGTTGATTTGTTTTTCCCTCTCTTGTGGACTTGAATTTAATTCTAACGCTAACCCCGACTTGTAGTGTGTGTTTAACATTATAAATTTTAGGTTTTGCCTATTCACCCCCCTCTAGGCAACTTTCAATTAGTATCAGAGCCAGTGCTTCATTAAGAGTCTAACAAACTCAAAGTGATGTTTGAAGATCACGCCAAGAGGGAGATGGTGACCGACGACAAGCCCACAATCTTGGGGAGGACCCTCTCAAGGGAGTCCAGCAACAAACACAAGGAGGAATCCTCTTCCTCCATCAAGTCCCATCGGAAGGGTGACAAGAAGAAGAAGATGAAGAAGGTGGTCTACTACGAGACCGACTCTTTGTCACCCTCCACATCAAGCTCCGAGTCATCCGTTGCTTCTAAGCGCCATGAGCGCAAGAAGTATAGTAAGATGCCTCTTCGTTATCCCCGTATTTCAAAGCGCGCTCCATTGCTTTCCGTACCCCTAGGAAAACCACCATATTTTGATGGTGAGGATTATTGTATGTGGAGTGATAAAATGAGGCACCATCTAACCTCACTCTACGAAAGCATTTGGGATATTGTTGAGTATGGAGCGCAGGTACCAAAGGTAAAGGATAAAGACTACGACTCGGACGAGGCCGCCCAAATTAGGCACTTTAACTCTCAAGCCACGTCTATACTCCTCGCCTCCTTGTGTCGAGAGGAGTATAACAAGGTGCAAGGGTTAAAGAGCGCCAAAGAAATTTGGGACATCCACAAAACGGCGCACGAAGGGGACGAGGTGACCAAGATCACCAAGCGCGAGACGATCGAGGGAGAACTCAGTCGATTCGTCCTCAACAAAGGAGAAGAGCCACAAGCAATGTATAACCGGCTAAAGACCATGGTGAACCAAGTGCGCAATCTCGGGAGCACCAAGTGGGATGACCATGAAATGGTCAAGGTTATTCTAAGATCCCTTGTTTTTCGCAATCCTACTCAAGTACAATTAATTCGTGGGGATCCTAGATATAAACTAATGTCTCCTGAGGAAGTCATTGGCAAGTTTGTGAGCTTTGAACTTATGATCAAAGACTCCAAACATATTGTCAACTTGGAGCAAGGCGCAACCTCCACACCTGAGGTGCAACCCGTTGCATTCAAAGCGACGGAAGAAGAGAAGAGGGAGTCTACACCAAGTAGGCTTCCAATCGACACCTCCAAGCTCGACAACGAGGAGATGGCGCTCATCATCAAGAGCTTCCGTCAAATCCTCAAGCAAAGGAAGGGGAAGGACTACAAACCCCGCTCCAAAAGGGTGTGCTACAAATGTGGTAAGCCCGGTAATTTCATAGCTAAATGTCCAATTTCTAGTGGAAGTGACAGAGATGAAGACAAGAAGGGAAAGAAGAAGGAGAAGAAGAGATACTACAAGAAGAAGGGCGGCGATGCCCACATGTGCCGGGAATGGGACTCCGACGAGAGCTCCACCGACTCCTCCTCCAATGAGGACGCCGCTAACATCGCCGTCAACAAAGGTCTCCTCTTCCCCAACGTCAGCCACAAGTGTCTCATGGCTAAGGACGGCAAGAAAAAGAAGGTACACTCTAGAGCCACCCCAAATATACAACATCTAGTGATGAGGGTAGCTCTAGCGATAGTGAAGATAATTTAATGTCTCTTTTTGCCAACCATAGCATGGACCAAAAGAAAAAATTAAATGAGTTAATAGAAGCCATTAATGAGAAGGATGAACTCTTGGAAAGCCAAGAGGACTTTCTCATTAAAGAGAACAAAAAATTCGTTAAATTGAAAAATGCTTACGCTCAGGAAGTAGAAAAATGTGAAAACTTAACTAAGGAGCATGTCATATTTATCATGATTCAATCTCTAGTCTTAGAACTAAAAATGCTAGTTTAATTTCTAAGGCTAAAGAATTGAATATTTGCAATGATTCCATTTCATGTCTTAAAGATGAGAATGCCATATTAAATGCTAAGATTGAGGAATTAAATGCTTGCAAACCCTCTACATCCACTGTTGAACATGTTTCTATTTGTACTAGATGTAGAGATGTTGATATTGATGCTATAGATGATCACCTCACCATGATTAAGAAACAAAATGATCATATCACTCAATTAAATGCTAAAATTAATGAGCATGAACTTGAAAATAAAAAATTTAAATTTGCTAGAAGCATGCTCTATAATGGGAGACGCCCTGGCATTAAGAATGGCATTGGTTTTCAACAGGGGAGCAATGTCAAGCTTAATGCCCCTAAAAGATTGTCTAATTTTGTTAAGGGCAAGGCTCCCATGGTTCAGGATAATGAAGGCTACATTTTATATCCTGATAATTATCCTGAGCACAAAATTAGGAAGATTCATGCTAGGAAACCTCATACTGTTTCTCACCATGCATACATGTATAAAAATGAGGCTTCTAGCTCTAGGCATACCACACATGTTAAAATGCCTAGAAAGAAAATTCCTGCTGCATCAAATGAGCATAATGTTTCATTTAAAACTTTTGATGCTTCATATGTGTTGTTGGGGGCTTGTTCTCAAATGCTATGAATTAAGAACAAGACAACATAAAAGTGTTAAATGTCGAGCTCCTTCGTCCTTAGAAACAATATATCCCTTCGGGTATAATGAATCTCGGACGAAGGTTACGAAGGAAAGGACCTTCGTTAGGTTGATAAATGGTTAAACATAGTAACTATATATATATATAATGTGCGAGTAATAATACCAGCATTATCATCGATATATTTCCATTATTAAATTCATAAAAACGAATTACAAATATACCTTCAGATTGATGTAAAGTAAAGGTACAAACGTGATGCGAAAAAGCATATGCCAAGTCAGCGTGAATAGTACGGGAGTACTGTTCACCTATTTATAGGCACAGGACGCAGCCCGTGTAAAATTACATTGATGCCCTTTACATTTATCAATAACTACAGTAATTCTTCGAGGTCCAATTTGGCTTTTCATCTTTAAGTCGGTTCCTCTTTTCTGTTATTGTGCCGAAGCCTTTCTGCACATAGCTTCGTGATCGTCTTATCCTTCGTCATGATCGTTTTTCATTCCAGTCACGCTTCGTCTTAACCATGCTCTTGTATATTCGCGACCTGACTCCAAAGGTGCCTGTTCCGAAGGTGCCTGTTCACATATTACACTTGGAAAATATTATCAAACTATGCTTTTGAGGACCTTCGGGAGCTGAAGGCCCCCAACAGTAGCCCCTCGCAATATCAATTTATTGTAAAGATAAATTCATATTGCGACATGGACGAAGGCTTTAAGCCGAAGGTCCGAAAAAACACCTTCCTTTTGCTAGAATAGCAACAGTCATTGACAAGCGGGGCCCTCCAGTTTTCGACATACTGGGTGTATAAATACAAGCTCACCGCGAGTTTATTTGGCACGCCCTTTTGCCACCTGCTTTTTACTCACCCAGCTTTTAGCCTGCGCACCCAGCTTTTAGCCTGCGCGCGACAGCATTTGCTCGGTCTTAAATTTTTAAGCTCCGGTTTCAAGTCTGGTTTGCCAGCATTCGCGAAAATGTCTGAGGATAAGATAGTTGCTGGTGCTTCGAAGCTAAGCCTTTCGGAGGAAAAGCACTTGGGTTTTATTGAGTCAATGTCGAAGACCAATACGGAAAAGATTGTCAAGGAAACTTTGGAGGGTTTATCTGAAGATACTGGCGACAGTGATAGTTATGATGTGGATAGTGGTGGGGAGGACTCCGAAGATTGCCCGTGGCGGCCTAGTCACTCAAACTTCGGAAAATCAACTATAAAGCAGAGTCACCTTGAAAATATGAGGGGGAGATATTTCCGAGATATATCCATCGTGAGGGCAGATGACGGAGAAAAAACTACGCTGACCCCCGAAGATAATGAGGTCGTGATCTTCCGAAGCTTTTTGAAGGCTGGGCTACGATTCCCTCTAAGCAGGTTTGTGGTAGAAGTTCTGAAAATATATCAAATTTACCTTCATCAACTTACCCCCGAGGCAGTGATAAGATTGGGAATCTTCGTCTGGGCCGTGAGGAGCCAGGGCCTGGAGCCAAGTGCAAAAAGCTTTTGCAATATACACGAGCTAGTATATGAGACGAAACCCTGGGGTAAGGAGCAATATCATAATAATTTTGGTTGCTATAGCTTCGGTGCCCGCTCTGGGTCAAGCTGTCCTGTGCCAACCTTTCGGAAGAGATGGCCCGGGGAATGGATGAAGGAATGGTTCTATGTGAAGAACGATTTGAAGGTTCGGGAAGATATCAAAGATATCATCATGCGCCCTATCTGGCAGCGCTTCGGACTTCGGAAACCAAAGGTAGAAATGGACGAAGCAGCTAAAGAATGTCAGAGGGCCTTCGGCGTAGTCTGTTCTTTTATTGGGACCAGGGATTTAATGCAAGAGCACATTGCCTTCAGAGTGTGGCCACTTGTAGATAACTGGGAAATGCCGAAGGAGACCGTTAAAGAAACTGACGAGGGTGGACTAATCAGGCTGAAATATACATTCAAGTATGGAGATAAGTTTGTTGAACCGGATGATGATTGGCTGAAAAGCATTGAGAATGTAAGTGATGAATTGCTTGGGGCATACTCAAAGGCCGAAAACACTGCATTATCAGCGGCTTTCGGAGGCCGAAAAAAGAAGAGACTCAACCGAGTATTTGATGCAATTGGGTTTATCTATCCTGACTACTATTATCCAATGCGAGGTCAAAAGAGAAAAAATACTTCTCCTGCAGAGGACACTGCTTCGGCTGCTCCCGGGGAGCCACCGCCGAAGAGGAAGAAGGTAAAAGTGTTCACACACCCTCCACGCTGTATTGAGCCGGCCATAGTGCCCGAGTTTATTGGCAAGGCCTCTTCGGCCACCGAAGCCAGAGAACCAACTACAGCGCCAAAATCCGAAGAAATGGCCGAAGCACCAGCAATATAAAAAACAGGAAAAGAGAGATCTGAAGAAAGAAAAACACTAGATGTTTTAAGTCCTTCATCAAAAGTTGAGGCAGCTAAAAGCCAGAAGGGGCCAGCAGCGACCCCGAAAAGAAAAAGGATGGTTAATGTGCTGGATGTTTTGGAGACAATTAAATCTTCAAGCACAACTCCAAAGAAAACTGTTGAAGTGTCTACTGAAGCCTTTGCTGCTGAAACTTCGAAGCAGCAATTTGAAACTGAAACTGGGCCTTCGGAATCCACCAAGATACAACCTTTGGAGGTCGAAAAAATGTCAAAGGCAAGTTCAGAAACTGAAAAAGCAAAAATAACAGAGCCGATTCTGACTAAGGAAATTGGCACTGCCACCCCCGAAGCATCTTCCAAAATACATGATTATATTGTGCGACATGCTTCGGGGAAGAAACTATCTGAAGAAGAGATTTTTGAAGCCAATCACTATGCCCGAGAACTGAAGTATCCGAGGGGGGCCGTAGTGTTCAATGGGACAAACGAAGATGATTTCCTGTACTGTCTCCCAGACAATAAAGAATTATCCGTGTGCCGGGAGATGGCTAGAAGCATGGGGTTCCCAAAACTCGAAGCTGGCCTTTGCGCCATGACGAAGGACGATCTTGCGGATAGCCTGGCATACAATAGTCTGAAGGTACAAAAATTGTGAATTTTGAAGTTTATGAATTTTGAATTAGTTTTTTGCTCTTATGTTAACTCATTCATTCTTTTGAATAGGGCTTAATACTCAGCAATGCCTTAAGGGCTCAGAAGAATGCCGAAGATGAGAGCTGCACCATTGCTCTCAACAACCTTCGAACAGAGGTTATCAGGCTAAGAAACGAAGCCTTGGAGAAGGACAGAATTCTGCTTACATTAGTGGAAAAAATGAAGGAGGACGAAGCTAACTCTAAAACTCAAGCCGAAGCTCAGAAGCGTGAAATCGAAGATCTTCGTAAACAACTAGCCCGAGCCAAAGAAGAACGCATTCTTGAAGAAACAAAACGAGAATTAAGCGATCAATGGGCAGATCATTTGGAAGTAAATGTTAAAGAGCTTCGTGCTTCGAAGAAGAGGTGCTATGATAAATCCATAGAATGTGTTAAGAAAATAAAATCCAGCTTCACCAGCGTTGGCGCGTTCTCTAGTGAAGAAAATTTCACAAGAGGAAATCCAGAAGGCCTGATTGAATGGATTAGTCGCGAAGCTGATGTCTTCGACGAAATCTTAAATAGTCGTGGGGACATTTGTGCTTTTTCGGGTGCCAGGGGAATTGTTACCATTTTAGAGAAGAAAGGGTGCGAGCATGTGAAATCTTTGGCGCAGTCTGAAGCTACTTTATCCCCTGAAGATATCACAGACCCTTCAGCCGAAGCAAGCCAGGTTGGTGGAAAATTTTTCACTGACATTTGGGACTATGGCGGCCGAAAAATGGCTCAAGAGATCATTCAGAGAAATGAAAAAGGCATCCATGATGCTAGGGAGGTAGCGAGAGCTGCTGAAAAAAACACAGGGCTTGAAGGGCAACAAATAGGTATTAATTAGTGATTTTTATTTTGTTGTAATTCTTGATTTTGAACTTTATTCGTAGTTTGTAATAGTAATATAGCCGTGTCCTCTCCTCCCTCAGAACCCGCTGAGGTATCTGCGGACCCTCCCCCGAAGGGAGACGACGAAATTAGACAAATGGCCGAAGCCATCATGGACGAAGTTGTCAATCAGCTGCTAAACGAAGCTGCAGAAGTAGTTCTTATGGAAGATTAAATGCTATTGTAAAAATGCTTGGACCATGACAAGTGTAAAGCTTTGTAACTTTGAATGTAATATATAATCTATTTACGGTTCAATTCTTTATGATGCATGAATTTTTTTATACATACCGTTTTTTGAGCCTTCGACGAAAAAACACCTTTCCTTCTTTTCATGCTTCGTAAAGAAAATCTTTTATGTATCACAAGAATTGCCATATTTCTTTGATGAAGAATCTCCGAACTTCATGAAAACATTCTTTGAATTCATAAAAAAGTCTTATGTTGCCTGTCAAATGAAGCTACACTTCTTCTCAATTTATCTTGTGCCTTGGCACGATTTTCTCTTTTTCAAAACATTCTTCGAAGATCAATACTGTGTCCCCTTCCTGTTCTCCACGCGAAATGATGGATGATGCTTATGTTATGCAAAATGATGTAATGATGTTATGTTATGCAAAATGACATTTATGCTGAAAATACACATATCCCTGCCATAGAGCACACAATCTTTTTATCTCAGCGTTGACTTTTCGCTGTAAGCCTCCCTTAGGAGCTTCTTCGCTTTTTACTTTCAGCGGAATCAGCGTTTATTTTTCGCTGTAAGCCTCCCTTAGGAGCTTCTTCACCTTTTACTTTCAGCGGAATCAGCGTTTATTTTTCGCTGTAAGCTCTGCATTCCCTTTGGAACGACTTTCGAGCAGAAAACTTACACTGCGTTCCATTAGGAATGACTTTTTATTACTTCAAAAAAGTTACGGCTCATTCCTTAGAACAAGTTTTCGATAATCCGAAGGTTCTCCGTGCCTCCATAAATTCTTGTGCTTCGGTAACTCAAGCCTTTGGAGGAGATATATTTTCATTATGATAATATGGTAAACTGTTACAAGGATTTGAAAAACAATAAAAAACACTTAAACTCCCCATAATTGTTCTTTACTGCGAAGAAAATAAAACTGAATGTGAAAGCATAAAAGACTGCTGTGGGAGTAGGATATTTTGTCAGTAAATGTGCTTCGACTCTGGCACAGTGCTATTGACTGTGCGAGCTTCGGATTCTTCTCTGAAGTCCCTCTGGGGGTGAGAGTGCTGGCTCCCTTCTGGCTGCGAAGCTCGTTGTATTGGTGGTGGCGGTGGAAGCTGTTGCCAGGAAGCTTGGGGTTGGCTTGCCGAAGCAACAGAGGCTGCAGGGTGATTGCCTACATATTCTGGAATGTAAGGCGAATGATACGAAGCAGTATGCATAACCTGCTTCAGCTGGCTCTGTTGTGCTGCAGCCTCTGCCAGCTCCTTTTGCTTTTGAATGGTAACATGACACATTCTGGTAGTATGGCCCTTGCCTTCACCGCAGAATAAGCAGTAAATTTTTCTTGGTTGATCTCCAAATCTTCCCCCGAAGCCCCTGGCGCCTCTGCCTCTTGGCGCTTGCGGCCGAAAAGAGCTTTGTTGTTGCCCCGAAGCTTGTTGTTGCCCCGAAGCTTGCGAGGAATACTGTGACCTTTGCTGCTGACTCCCTTTGTCATCATTTTGAGTAGAATTGTGAATTGACCTGACATGCCTCGGATAAAACCTTCCTCCGAAGCCCCTGGCCATTTCAGAAAACCTGAGAGCTTCCTCCCTTCTTTGGCGAAAATCATTGTCAGCTCGAATATACTCGTCCATCTTCTGGAGCAGCTTCTCCAAAGTTTGAGGAGGTTTCCTGGCAAAGTACTGAGCTGAAGGTCCTGGCCGAAGCCCCTTAATCATGGCCTCAATGACAATTTCATTGGGCACTGTTGGTGCCTGTGCCCTCAGACGTAGAAACCTTCGGACATATGCCTGAAGGTACTCTTCGTGATCCTGGGTGCACTGGAATAAAGCTTGAGCAGTGACTGGCTTCGTCTGAAAACCTTGGAAGCTGGTTATCAACATATCCTTCAGCTTTTGCCATGAGGTGATTGTTCCTGGCCTAAGGGAGGAGTACCAGGTTTGTGCAACACTCCTGACAGCCATGACGAAAGACTTTGCCATGACCGCTGTGTTGCCACCATACGAAGATATAGTTGCCTCATAGCTCATCAAGAATTGCTTCGGGTCTGAATGACTGTCATACATAGGGAGCTGAGGTGGCTTATAAGACTGTGGCCAAGGTGTAGCCTGCAGTTCTGTTGACAGGGGAGAAGTGTCATCAAAAGCAAAATTTCCATGATGGAAATCTTCATACCAGTCATCCTCGTTGTAGAAACCCTCTTGATGAAGCTCTCTGCGCGGGGGCCTTTGATTCTGGTCATCTTGAGCGAGATGTCGAAGCTCTTCAGAGGCTTCATCTATCTGCTTTTGAAGATCAGCTAGACGAGCCATCTTCTTCTTCTTCCTTTGAACCTGTTGATGGAGCATCTCCATTTTTTGTATTTCTTGGTCCAAGTCGTCTTCCGGAGGCGTTGGACTGATGGCCTTCCTCTTCTGGCTTCGGGCTTCCCTAAGAGAGACGACATCCTGATTGGGGTCCAGCGGCTGCAGAGTGGTAGCCCCTGTCGTTGAAGCTTTTTTCGGCGGCATGACGAAGGTGACGCTTGCCGAAGGTTTTCAAAACCCAAAAAGTGGAAGTGAGTTCACCGGAGGTGGGCGCCAATGTTGGGGGCTTGTTCTCAAATGCTATGAATTAAGAACAAGACAACATAAAAGTGTTAAATGTCGAGCTCCTTCGTCCTTAGAAACAATATATCCCTTCGGGTATAATGAATCTCGGACGAAGGTTACGAAGGAAAGGACCTTCGTTAGGTTGATAAATGGTTAAACAGAGTAACTATATATATATATAATGTGCGAGTAATAATACCAGCATTATCATCGATATATTTCCATTATTAAATTCATAAAAACGAATTACAAATGTACCTTCAGATTGATGTAAAGTAAAGGTACAAACGTGATGCGAAAAAGCGTATGCCAAGTCAGCGTGAACAGTACGGGAGTACTGTTCACCTATTTATAGGCACATGACGCAGCCCGTGTAAAATTACATTGATGCCCTTTACATTTATCAATAACTACAGTAATTCTTCGAGGTCCAATTTGGCTTTTCATCTTTAAGTCGGTTCCTCTTTTCTGTTATTGTGCCGAAGCCTTTCTGCACATAGCTTCGTGATCGTCTTATCCTTCGTCATGATCGTTTTTCATTCCAGTCACGCTTCGTCTTAACCATGCTCTTGTATATTCGCGACCTGACTCCGAAGGTGCCTGTTCCGAAGGTGCCTGTTCACATATTACACTTGGAAAATATTATCAAACTATGCTTTTGAGGACCTTCGGGAGCCGAAGGCCCCCAACATGTGCTTACTAACAAATCAGGCAAAATAGTTGCCAAATATGTTGGGGGCAAACACAAGAGGCCCAAGACTTGTGTTTGGGTACCCAATGTGCTTGTTTCTAACGTCAAAGGACCCAAGACTGTTTGGGTACCTAAGAACAAGGCCTAAACTTGTTTTGTAGGTTTATGCATCCGGTGGTTCAAGTTAGATAATCGATAGCGGGTGCACAAACCACATGACATGGAGAAGAGAATGTTCTCCTCCTATGAGAAAAACGAAGATCCCAACGAGCTATCACATTCGGGGATGGAAATCAAGGATTGGTCAAAAGTTTGGGTAAAATTGCTATTTCTCCTGACCATTCTATTTCCAATATTTTTCTTGTAGATTCTTTATATTACAATTTGCTTTTAGTTTCTCAATTATGCAAAATGGGCTACAACTGTCTATTTACAGATGTGGGTGTTACTGTCTTTAGAAGGAGTGATGATTCTATAGCATTTAAGGGAGTGTTAGAAGGTCTACTATATTTAGTTGATTTTAATGATAACAAAGCTGAACTTGACACTTGCCCATGTTGGAATGAAGAATCTTCACAAACTTCTAAAGGGAGAGCATATTTTAGGACTAACGAATGTTCATTTTGAGAAAGACAGGGTTTGTAGCGCATGCCAAACAGGAAAGCAAGTTGGCGCTCATCATCCATACAAAAACATAATGACGACGGACAGGCCGCTCGAGCTGCTCCACATGGATCTATTCGGCTCGATAGCTTACATAAGCATCGGCAGGAGTAAGTACTGTCTAGTTATTATGGATGACTATTCTTGCTTCACTTGGGTATTCTTCTTGCAGGAAAAATCTCAAACCCAAGATACTCTAAAAGGATTCTTGAGACGGGCTCAAAATGAGTTTGGTTTGAAAATAAAAAAGATAAGAAGCGACAATGGGATGGAGTTCAAGAATTCACAAATAGAAAGATTTCTTGAGGATGAGGGCATCAAACATGAGTTTTCTTCTCCCTACACACCTCAACAAAATGGTGTAGTGGAGAGGAAAAATAGAACTCTACTGGACATGGCGAGAACCATGCTTGATGAGTACAAGACATCGGACCGATTTTGGGCGGAAGCAATCAACACTGCTAGCTTGCTACTCCATCAACCGGCTCTACTTTCATCGAATCCTCAAGAAGAAATCATACGAACTCCTCACCGGTAAAAAGCCCAATGTTTCATATTTTAGAGTCTTTGGGAGCAAATGCTTTATTCTTATCAAAAGAGGTAGAAAATCTAAATTTGCTCCTAAGGCTGTAGAAGGCTTTTTTGCTTGGTTCTGACTCAAACACAAGGGCATATAGATTCTTCAACAAATCCACTGCACTAGTTGAAGTTTCTTGTGACATTGTGTTTGATGAGACTAATGGCTCCTAAGTAGAGCAAATTGATCTTGATGAATTAGATGATGAAGAAGATCCATGCGTCGCGCTAAGGAACATTTCCATTGGGGATGTGTGTCCTAAGGAATCCGAAGAGCCTCCACAAGCACAAGATCAACCATCATCTTCCAACCAATCATCTCCACAACTCAAGATGAGGAACAAGCTCAAGAAGATGAAGATGAAGATCAAGACGATGAGCCACCTCAAGAGGAGGATAATGATCAAGGGGGAGAGAAGATAACAAAGACAAGGAAGATGATCAAGAAGTTCAGGGTCAAAGACCACCACACCCAAGAGTCCACCAAGCAATTCAAAGAGATCACCCCGTCAACTTCATCCTTGGTGACATTCATAAGGGGGTAACCACTAGATCTCAGTTGCACATTTTTGTGAGCATTACTCTTTTGTTTCCTCCATTGAGCCATACAGGGTAGAGGATGCATTAAGAGATTCGGATTGGGTAGTGGCTATGCAAGAGGAGCTCAACAACTTCACGAGGAATGAGGTATGGCATTTAGTTACACATCCTAATCAAAATGTTGTAGGTACCAAATGGGTATTCCGCAACAAGCAAGATGAGCATAGTGTGGTGATAAGAAACAAAGCCCGACTTGTGGCCAAAGGTTATTCACAAGTCGAAGGTTTGGATTTCGATGAAACTTATGCACTCGTAGCTAGGCTTGAGTCAATTCGCATATTACTTGCCTATGCTACTTACCATGGCTTTAAGCTTTACCAAATGGACGTGAAAAGTGCCTTCCATAACGGGCCCATCAAGGAAGAGGTCTATGTTGAGCAACCTCCCAGCTTTGAAGATAGTGAGTACCCTAACCATGTTTATAAACTCTCAAAGGCGCTTTATGGGCTCAAGCAAGCCCCAAGAGCATGGTATGAATGCCTACAAGATTTCCTTATCACTAATGGCTTCAAAGTCGGAAAGGCCGATCCTACTCTCTTTACTAAAACTATGGAAAAAGACTTGTTTATATGCCAAATTTATGTTGATGATGTTATATTTGGGTCTACTAACAAGTCCTCATGTGAAGAGTTTAGTAGGATCATGATTCAAATATTCAAGATGTCGATGATGGGGGAGTTGAGATATTTCCTAGGATTTCAAATCAAGCAACTCCAAGAGGGCACCTTCATCAGCCAAACAAAGTACATTCAAGACATACTTAAGAAGTTTGGAATGAAGGATGGCAAACCCATCAAGACACCCATGGGAACCAATGGGCATCTCGACCTCGACACGGGAGGTAAATCCGTAGATCAAAAGGTATACCGGTCGATGATCAGATCTTTACTTCATTTATGTGCTTCTCGAACAGATATTATGCTTTCAGTATGCATGTGTGGAAGATTTCATGCAAATCCTAAGGAAGTTCACCTTAGGGCCGTGAAGAGAATCATGAGATACTTAGTTTACACTCCTAAGTTTGGGCTTTGGTATCCCAGGGGATCCACTTTTGATTTAATAGGATATTTCGATGCCGATTGGACAGGGTGTAAAATTGATAGGAAGAGCACATCAGGGACTTGTCAGTTTCTAGGGAGATCCCTGGTGTCTTGGGATTCAAAGAAACAAAACTCCGTAGCTCTTTCTACCGCCGAAGCCGAGTACATTGCCGCAGGCCATTGTTGTGCGCAATTACTTTGGATGAGGCAAACGCTCAGGGACTATGGCTACAAATTGAGCAAAGTCCCTCTCCTATGTGATAATGAGAGTGCAATCCGCATGGCGGATAATCCCATTGAACACAGCCGCACTAAACACATAGACATTCGGTATCACTTTCTGAGGGATCACCAGCAAAAGGGAGATATCGAAATTGTTTATGTTAATACCCAAAATCAATTAGCCGATATCTTTACCAAGCCACTAGATGAGAAAACCTTTAGCAAACTTAGGAATGAGCTAAATATTCTTGATTCTCGAAATTTTGATTGAAACATTGCACACATAGCTCATTTATATACCTTTGATCATATCTCTTTCATTTGGTAGAATTGCATATTTCTTATTCTTCTTGTGCCAAGACTAAGACTAATGTGTTATCAAGTATATTTCTATACTTAGTCTTAGATTGAAAGGGAATTGGAGGATACAACAAAGACAAGGCTTCCACTCAATACTCTGACGGTATCACCTAAACTTTGCCGCTACTCCACAAACTCTCAAAGGTATGATCTTCACTCATATTTATTTTACCATATGGGAGATAGTGTTAGGCCCCAAAGGGGGAGAAAATACAAAAGGGCTCCAAAGTTCTCCGTTTTTGGTGATTGGTGCCAAAGGGGGAGAAAATATTAAGCCCAAAGAAAAAGGACCGCACCACTGCCGTTTCAAATTTTCAAAATTTTCACAAATATTTGTTTTTCAATTGGTATTCAAGGCAATTTCAAATTGGTATGAATTTTCAAACTAGTATCTATTTCAAAACCCTCTTGAAAGCTAAGGGGAGAATTTCATTCAGGGGGAGCTTTTGGTTAGTGAAAGGAAAAGCATTTGAAACACGGGAAGAAATTTGAAATCTTGAAAAAATGCTTCTCGCAATCTTATTTATATACCTTTGACTATTTGCAAAAATACTTTGAAAAGATTTGCAAAAACAAAACATGTGGTGCAAAAGTGGTCCAAAATGTCAAATAAAAGAAAGCAATCCATTCACTCTTATTCATACTTAATAAGACTTTCAAATTGGTTTAATTCCAAGTAACCTATGCATTGACATCTCAATTGCAAACTAGTTACATTTCTGTACTTGATATTTGCTTTGGTTTGTGTTGGCATCAATCACCAAAAAGGGGGAGATTGAAAGGGAAATTGGGTTAACCATTTCCTATAATTAATTTTGGTGGTTGATAACCAACACAAATAGATGGACTAACTAGTTTGTCTAGAATTCATGTATTACAGGTGCATAAGGCTCAACACAGACCAATAAAAGATTCAAGTTAGGGACTCAATTTGAAACGGAGCAAAGAACTTGAGTGTGCTAAAGTATGGCGCACCGGACTGTCCGGTGCACCACAGGATAGTGTCCGGTGCACCAGGCCGTACAACTCTCAACCAGCCACTCTCAGGAATTCCAGGGCGCCCTCTCCTAGAGCTGGGCGTTCGGGTTTACCCGGTATTTCGGGTCGGGCTTTTCGGGTTTTTATATTTCGGGTTTCTAACATCTATACCTAAATCCGTATCCATAATTTTGGGTACCCGTAATTTTGGGTACTCGTAATTTCATATATGGGTTCGGGTAATAGCAAACTACCCGAAACATGAAACAATATTCAACAGTAGTAGAGTAGGATATTTAATATTCAAGAGAGCAAGATTTAATATTCAACAGTGAAACAGTGAAACAATATTTAATATTCAACAGTCAAACAATATTCGCTCTCACACATAACACATAACAGAGAGTAGCAGACAGTGAAACAGTGATAGTGATATTCAAAACACTCGACTAGACACCAGATGCACTGAAACAGTGATAGTGAAACAATATTTGTTCTCCATAGTCCATAGTTCCATTCGTGTAGACTGTAGAGTAGCAGTTAGCAGCACAGACAGTAGATAGGCAGTCCTTTCTACAAAACTGGAGCCAGACTAGCTTTTGCCAGTGAGTCCAAGACGATCATTGTTGTCATTACTCGCTTCTACTGTATTTACGAAACGAACCAAGCTGGGCGACGAACTGCGAGACGGTGACCTCCTGCCTAGCATCGGTGACGACGATGAGGCTGCCGATGCCGCCATCTCCGGCTCTGGCTCTACGGACGGCGCCCTCCGTGTTTGCCTTGCTGGCTGCCTGGCTTGCTCCTTGCACTGGAGAGTGGAGACTGAGAGAACCGCAGCCGCCGCTGGACAGGGACAGGGAGAGAGCCACAGCCGCCGCTGGATAGGGAGAGCTAGGGTTGCCAGGTTTCGTAGTTGGCTAACTGGGCCGTGGCCCGTGGGCTATGTCACTGTGGCCTAGCGCTCGGCCTAGTGCCTGGACGGTGCTAAGTATTTCGGGTAGAATGGGTACTTCGGGTAAGGCGGGTTAATACCCGATTACGCCCGAACTTAGTTCAGGTATTCATTTTCGTTACCTATTGGATCTGTTCGGGTAACAGGCTTTGGGCTAAACGGGTACGAGTTTGGGTATTTCGGGTTTAGGGCTGTGGGCTCGGGTTTTATGCCTAGATCTACCCTCCGCTATAATTCACCGGACTGTCCGGTGTGCCACCGGATTGTCCGATGCGCCAGCGGAGCAACGGCTATCAGCGCCAACGGTCGACTCTACAAAGTGCTACAGTGGTGAACAGTGTCGCGCAGAAGTCAGAGCAACAAAGTCAGAGGGGCACCGGACTGTCCATTGTGGCACCGGACTGTCCGGTGCCGCAAGACGACAAAGCTCCAACGGTCGACTGAGCTCCGAACCCTAACAGTTGGCTGACGTGGTGGCACACCAGACAACTCATAGTACCTGTCCGGTGGCGCACCGGACTGTCCGGTGTGCCCATCACCAGCAGCCTTGGCCAAACGACTACTTGGTGGTTGGGGCTATAAATACCCCCCAACCACCACATCCTTTTGCATCCAAGTTTTCTAAAGATCACATTCAATACAAGAGCTTTAGCATTCATTCCAAGACACAATACAAAAGATCAAATCTCCTCCAAGTCCCAAATTCATTCCAAACACTTAGTGGCTTGTGAGAGAGATTTTGTGTTCATTTGCGCTCTTGTTGCTTGGATTGCCTTCTTTCTTTCTCATTTCTTTTCTGTGATTTGTAATCAAAGCAAGAGACACCTAAGTGTGTGGTGGTCCTTGCAGGGTCTAAGTGACCCGGGAGATTAAGGAAAAGGCTCAGTCGGTCTAAGTGACCGTTTGAGAGAGGGAAATGGTTGAAATAGACCCGGTCTTTGTGACCTCCTCAACGGGGACTAGGTTCTTTGGAACCAAACCTCGGTAAAACAAATCATCATGTCCACTTGGTTGATTCTTGGTTGATTTGTTTTTACCTCTTTTGTGGACTTGAATTTAATTCTAATGCTAACCCCGGCTTGTAGTGTGTGTTTAACGTTGTAAATTTCAGGTTTCGCATATTCACCCCCCTCTAGGCAACTTTCACTTAGCATTTCATTTCTCATAGTTAAACTCTTCTCCTACAAGATTTGTGGGATCTCAAGGTTCGGGGAACCCTTGTGTGGTGGCTTTGTAGACACCAATATCTATAGCCTCTAAATAAGCTTCCATACGAATTTTCCAATATGGAAAATCATCACCATCAAAAACGGGAGGAGGTCCATCCCCACCGGACATCGCTACTCTAGCGGTTAAGCTAATCTAAGAGCAACAAGGCTCTGATACCAATTGAAAGGATCACGATGCCCAAGAGGGGGGTGAATTGGGCTTTTCTAAAAACCAACAATAATTAAACCCTAAGCAAGAGCCCAACTTCACCCCAACAACTAGCAATAAGAGAATACTACTAGAAATACAACAATACTAAGACAGTGCTTCAACTACTTGCTAAACAAATACATAAGGTAAAATGCTTGAATTAAGTATGGAATGTAAAGCAAAATTTAGAAGACTCCTCCAATTTTTCCCGAGGTATTGAAGAGTCGGCACTCTCCCCTAGTCCTCGTTGGAGCACCCGCGCAAGGGTATCGCTCCCCCTTGGTCCTCGCAAGAACCAAGTGCTCACTATGAGATGATCCTTTGCCACTCCGACGTGGTGGATCTCTCACAACCGCTTACAATCTCGAGTTGGGTCACCAACAAGTCCTCCAAGGTGATCATCGAGCTCCCAACGCCACCAAGCCATCTAGGTGATGCAGATCACCACGAGTAACAAGCCGTAGACTTTCACTTGACCAAGAGAAACCTAATGCATGTGGTGTGTGCTCTAGGTGGCTCTCGCTAGCACTAATGAGGTCCAAATGTGGATTAAGATTTTCTAATCACCTCACTATGCTTTATGGTGCTTGCAATGCTCTAACAATGTATGTGAGTAAATATGGGTAGCAAGACATTCAATATGGTGGGTGGAGGGGGTATAAATAGCCCTCACCCACCAACTAGCCGTTACCAACCCTGGATGCGCATGGGCGCACCGGACTGTCCGGTGTGCCACCGGCGCGCCAACGGTTACTTCCAACGGCTAGTTCTGACAGCTAGCCGTTGGGCAGTTGGCACACTAGACAGTGAACAACCGTTGTCCGGTGCACACCGAACAGTCTGGTGTGCCGGCTATAATTCAATTATCCAACTCGATGCTCTCGGGTTTCTGCGCACGGGAATAGGTCTTCCCCGGGCCAGGCTATCCCCACTGACATGAGGGCTAGGCTATAATTCAATTATTCAATCGTCTTGTTTTCTTATGATTTTCAAATCGGTTTTTGTTCTAATTCGTGAGTGTGTTCTAGAGTGACACTTAGCACTATATGTTAGTGTGAATATTCACCAACACTACACTAGAACTCTCTTGGTCAAACTACTCATCGACAACCCCTCTTTATAATATGGCTAAAACAAAATAAAAGACCTAACTCTATACCGAGTGTCCGCAACTCCTTGACACTCGGAATACGAAGACCTTCATCTTTTGTTTCGTTGTTTCAGCTGTCGCTTTAAGTTCTTATCTCGGGGATTGTTTTCACAGTTGTAGTACAGCTTCCTGTAATGCGACCTAACTTACCATTTGTCTCTGCAAAAACACACGTTAGTCACATATAATATTATGTTGTCATTAATCACTAAAACCAACCAGGGGCCTAGATGCTTTCAGCTGAACTTAGCCAAACTTCTCCAGTCCAATTTCATTTGATTTGTTTCGATTCCTAGCACTTAGAGAAATATGTTAGTACCAAAAACAATTCACTAAGGCAGAGTCATACCTTGATTCTTTGATTTTCATCTCTTTAGCACTTAGCACATATGAACCAAAACATTATGTGTTAGGCATTTAATCACCAAAACATTTATAGAAATGGCCCAAGGGCACATTTCCCTTTCACCTTCTCTATCCCAAACCATGGGAGCCTTACCCTTAACAAAATTAGTAAGTTTGTTAGGGGCATTAAGTTTAGTGTTGCTTTGGCTCCCTTGTTGGAAACCAATATCATCCTTAATGCCGGGGCGTCTCCCATTATAAAGCATGCTTCGAGCAAATTTAAAATTTTCATTTTCTAATTCATGCTCGACAATTTTAGTAGTTAATTTAGCTATGTGATCATTTTGTTCTTTAATCATGGCAAGGTGATCATCAATAGCTTCAACATTAATATTTCTACATCTAGTGCAAATAGTGACAAGCTCAATAGTAGATGTAGATGGTTTGCAAACATTTAATTCTTCATCTTAGTATTCAAACTAGCATTCTCATCTCTAAGACAAGAAATCGAATTACTGCAAATGCTAAGCTCCTTAGACAAGTTTTCACATTTTTCTACTTCTAGAGCATAAGCATTTTTTAACTTAACAAATTTTTTATTTTCCTTAACGAGCAAGTCCTCTTGGCATTCCAAGAGATCATCCTTCTCGTTAATGGATTCTATCAATTCATTTATCTTTTTCTTTTGATCCTTAGTAAGGTTGGCAAAAAGAGAAGTTAAATCATCTTCATTATCACTAGAGCTACCCTCATCAGCAGATGTAGTATATTTGGGGGTATCTCTAGAATGTACCTTCTTCTTCTTGCCGTCCTTAGCCATTAGGCACTTGTGGCCGACGTTGGGGAAGATGATGTGGGGGACAGATATCCCCCGGGGTCCACTAGAAGGCTGGAAGGCCTCACGAAAGACTCTAGGCCCATTATTTCGCAAGGCCACCCCTTTGTGGGCTAGGGGAGGAATCATTGGCAGAATGGATCGACACAAGATTGGATCAACTCGAGCCTAGATGGCTAAATGGATTTAAACGTTATCCGCAGCATTGATCTGATTCTCCCATGTAGCACCCTCAGACGTCGAAACCGAACAAGGATAAGTCGGCAGGATAATAGGATGATAAGTTCAGTCGGTTCTCTATTACTTAGGAGCACATAGTTATCGTACCCGCATGTAATGCCCCATGGTCGAGTATATAAGGCCTAGGGGCACCCCATCAAAAGATAGGTCACTCATTAGCCATCTACTCAAGTCTCTAGCATCCCTCATACTAGAGTACTTCCCTTTAACCCACCACATAAAAGAGCCACACCAGGAAGTAGGGTATTACGCCTCTCTAAGCGGCCTGAACCTGTATAAAATTATCCATCGTCTCTCGTGCGTCTAGCATGAACCATCGAGCTACAGTCGGTTACACCATCCTACCCAAAAGCATCCTGAGGGGTAACCCCGGGTGCGCGGTCGGGTCCCAAACGCCGACAGCTGGCGAGCCAGGTAGGGGGTGTGGCACTGATCCAAGCTAGCTCAATGACCATCGCCTTTCAGCACAAGATCGCTCTCTGCCCTAGATCCGTGTTCTGTTTCGGAACCATCTCATCCGTGGCAGATGAAGAAGGGACTCTACATCGTATAGCGGATCCGCCGGAGAGAAAGCCTTCCTTGATAATCTCCGGGAAAGCCAGAACGAAGCAGGAAATAGTGCAACCTCCAGTGCTCCGGGCGAAGACTACCTCCTGCAAGTCAGGAGCAAAGAATTCGTTCACCTGAAGAACCCCATTGTCCACCTCATCCATGGAAAAATGGACACGGATTACAAGGAAAAAAAAGAAACAAACGAGATGAAGGCCCGCCAAGCTGCCCTTCTGGTACCTCCGCCCTCAGAGGAGGACAGAAAGAAGCTAATCGTCACGACAACCCCATTCTACCCCAACGTCCTCTTCATCGGAGGGAGAGAGGAATCGTCCCCCATCTCCGACGACGAACCAACCGTGCCTGGGGAAGAGCATCCTCAGCGGGAAGCTCACCGACGAAGGAACCGATGTCGTAATGCCCGGTGACATCATGAAGCCGGAGAACGAGACCCGGTGTAGCCTGTATCACGAGACGAGATCTCAGAGGTGGGAGAAACTCCAGATGAACGAGTCTTCAGGGAAAGGAGGAATTCTCGCCGACGTGATCGTCGGTAAGCTCAATAGCAAGCCGAGCAGGAGGCGAGACATCGTCGAGAGAACCCTCTCTTCGGATGAAACATGAACCCTGACTTCGCCTGAGCCATGAACACACCGAGCGAGGTCGATGGAGTGTTGGCTCGGATAGCCGATGGCCTCCCCCGGACTCGAGACGCCGAGGGCTATCGGCGGCTTCTCACTCGGGCAGCTAATCATCTTCTGCCTCTCGCTCATCCTCCGAACGATCTACGACACACCATCAATAGTCGACGGGACACGTGGAGCTCCATTAATGCTTCGCGCGAACGACGACACAAGAACGAGATTCAGCACCGAGAAGAGTATGATCGGGATCATGGCATCCCTGCACGAAGTCAGGCTACCAGGGTTGAGTCGGCAACAGCTTCAACTAGCGGCACGACCCGAGGACGGTCGAGGCAGCACATCAACAACTCCCCTCCCCGGGACCGACACCACAATCGTTGACAGGAAGACACGTGCGGAGTATCAGCGCTCACTCCTCGTCTCAGGGCCATTCAGTGGCCCCCTAACTTCAAAGTCTGCAACGTCGACAAGTATGAGCCTAAGCAAGACCCGGGAGGCTGGCTGGCTGTCTATACCACCGCTGCTCGGGCCACTGGGGCAACTAAAGATGTGATGACTGCATACTTACCCATCGTCCTCGGGCAAGATGCGCTACAATGGCTACGACACCTACCCCGACACTGCATCGACGATTGGAGCGACTTCAGTCGGCGTTTTATCGCCAACTTCCAATCTCTCTCTGACAAGCCGGCACAACCATGGGGCCTCAAATCCATCAGGCGCCGAGGGGATGAGACTCTTCGGTCATACCTCAAAAGATTTCAGACCATGAGAAATCGTATTCCTGAAGTTACAGAAGCAGCGGTGATCGAGGACTTCTATCGAGGATCTAATGACTCGGCCTTCGTCCGAGCCATACTGCAAAAAGCGTCGACCACTTCCAAACAGCTATTCAGGGAGGCGGACCTCTACATCCTCGCCGATGAACATGCCTAGGACCTCATCGAAGGGACGAAGCCAGCTCCGTCCGTGCCACGGCGTGACACGAACCAACAAACCGACAAGCGATGGGAGAAGAGGCCTCGAGAAGAAGTCCATGGCGCTGGACCACCCATCTCTCGTGCTCGAGGGGCACCCCGCGGAGGTGAACGAACATTGGACAACATCCTCAACGCCCAGTGCCCATACCACAAGGATATGCGCCATACTCTTCGGAACTGCAGAGATTTCAAGCACTCCGTCGGGAATGGCCGACCCTTCCAACCTCTACCACCTCCCCCACCACGAGGAGGACCCAGAGAACCTTGACAACCTCAACAGCAGGAAGGGAGATGAGGCAGAGCGTTCCCGCGTGTCGATCGAAGAAGTGAACGTCATCTTCGGCGGACATGGGTCGCAAGAGAACAAGAGGCAGCAGAAGCTCAACGATCGACACATACTGGTGGCGGCCACCAGTGCTCCTGCCCCATATCGATGGTCCGAACACCCGATCACCTTCACTCGAGCGGATCAATGGCTCAACTTTGATCATCCGGGCAAGTACCCGCTCCTCGTCAATCCGGTGATCCAAGGGAGCAGGGTAAAGAAGGTGTTAGTGGACGGGGGAAGCAGCATCAACGTCACCTTCCCCCGGACACTCCTAGGCTTGGGTGTTGCACTCAAAGAGCTCCACGAGTCAGACACTCCTTTCTTCGGCATTGTGCCGACTGAAGGAGAATACCCACTCGTACACATCTACATGCTGGTTACCTTCGGAACTCCGGAAAATTACAGAACCGAATTCCTGAGGTTTGAGGTAGCAAGCTTCAACTACGGATACAACGCCATCATCGGCAGGCCGGGATTGGCGAAATTCATGGCCATTCCGCACTATTCATACATGATATTGAAGATGCCGGGACCACAAGGAATCATCACCGTGCATGCTGACTTCCAAGGCGCCGTAGAATGCTTCCGAGTGGCCATTCAGGCGGCCCTCACCACCAAACCACCGACGACTTCCTCCGCACGGGCGAACTCAAAGCCTGAGGGAGACCTCACGATACCCGCGAATGAAGCTCAAGCTGTGACCTCTATGCGACCGACTGAGGAAACGAAGAGAATCAACCTCGGGTTCGCTGACAAACGCAAGACTGCCATCATCAGCTCTAGCCTAGGTGACAAATAGGAAGACGCGCTCGTCCAGTTTCTGCAAGATAACCGAGACATATTCGCATGGCAGCCTACGGATATGCCGGGAGTCCCGAGAGAACTGGCTGAGCACAAACTGAAGGTCTATCCCCAGGCGAGGCCGATCCGACAAAAGTTGTGTCGTTTCATGCCCGACAAGAGAGAAGCAATTCGTGCCGAGCTGGCTCAATTAATCGCAGCAAGATTCATTAGAGAAGTACTGCATCCGGAGTGGTTAGCAAATCCCGTTCTTGTACTAAAAAAGAATAAAGTGGATTGGCGCATGTGCGTCGACTATACAGATCTCAACAAACACTGTCCGAAGGATCCCTTCGGACTTTCTAGAATAGATCAGGTGGTAGATTCAACTTCCGAATGCTCTATGTTGTCATTCCTGGACTGCTACTCTGGATATCATCAAATCAGCCTGGCGATAGAAGACGAAGAAAAAACTGCATTCATTACCCCATTTGGAGCTTTCTGCTATACCTCCATGCCGTTTGGCCTCAAGAACGCTGGAGAGACTTACCAAAGAGCTATTCAAACATGCCTAGCTGATCACTGGGGCAAGCGGGTAGAAGCTTATGTCGATGATGTGGTGATTAAAACTGAAAAATCGGAAAACTTCATTGAGGACCTGCAGCTGGTCTTCAACAGCCTGAGGCGGTACCGGTGGAAGCTCAATCCGGAAAAATGTGTCTTTGGAGTGCCAGCCGGGAAGTTGCTCGGGTTCATTGTCAGCCACCGAGGAATTGAAGCTAACCTGGAAAAAAATCAAAGCTATCATGAGGATGGAAGCACCACGATCACAAAAGAAAGTGCAGAGGCTTACTGGATGCATGCAGCTTTAAGCAGGTTCATATCAAGGTTAGGAGAAAAAGGCCTACCATTCTACAAATTGCTCAAGAAGGTGGATAAGTTCCAGTGGACCTTAGAGGCTCAGGAAGCTCTTGATGCACTAAAGAAGTTCTTGACCACACCGCAATGCTAAAGCCGCCACGCCGAGCCATGCCAGACCAGCCAGCAGAAGATTTGTTGTTATACATCTCCTGCACAACTCACGTGGTGAGCACCGCGTTAGTAGTCGAGCGGGCAGAAGAAGGACATGCATATCCAGTACAACATCCCGTCTATTTCATCAGTGAAGTTCTGAGACCCTCCAAAAAAAAGTATCCTCAAGTTCAAAAACTATTGTACGTAGTACTTCTAACTGCTCGCAAGCTCCGTCACTACTTTGACGACCATAAAGTCATAGTAGTCACCAGATTTTCAATAGGAGATATTCTCCATAACAAAGAAGCCATTGGAAGAATAGCCAAGTGGGCCTGCGAGTTGGGAGCTCACGACATTGAGTTTCGGCCTCGCACTGCGATAAAGACTCAAGCACTAGTTGACTTTGTATCAGAGTGAACCGAGCAACAAGTACCAGATAACCTGGAGGCTGCAGAAGTGTGGTGGATGTATTTCGATGGCTCACTGAAACTGCAGGGAGCTGGCGCAGGGATCCTCTTCATTGCCCCTGGAGGTGAACAACTCAAATATGCTCTTTAGTTGTTATTCTCAGCATCCAATAATGCAGCAGAATATGAAGCTCTGATCCACGGGTTGAACATTGCCATATCACTGGGCATTAAAAGGTTGATGGTATACGGAGATTCACTTATGGTCATAAGTCAGATAAATAAAGAATGGGATTGCTCGAATGATTCTATGGGCAAATACTGTACAGCCGTCCGAAAACTAGAAGACAAATTTGAAGGGCTGGAATTTCATCATGTGGAAAGAGATCGCAATGTCGTAGCAGACGTATTGTCGAAACTAGGATCCAGTCGAACTCAGGTTCCACCTGGAGTTTTCGTCCAGGAGGTGCCACGCCCGAGCATTTCCTCAGATCAGGCAGAAGAGTGCAATGTTTTGAGCCAGCCAGAGTCAGACTCTAATGACTGGAGGGAGCCTATCATCAGGTATATAAAGAATGAAGAGGAACCGGATGATAAAGCCGCAGCGGAACGCATCGCAAGGCAGTCAGCCCACTACACCCTCATAGGGGACGCACTGTACAGAAGGGGCGCAACAGGAGTCCTCATGAAGTGCATCCCCTTGGTTACTGGGAAGCAACTACTAGATGAGATTCACGCTAGACAGTGCGGGATACACGCAGCATCCAGAACTCTGGTTGGGAAGGTCTTCAGGTCTGGTTTCTACTGGCCGACAACAAAGAGTGATGTAGCCGAGTTAGTCCGGAGATGTGAAGCCTGCCAATTCTTATCAAAGCAACAACATTTACCAGCATAGCAACTGCAGACCATACCCGTAACATGGCCATTTGCGTGCTGGGGACTGGACATGATTGGACCCTTAAGAAAGCTCAGGGAGGCTACACTCACGTGTTGGTCGCCATTGACAAATTCACCAAATGGATAGAATACAAACCCATTGCTTCTCTAACTTCAGCCAAGGCAGTGGAATTCATACAAGATATAATATTCAGTTTTGGGATACCAAATAGCATCATAACCTACCTGGGGTCTAATTTCACTAGCTCTGAATTCTTTGATTTCTGCGAACAACGAAGCATCCAAATCAAATACGCGTCAGTAGCACATCCAAGAGCCAATGGTCAGGTAGAAAGGGCTAATGGAATGATACTGGAAGCACTCAGGAAGAAAGTCTTCGACAAGAATGAAAAGCTCGCAGGGAAGTGGATCAGAGAATTGCCTTATGTGGTTTGGAGTCTAAGGACTCAACCCAGTCGAGCTATGTATGGAAACACCCCCTTCTTTATGGTCTATGGTTCGGAGGCAGTGCTACCAGCCGACCTCAGGTTTGAGGCACCAAGGCTGGTCTTCGAAAACATAGCTGAAGCGGAAGCTACCAGGCTAGAGGATATTGACGTACTAGAAGAAGAGTGGTTGAATATAGTAATTCAGTCAGCTAGATATCAGCAGACCCTGAGGCGCTATCATGATAAGACTATACGACATCGATCCTTCATAGTGGGAGACTTGGTCCTTCGCCAAATTCTAACAGGAGAAGGACGACATAAATTATAACACCCCAGGTGTTTATATTCCGCTCGACAACGAGTATGAATTAAGCACGTAATATCAGTGGGTAAAACAGATATTAAATTTTAATCGTCTTCGTTTATCGCGATTTTAATATCGCATCTGTCTCGTCTGTCACGAGTGCGACGTTGTGTTTATTTTTATCTATCCGAGCTCTTCCTAAATTTTTGGGATATTCGGAACATTATCGTTCCGAAAATCGGTGCGTCCGGTGATTATTTAAAATTCGCCGCTCGCGCGAACACGAATTCGGAAGCTCGACCCACTGAGATGATTTTATCCCGAACAAATTCATTTGAACTCGACGACTAAAATATTCGGGGCGAAATAATTAGGATCGCGCGTCGTCTGAGTGAAATCTTGCGCATGAATATGATTCCATTTATCCGTCCGCATGCTGTTTTGGCGACGAAATCGCGTATACATTGCGGATCTGGTTTCGGCTAATTTCGGTCAAATCACGTAGAACAAATTATCAGTGCCGAAATCAGTTTATTTCGGTCTGTTGTTCTCGCCCGGATCCAAATCTTCGGATGTAACCAATTATTAAACAATTCAGTTCCCACTGGTCCACCGTGAAATCGCGTACGAGGATCTGTAATTGAGCCTCGATTCACTGGTAAATCATCCGTGGCCGTGGAACTAGATATTCAGACCACATGTAAATTTATCAGATTCTTGAATCGAATCAAATGTCGCAATTACCGTCGACTCTTTTGTTATCGATAGAAATCCCGGTTCAAAAATATCTGTGATTCTTTATTAAAAAAAGAAATAAAAAAGGAAAAAATCTTTAGCCATCCCTATCCCGCCGCCCTCTCCTAGGATCTTTCTTCACGGTACTTATCTCCATGCCGCCCGACCATCATATCCAGCCGAGCGCTTCGCTCCCTGCCGAGCTCTCTATCTTCCCTGCTCCTCTCGCTCGGCGCCCGGCTCTGCTCGCCCCCTATGCCACGCGCCCATCTCCACATCTCCCTGCCCCGCGTCGCATCCCCCTCCCCCTGCTTCCTCTCTCTCTCGGCTCTGCTTGTCCTGGCGCCCGCGCGTGGAGCTTCTCCTTCCCTGCTCGTGTCGTGGCTTGGCCCCAGCTCCGGCCCGTCACGGCTCCCATGGTGCCCAGCCAGTGCTCCTCTGCGCAAAGCCGCGCGTCTTCTTCTCTCCTCGTGCCGCGGTGAAGCTCCCTATGCTCGCCCATGGCAGCCGTGCCTGCTCCCTAGCTGGCGCGCGACCTCGTGCCTGCCCTACCGCGGCCTGCAGGTCGTCCATGGTAGAACACTCCTCCTTGGTCGGCGTCCGATTCCCTGCTACTGGGCCAAAGTTCCTCATCCCCTGCTGTGATCCCACCATGGATCTCCTCTACCGCGCCCTTCTTTTTCTCCCTCCTCCCTGCTTGGATTTGGTCCGTGCCCTGAGCTCCCAGCCTGCGCGCCCACCGGTTCTCTGCATCGCGAGCTCCGCTTCTGCGCGTCGTGGTCTTCCCCAAACTCCCTTCCATGGCGTCCTCCCTGCACGCGCGAAGTCCCTGCGCTCGTCGGCGCCTGCTCCCTGAAGTCCACTGCGCCGCACCCTGAATTCCCCTACGCGCATCCCATCTCGCTGTGGCTGCTGCTTTGGTATTTTCCCTGTGCGCCGCGGTCGCCTAACTCATGCCTGGGGTTTTGGCACGTCTCTCTGCTCTGACCAGTTTCACACCTCGCCGTCCATGGAGCTCGCCCAGCTCGCCCAAGTCACCCATGGCTGCGCACAGTGATCTTGTCGACGCTGTGCTCGTCGGGATTAGCCTGTGCGCGTCCCTGCTCCCCTGCGCGCGCATGCTCCGGCCGAGTTCGGCCCTGTCCATTTCGCCGTGTTCGATCTCTAGCTCCCTGTGCACGCTGATGCGAGCTCGTCAGCCACCGTTGCCTTGTCACATAACCCCCAACGCCGTCATCCGTGGTCGCGACCTCGCCAAATGCATTTGTCGCTTGGCCCTATGTCGTTTGGCTCGTCGACCTTGTCCGCTGCCGCGCGCGCTTGTCTCTGAGGCGCATCGCGCAGTAGTTAGATCTCACGCGCGTGGTTTTGAAGCTCTGCGCGTTCGTCGTGCCGCGTCGTGTGCTGATATTCTCTCCTGGCAGACCTCGCCGTCGACCATGTTCAAGTGATTGCTCGGCTCCTCGCATCTCGCCTATTCGGTAAAACACCCAAATCCATAGACTGTCGACACACTGCTGCCATACGCGGCTGTCTCTGTCTCTTGCGTCAGCTTGCCAGACCTGCAACTCTATATACGTCACCCTCCCGTATCGTCGTCGAGCCCGTCGAACCTCGTTCTCCTCTGCTCGATCTCATCGAACCCCAAATCCCAGACATTAGACAAAAATAAGCGAGGTCCCTATGCATCGCTTATCAAGTACTCGGTCGAAGACTTCAATCGAAGATCGTCGTCGTTCCTCGCGTCGTCAAGGAATCCCAAGAATCGGATGAAGACGAAGCTAGCCGGGTGATATTCACCAGGTGCTCGACAAAAGCTCGAACAAGTCGTCAATCGTCATCCTCGTCTACGCCAAGCCCCCAAGCCGTGAAGACACTCTAGTGTTGGCCACGCGTCACCAGCTCGACTAAAAAGGAATCCCACGGGTATTTTGGTCAAGAATGGAAACGGTATGCCTCGCTCACCAGACGTGTGCGATCAATGGCGTCAACCGGAAACCGTCGCCGTGCTTTAGACTATCTCATCAAATTAGTCAGGGTAAGCAAATCTGTTATTCGTGCGAGTGGATTAATGAATGATCTGACTAGGTCTAATATTTATTAGATTGCCGAAGTCGCTTTAGTAATTTGGTCGATGTCGTAGGATAAAAGAAGTCTCAATAGGTCTTAGTGTTTGTGGGACTGTAGGTGTTAAAATGGGAAGTTTTATTAATATGTAAGATACATAGTTTAAAGAGTTAATAAAAAGCTAGGAATAAAAATAGATTTTCTAGTGTTATTATGTCAATTTGGTTAATGGATGAAGTCGATGCCCTGCTTAATTAGTCAGCTTATTCTAGATTTGGTGTTTAATTCGTTGTCGTATAAGTATTATTTAGGTTTGCGATATTCCTCCTTATATGCATACATGTGCATTATGCATATCATTCAGGTACGATAATTATTCATGTGATGCGGAAGACGACCCAAGTCGACCCTTAGCGCGGGCTAATCCGCAGGATGATGCTAATGAACGAACCAGAAGATGGATAATCTGAACGAGTGCCAAGCCAAAGGATGATCGCCAAGTGGTCGCCGCCTAACAAAACTAACCTAGTGTTACTCCAGGCAAGCCCCGGTGCATTTGCCACCTCCTTGATGTTTTAAAATCTTTATCACCTTGTTTGATGCATTAGGTGATAGGAGTTGAGTGCTAAACCGTTGATGCATTTCCTTCCTTGAAAATTTATTACCCTTCCTTGACACCCTTTTATAAAAAGGATTTTTATGATGCTTAGCCTTGCTTTAGAAAAACAAAATGTTTTGTTTTAAAACAAAAGTGATGCTTCAGTGGGTGGGAATGTTTTCAAAAAGTAAAACTTGATGGTGAATCTATCATGGCCGTGATGAGTTCAACATCGGAAAAGATGTACCTCTGCCAGGTACCAAACTTTGGGTTGAAATAATTAAGCTAAGACCGGGCGGTTGACTTGCACGAGAAAGGAGTCTCGGTGTAGTGTCTCCGTCTGAGTCGATTAACGACCGTGCCGATGTAGGCCTGCTGACCGAGGACCCTTTAACTGGTCACATGCCTCGTCATGGGTAAGCTTTGCCTCGAGCAGACTAATACCAGAATAAGATAACATGCAGTGGGAGTGGAGAGATGGCGAGAGTAGCATGTACCCTCCGTGGCAAGAGGTTGGACGGTGGTGTATCTGTGCTCTCGGTTGGCGTGAACCTGATCTGGTCTTAAGAACCCCGGTGGCGAGTTGACATATGCAAGGGTTAAGTGCTACATATGTCGTGTGATTGGAGATCCTTAGCTGAGTATAATCGATTCGGATCGCCGTAACTTCGCGGACATGAAGACTTGGTCACTGACTTACACGTAGCAATCCAGTGAACTGATGGGATGATAAAAGACGGCTAGTGCAGATCAAGTGATTGAACTAGGGTAGAAAGAACTCTAGATACATGTAACTTTACTTAACCTGACAATTAAAAATGGATTTTAAGGATTCACTCATAGTAAGCTTTTCTGCAAAACAGAGTCTTTGATTCTTGATAAGCCATACCTTCAATCCCTCTAGCCAGCATACCCTTGAGAGTCTTTTCTTTAGTCGGGTAAGTCTTGCTGAGTAATTCCGTACTCAGGGTTTTATTCCCTGTTATTTTTAGGCCCTAACTTTGTGCTGTTGATGATGGTGTTAAGTGCCGGTGGGCTCGGCCTTCTTATAAGTCTAAGTAACTCTTCTATACTTCTTATTGAGGATGGTCACTTGAGCTAGCATATATTTCAAACTTATACTTTTGTAATCACTCCGATAAAATAATGTAAACTTTTTGTAACTTGTAAAATTTGGTAATAAGATTTCCACTGCAAAAATATTGGTGTGTGTGATTTGTATTACTTAATCTCGCGATCTTGGTTGTAAGTGGTTTATCCGATGTCCTTGGGGCAATCGGACGGATCCTGTTAAGTTATCTGGTGCACCTGCATAGCAGTCTGAGGTCTTTGAGACAAGGACAGATGCATGTGGGCCTGATAACTTGGGAGGTTCTGCCACAGGCTGGTATCGGAGCAAGATTAAGTATATACTGTCACATACGTATTTTCAAAACAAAAGTTTTGGTTTCGAAAACCCTATTTTCAACTAAACACATTGTTTGGCTTTGAAAAACAGATTTGAAAAACTATAATGCTAGCGACATCCTCTATTAAGCCCTAAGTTAAGGACTATCAGGTGGCTTAGTTCAAAAACCACTAACCCACAACTGGGGGTATTGCATACATGTGTATTGTTATTTTTTAGGCCATCAGTTGTGAATGGATCGACGCTCAGGTAAGGTGAGATGTGAGAGCATGACCGAACAACCGTCGGTCTAGGGAAGAGTATAAAAAGCGCTTGATTATATACATGTTACACAATGTATATATGAAGGCTGCGATGTGGAGTATTTACTTTTCTGGGAATTCAGTACCCCATGGATGTGTATGGGTATACAGACATGGGAATACTGAGAAGTGTAATGTACTTGCAACGACGCACCTACGCTCAGGTAAGAAGGTGAGTTACCATAATGAGTTGCCCTATGGTTAAAGTGTGGCAACGGCGCCTATGCGTGGCTCGGCGCTTAATGATGAGCTGTGTAACACCCCTGGTGTTACTGTAACTAAAACTTGAGCATGACATCATAAACATTGGCATTGCATATGTTTGACGCACCTAGAGTGCATTCACTAGGTAAAAATTTCAAACAAGTTGTATTGTTCTGGTGTTTTGCAAATAAGACCCTGGAATAGGATATTTAGCCCTAAAAAGGGATTAAGGGGGTAAAACATAACCCAAATTAAGAAAACCCAAAAGCTTTAGTGGAATATTCATAAAATGCTCCCAAGAATGAATTTGAATTACATTTATACCCCTGAGATACTAGAAACCCTAATTGAAACTCTAGAAAACCCTAAATCTAAACCCTAGGGGCCTATGTGCAAATACAGTGCACATTTGGACTAAAGTGTAAAAAACTACAATGTTAAAGCATATAAAGTCATTTGGTTCACAAATATGTGGACTTGTAAGCCAAACCTTGGATTTTGGACTTAATTGCAAAATGGACCTCAATTGAGTTCTATACTAAGTCTGAATTTCAGGTTATAAGCTCAACTTTAGGAGCTTATTAACTTTCAAATCAGTAAGATATTGCCCTAGGCTACCACATAAATTTTGTAAACCTATTATAGGAGAGCAACTTTTATGCAGACATCTCCTGTTGTTGTTATACAAAAATTGGAGAAAAACACACTCAAAGTCAGGCTGTCAGGCTGACTGATGACTGAAACTTGGTCTGACAGTGTGATTAGGCAGCCTTTGAATCAAGATTTGACCATGATCTAGTGGGAGATTGAACATGGTCCCCATAACAAGATTATAGCCTGATCATAGGGCTATAACTCTTATATAGGGTGATGATCGTGTTCCTACATGAAACTGGAAGCAAATCTCCCTGTAAGTTGCTCTGTCAGAACCACTGAATACGCATTGTGATGGTACAGTGCCGAGGGGGATAAGGATCCGGACCTCACCAGAGATAAGAATGCCACGGCGGTTGAGATGGGTCGTCGATGGCCATGGTAAAGGTTCTCGGTGACGTGGCAGAAAGTTACTGAGGTGGCAAGCCCCAGTTAAACGGCGGCCACCGTACCGTCACCGGATTCCGCCGCGTGGTGAGCTCGCCGGCGTAATCTAAAATCCGCGGTCCTCATCCAATTCTGGCCGTTGGCCTATAAATTGCGCCCGGGTTCTACTTCTTTATCACATCCCGCACCTCCGTGATCGAGCACTCAGCTTAATTCCACCGAAGAACCCACAAATCCCTCTCCCTTCTGTTCTTGCTCCACCGTGAAGAACTCCTTCGTGGCCAGCGCTCCTCGGGTCAGTATCTACCAAATTGCTTCCTATTCTAGTTTGTCTTCGACCTCTTATTGCTTCCAGTACCGACTAATCTAAGTTTGGCCGAAGCCTTTCACCGGAACACGTTGTTGCTCTGTAGAATGCCACCGTGACACCCTCTCCGTCGCCCCATATTTCTATTCGTGCCTAGTCCAAAATTTAGCATGTGCGTCATCTCTGGTGAACCCATGAACCTTTCCCCAGCTTCAATTTGGCCAGCCAAGCCTTCGGTTATCCGGAACACATTGGTCCACTTGATCACCCGCACTGTCACCGTGGCCAGAGATATCAGTATAGTCGTTTATGAAATTAACTTAGGGGAAATACTCCTCAGGGGTAGAATCAGGTGTGGACCAAAGATTAGCACTGGTCTTGGCCCCCGCCAGCCAGTCTAGCTCGCCGGAGTTCGGCTTCCCGTGCGGAGCTCCGTCGAGGACCTTAGTCTGTAAAGGAATAGAAACCGGGGGTCTTTTCTGCAAACCGTCAGCGACTCAGTGCAATAGTAATTGAACCCGTTTCCAGTTAGCCAGAACCCCGAAGGCCCTTCTGCAAAGTCTCCCTCGCGGGCGCGGGCGCGCGCACGTTTTCTGCTTTTACTGGGCCGTCCTGGATTAGATTGGGTCCAATACTGTTGCAAGTTTTTCTTTTCTTTTTCTTCCAGAGCCAAATAAATTCTAGAAAATGGTAGAAAAATCCTAAAAATGTCAAACCAATTTTCCTAGATTCCTTATTTTCCATAGTATTTAATAAAAATAGTTTCATGATTTTTAGATTAAATAAGGAATTTTGGAGTATTTAAAATAGCTTAAAACATTAGTTCTGGATTTTTAGAAAATAGATACTAAGTCCAAAAATCCCCAAACTTTTTATATGAGCTCTACACATTATTAAGAAGCCTTGGGTAGAGTTTGGTTTGATTTGGGCCTTGTTTGATAACTAGAACCCAAAACCCTACCCCCTGCCCTTTGAATTCCTTTACTGACTCCGGAAAACCTAGTTTCCCGGAGAACCGTGAAGGAAAATTGTATTCAAGAACTTTAGATAATAAATTCTTATTATCTTTGCACTCTCATGAGCATTACATGGCATTCATTCTTATATACACAAATATATGGTTCTGTTTAGAAAACAAAGAAGAAGTCGAAGTAATCGAAGAGAAGACACCACCACCTTCGGAATCTCAGGCAGGAAACTGTTTCTACCTTGATATCTGCGGGTCCGAGCCTAACTCACCTATCAACGAAGGCAAGCCCCAGTGCATTTGCCACCTTCCTTGATGTTTTTAAAAATCTTTCTCACTTGAGTGATGCATTAGGTAATAGGAGTTGAATGCTTAAACAATTCCTGCATTACCTTCCTTGAACTTGATTACCTTCCTTGAAACCCTGTTTTTACAAAAGGTTTTACTATGCTTAGTATTGCTCTAGCAAAACAAAAGGTTTTGTTTTACAAAAGATGATTGGCAAAGTGGGAAGGATGTTTTTGAAAATAAAACTTGATGGTGAATCCATCATGGTCGTGATGGGTTCAACATCGGAAAAGATGTACCTCTGCCAGGTACCAAACTTTGGGTTTTAAATGATTAAGCTGAGACTGGGCGGGTGACATGCACGAGAAGAGAGTCTCAATGTAGTGTCTCCGTCTGAGTCAATTAAGGACCGTGTCGATGTAGGCTTGATGACCGAGGACCCTTTAACTGGTCACATGCCTCATCATGGGTAAGCCTTGCCTCAGGAAGACTAAGGCTAGAATAAGATAACACGGAATGGGCGTGGAGCGGTGGCGAGAGTAGCATGTACCCTCCGTGGCAAGAGGCTGGACGGTGGTGTATCTATGCTCTCGGTTCGCGTGAACCTGATCTGGTCTTAAGAACCCCGGTGGCGGGTTGACATATGCAAGGGTTAAGTGCTACATATGTCGTGTGATTGGAGATCCTCAGCTGAGTATAATCGATTTGGATCGCCGTACCTCCGCGGTTATGGAGACTTGGCCACTGACCTATACGTAGAATTCCAGTAAAGATGAAGGACTTGTTAAGAAATTGGCTAGTGCAGGTTAAGTGATTGAACTAGGTTAGAAAGAACTCTAGATGCAGGTAATTTTACCTAAATTGACAATAAAATTGGATTTTTAAGGATCCACTTTTAGTAAGCATTTATGCAAAACAGAGTCTTTGATCATTAAGAAACCTTACCTTGACTCCCTTATAACCAGCATACCCTTGAGAGTTTTATCTTTAGTCGGGTAAGACTTGCTGAGTAATTCCATACTCAGGGTTTTATTCCCTATTGTTTTTAGGTGAGGAATCAACAAACTTTTGTTGTTTTTGTACCAAGGTGGTGTCAAATGAAGAAAAGCAAGAATGAAGCTGCGGGAGGACCTAGTCCTCCAAAAAACTTTTATGTAAGAACTTATCGGGAGGAGTTTTTGCCTCCCTTGGTATTGAAATAATAAGTACTCTGCACTCGTGTTTTTATGCTGGTCTGTAATAACTAACTTTATCTTACTTTCAAATAAATGTAAGTTATGTAATCGCTTCCGCATTTCTGTATCTCCGATGTTCTGTAATGTCTGCGTGACAGGTAAAACGCTCTTGGGAAAGATGAGAAAAGCAGATACCGAACTTGTCAAGTGATTCAGGGGCATCTACAGGGTTGTCTGAGGTCTGTTGGACAAGGACAACTATAGGTGGGCCTAATGACTTGGGAGGTTCCGTCACAAGCTGGCCTCCATATAGCGATATATGGAGTATAAACTGTGATAAATTGTCATGTGTGAATTGCATCATTGGGAAATTGGGCTGTGATGGAATTTTCTGCAGGTACACTAACCTCGAACACGTATGTGTAGCTAACGACTAGCAAAATACCGAGAGAGAACGTATCCCACCGATATAGAACGCTATTGCAACGTTATGTTGGCAAAATTAGTGGGGACGTATAGGACGAGCATGCATCCTGATTGTTGCATCCTGTTTGTCACCTATACACCCAAAATGCTTCTCTCATCTTTATTCCAGTAACCATTGATTGTAAATAATGTGGTGTAATGTTGTATTATGAACCCCAATGAAATAGATGTCCTCCGTTCTTTAGGTGATCTATTTAGATAAGCCCAAAATTAGGCCATGTTCTTAGTTGGTGAACCATGACCTAAGGTTGATTTTTCCGTTATTCCTCCCTGACCAAACTCACACCAATAAATGCTTAGATAATTTCCTTGTTGGACATAAAGTGTACTTAGGTTTAAAACAAGTTGATTTTACTAACTTGTAACTGCCCAATGAACAAATGTTGAGTTTAGAGATCGTTTTATCGAGTTGTCTAAACTCACTTTGGTTCATCCCACCCTAAAGAAAGTACTTACAAGAATCGAGATTAAGTCGACCAGTAACAACCTAGTCATCGCTCTAGTCGTGTCGCGATCGCCTCACGTATGGTTTTCCGACGTGTGTGATCAGTTCGGGCCATGATTAGCGCTGGATAAAACGGACTGGTTGCAAAAACAACATCTACAGATCCCTCCGCTGGTGATTCTCTTGAATCTATACCATCTTTCGTGGACTTGAATTCTCGGGTTAGCCATATGTTAACAGCGATAGTATTCGACATCCACACCCGTCCCCTGTGCTATGAATTTCCAGTAACCGCTTGTTGGTAAACCTCCTTTTGTGTGTTTTACCCAAGATGGTGCATCTGGCTCCGTTTGGGTAAAATCGCGTAATTGCCACTTGCTCAACAGACTCAGATAGTACCGTGTCATCAGAAAAAGCAAACTGCACACATGGAACCTTATATGTTCCTTTGGCAGGCAACGTCTCTATTAGTAGGCATTTCTAAATTGGCTTAAGTCGATACATGTTATGTCCACTAGAGAAACCACAATCTGAGACACTCGCCTTTGCTTGGAACTGTCTCACAATTATTGCTGATATGAACATGGGTTACATGCTTCTCTACTCTTAAAAGTCTTTCGCTCCGAATCTCGGGACGAGATTCTTTTAAAGGGGAGGGCTGTAACACAGCAGGTGTTTATATTTCGCTCGACAACGAGTATAAATTTAAGCACGTAATATTAGTGGGTAAAACAGATGTTAAATTTTAATCATCTTCGTTTATCGTGATTTTAATATCGCATCTGTCTCATCTGTCGCGAGTGCGACGTCGTGTTTATTTTTATCTATCCGGGCTCTTCCTAAATTTTCGGGATATTCGGAACATTATCGTTCCGAAAATCGGTGCGTCCGGTGATTATTTAAAATTCGCCGCTCGCGCGAACACGAATTCGGAAGCTCGACCCACTGAGATGATTTTATCCCGAACAAATTCATTTGAACTCGACGACTAAAATATTCAGGGCGAAATAATTAGGATCGCGCGTCATCTGAGTGAAATCGTGCGCGCGAATATGATTCAATTTATCAGTCCGCACGTTGTTTTGGTGACGAAATCGTGTATACATTGCGGATCTGGTTTCAGCTAATTTTGGTCGAATCACGTAGAACAAATTATCAGTGCCGAAATCAGTTTATTTCGGTCTATTGTTCTCGCCCGGATCCAAATCTTCGGATGTAACCAATTGTTAAACAATTCGGTTTCCACTGGTCCACTGTGAAATCGCGTATGAGGATCTATAATTGAGCCTCGATTCACTAGTAAATCATCCGTGGCCGTGGAACCAGATGTTTAGACCGCAGGTAAATTTATCAGATTTTTGAATCGAATCAAATGTCGTAATTACCGTCGACTCTTTTGTTATCGCTAGAAATCCCGGTTCAAAAATATATATGATTCTTTATTAAAAAAAAGAAATAAAAAAGGGAAAAATCTTCAGCCATCCCTATCCTGCCGCCCTCTCCCAGGATCTTTCTTCACAGTACTTATCTCCACGCCGCCTGGCCATCATATCCAGCCGAGCGCTCCGCTCCCTGCCGAGCTCTCTCTCTCTTCGCTGCTCCTCTCGCTCGGCGCCCGGCTCTACTCGCCCCTTATGTCACGCGCCCATCTCCGCATCTCGCTGCCCCGCGTCGCATCCCCCTCCCCCTGCTTCCTCTCTCGGCTCTGCTCGTCCTGGCACTCACGCGTGGAGCTTCTCCTTCCCTGCTCGCGTCGTGGCTTGACCCCAACTCCGGCCCACCGCGGCTCCCATGGCACCCGGCCAGGGCTCCTCTGCGCACAGCCGCGCGTCTGCTTCTCTCCTCGCGCCGCCATGCAGCTCCCTGTGCTCGCCCATGGCAGCCGTGCCAACTCCCTGGCTAGCGTGCGGCATCGTGCCCGCCCTGCCGCGGCCTGCAGGTCGTCCATGGCAGAACACTCCTCCTTGGTCGGCGTCCGATTCCCTGCTACTGGGCCAAAGTTCTTCATCCCCTGCTGTGACCCCGCCATGGATCTCCTCTACCGTGCCCTTCTCTTTCTCCCTCCTCCCTGCTTGGATTTGGTCCGTGCCCCGAGCTCCCAGCCTGCGCGCCCTCCGGTTCTCTGCATCGCGAGCTCCGCTTCTGCGTGCCGTGGTCTTCCCCAAACTCCCTTCCATGGCGTCCTCCCTGCGCGCGCGAAGTCCCTGCACTCGCCGGTGCCTGCTCCCTGAAGTCCGCTGCGCTGCACCCTGAATTCCCCTGCGCGCATCCCATCTCGTCGCGGCTGCTGCTTTGGTAGTTTCCCTGTGCCCAGGGTTTTGGCACGTCTCCCTGCTCCGACCAGTTTCGCACCTCGCCGTCCATGGAGCTCGCCCAGCATGCCCAAGTCACCCATGGCTGCGCACGGTGTTCTTGTCGACGCTGTGCTCGTCGGGATTAGCCTATGCGCGTCCCTGCTCTCCTGCGCGCGCACGCTCCGGTCGAGTTCGGCCCTGTCCATTTCGCCGTGCTCGGTCTCTAGCTCCCTATGCACGCCGTTGCGAGCTCATCAGCCACCGTTGCCTTGTCACAGAACCCCCAACGCCGTCATTTGTGGTCGCGACCTCGCCAAATACGTTTGTTGCTTGGCCCTGTGTCGTTTGGCTCGTCGACCTTGTCCGCTGCCGCGCGCGCTTGTCTCTGAGGCGCATCGCGCAGTAGTTGGATCTCGCGCGCGTGGTTTTGGAGCTCCGCGCGTTCGTCGTGCCGCTTCGTGTGCCGATATTCTCTCCCGGCAGACCTCGCCGTCGACCATGTTCAAGTGATTGCTCGGCTCCTCGCATCCCGCCTATTCGATAAAACACCCAAATCCATAGATTGTCGACGCACTGCTGCCATACGCGGCTGTCTTCGTCACTTGCGTTAGCTCGCCAGACCTGCAACTCTATATACGTCACCCTCCCGTATCGTTGTCGAGCCTGTCGAACCTCGTTCTTCTCTGCTCGATCTCGTCGAACCCCGAATCCCGGACATTAGACAAAAATAAGCAAGGTCCCTATGCATCGCTTATCAAGTACTCGGTCGAAGACTTCAATCGAAGATCGTCGTCGTTCCGCGCGTCGTCAAGGAATCCCAAGAATCGGATGAAGACGAAGCTAGCCGGGTGATATTTTCCAGGTGCTCAACAAAAGCTCGAACAAGTCGTTGATCGTCATCCTCGTCTACGCCAAGCCCCCAAGCCGTGAAGACACTCTGGTGTTGACCACGCGTCACCAGCTCGACTAAAAAGGAATCCCACGGGTATTTTGGTCAAGAATGGAAACGGTATGCCTCGCTCACCAGACGTGTGCGATCAATGGCGTCAACCGGAAACCGTCGTCGTGCTTCTGACTATCTCGTCAAATTAGTCAGGGTAAGCAAATCTGTTATTCGTGCGAGTGGATTAATGAATGATCTGACTAGGTCTAATATTTATTAGATTGCCGGAGTCGCTTTAGTAATTTGGTCGATGTCGTAGGATAAAAGAAGTCTCAATAGGTCTCAGTGTTTGCGGGACTGTAGGTGTTAAAAATGGGAAGTTTTATTAATATATAAGATACACAGTTTAAAGAGTTAATAAAAAGCTAGGAATAAAAATAGATTTTCTAGTGTTATTATGTCAATTTGGTTAATGGATGAAGTCGATGCCCTGCTTAATTAGTCAGCTTATTCTAGGTTTGGTGTTTAATTCGCTGTCGTATAAGTATTATTTAGGTTTGCGATATTCCTCCTTATATGCATACATGTGCATTATGCATATCATTCAGGTACGATAATTATTCATGTGATGCGGAAGACGACCTAAGTCGACCCCAAGCGCAGGCTAATCCGTAGGATGATGCTGATGAACGAACCGGAAGATGGATAATCTGAACGATTGCCAAGCCAAAGGATGATCGCCAAGTGGTCGCCACCTAACAACACTAACCTAGTGTTACTCCAGGCAAGCCTTGGTGCATTTGCCACCTCCTTGATGTTTTAAAATCTTTATCACCTTGTTTGATGCATTAGGTGATAGGAGTTGAGTGCTAAACCGTTGATGCATTTCCTTCCTTGAAAATTTATTACCCTTCCTTGACACCCTTTTATAAAAAGGATTTTTATGATGCTTAGCCTTGCTTTAAAAAACAAAATGTTTTGTTTTAAAACAAAAGTGATGCTTCAGTGGGTGGGAATGTTTTCAAAAAGTAAAACTTAATGGTGAATCCATCATGGCCGTGATGGGTTTAACATCGGAAAAGATGTACCTCTGCCAGGTACCAAACTTTGGGTTGAAATAATTAAGCTGAGACCGGGCGGTTGACTTGCACGAGAAAGGAGTCTCGGTGTAGTGTCTCCGTCTGAGCCGATTAAGGACCGTGCTGATGTAGGCCTGCTGACCGAGGATCCTTTAACTGGTCACATGCCTCGTCATGGGTAAGCTTTGCCTCGGGCAGACTAATACCAGAATAAGATAACACGTAATGGGAGTGGAGAGATGGTGAGAGTAGCGTGTACCCTCCGTGGCAAGAGGCTGAACGGTGGTGTATCTGTGCTCTCGGTTAGCGTGAACCTGATCTGGTCTTAAGAACCCAGGTGGCGAGTTGACATATGCAATGGTTAAGTGCTACATATGTCGTGTGTTTGGAGATCCTCAGCTGAGTATAATCGATTCAGATCGCCGTAACTTCGCGGACATGAAGACTTGGTCACTGACTTACACGTAGCAATCTAGTGAACTGATGGGATGATAAAAGACGGATAATGCAGATCAAGTGATTGAACTAGGGTAGAAAGAACTCTAGATACAGGTAACTTTACTTAACCTGACAATTAAAAATGAATTTTAAGGATCCACTCATAGTAAGCTTTTCTGCAAAACAGAGTCTTTGATTCTTGATAAGCCATACCTTGAATCCCTCTAGCCAGCATACCCTTGAGAGTCTTTTCTTTAGTCGGGTAAGTCTTGCTGAGTAATTTCGTACTCAGGGTTTTATTCCCTGTTGTTTTTTAGGCCCTAACTTTGTGCTGCTGATGATGGTGTTAATTGCCTGTGGGCTCGGCCTTCTTATAAGTCTAAGTAACTCTTCTATACTTCTTATTGAGGATGGTCACTTGAGCTAGCATATATTTCAAACTTATACTTTTGTAATCACTTCGATAAAATAATGTAAAATTTTTGTAACTTGTAAAATTTGGTAATAAGATTTCTGCTACAAAAATATTGGTGTGTGTGATTTGTATTACTTAATCTCGCGATCTTGGTTGTAAGTGGTTTATCCGATGTCCTTGGGGCAATCGGACGGATCCTGTTAAGTTATCTAGTGCACCTGCATAGCAGTCTGAGGTCTTTGAGACAAGGACAGGTGCATGTGGGCCCGATAACTTGGGAGGTTCTGCCACACAAATTATCGCCGCTATGGGAAGGGCCATTCATGGTGTCGGAGGTCACTCAGCCAGGATCATATCGGCTTACTCAAATGGATGGCACGGAAGTAGGGAATTCATGGAATATAGAGCACCTCAAGAACTTTTACCCTTAGCAAGAACTATTGGAACAACATTGTATTCTGTAATTGGAAAATACATCATCAATAAAAGATTTCACTCTCAGAAGCATTCAAACTATTGGTTATCCATCGACTTCGACTTGATTAAACTGGAATCAAAACACTTACTCAACCTAGGGTGACCACTATACCCTACTAATGGAGCAATCGGCTTAAGTCGGCAAAGACTTAAGACGGTGCAACATGCTTGCGCTTACTCGATTTAGGGTGACCACTATACCCTACTAACGGAGCAATTGGCTTAAGTCGGCAAAGACTTAAGACGGTGCAACATGCTTGCGCTTACTCAACTTAGGGTGACCACTATACCCTACTAACAGAGCAATCGACTTAAGTCGGCAAAGACTTAAGACGGTGCAACATGCTCGCGCTTTCTCGACTTAGGGTGACCACTATACCCTACTAACGGAGCAATCGGCTTAAGTCGGCAAAGACTTAAGATGGTGCAACATGCTCGCGTTTACTCGACTTAGGGTGACCACTATACCCTACTAACGGAGCAATCGACTTAAGTCGGCAATGACTTAAGACGGTGCAACACGCTCGCACTTACTCGTCATAGGGCGACCTCTATGCCTTACCAGCTGAATAATTGGCATAAATTAGGAAAAGATTCCAAAACCAGCACGCCACACTCACTTCTGCAATCGTTTGTGACGACTGTTGAATTCTAACAACGAAAACAAAATGTTATAGCTTTCAGCGCCAAGAACACTTTTAAATATCCTACCGAGTATTCGAGCGCACTGATTACGCGCACATATAGTTCACAAATGCATTCAGTATCTTCTAAACACATCAAAACATCTCTACTTGGCAATGTCTTTCGTAGGAGCAATTGAAGAGGAAGGGCGACTCGAAGCATCAGGTGTAGCCTTGACATCCGCAACAATATCATCAGGAACAACTACACCAAGCCTCCTCATCAGGATTCTCCCCGTGCGAATGGCTTTGTCCATAGCCTTGTCACGCTGAGTTTTTAGAGCGACGCAGTTGTCCTCTACAACTTTGGTAGCCAGTCGAGCAGCCTCTAGCTCCTGGGCGACTGACCTCTTGGAAGCACGCAGATCTTTGATGATGGAGTCCTTGCTCGACACCAACTGCCTAAGTCGTAGGATCTCGTCCTGGGATACTTGCAGTTCACGATGATGGTGATCCAGATCTGTCATGGTAAAGCAGTGGCTCCTCTCCAAGATGGTTAGAGAATTGTCGGCATCATGATACAACCTATCTAGATTATCGCGAGAAGCTGCAAGTGCTCGTTTCTCCTCCTACAGACAAGAATCAGCTCTCAAGTATCCATAAATCAGTAAAAGCACGGCAGACCCAATTAAGTAAGCTTACCTTGTTAGCCGCCCTTTCAGAGTCAAGTTGTGCATTAAGAGAAGAATTCAAAGAATGTGCGTTGTCTAAGGAAGCAGAAACCCGAGCCAGGTCGATTTGACCTTGGGAATACTTCTCCTCAAGCTCAGAGTACCGCCGGGTTGAGTTGGTTTGATGTTGAATATGTTTCTCCTCAAGCTCAGAGTACCGCCGGGCCATATCTACCAAAAAGCAAATGAAGAAGGATACACGGTTAAAAACAAATTAATCAACCAGCCAAGGAAGAAACAAAGATACCAACTAGCATTTGACACCCTCAAATCAGCTATCTGCTTCTGAAGCAGCAATGGATTCCACTACATTAGAGACAGAGCTCCTTCTAGAATAGAGGCACCATATGATCTCAATTGAGCAGACATCCCGTCAACCAAAGCCTATTGTTAAAAACAAATGAGTACAAAGAAAGTGATTTACCAGGAGGAATGACAGAACAAAAAGAGCTAAGTTACCTGAAGATTAGAAAAGAATGAGGGCAATCCTAAGTCATGAGAAGTTGTGTTGTAGCTCAACGAAGGAAGATCAACTAGAACAATCTGAAGAGCATCGTCGGGGTTTGATTCAGCTCTGCTAGCAGATATCAGAATTCTGGCATCCGGCTCGCCAACCTCTAAGGCGACTCCCTCACTCGAAGCTAAGGAAGTATGCATCGCTATCACTCCATCAGATCATGGTGGAGACGACCCGACGTGGATGTCCATGGAGGTGTGGGAAGGAGAGCTCGCTCGGACACCCTCGGGGGCTGGGTTGCAGCTCGCACCACCCATCGGAGCCGGATCACTACCGGCAACACCCTCGAGGGATGGGTAACCGCCAGCATCACCCTTGGTGGCTGGATTTTTTGTAACAGCCACCTCTGAGGCTGAAGGATCCTCAACCACCTCCATGGGAGTCGGACAATCCTGACCAGCTTCTTGACACTGAAGACTGCCTTCCAAAGTCGACGATGCGCGAGATACGGCCCCGGATACCTCTAATCCCACGTCTAGAGCGTCAGAGCAAACATCCATCATATCATCAACAGCCGGTTCCAATAGCATATCTTCAGGAATGACATCCTCAAGGGCCTGATCAAAATCTGTTATGGATAAATCTTGAAGGCTAACAAGAGCAGACAGAGCTAGAGAAGGAATATCACTATCCTCCCTACTACCTCTGTAACGCCAGCTATTCTTACGAATTAGTGGAACTTCTTCTTCCTCTCCTTCGTCCTCGTCAAAAATGCGGACAATAGATGGTGCAAGATCACACCCATTGGGATCAGCTGGCGCACAGATACACTCATTGAGGTCAGTTGATGCAAGGTTACACCCATTGGGATCAACTGGCGCACGGTCACACCCATTGGGGTCAGTTTCAACAGATACACCACCAGTGGGGTCAACTTCAGTAAATACCTCTGCTGGTACTTCTTCGCCAAACAGGAGCAGAAGGTCCAGCATCCTAGTCCAAGCATGACAGTCGCCGAAGCCGTTTCTTTTTCTTCTTCTCCTCAGCAGGTGCAGTTGGGCGGTTGACCTAGCGAGGACGCTTTAGGCGAATACCCTCAGGCTTTCGGGTGTCCACCGTTTTGTCAAGCTCTGGCATAACCGTAACAGCCATTGTTTCAGCAGGGGCCGAGTCAGCAGACTCTTCAGCCAACATATTGAGCACAACATCTATTTCTGCATCATCTGGACTAGCTGGCATCTCAAAATGAACTTGCCTCTCATCATCGGGTAGATCACAAAGAGAAACAACCAGGGCCTCAATATCTTCAGGAGAGGGTCGAACTCTAAGACCTAGACCACCATCACCAGCAGGAGGATTGGACACGAAATCGAAAAAGGATTTAGGAGGTGGCAGATTCCAAACAGAGTAAGCAACAGGAGCACCAGCGTTTGACACTTTGCCTCTCAGGATCATGTCTAGTCGGCTCACTAGATCTCAGCAGGAATTCTCCTATTGGTAACCCGAGTCAAGTCGATAACACCACGGTACAAGTAAGTTGGGTGTGCTCTGTCTTTCAAGGGCTGAATATTCTTAAAAACAAAGTCAGCAACCACAGCCTTGGTGGTCAGACCTCTCTCCTTCAGTAGACAGATTTCAGCAAGCAGAACCCTAGCTTTTGTTACTTCCAAGGCAGTAGGAGACTCAACCCAACTCGGAGTGTGCACATCTGGCTGTCTCCCCGATCGAGGGGGGAGGGACTTGCCGTGATTTTCCATAATAAACCACTCAAGGCACCAACCTTTAATGCTGTCCTTGAGAGGAATGTTAAGATATTCTGTTTTCCTCCCGCGGCGCATCTCCAGACTCGTGCCACCCACGAGCTGGTGCTGCCCCTCAGCCATCCCAGGTCGACAGTGATACAAATACCTCCATAAACCGAAATGGGGAAGAATTCTGAGGTAGGCCTCACACAGATGTACAAAGATAGAAATCTGCAAGATGGAATTGGGAGATGAGTCAGGTTTAGATTGTAAAAGTCAAGGAGACCACGGAAGAAGGGGAAATGGGAAGAGCAAGGCCGCGGATAAGAAAAGGAACGTAAACAACGGACTCGTGGGTATCTTCTATTGGAACAGTGACCCCACGGTAAATCCACCAAGAACAAAGCTCCTTCGGAGGAAGAACTCCAACATCGACAAGGTGGAGGAGGTTCGATTCCGAGACAACCGACATATGGTTACCTGTGAACGACAACTGGCTGTTGGGTCGATAGGAGGGATGACTGTTGCAACAGAATTCTGGCTCTTCCGCTTGGGCGCCATTGCAACCTCGCCGGTGGATTGAACAGAAGCAAAATCAGAAGGAAGTAGAGGAATGGCTTGAGGTGGAAATATGAAGTTAGGGCTCAGAACTCAGAGGTGTGCGGCGACGTGATATAAATGGGGTTTTCCCGGGGTGGGCACCATTTCTAAAAAGTGCCTAGTCATCACTCAGAAAATAAGATTTCCGACATAACTCGGATGTTACCTCTAAAACGCCGACGTGACCTAGTGTAACTCGGTTGTTGCCTCTAAGACGCCGACGTCACCAAACACCACTCGGCCGTTACCTCTAAAACGCCAGCGTGGCCCAGCGTAACTCGGTTGTTACTTCTAAAACACTGACGCGATCTAGCATAACTCGGATGTTACCTCTAAAACAGCAGCATGGTCCAGAGCAGCTCGGTAGTTACTTCTAAAAGACGCCGGCAATACCCGCCATAACTCAGTCGTTTTCTCTATGTAAATGCCGGCAGAACCAAACATGACTCAGCAATTACCAGTTGTTACTCAGGTGTTATCTCTAAGAACAACGACAACACTGGGCATGAATACAAGCTATCGATTGACTACAAAAGAATGATGGAAAAGCGAAAGAGATGCTCAGATCAAGCTGAAATTTTCTTCAATATATAAAGAAGGGAAGTTCTTCCACAAACTCAAAGACCAACTCATTATGAGCCGGCCTTCCTTCCCTTTTTCATTACATTACCTTATACTACATCACTACACTACATACACTACACTATACTATTAACTACTACTACATTATTCACTACTACTAATACTACTCCTATTACTACTTATCTATACAAATATTTAAGCCAATGGCGCTTTGCCACTAGCCTTGCCACCGTCGCCCTTGCCGCTGCCGCCGCTGTCGTTGCCCTTGCCTCCGCTGCTGTCGCCCTTGCCGTCGCCGTCGTCGTTGCCGTCACCTCCGTCGCTGTCGTTGCCCTCATCATCGCCGTCACCGCTGCTCTCCTCCTCGGACGAGTCAGAGGAATTCTCCTCGTCCGAGGAGACCTCCGACTCATCCGAGCCCTTGAGCGCAGAGCGCTCGACGACCCGGATGTACGTCCACACCTCGGCGGTGATCCCCTGGGAATCGTTCGAGTCATCGGACGACACCGGGGGAGAAGCGTAAACCGGCGACCCCTCGGACTCGGAGGAGAACTCCTCCTCCGAGTACTCGGAGTCGCCGAAGTCCTCCGAGGGAGGGCTCGGCTCGCGTTTCCGTTTGTCACCGGAGTGGTGCGACGAACTTCCACCTTTCTTGTTCTTGCCCATGGCCGGTTGAAGAGAAGAGAGAAGTGGAGAAATAAGCAACAAATGGCCAGGAGACGTGTGAAGACACCAGCGAAGCAAGCAGTCTATTTATAGAGGCCGGAGGCAACCGCTCATCTCCTACCACGGTCACCAAACAGTCGCAAGTATTCAATAAGCAATTCAAATCGTCTGGAAACAAGTCAGGCGGCAGGCGCCGTTTCACGTAACACGACACCATTTGGACTGAGGTCAACTGCATGGACAATATGATTACACCCCGTGGTCACGTCAAGTTACTACTCAAGGGCAGTTTGCTAAATGCTCAGCGTACCAAGCTGTTCCTTGGTTACACCCATTGGGGAGGGGACGTCCAGGAATTTTCAATAGATTTTCCCAAGCTGTCACATCCATACAGTATACACAATGAATGTATCAAGACAGAAGAAAGATATCGATGGAGATCGAAGGAAAGCCAAATATAGCTACTAAAAGTACAAGTCTAATCAACAGAAGCATTGAAGCACCAAGCGAAATGAAGACCAGCCAAGAGCCATCTACCAAACATCCAATCTGTCACCGATCAAATAAATTTCGAACCCAATAGGACATGGGTAGATCACGCTGGTATTCTCTAAAGACAGAAAATGAGGGCAGTATGCTGATCTCTAAAGCATAAGCTGATAATATAATGCTGAGTTCTAAAGTATGAGACGAAGATAATAACCTCCGAAAGCATGAGATGAAGACCTTTTCCACTCAAAGCTCGGGGGCTACACCCATTGGGTGCACCTCCGATGCACCCAATGAATACTCAACCCCTAAAGACAGAATGCTGATCTCTAAAGCATTGACCAACGACGAAATGCTAATTTCTAAGGCACAAGACGAAGATCAACCAACGATTTCTGAAAAGCACAAGATGAAGACCTTTGAGTGGATTATTTTCAGTAATCCACTCAAAGCTCGGGGGCTACACCCATTGGGTGCACCTCCGGTGCACCCAATAAATCCCCAACCCTTACGGACAAAATGCTAATCTCTAAAGCATAAGCCGATAATCGAGCACTGGTTTCTGAAGTATAAAGCAAAGAATGTTGGAATATCTGAAGAAGGGTAACAGAAGCTTGTTTCTATTGAGATGATCAGAGTTCAGAAACAACAATTTGGAAGGCGTACTTTCAGAGCACCCACTACCTAAAACCAAAACTGCAAACTGGACCTAGAATCTTTGGGATGATTGTTTCAAAATCAACTCAAAGATTGGGGGCTTGTGGGGGACAGATATCCCCCGGGTCCACTAGAAGGCTGGAAGGCCTCGCGAAAGACTCTGGGCCCATTATTTTGTAAGGCCACCCCTTCATGGGCCAGGGGAGGAATCACTGGCAGAATGGATCGACGCAAGATTGGATCAACTCGAGCCCAGACGGCTCAATGGATTTAAACGTTATCCGTAGCATTGATCTGATTCTCCCGCACAGCACCCTCAGACGTCGAAACTGAAGAGGATAAGTCGGCAGGATAATAGGAAGATAAGTTTAGTCGGTTCTCTATTACTTAGGAGCACATAGTTATCGTACCCGCATGTAATGCCCTACGGTCGAGTATATAAGGCCTAGGAGGCACCCCATCAAAAGACAGGTCACTCATTAGCCATCTACTCAAGTCTCTAGCATCCCTCATACTAGAGTACTTCCCTGTAACCCACCACATAAAAGAGCCACACCAGGAAGTAGGGTATTACGCCTCTCTAAGCGGCCCAAACCTGTATAAAATTGTCCATCGTCTCTCGTGCGTCTAGCATGAACCATCGAGCTACAGTCGGTTACACCGTCCTACCCAAAAGCATCCCGAGGGGTAACCCCGGGTGCACGGTCGGGTCCCAAACGCCGATAGATGAGGCCTTTGTTGATGGCGATGTTGGCGGCGTCCTCGTCGGAGGAGGAGTCGGTGGAGCTTTCGTCGGAGTACCATTCCCGCCCCATGTGCGCCTCGCCACCTTTCTTCTTGTAGTACCTTTTCTTCTCCATCTTTTTCTTCCACTTCTTGTCGTCGTCCCTGTCACTGTCACTTGTATATGGACATTTAGCTATGAAGTGACTGGACTTACAACACCTGTAACACACCATCTTGGAACGGGGCTTGTAGTCCTTCCCCTTCCTTTGTTTAAGGATTTATTGAAAGCTCTTAATGATAAGAGCCATCTCCTTGTTGTCGAGCTTGGAGGCGTCGATTGGAAGTGTACTTGGTGTAGACTCTTCCTTCTTCTCTTCCGTTGCCTTGAATGCAATAGATTGCCCCTTGGGTGTGGAGGTGGTGTCTTGCTCCAAGTTGACAATGTATTTGGAGTCTTTGATCATAAGTTCAAAGCTCACAAACTTGCCAATCACTTCCTCGGGGGACATCTGTTTGTATCTAGGATCTCCACGGATTAATTGAACTTGAGTAGGATTACGAAAAACGAGAGATCTTAGAATAACCTTGACCATTTCATGGTCATCCCATTTTGTTCTCCCAAGTTTGCACACTTGATTGACCATCGTCTTGAGCCGGTTGTACATTGCTTGTGGCTCTTCTCCTTTGTTGAGGACAAATCGACCGAGTTCTACCTCGATCGTCTCACGTTTGGTGATCTTGGTCACCTCGTCCCCTTCGTGCGTCGTTTTGAGGACGTCCTAAATTTCTTTGGCATTTTCAACCCTTGAACCTTATTATACTCCCCTCGACACAAGGAGGCAAAGAGTATAGAAGTTGCTTGGGAGTTAAAATGCTTAATTTGTGCGGCCTCGTCTGAGTCGTAGTCCTCGTCGCCCACCTGTAATGCCTGCGCTCCAAACTCAACAATATCCCAAATGTTTTCGTGGAGTGAGGTTAGATGGTGCCTCATTTTATCACTCCACATACAATAATCTTCACCATCAAAATATGCTAGTTTGCCTAGGGGTACGGAAAGTAGAGGAGCGCGTTTAGGGATGCGAGGATAGCGAAGAGGCATCTTATTATACTTCTTACGCTCGTGGCGCTTCAAAGTTGTAGACTCGGCGCCGGATGTGGAAGGTGATGAAGAGTCGGTCTCGTAGTAGACCACCTTCTTTATTTTCTTTTTCTTATTGTCACCCTTCCTATGTGACTTGATGGAGGAGGAGGATTCCTCCTTGTATTTGTTGCCAGACTCCCTTGATAGAGTCCTCCCCGAGCCCATGGCCTTGTCGCTGGTGACAATCTCCCTCTTGGCGTGATCTCCAGACATCACTTCGAGTTTGTCAGACTCTTAATGAAACACTGGCTCTGATACCAATTGAAAGTCACCTAGAGGGGGGTGAATAGGCAAAACCTGAAATTTATAAACTTTAAACATGCACTAAGGCTGGGGTTAGCGTTAGAATTAAATCAAAGTTCGAAAGATAGTCCTCCTTGCTTAGAGTTGCTCAATTAATGCGGATTACGTTTGGGAGCAAACTCAAATCAATACGAGCAATGGAACTTGGAGAGAAGAAAGAGGGAAAACAAATCAAGTGAAGATCAATGCAAGTGAACACAGTGATTTGTTTTACCGAGGTTTGGTTCCAAAGAACCTAGTCCCCGTTGAGGAGGCCACAAAGGTCGGGTCTATTTCAACCCTTTCCCTCTCTCAATCGGTCACTTAGACCGGTCGAGGCTTCTCCTTAATCACTTGGATCACTAAGACCCCGCAAGGATCACCACACACTTAGGTGTGTCTTGCTAGCTTTACAAAGCACCTAGAGAATAAGAATAAGAAAGGAGAAAGCAATCCAAGCAACAAGAGCAATAAAAAAACACAAAACACCATCTCTCAAGTCACTAATGAATTGAGTTGATTTGGAGACTTGGAGAGGATTTGATCTTTGAAATGTGTTTTGGAGTGAATGCTATTGCTCTTGTATTGAATGTGAGCTTCAGAAAACTTGGATGCCATCGAAGGAGGTGGTTGGGGGTATTTATAGCTGAAAGTTGCCTAGAGGGGGGGTGAATAGGCGGAATCTGAAAGTTATAAACTTAAAGCACAACTACAAGCCGGGATTAGCATTAGAAATAAATTCGAGTCCAAAAGAGAGGGTGAAAAACAAATCACATGCTAATGAAGAGAGTGACACGGTGATTTGTTTTACCGAGGTCCGGTTCTTGCAAACCTAGTCCCCGTTGAGGTGGTCACAAAGACCGGGTCTCTTTCAACCCTTTCCCTCTCTCAAACCGCCACCTAGACCGAGCGAGCTTTCTCCTTAATCAAACGGGTCACTTAGACCCCTACAAGGACCACCACAACTTGGTGTCTCTTGCTTTGATTACAAATGTCTTGAGAACAAGAATGAGGAAGAAGAAAATGATCCAAGCGACAAGAACTCAAATGAACACAAAAATCTCTCTCACACAAGTCACTAAGTGTTTGGAGTGGTTTTGGACTTTGGAGAGGATTTGATCTCTTGTTTGTGTCTTGGAGTGAAGTCTAGAGCTCTTATATTGAATACAATATGCTAGAAACTTGGATGCCTTGAATAGTGGTGGTTGGGGGTATTTATAGCCCCAACCACCAAAACAGCCATTGAGCAGGGGTGCGCCACCGGACACTGTCCGGTGCGCCAGCCACATCACCCAACTGTTAGGGTTCTAACGGTTTCGACCGTTAGAGGTCTATCTTCATGGGGCACCGGACAGTCCGGTGCCGCACCGGACAGGCACTGTTCACTGTTCGGTGCGCCTTCTGGCGCTGCTCTGACTCTGCGCGAACTGTCCGCGCACTGTTCACGCTTACTGTTTACTTTTGCAGACGACCGTTGGCGCAGTAGCCGTTGCTCAGCTTGGTGCACCGGACAGTCCGGTGAATTTTAGCGAAATGCGCCTGGAGAAACCCGAAGCTGAGGAGTTCAGACTGTACGGTCCCTGGTGCACCGGACATTGTCCGGTGGTGCACCGGACTGTCCAGTGCGCCAGACTAGGGCAGCCTTCGGTTTCTTTTGCTCCTTTTTCTTTGAACCCTAACTTTAACTTTTTATTGGTTTGTGTTGAACCTTTGGCACCTGTAGAACATATAATCTAGAGCAAACTAGTTAGTCCAATTGTTTGTGTTGGGCAATTCAACCACCAAAATTATATAGGAAAAGGTTTGACCCTATTTCCCTTTCAATCTCCCCCTTTTTGGTGATTGATGCCAACACAAACCAAAGCAAATATATAAGTGCAGAATTGAACTAGTTTGCATAATGCAAGTGCAAAGGTTGCTTGCAACTAAACCAACTTAAAAATTTTAATAGATATGCATGGTTGCTTTCTTTTTCTTTAACATTTTGGACCACACTTGGACCACTAGTTTTGTTATTGCAAATTCTTTGGAAAATTCTTTTCAAAATCCTTTTGCAAATAGTCAAAGGTATATGAATAAGATTGAAGGAAGCATTTTCAAGATTTGAAATTTTCTCCACCAGTTTCAAATGCTTTTCCTTTGACTTAAACAAAACTCCCCCTAAATGAAATTCTCCTCTTAGTTGTCAAGAGGGTTTTGAGATATATATATATCAATTTGAAATATAGATACCATTTTGAGATACTTCTCATTAGAGGAATACCAATTTGAAAGATACTAATTTGAAAACTTTATTTCGAAAATTTTGAAATCGGTGGTGGTGCGGTCCTTTTGCTTTGGGCTAATACTCTCTCCCCTTTGGCATTAATCACCAAAAACAGAGACTTTGTGAGCCCTTTTTAAATTCTCTCCCCCTTTGGCAAACAATATATGAGTGAGAGATTATACCAATGTGAAGATATGGCGGAATACCGGCAAAGAGTAAATAATACCGATGGAGTTGAGTGGAAGCGTCGTCTTTGCCGAATACTCCATTTCCCTTTCAATCTATGACTTAGTAGAAATTCACTTGAAAACACATTAGTCATAGCTTTGGTACTTCAATAATGAGAATTATGCATTTGTACCAAAATGAAAGAGAAATGATCAAAGGTATATAAATGAGCTATGTGTGCAATGAATCAATCAAAATTCCGAGAATCAAGAATGTTTAGCTCATTCCAAAGTTTGGTAAAGGTTTTCTCATCTAATGGTTTGGTAAAGATATCGGCTATGTGGCAGAACCTCCCAAGTTATTGGGCCCACATGCACATGTCCTTGTCTCAAAGCCCTCAGACAGCTATGCATGTGCACCAGATAACTTAACAGGATCCGTCCGATTGCCCCAAAAACATCGGATAAACCACATATAACCAGGACCGCAGGATTAAGTAACACAAATAACACACACCAATATTTTTGCAGCGGAAATTTTATTACCAAATTTTACAAGTTACAAAAAAAATTACATTATTTTATCAGAGTGATTACAAAAGTATAAGTTTGAAATATATGCTAGCTCAAGTGACCATCCTCAGTAAGAAGTATAGAAGGGTTACTTAGACTTATAAGAAGGCTGAGCCCACCGGCACTTAACACCATCACAGCAGCACAAGGTTGGACCTGAAAAACAACAGGGAATAAAACCCTGAGTCTGGAATTACTCAGCAAGACTTACCCGACTAAAGAAAAGACTCTCAAGGGTATGCTGGCTAGAGGGATTCAAGGTATGGCTTATCAAGAATCAAAGACTCTGTTTTGTAGAAAAGCTTACTATGAGTGGATCCTTAAAATCCATTTTTATTTGTCAGGTTAAGTAAAGTTACTTGCATCTAGAGTTCTTTCTATCCTAGTTCAAGCACTTGGCCTATACTAGCCGTCTTTTCATCATCCCTTTAGTTCACTGGATTGCTACGTGTAGGGCAGTGACCAAGTCTTCATGTCCGCGAAGTTACGGCGATCCAAATCGATTATACTCAGCTGAGGATCTCCGATCACACGACATATGCAGCACTTAACCCTTGCATATGTCAACTCGCCACCGGGGTTCTTAAGACCAGATCAGGTTCACGCTAACCGAGAGCACAGATACACCACCATCCAGCCTCTTGCCACGAAGGGTATACGCTACTCTCGCTATCTCTCCACTCCCATTGCATGTTATCTTATTCTGGTATTAGTCTGCCCGAGGCAAAGCTTACCCATGGTGAGGCATGTGACCAGTTAAAGGGTCCTCGATTAGCAAGCCTACATCGACACGGTCCTTAATCGACTCAGACGGAGACACTACACCGAGACTCTCTTTCTCGTGCAAGTCAACCACCCGGTCTTAGCTTTATTATTTTCAACCCAAAGTTTGGTACCTGGTAGAGGTACATCTTTTCCGATGTTGAACCCATCACGGCCATGATGGATTCACCATCAAGTTTTATTTTTAAAAACATTCCCACCCACTGAAGCATCACCTTTGTTTTAAAACAAAACATTTTTGTTTACTAAAGCAAGGCTAAGCATTAGAAAATTCTTTTCAAAAAGGGTATCAAGGAAGGGTAATCAATTTTTCAAGGAAGGAAATGCATCAACGGTTTAGCACACAACTCCTATCACCTAATGTATCAAACAAGATGATAAAGATTTTTAAAACATCAAGGAGGTGGCGAATGCACCGGGGCTTGCCTGAATAACACTAGGTTAGTGTTTGTTAGACAACGTCCACTTGATGATCAACCTTGTCCTAGCACTTGATTAGGCAGGTTCGTCCATCAGCATCACCATGTGGAGTAGCCCACGCTTGGGGTCGACTTGGTTCATCTTCCGCATCACGCGATTATTTATCGTACCTCATGAGATGCATGATGTACATGTATGAGCACGAGTATAACGAGTATAATATAGATAATCTATACTAAAAAGGATGAAACACTTAAAACCAAGCATTAAGCATCATGGATATCACAGCAGGGCATCAACTACATCCATTAACCAAATTGACATAATAACACTAGAACATCTATTTTTATTCCTAGCTTTTTATTAACTCTTTAAACTGTGTATCTTATATATTAATAAAACTTCCCGTTTTTGACACCTACAGTCTCGCAAACCTTGAGACCTATTGAGACCTCTTTCATCCTACGACATCGACCAAATTACCAAAGCGACTCCAACAATCTAATAAATATTTTACCTAGTCAAACCATCCATCAATCCGCTAATACGAATAACAAATTTGCTTGCCCTGACTAATTCGACGAGATAATCGGAAGCACGATGACAGTTTTTGGTTGATGTCTTCGATCACACACGTCTGGCGAACGATGCACACAACTTCTACTCTTGACCAGATACTCATGGAATTCCTTTTTGTCGAGCTGGTGACGCGTGGCCAGCACAAGAGCGTCTTCACGGCTTGGGACTTGGCGTAGACGAGGATGGTGATCGACGATATCGACGTGCCAGCACGACGATTCCCATTCGACGAAGAAGACGGAGCAACCACTTCCGATTTAGGCTTTTTGTCGAGCGTCTAACGAGTGTCGCACGAACATCATCATCACCGTCCACTAATTTCTCGGAATTTCTTCCCCAAAATCCATAGCTCTAATTCCACACCAAACGAATGCACGAACCACACGGGCTTCGCTTTCTTCTCTATCAACTCCGTTCTTCCACTTCGAGCGCTTGCGATCACAAGCAGGGAACTGCAGGGATGCACGACCAGCGAGCACGGCGAGGCAAGGACACAGATGCTTGCGACCTAGGCGAACTCGGCTGGGAAAAGAACACATGGCTGGGTATTAACAGCTAGGTCCGAGCGCGAGGGAGAAGCTCGACCGGCGAGCTGGAGCGAGCTGGGCACACGATAACTTGAGGAAGCTACGCACGTGCATGGATACGGCAAGCAGGGACGCGCGGCAAAATCCCGGGCACGACGCAGGGAACCGGCCACGGCGAGCATAGGGACACGGCTGCCGGCGGCAAACAGAGGGCAACACCGGCGACCAGAGGAAGGAGAAGCCCGGCGAGGTTGGGTAAAAGACAGGACGCTGGCGAGGAGAACCAAGGAGCCGAGGAGGGAGTTGGGCGTGGCTGGCACAGGGAGGAAGATGCGATGGTCAGGGGACTCAGCTGCTGCGGCCAGTAGGGAAGCGCAGAGCCGAACCAGGGGCGAGCTCAAGGGAGCAGGCGCGGTGGCTGGAGATCCAGGGCGCCGCAAGCTGCACGACAGGGGATTCCGAGTTGGGAGCGCGGCATGGAGGAACTTGGGCGCACGGCGAGGAGCATGCGACCATGGGTAGGGGCGGTCGACTGAGCAGCGGACGGGGCGTGGCCATGGTGTCGAGCAGAAGGGTGGCCGGGCTAGAGGAGCCAGGGGAGGACGCAAGGAGTCTCATGGCGCAGACGCCAGGACGCGCGTGGGAGCATGCTCGCGCCACAAGAAATTCTGGCCGGGCGCCAGGGAGAAGCTCGGCTGCAGCGCGCAGAGGAGCCAACCTCGCCTACGCTAGGGAGCTGGGCGCCAAACTGAAGATGAGCTCGGCCATGGACACCAGAGCTGAAGAAGGGAGGACGGCCGAGCTTGAAGACGCGACTGTTCGCAGGGAAGAGAGGAGGAACTCCGGCCGGATTTGAGCAGGATGCAGCGAGCCGGACCAGGGAGGGACGCGCGGTTCAGAGGAAGAAGAAGGAGCGCATGGGGAAATAAATAGAGGGTGAGGAGAGAATATCCCGCGTCAGGGATAAGGCCAATGACTCCAGCTCGGCGAAAAAAAATCGGAAGTGATTTTTTATAGAAAACTGTAGATATTTTTGAAGCAAGATTTTTAGCGATAACAAAAAGGTCGACAGTACTTGCGACCCGATTTGATTCGATTCGAAATCTGATAAATTTACCTGTGGTCTGAACATCTGGTTCCACAGCCACGGATAATTTACCAGTGAATCGAGACCCAATTATAGGTTCTTGTACGCGATTTTACGGTGGACGAGTAGGAACCGAATTATTTAATAATTATTTATATCCGAAGACTTGGATCCGGGCGAGAAACAACAGAACGAAATAAACTGATTTCGGCACTGATAATTTGTTCTGCGTGATCCAACCGAAATTGGCTGAAACAATATCTGCGAACGTATACGCGATTTTGTCTTTGAAACAGCGTGCTGAAGAATAAATTGGATTATAACCTCGCAACGCGCGATACAGATTATTTTGCCCCGAACATTTTAGTTGTCGAGCGCAAATTAATTTGTCCGGGATAAAAATCATCCGAGTGGGTCGGGCTTCCGAATTCGTATTCGCGCGAGCGATGAATTTTAAATAATCATCGGACGCATCGATTTTCGGAACAACGATGTTCCGAACATCACGAAAATTTAGGAAGAGCCCGGATAGATAAAAAAATGATGTCGAACTCGCGATCGATGAAATAGATGTGATATTAAAATCGCGATAGGCAAAGATGTTTAAAATTTGGCATCCATTTTATCCACTGATACTACGTGCTTAAATCCATACTCGTTGTCGAACGGAATATAAACATCTAAGGTGTTACAGGCTAGTTGTTCTTTGGTGCTAACATAAGTAATCTCGATATCCCCTTTGTTGGTGATCTCTCAAAAAGTGATACCGAATGGCTATGTGCTTAGTGCGTCTGTGTTCAACGGAATTATCCGCCAAGCGGATTGCACTCTCTTTATCACATAGGAGAGGGACTTTGCTAAATTTGTAGCCATAGTTTCTGAGGGTTTACCTCATCCAAAGTAATTGCGCGCAACAATGGCCTGCGGCAATATACTCGGCTTCGACGGTAGAAAGAGCTACCGAATTTTGTTTCTTTAAAGCCCAAGACACCAGGGATCTCCCCAGAAACTGACAAGTCCCTGATGTGCACTTCCTATCAATTTTACACCCTGCCCAATCAGCATCTGAATATCCAAATAAATTAAAAGAGAATCCCTTGGGGGTACCAAAGACCGAACTTAGGAGTACAAACTAAATATCACATGATTCTTTTCACGGCCCTAAGGTAAACTTCCTTAGGATCAGCTTGGAACCTTGCACACATGCATATAGAAAGCATAATATCCGGTCGAGATGCACATAAATAGAGTAAAGATCCTATCATCGACCGGTATACCTTTTGATCTACGGATTTACCTCCCGTGTTGAGGTCGAGATGCCCATTTGTTCCCATGGGTGTCTTGATAGCCTTGGCATTCTTCATTCCAAACTTTGTAAGTATGTCTTGAATGTACTTGGTTTGGCTGATGAAGGTACCCTCTTGGAGTTGTTTGACTTGGAATCCTAGGAAATACTTCAACTCCCCCATCATAGACATCTCGAATTTTTGAACCATGATCCTACTAAACTCTTCACAAGTAGATTTGTTAGTAGACCCAAATATGATATCATCAACATAAATTTGGCATACAAACAAGTCTTTTGCAATAGTTTTAGTAAAGAGAGTAGGATCGGCTTTTCCGACTTTGAAGCCATTAGTGATAAGAAAGTCTCGAAGGCATTCATACCATGCTCTTGGGGCATGTTTGAGCCCATAAAGCGCCTTTGAGAGCTTATAAACATAGTTAGGGTACTCACTATCTTCAAAGCCTGGAGGTTGCTCAACATAGACCTCTTTCTTGATTGGTCCATTGAGGAAAGCACTCTTCACGTCCATTTGATAAAGCTTAAAGCCATGGTAAGTAGCATAGGCAAGTAATATGCGAATAGACTCAAGCCTAGCTACGGGTACATAAGTTTCACCAAAGTCCAAACCTTCAACTTGTGAATAACCTTTGGCGACAAGTCGAGCTTTGTTCCTTATCACCACACCATGCTCATCTTGCTTGTTGCGGAATACCCACTTGGTACCTACAACATTTTGGTTAGGACGTGTAACTAAATGTCATACCTCATTCCTCGTGAAGTTGTTGAGCTCCTCTTGCATTGCCAGCACCCAATCCGAACCTCTTAGTGCATCCTCTACCCTGTATGGCTCAATAGAGGAAACAAAAGAGTAATGTTCATAAAAATGAGCGACTCAAGATCGAGTAGTTACCCCCTTATGAATGTCGCCGAGGATGGAGTTCATGGGGTGATCTCGTTGGATTGCTTGGTGGACTCTTGGGTGTGGCGGTCTTTGACCCTGTACTTCTTGATCATCTTCCTTGTCTTCATTTTCTTCATCTCCCCCTTGATTATTGTCCTCTTCTTGAGGTGGCTCATCTTCTTGATCTTCTTCTTCATCACCTTGAGCCTGTTCCTCATCTTGAGTTGGTGGAGATGCTTGATTAGAAGATGAGGGTTGATCTTATGCTTGAGTTGGCTCTTTGGGTTCCTTAGGACACACATCCCCAATGGACATGTTCCTTAGCGCGACGCACGGAGCCTCTTCATCATCTGATTCATCAAGATCAACTTGCTCCACTTGGGAGCCATTAGTCTCATCAAACACAATGTCACAAGAAACTTCAACTAGTCCAGTGGACTTGTTAAAGACTCTATATGCCCTTGTGTTTGAGTCATATCCTAGTAAAAAGCCTTCTACAGCCTTAGGAGCAAATTTAGATTTTCTACCTCTTTTAACAAGAATAAAACATTTGCTACCAAAGACTCTAAAATATGAAACATTAGGCTTTTTACCAGTGAGGAGTTCATAAGATGTCTTCTTGAGGATTCGGTGAAGATATAACCGGTTGATGGAGTAGCAGGCGGTGTTAATCGCCTCGGCCCAAAACCGGTCCGATGTCTTGTACTCATCAAGCATGATCCTCGCCATGTCCAAAAGAGTTCTATTCTTCCTCTCCACTACACCATTTTGTTGAGGTGTGTAGGGAGAAGAGAACTCATGCTTGATGCCCTCCTCCTCAAGAAAGCCTTTAATTTGTGAATTTTTGAACTCCGTCCCATTGTCGCTTCTAATCTTTTTGATCCTTAAGCCGAACTCATTTTGAGCTCGTCTCAAGAATCCCTTTAAGGTCTTTTAGGTTTGTGATTTATCCTGCAAAAAGAATACCCAAGTGAAGCGAGAATAGTCATCCATAATTACTAGACAGTACTTACTCCCGCCGATGCTTATGTAAGCTATCGGGCCGAATAGATCCATGTGGAGTAGTTCCAGTGGCCTGTCCGTTGTCATGATGTTCTTGTGTGGATGATGGGCGCCAACTTGCTTTCTTGCTTGACATGCGCTACAAACCCTGTCTTTCTCAAAATGAACATTGGTTAGTCCTAAAATGTGTTCTCTCTTTAGAAGCTTGTGAAGATTCTTCATCCCAACATGGGCTAGTCGGCGATACTAGAGCCAACCCATATTAGTCTTAGCAATTAAGCAAGTGTCGAGTTCAGCTCTTTTGAAATCAACTAAGTATAGCTGACCCTCTAACACTCCCTTAAATGCTACTAAATCGTCACTTCTTCTAAAGACAGTAACACCTATATCCGTAAAAACACAGTTGTAACCCATTTTGCATAATTAAGAAACTGAAAGCAAATTGTAATCTAAAGAATCTACAAGAAAAACATTGGAAATAGAATGGTCAGGTGATATAGCAATTTTACCAAGTCCTTTGACCAAACCTTTATTTCCATCCCCGAATGTGATAGCTCTTTAGGGATCTTCATTTTTCTCATAGGAGGAGAACATCCTTTTCTCCCCTGTCATGTGGTTTGTGCATCCGCTATCAATGATCCAACTTGAGCCCCCGGATGCATAAACCTACAAAACAATTTAGGCCTTGTTCTTAGGTACCCAAACAGTCCTAGGTCCTTTGATGTTAGAAACAAGCACCTTGGGTACCCAAACACAAGTCTTTGAGCCCTTGTGTTTTGCCCCCAACATATTTGGCAACTACTTTGCCTGATTTGTTAGTCAGCACATATGAAGCATCAAAAGTCTTAAATGAAACAATAGGCTCATTTGATGCAGTAGGAGTTTTCTTTTTAGGCAATTTAACATGGGTTGATTGTCTAAAGCTATATGCCTCATTCTTATACATAAAAGCATGATGAGAAACAGAATGAGACTTCCTAGCATGAATTCTCCTAATCTTGTGTTCAGGATAACCAGCAGGATATAAAATATATCCCTCGTTATCCTGAACCATAGGAGCTTTGCCCTTAACAAAGTTAGACAATTTCTTAGGAGCATTAAGCTTGACATTGCCTCCCTGTTGGAAGCCAATGCCATCCTTAATGCCAGGGCGTCTCCCATTATAGAGCATGCTTCTAGCAAATTTAAAATTTTCATTTTCTATTTCATGCTCATTAATTTTTGCAGTAAGTTGAGCTATGTGATCATTTTGTTTTTTTAATTAGAGCTAGGTGATCATGGATAGCATCTACATTAATATCTCTACATCTAGTGCAAATAGAAACATGATCAACAGTCAATGTAGAGGGTTTGCAAGCATTTAAATCATCAATCTTAGCATGTAATATAGCATTCTCATTTCTAAGATTGGAAATAGAATCATTGCAAACATTTAAATCTTTAGCCTTAGCAATTAATTTATCATTCTCAATTTTAGGGCTAGAAAGTGATGCATTCAATTATCAATCTTAGCAATTAAACTATCATTTTCATTTCTAAGACTGACAATTGAATTATTACAAGCATATAATTTTTCAACCTTAGCAATAAAACTAGCATTCTCAGTTCTAAGGTTGGAGATGGTGTCATGGCAAATGCTAAGCTCATTAGTCAATTTTTCATTTTTCTCTACTTCCTGAACATAAGCATTCTTCACCTTAACATGCTTCTTATTTTCCTTAATAAGGAATTCCTCTTGGCTATCCATGAGTTCATCCTTCTCATGAATAGCACCTATCAATTCATTCAATTTTCCTTTTTGTTGCATGTTAAGGTTGGCAAAAAGACTAAGCAAATCATTTTCATTATCACTAGAGCTACACTCATCACTAGATGTTGTATATTTAGTAGAGGCTCTAGATTTACCTTCTTCCTTTTGCCATCCTTTGCCATCAGGCACTTGTGGCCGACGTTGGGGATGAGAAGACCCTTGTTGACGGCGATGTTGGCAGCGTCCTCGTCGGAGGAGGAGTCGGTGGAGCTCTCATCGGAGTCCCATTCCCAACACACGTGGGCATTGCCGCCCTTCTTCTTGTAATATCTCTTCTTCTCCTTCTTCTTTCCCCTCTTGTCGTCGCCCCTGTCACTATCACTAGATAATAGACATTTAGCAATGAAATGACCGGGCTTACCACACTTGTAGCACACCCTTTTGGAACGGGGCTTGTAATCCTTCCCCTTCCTTTGTTTGAGGATTTGACGGAAGCTCTTGATGATGAGTGCCATCTCCTCATTATCAAGCTTGGAGGCGTCGATGGGGATCCTACTTGGTGTAGAATCCTTCTTTTCTTCTTCCGTCGCCTTGAATGCGACGGGTTGCACCTCGGGTGTGGAGGTGCCGCCTTGCTCCAAGTTGATGATTTGTTTAGAGCCTTTGATCATCAATTCAAAGCTCACAAACTTTCCTATAACTTCCTCGGGAGGCATTAGTTTGTATCTAGGATCGCCACGTATTAATTGAACTTGAGTAGGATTATGAAATACGAGTGATCTTAGAATAACCTTTACCATTTCATGGTCATCCCACTTGGTGCTCCCGAGGTTGCGCACTTGGTTCACCAAGGTTTTGAGCCGGTTGTACATTGCTTGTGGCTCCTCTCCTTGGTTGAGGATGAACCGACCGAGCTCCCACTCAATTGTCTCCCGCTTGGTGATCTTGGTCACCTCGTCTCCTTCGTGCGCGGTCTTGAGCACGTCCCAAATCTCTTTGGCACTCTTCAACCCTTGTACTTTATTATACTCCTCTCGACATAGAGAGGCGAGGAGTATAGTAGTGGCTTAGGAGTTGAAGTGCCGGATTTGGGCGACCTCGTCCGAATCATAGCCTTCATCCCCCACGGATGGTACCTGCGCTCCAAACTCAACAATGTCCCATATGCTAGCGTGGAGTGAGGTTAGATGATGCCTCATTTTATCACTCCACATACAATAATCTTCACCATAAAAACCGGTGGTTTGCCTAGTGGGACAGAAAGTAAAGGAGTGTGTTTAGAAATACGAGGATAGCGTAGGCGGATCTTACTAAACTTCTTGCGCTCATGGCGCTTAGAAGTGACGGACGACGCGTCGGAGCCGGATGTAGAAGGCGATGAAGAATCGGTCTCGTAGTAGACCACCTTCTTCATTTTCTTTTTCTTTTCGCTGCTCCGGTGTGACTTGACGTGTGAAGGGGATCCCTTCTTCATCTTGTTACTGGACTCCCCCAATGGAGTCTTCCCGTGGCTTGTAGACTTGTCACCGCCGGTCATGATCTCCTTCTTGGCGTGATCTCCCGACATCACTTCGAGCGGTTATGCTCAAATGAAGTACCGGGCTCTAATACCAATTGAAAGTCGCCTAGAGGGGGTGAATAGGCGGAATCTGAAAGTTATAAACTTAAAGCACGACTACAAGCCGAGATTAGCGTTAGAAATAAATTCGAGTCCGAAAGAGAGGGTGAAAAACAAATCACAAGCTAATTGTCGGGGACCATAATTAGGGGTACCCTCAAGATCCCTAAATCTTAGTGTTGGGGGCCTTCGTCCTCCGAAGGTCCTCAAAAACATGATTTAACAATGTTTTCCAAGTGGATTATGTGAACAGGTATCTTCGGACTCAGAATTATAAACATAAAGCACGGTCAGGACGAAGCCTGAGCCAGACGAAGGACGAGCTGATTACCAAGTTCCACGAAGGACGGTGCACAGCCGAAGCTGTGTGCAGGGAAGCTTCGTCGCGATAGCGGAAAGGGGGGAACCGACTTAAAGATGAAAAGACTACGTGGGCCTCGACAGATTTCCATAAGCCGTTAACTAATGTAATGGACATGGATGTAATTTTACGTGGGCTGCGTCCCGCGTCTATAAATAGATGAACAGTACTCCCGTACTGTTCACGCTGACTTGGCATCTGCTTTTGCGTCACGCTTGTACTTTCTACCTTCTCTCAGGACCGAAGGTACATTTGTAATTTGAAATCATTTCTATTTTTCCATGTTAATAAAATAGAAATGATTCTATGATGGCGTTTATATTATATTTCATACCCTATATAAATCCTTCGTCATTACTTGTTGTGTTTACGAAGGTATGTCTCTTGTGACCTTCGTCCGAAATACATTATCTCCCGAAGGGATATAATGTTCCCAAGGACGAAGGACTTTAACACTTAACATTTTTTATGTTGCCTTGTTCTTAATTCTAAGCCTTTGAGAACAAGTCCCCAACATTGGCGCCCACCTCCGGTGAACTCACTTCCACTTCGAGTTTTTTGAACACCTTCGGAAGCTGTAGACCTTCGCTATGGCACCGAAGAAAGCTTCAGCGGCTGGGGCTGCAGCACTGCAACCGCTGGACCACAACCAGGAGACCGTCTCTCTTCGGGAGGCCCGAAACCAGAAGAGAAAGGCCGTCAGCCCAACGCTTCAGGAGCAAGAGCTAGACCAAGAAATCAGGGATATGGAGATGCTACATCAACAGGTGCAGAGAAAGAAGGAGAAGATGGCCCGGCTAGCTGAGTTGCAACGGCAGATAGACGAAGCCTCTGAGGAAGTTCGCCATCTTACTCATGATGAGCAAAACAGAAGGCCTCAGCAGAAAGACCTTCATCAGGAGGGCTTCGTCAACGAAGATGACTGGTATGACAATTTCCATCAGGGAAATTTTGTTTTCGATGATGCTTCTCCTTTGTCCGCTGAGCTGCAGGCTACACCTTGGCCTCCATCCTATAAGCCGCCCCAGCTTCCCATGTTCGACGGCCACTCAGACCCGAAGCAGTTCTTAATGAGCTACGAAGCAACAGTATCTTCGTATGGGGGCAATGCTGCAGTCATGGCGAAGTCTTTCGTTATGGCCGTCAGGAATGTTGCTCAGACCTGGTATTCCTCCCTTCGACCAGGAACGATCACCTCATGGCAGAAGCTGAAGGATATGTTGTTAACCAGCTTTCAAGGATTTCAGACGAAGCCGGTTACTGCTCAAGCCTTGTTTCAGTGCACTCAGGATCATGAAGAATACCTTCAGGCGTATGTCCGAAGGTTCTTGCGTTTGAGGGCACAGGCACCAACGGTGCCCAATGAAATTGTTATCGAAGCCATGATCAAGGGGCTTCGTCCTGGACCTGCAGCCCAATACTTTGCAAGGAAGCCTCCTCAGACTCTGGAGAAGCTACTCCAAAAGATGGACGAGTACATTCGTGCAGATAATGACTTTCGCCAAAGAAGGGAGGAGGCCTTCAGATTTTCTGAGATGACCAGGGGCTTCGGGGGACGATTCTATCCGAGGCATGTCAGGTCCATCCACAACACTCAAAATGATGATAAGGGGAGTCAACAGAGCAGGCCGCAGTGCTCCTCACAGGCTTCGGGGCAGCAGCAAACTTTCTTTCGGCCACCAGCTCCAAGAGGCAGAGGCGCCAGGGGCTTCGGCGGGAGATTTGGAGATCAACCAAGGAGGACATTTTGCTTATTCTGCGGTGAGAACAAGGGCCACACCACTAGGATGTGCCATGTTACCATCCAGAAACAAAAGGAGCTAGCAGAAGCTGCAGCGCAACAGGGACAGCCGAAGCAGGTCATGCATACTGCTTCGTATCATCAGCCTTACATCCCGGAGTACGTGGCCAACCACCCTGCAGTTTCCGTAGCTTCGGCAAGTCAACCTCAAGCTTCATGGCAACAGCCCCCGCCTCCACCTCCGCTGCATCAAGGCCAGCAGCCAGAAGGGAGCCAATATGCTCCGCACCAAAGGGATATCAGAGAGCAATCTGAAGCCCGTACAGTCAATAGTACTGTGCCGGAGTCGAAGCACATTTATTGACAAATATCCTACTTTGATAGCAGTCTTTTCCGTTTAAGTTCTGTTTTCTGTGTAATAAAGAACACTTCAGATTTCATATAATAGTTTCGTGGTTGGTTATCAGAAAAACCTATCTTCTCTACAGGTTTAAGTTGCTGAAGCTTAAAAATTTGCGGTAATAAGGAGGATCTTCGGATTATTAAAAACCCTTCGAAGCAACAAAAAGTCGTTCTAAGGAGCGCAGAGTAAGTCGCCGAAGTTACAAAAAGCCGTTCCAAAGGGAGCGCAGTGTAAGTTTTTTGCTCCAAAGACGTTCCTAAGGGAATGCAGAGCACACAGCGAAAAGTCAACGCTGATACCGCCTAAGTAAAAGGCGAAGAAGCTCCAAAGACGTTCCTAAGGGAATGCAGAGCTTATACCGTCTAAGTAAAAGGCGAAGAAGCTCCAAAGACGTTCCTAAGGGAATGCAGAGCTTACGAATATATTTTGTGTGTATCTTCGGAACAAATGTCATTTGCATAACATAACATCATCACATCATTTTGCATAACATAAGCATAATACATCATGTTGCATTTGGCAAAAGAAGGGGACACAGTATCAACCTTCGAAAGGACGCTTTGAGAAAGTGAAAATTGTGTAAAGTCACGAGGGAATATAATGATAATCTTCGGAATACACCTTCGGAGAATATTTTTACGAAGCATGGACGAGCTTCATCAGAGCAATATCAAAGTTGTATAGCTTCGGAGAATGTTTTCATGAAGCTTGAATGTGTTTCATCAGAATAATTTTAACGGAGAATGTCTTCTTCACGAAGCATGAAAAGAAGGGAAGGTGTTTTTTCGCCGAAGGCTCAAAAATGGTATGTATGTAGAGTTTCATGCATCGTAAAGAATTGAATAATGAAAAGAGACTTGTATATTACATTCGAATGTACAAAATGTTACATAGATCACACTTTAAATGTTTTTTCTAAATAGCATCTAGTCTTCTCTTAATACTGCTTCGGCGGCTTCATTTAGAAGTTGATCAACAACTTTGTCCATGATAGTTTCGGCCATTTGTTTAATTTCATCATCCCCTTTTGTGTGGGGGTCGGCAGTCGATCCAGCAGCTTCTGAGGGAAGAGAACATTTCTTCATTATTATTACAAACCGTGAGCAAAGTTTGAAATAAAAATTACAACACAATAAGAGCGACTAATTGGTACCTAATTGCCTTTCGGGCTCTGTACTTCTTTCGGCAGCTTCTGCCACTTTCCTGGCATCATGGATGCCTTTTTCGCTCCTTTGGATGATTTCTTGCGCCATTTCTCGGCCGCCGTCGTTCCAGATATCAGTAAAAAATTTGCCACCAACCACGCTTGCTTCGGCCGAGGGGTCCTTGATGTCTTCGGAAGATAAGGCAGCTTCGGACTGAGCTAAAAATTTTACATGCCCGCAACCTTTCTTCTCTAAGACAGAAGCAATTCCTCTGGCGCCCGAAAAAGCGCAGATGTCGCCACGACTGCTCAGGATCTCCTCGAAGGCCTCTGCTTCGTGACTAATCCATTCCAGTGGACCTTCGGGATTGCCTCGAGAAAAATTCTCTTCGCTGGAAAAGGCGCCCACGCTGGCGAAGCTGGTTTTAATTTTGTTCACGCATTCTACAGATTTAACATAACATTTTCTCTGAGATGCACGAAGCTCTTTAACACTTAACTCCAATTTATTGACCATATAATCACTGAGTTCTCGTTTTGTTTCCTCCAGCACACGTTCCTCTTTAGCTCTAGCCAGCTGTTTCTGAAGATCTTTAATTTCACGTTTTTGGGCTTCGGCCTGGGTTTTTGAAGCAGCTTCGTCTTTCTTTACTTTATCTACCAGTGTAAGCAGAATCTTATCCTTTTCCAGAGCTTCGTTTCTCAGTTTGATAACTTCGGAGCGTAAATTGTTAAACGCAATGTCGTAGCTTTCATCTTCGGCGCTTTTTTGGGCTCTTAATGCGTTGCTCAGAATTAAGCCCTATATGAAAAAGAATCCATATAAGAGTAAAGGAATGAATTACGCATTAAAAAGTTTTTTCAAACGCTTAATTTCCATACCTTTAGGCTATTATATGCAAGACTGTCTGCGAGATCCTCTTTCGTCATGGCGCATAATCCAGCTTCGAGTTTCGGGAACCCCATGCTTCTAGCCATTTCCCGGCACACGGATAATTCTTTATTGTCTGGGAGACATTACAGGAAATCATCTTCGTTTGTCCCATTGAATACTACTGCCCCCTTCGGATACTTCAACTCTCTAGCATAGTGATTCGCTTCATAGATTTCTTCTTCAGACAGTTTCTTCCCCGAAGCATGTCGCACGATGTAATCGCGTATGTTGGAGGGAGCTTCGGGGGCGGCAGTGTCAATTTCTTCAACTAAAGCTGGTTCTGATATTTTCTTGGATTGTTCCTTGGCGGGCTCTGAAGGCCCAGCTTCGGTTTCGGCTTCAGTTTGTTGTTTCGAAGCTTCTGTAGATGCTTCAGCGAGTTCAACAGACTCCTTTGCGGTTGTGCTTGAAGACTTAATTGTCTCCAAGACATCCAGTACGTTCACCATTCTTTTTCTTCTTGGGGTCACCGATGGGCCCTTTTGATTTTTTGTTGTGTCGACATTTGCTGAAGGACTTAAAATTTCTGATGTTTTTGGCCCTTCAGTCTTCGGTTTTTCTACTGTTGAAGGCGCTTCAGTTTTCTCTACTGTCTTCGGCACTGGAGCTGGTTCTGTAGCTTCAAAGGCCAAAGAAATTTCACCAATAAATTCTGGCACTGTGGCCGGCTCAATAAAGCGTGTCCGATGGGTGAGCACCTTCATCTTTTTCCTTTGAGGCGCTGGCTCACTAGTGGCACTTGTGGTAGCTTCTGTCGCAGGAGAAGCATTTTTCCTTTTGCGACCCAATACCGGATAATGATAGTCAGGGTAGATAAACCCGACTGCGTCAAACACACGGTTGAGCCTTTTCTTCTTTCGGCCTCCGAAGGCTGCTGATAGCGCAGTATTTTCAGCCTTCGAGTATGCCCCAAGCAGTTCGTCACTTAATGTTTCAATGCTTTTCAACCAGTCATCATCAGGTTCAACAAATTTATCTGCATATTTGAATGTGTATTTCAGTCTGACCAATCCGCCTTCGTCGGACTCTTTAATGGTCTCCTTCGGCATTTCCCACTTTTCTGTAAGTGGCCATACCCTGAAGGCAATGTGCTCTTGGACCAAGTCCCTTGTCCCAATGAAAGAGCAGATTACGCCGAAGGCTCTTTGGCATTCCTCGGCTGCTTCGTCCATTTCAACCTTCGGCCTTCGAAGTCCGAAGCGTTGCCAGATGGGGCGCATAATGATACTTTTAACATTTTCTTGCGCTGTTAAGTCATTCTTCACATAGAACCACTCTGTCATCCAGGCTCCGGGCCACCTCTTCCGAAAAGTCGGCACAGGGCAGCTTGACCCGGAGCGGGCACCGAAGCTATAACACCCAAAATTGTTGTGGTATTGTTCTTTTCCCCAGGGCTTCGTCTCGTATAATAACTCATGAATATTGCAGAAACTTTTAGCGTTTGGTTCCAAACCTTGGCTTCTCACAGCCCAGACAAACACCCCCATTCTTATGATGGCTTCGGGGGTAATTTGATGAAGGTAGACTTGAAATGTCTTCAGGACTTCAACAACAAAGTTGCTTAGGGGGAACCGAAGCCCAGCCTTGAGAAAGCTTCGGTAGACTACGACTTCATCTTCTTCTGGGGTGGGAGAAGTCTTCTCTCCAGCGTCAGCCCTCACAACAGATATATCTCGAAAATACCTCCCCCTCATATTATCAATATGACTCTGCTTGATAGTGGTCTTACCGAAAACCGTGTGACTTGGCCGCCATGGTCGATCTTCGGCCTCTTCTCCACCACTTTCTACATCATAGCTGTCGCTGTCACCAGTATCTTCGGACAAACCTTCAAGAATCTCCTTGGTGATTTTCTCTGTATTGGTCTCCGCCATCGCTATCAGGAACCCCAAATTCTTCTCTTCTTCGAGACTCAGCTTCGTCTCAGCAGGGATCTTCTTACCTTCAGACATCTTCGGACACGCTAAAAAACTGCTTTCAGGGCCGAAGCGTCGAAATCAAAAAGGTCACCAATCTTAATGCACAAGAGCTAAAAATTTAGTGGACCGAAGTAGATGGCAAGTGTGCGTACCAAATGAGTTGGCGGTGTGATCTTATTTATACGCCCGGGGCGCTGAAAATTGAAAGACCCCACTTGTCAGTGAATGTTGTTATTCTAGCAAAGGGAAGGTGTTTTTTCGGACCTTCGGCTCAAGGCCTTCGTCCATATCGCAATCTGAATTTATTATTAACAAATTAATATTGCGAGGGGCTACTGTTGGGGGCCTTCGTCCTCCGAAGGTCCTCAAAAACATGATTTAACAATGTTTTCCAAGTGGATTATGTGAACAGGTATCTTCGGACTCAGAATTATAAACATAAAGCACGGTCAGGACGAAGCCTGAGCCAGACGAAGGACGAGCTGATTACCAAGTTCCACGAAGGACGGTGCACAGCCGAAGCTGTGTGCAGGGAAGCTTCGTCGCGATAGCGGAAAGGGGGGAACCGACTTAAAGATGAAAAGACTACGTGGGCCTCGACAGATTTCCATAAGCCGTTAACTAATGTAATGGACATGGATGTAATTTTACGTGGGCTGCGTCCCGCGTCTATAAATAGATGAACAGTACTCCCGTACTGTTCACGCTGACTTGGCATCTGCTTTTGCGTCACGCTTGTACTTTCTACCTTCTCTCAGGACCGAAGGTACATTTGTAATTTGAAATCATTTCTATTTTTCCATGTTAATAAAATAGAAATGATTCTATGATGGCGTTTATATTATATTTCATACCCTATATAAATCCTTCGTCATTACTTGTTGTGTTTACGAAGGTATGTCTCTTGTGACCTTCGTCCGAAATACATTATCTCCCGAAGGGATATAATGTTCCGAAGGACGAAGGACTTTAACACTTAACATTTTTTATGTTGCCTTGTTCTTAATTCTAAGCCTTTGAGAACAAGTCCCCAACACTTAGCTGGTAACCCCCATCAGCACAAAGCTGCAAAGGCCTGATGGGTGCGATTAAGTCAAGGATCGGTCCATTCAAGGGACATGATCGTGCCTCGCCCGAGCCTAGCCTCGGGCAAGGGAAGCCGACCCTGGAGAACCTACGTCTCGCCCGAGGACCCCCCTCCAGCAACGGGCACACTATCGGCTCGCCCGAGGCCCAGTCTTCACCAAGAAGCAACCTTGGCCACGTCGCCACGCCGACCGACCAAATCGCAGGGGCATTCAATGCAAAGGTGGCCTGACACCTTTATCCTGACGCACGTCCTCCAGTCGACAGAGCTGAAGTGACCGCAGTCACTTCGCCGCTCTACTGACCGGACTGACAAGAGGACAGCGCCGCCTGCGCCGTTCCGACTGCTGAGCCACCCAACAGAGTGAGGCTGACAACAGCCAAGGCCGGCCTCGGGCATCATAAGAAACTCCGCCTCGCCCGACCCCAGGGCTCGGACTCGGGCTCAGCCCCGAAAGACGGCGAACTCCGCTCCGCCCGACCTAGGGCTCGGACTCGGGCTCAGCCCCGGAAGACGGCGAACTCCGCTCCGCCCGACCCAGGGCTCGGACTCGGGCTCAGCCCCGGAAGACGGCGAACTCCGCTCTGCCCGACCCCAGGGCTCGGACTCGGGCTCAGCCCCGGAAGACGGCGAACTCCGCTCCGCCCGACTCAGGGCTCGAACTCGGGCTCAGCCCCGGAAGACGGCGAACTCCGCTCCGCCCGACCCCAGGGCTCGGACTCGGGCTCAGCCCCGGAAGACGGCGAACTCCGCTCCGCCCGACCCAGGGCTCGGACTCGGGCTCAGCCCCGGAAGACGATGGACTCCGCTTCGCCCGACCCTAGGGCTCGGACTCAGCCCTGGCCTCAGCCGACGGTCTCCGCCTCGCCCGACCCAGGGGCTCGGACTCGACCACGGCCACGGAAGACAGACTCAACCTCGACCTCGAAGGAGCCTCCACATCGCCCAACCTAGGGCGCGGACCGACCACGTCGACAGGAGGCACCATCATTACCCTACCCCGAGCTGACTCAGGCTACGGGGAACAAGACCGGCGTCCCATCTCGCTCGCTCCGCCAGATAGGCAATGATGGCGCCCCTCACGCCCTGTGACGACGGCGGCTCTCGGCCCCCTTACGGAAGCAAGAGGACGTCAGCAAGGACTCGACAGCCCCAACAACTGTCCTCTCGCCAGGCTCCAGCACTCCTCCGACGGCCACGACACCACACGAACCGGGTGCCAAAACCTCTCCGGCTGCCACGACAGCGTGTACTTAGGGCGCTAGCTCTCCTCCGCTAGACACGTAGCGCTCTGCTACGCTCCCCATTGTACACCTGGATCCTCTCCTTACGCTTATAAAAGGAAGGACCAGGGCCCTCTTATAGAAGGTTGGCCCACGCGGAGAAGGACGGGACGGCGCTCGCTCAAGGCCGCTCGCTCCCACTCCCGCGTGGACGCTTGTATCCCCCTACTGCAAGCGCACCCGACTCAGGCGCGGGGCTAACACGAAGGCCGCGGGATCCACTCTCTCACGTCTACCTCTCTCCGGCTGCTTCCTTTCCCCCCCTTCGTGTTCCGCCTCGCGTCGACCCATCTGGGCTAGGGCACGCGGCGACAATCCACTCGTCGGTCCAGGGACCCCCCAGGTTTCGAAACACCGACAGTTGGCGCGCCAGGTAGGGGCCTACTGCGTGTTGACGAACAGCTTCCCGTCAAGCTCCAGATGGGCAGTCTCCAGCAACCTTTCTAGCCCGGGACGGTGCTCCGTTTCGGGAATCTTGAGTTCATGTCCCTCGACGGCAGCTACGACATGATACTCCTTCCCCCGCCGTGCGACAGCGACAATGGCGGTCGACAACCCGCTCGCCGGCGGGGAAGTCGACGACGCCTTCCCCACGTGGTGGAAGGATGACATTCGGGCTTGTCCCGTCCCCTCCCCCGCCGACGGAGGAGGAGGCGGGGCAACCAAGGCCAAGCGGGAAGCGGCACCTCATTGGCTGTCGAGCGAGTCGATGGCGCCGGCGCCCCAACGAAGGGCGCGTCGGGTGTGACGGAACCTCCCAAGTAATCAGGCCCACCTACAGTTGTCCTTGTCTAGCAGACATCAGACACCCTGTAGATGTTCCTAAGTTACTTGACAAGCTCGGTATCTTTCCTTACCCCACCAGGAACGTTTCACCCGTCTTGCAGACATTACAGATCATCGGAGATGAAGATATGCGGAAGCGAATTACATAAACTTACATTTATTTCAAAAAGCAAGCTTAAGTCATTTATTTACAGACCAGGCTAAAGTGAGTGCATAAAAGTAATAATTATACAAACCAGGGAGACACAACCTTCTCCCGAAAGACTATAAACAAAAGATCTTAAGTGGAGGACCGAGTCCTCCCGCACTTCAGTCTTGTTTTTCCTCGTTGGGAACCACCTTAGCACAGAAGCAGCAAAAATTTGCTACTTCCCCACCTAAAAACAACAAAGGGATAAACCCTGAGTATGGAATTACTCAGCAAGTCTTACCCGACTAAGGAAAAGACTCTCAAGGGTATGCTGGATAACTAGGAGTCAAGGGGAGGCTTTAGCAAAAATCAACTTATATTTTCGCAGAAGCTGCTTACTAAAGTGAGTCCTTACTTTCAATCTTTTAACGCCATATTAAGTATTAATAGACTCCATTTGCATCTAGTCTAATTTCGCATCACATCAAGACAACATCATTTTTATCCATCATTTTCACATCCTGACTCTAGGTTGCAGGGAAGTGACCAAGTCTTCATAACCACGAAGGTACGGCGATCCGAATCGATTATACTCAGCTGAGGATCTCCAATCACACGACATATGTAGCACTTAACCCTTGCATATGTCAACCCGCCACCGGGGTTCTTAAGACCGGATCAGGTTCACGCAAACCGAGAGCACAGATACACCACCGTCCAGCCTCTTGCCACGGAGGGTACACGCTACTCTCGCCACCGCTCCACTCCCATTTCGTGTTATCTTATTCCGGCCTTAGTCTGCCCGAGGCAAGGCTTACCCATGACGAGGCATGTGACCAGTTAAAGGGTCCTCAGTCAGCACGCCTACATACGCGTTAATCCTTAACCAACCTGGGTAGAACATCACCTGTTCCTACCCCCAAGTCTCAATTTACGTATTTCCATCCTTAGGATTGTGTCTGTTCCTGAGGATGAAAGAGCATCATAGGGAACTTTGCAGTAAGATCCCATCATTGCTCCAAATGAAAATAATCTTGCAGGTAGAAGTCATCCTCTCCATGGTTAAATTGAGGACAACCTCTATCCACAAGATCTAAGCAAGGCTAAGCATTTTTGTAAATCATAATTTTGATACTTCACAGAAGTATCTAAACAGGTATGGATATCAAGGAAAGCAATGCATCAAAGGGTTTCAAGTAACTCCTATGAACCTAATGCACATTTCACTAGACTTAAGTGTGCGAAAAGGATTTAAAAAAATACAAGGGAAAGGGTTGCATGCACCGGGGCTTGCCTTTGTTATCAGATGTGTCTTGCTCGGATCCACAGATATCAAAATAAAAGCAGTTGTCTGCCTGAGGATCAGAGGTTGGTGGTATCCCCTCTTCAAAAACTTCTTCTTCTTCTTGCTCTAATATAACCATATACATGCATAAGAATGGATGTCATGGAATGCTCATGAGGATGCAAAGTTAACATAAACTTATTATTTACGTCTTGAGTACAACTTTCCTTCACGGTACTCCGAGAACCTAGGGTTTCCGGAGTCAGTAAAGGAGTTCATGGAGCAGGGGGTGGTTTTGGGTTTTGTGATCAAACAAGGTCCAAATTAACCCAAATTCTACCCAAGGCCTCTAAATAATGTGAAAAGCTCACATAAAAAGTTTGGGAAATTTTGGACTTATTATTCATTTTCTAAAAATCCAGAACCATTGGTTTAGGCTGTTTTAAATACCCTAAAATTCCCTATTTGATCTAAAAATCATAAATCTATTTTTATTAAATACTATGGAAAATAACAAGCCTAGGAAAATTGGTCTCATATTTTTAGGATTTTTCTACAGTTTTCTAAAATTTTCCAAAGCTTCCCTGAAAAAGAAAAAGGAAAACTCTAAACAGTACTGGGCCGAATTCGACCCAGCGGCCCAGTTCCAGGGAGGACAGCGCTCGCGCCCGCGCGCGCGCGGCCGCGCCCAGGCGATTTTACAGAAAGAGCCTTGTGCTTCTGGCTAATCAGAAATAGGTCCTTTCACTATTGTACGCAGTCACTGACAATTTGCAGAAACGTCCTCAAGCTTCTGTTTCTTCCCCGCGATTGCCCCTGACCACGCCGCGCCTTGGATCCTTCCCGGCGTGACCCGTACTGGACATGGCCGGCGAGGACTGCTCAAGCTAACGGTCGGAGAGTCTCTACGGACCTAAGGCGGCTTCGGAACGCACACCAATGCAACCCGAACACCCCAAGAACGGCCGGTCCACGTGCACGGCGGAAACCGAGCACGGGAGCACACGTTCCCACCAAACCATGGTCGATCAGAGCAAACGGACGCCACTGCGAGCAACACAAGCATGGAGAGGTTCGGAAACAACACTTGAATTGAATGGCGGCGTACCAGAACGAGCTGGCCACGGGAGGGCTAGTTTTCACGGTGCGGCGGACGGAATTGGGGGAAACGCGAAATTGAAGTTCGTCGGTGAACCACTGGGAGCAATACTGGACGTAGAGGTACTTGACTACCATACGGACCTAGGGGTACACTCAATTTATAGAGCTCATGAGCGGCGGCGATCAATTGGAGCAAGTTGCGCTGGCGGCCGGAGATAAGAAAAGTTACCGGCTTCGCTATTTCGTGTCTACCGCCGTGGCGGGCTCACCGGCATTGATGAGACAGCCGTGAGGAGTCACGGTGGTGCTGTGAAACGTTTAGGCCACGCGGCGCACGGTCGGGAAGCGGCGGTCGACGGCGAACTTATCGCCAGCCGCAAAGTCGAAGGAAGACAGGGGGGAGGGATCGTCGGAGTGATGGCCAGCTCACCGGTGACGAGGACCTAACCGCGACAGACTTATCTAGTGACCGCCGAGCACGAATCACAGCGACGACGATCAACGGCGATGGCTATCGGCGATGAGGACGAACGGATCTTATTCAGTGTATTCGAGCACTGTACCATCAGAACACCGGTTCAGAGTGACTGACAGTCCATATTTGGGGTCGATTTTCTCAAATTTTTATGTGGTGACAACGCCAACCATCTGCATCAAAATTATACACCTATCATCCATGATCAACTTTGCTACAAGACTTGCCATCAAATAGTTACCGAAGATCATTCAAAATCGGGCTCAAAGTTAATCCCATTACACTGCTATTGAAAATTCAGTTCAGGGATCGACTGACAGCCCGACTTTGAGCTTCATTATCTCTCAAATACTCCTAACAACTATGCTTACAACCTTAAGCAAAGTTGTTCTCCTATAATGGGTCTTCAACTTTGATGTGGTGACCTAGGGTAAAAACCCTATATCCTGAAAGATACAAGGCTCCAAAGTTGAGCCAATATCACTGAAATCCAGACTTAGAATAAACTCAAATGAGGTCCATTTTGCATTTAAGTCCAAAATTTAGGGTTTGGCCTTCAAATCCACATATTTGTAATCCAATTGACTTAAAATACTTATTTGACTTGGTTTTTGCACTTTAGCCCAAAAGTGGACTAATTTTGCACTTAGGTCCCTAGGGTTTGGTTTTAGGGTTTCCTAGGGTTCCAATTAGGGTTTCTGGTATTCCAGGGGTATAAATGTGATCCAACTTAGGGTTTGGGGATATTTTATGACTTTTACCCTAGAGCCTTTAGGTTTTCTCAACTTGGGTTAAGTTTTACCCCTTTAATCACTAGTTAGGGTTAAATCCTTAACCAGGGTCCTATTTGTAAAACATTAAAACAATACAACTTGTTTGAAATTTTTGCCTAGTGATTACACTCTAGGTGTGTCAAACATATGCAATGCCCATGCTCATGATGCCATGCTCAAGTTTTAGTTATAGTAACACCAGGGGTGTTACATCCTTCCCCCCATAAAAGAATCTCGTCCCGAGATTTAAAGTCCTAGGGTGAGTAATGGAAAAGGAAATGTGTCATGTTTTTATTTCCTGATTTTTGGTACAAGGCAGGGGTGGTGTGGGGGTTTATTCCTTTATTACATAGCTATACAAACTTTACAACTTACAAGAGGCTAGAAAGCCTGGGAAATTCTTATCTAAGAAATCTTGGGTTTCCCATGTAGCCTCATCTTCCGAATGCTGGTTCCACTGTATCTTATAAAACTTGAGAGTCTTTCTCCGGGTAACCCTGTCCTTTTGATCCAGAACTCGAATAGGATATTCCGAGTACGTTAAATCTGGTTCTAGGACAACATCAGTCACTTCAACGGTTCGATCGGGAACCCGAAGACACTTCTTTAATTGTGACACATGGAACACATTATGCACAGCAGACAATGTTTCGGGGAGTTGAAGTCGGTACGCCACTGGTCCACATTGTTCAAGCACCAGGAATGGACCAATGTATCTGGGTGCAAGTTTTCCTTTAACCCCGAAGCGCGATACACCCTTCATCGGTGAAACTTTCAAGTAGACATGGTCGTCTACCCGAAAACATAAGGGTTGTCGCCGTCGGTCTGCATAACTCTTTTGTCGAGTCTGAGCTTTCTTCATATTATGAATAATTTTCTGAACCTTTTCTTCGACCTCTTTCACCATATCAGGCCTAAAGAAGTACCTTTCTCCAGGTTCAGACCAATTTAGCGGAGTTCGACACCGACGTTCGTATAAAGCTTCAAAAGGTGCCATCTTGATACTTTCTTGATAACTGTTATTATATGAAAACTCCGCCAAAGGTAAACATTCATCCCATTTTGGTGAGAAATCCAGGACACATGCCCGCAGCATATCTTCAAGTATTTGGTTCACTCTCTCAGTTTGTCCACTGGTTTGAGGATGATAGGCCGAACTGTGGAGCAATTTGGTACCCAAGGATTTATGAAGTTCTTCCCAAAACTTGGATACGAATTGAGGTCCACGATCCGACACTATGGTTTTTGGAATACCATGCAAACTGACAATACGGCTGATATACAATGCTGCATAAGTGGCTACAGTATATTTGGCCCTGATGGGTAAGAAATGGGCAATTTTTGTGAGTCGATCAACGATAACCCAAATAGAATCATACCCTTTGGCCGTCCTGGGCAATCCCACAATAAAGTCCATGCTGATGTCTTCCCATTTCCATGTTGGGATTGGCAAAGATTGCAATGGACCAGCAGTTTTCATGTGTATGGCTTTGACACGTCTGCAAGTGTCACACTTAGCCACATAGCGTGCAATTTCAATCTTCATCTTCGTCCACCAGTAGTGCTGTTTTAGATCGTGATACATCTTAGTGCCTCCTGGATGAATAGAATAGCGACTAAGATGCGCCTCATCTAAGATTTGCTGGCGGAGCTCTTCACTCTTCGGCACTACTATGCGGTTGTTAAACCATAACACACCTTGATCATCCTCCTTGAAACATTTGGCTGTTCCAGCCCTTATCTTCTCTCGTATGTGCTTCATACCCAGATTGTCCTTTTGGGCATCAATTATCCTTTGCAAAATGGTTGACTCAAGCTTCAACTGATTTAGAGTCCCATGCTGGATTATCCCCAGGTTCAGCTTCTCCATTTCTTGACATAAAGTGTTCTCGGAGGTTTTTGCCATAAGACAGTGGCAGGAAGTCTTACGACTCAAAGCATCTGCCACCACATTGGCCTTGCCTGGGTGATAATGGATTTCCAGTTCATAGTCTTTAATGAGCTCAAGCCATCGTCTTTGCCTCATGTTTAACTCTGACTGGGTAAATATATACTTCAAACTCTTATGATCTGTATATATGTGACAGATATTTCCCAGCAGATAGTGACGCCATATTTTCAGGGCATGAACCACAGCAGCTAGCTCTAAGTCATGTGTTGGATAATGCTCTTCATGTCGGCGTAACTGCCTTGAAGCATACGCAATTACTCGGCCCTCTTGCATCAGCACACAGCCGAGTCCACTGCCTGACGCATCACAGTATACATCAAAAGGCTTAGTGATGTCCGGTTGAGCCAATACCGGAGCAGTGGTCAATAGTGTCTTCAATTCCTCAAAGGCTTCATTACATTTAGAAGTCCAATTGAACTTAATATCATTTTTCAATAAACTTGTGATTGGCTTCACAAGCTTAGAAAAATCAGGTATGAATCTGCGATAATATCCCGCTAGTCCAAGAAAACTCCGGACTTGGTGAACAGTTGTTGGAGGTTTCCATTCCAGAATATCCTTGACCTTGCTAGGATCTACCGCAATTCCTTTGGCTAACAACACGTGCCCCAGAAATTGAATTTCCTCCAGCCAGAACGCGCACTTGCTGAACTTGGCATATAGCTGATGTTCCCTCAGGCGCGTTAACACAATCCGTAAGTGCTGAGCATGTTCCTCTTCATTTTTAGAATATATCAAAATATCATCGATGAAGACCACCACGAACTTGTCTAACTCGGGCATAAACACCGAGTTCATCAAATAGGTGAAGTGGGCAGGAGCATTAGTGAGCCCGAAAGACATTACCAAGTACTCAAACAATCCATACCGCGTAGTAAATGCGGTCTTCGGTATATCCTCGGGCCGAATACGGATTTGATGATAGCCCGACCTGAGATCAATTTTAGAAAATACCCTCGCCCCAGTCAGTTGATCAAATAAGATATCGATCCTTGGAAGAGGGTACTTATTTTTGATGGTGACCTCATTCAGGGGCCGATAGTCCACACACATTCGCAAGGTTTGATCCTTCTTCTTCACAAAGATGGCGGGACAACCCCACGGGGACGAGCTTGGCTGGATAAATCCTTTATTCAGCAGATCTTGTAATTGAATCTTCAATTCTGCCAACTCATTAGGGGGCATACGGTACGATCTTCGAGAGATGGGAGCCGTACCGGGCTTTAGCTCAATTACGAATTCTACATCTCTTTCAGAGGGTAGTCCAGGCAAATCTTCCGGAAATACATCTGGAAACTCACATACTACCGGAATGTTCTTGATCTCCGGTACAATGGCTTCAAATATTCTACCAGAAGCTTTGGCTGGATTGGTTTTGGGGAGAGACAAGAGAATTTCTTCTTGGTTATAACTCAACCTGACGGTTCTAAGTTCAGTATTGAGAATTGCCTTGTGTTGAGTTAACCAATTCATACCCAAAATTACATCTATATCCTGGCCTTTCAGAACAATCATATTAGCAGGAAAGTTCCGTCCGGCCATGATTACTGGCACTTCATAGGCCACTTCTCTAGTAAAAATGTGTCCCCCAGGTGAATGAATTTTAAATCCCTCTTTTGATTCATGACATGCAATGTGATGTTGCTCCACAAATGTCTTGCTAATGAAGGTATGCGAAGCACCAGAATCAAAAAGAATTACTGCAGGGTGACTGGCCACAGGGAACGTACCCATCATCACCGGCTCTCCCTCCGGTGTGGTAGCCACTTGCGTATAATATACTCGCCCCGTTTTCTTGGTATTCTTGCCCGAAGTACTTCCCTTGCCTGGAGCAGAACTTCCCGATCCTTGCTGATTATTAGCTTGATTTTGCCGAGGATAGGGGCAATCTTTAATAAAATGCCCAGATTTGCCACAGTTAAAACATCCAGTTGAAGAACTTGGCAGAGCAGGGAATCGAGTGCCTGGGGCACCCGGCTGACTTTGGACAGTAGGGGCTTTGTTGGGACGAATAATTATGGGCTGCTTGAAAGGGAAAGATGGTGCACTTGAACGGTTCTGGTTAGAGGGCCGGAGAATGAACCGTTGCCTCTTTACCGGGCCCTGACTAGGCCTATCACCACTGAATCCCTTACTTTTCCCAGTATTTGCATATTTGGCCTCCACAGATAGGGCTGTGCTGACAGCCTTCCCGTAGGTGAGATCAATACAGGCAGCCATTTTTCGCTGCATTCGGTCATTCAGACCTCTCATAAAACAATTCCTTTTCTTCAAATCTGTGTTCACCTGATCAATTGCGTATTGTGACAGGTGATTGAACTTGTTGAGATACTGATTCACAGTATCTCCCCCTTGCTTCAATTTCATGAACTCTTCTTGCTTCATGTGCAGCACTCCCTCAGGAATATAATGCTCGCGGAATGCTGCTTTGAACTCATTCCATGTAATTTGATGGTTGTCCGGTTGGATGGCCACAAAGTTCCCCCACCAAGTGCTGGCAGGGCCTCGGAGTTGCTGTGCCGCAAACAACGGCTTCTGGGTTTCCGAACAACGTAGAAGGCCAAATTTCTGTTCAATGACACTTATCCATTCGTCAGCTTCGAGCGGGTCTTCTGCTTTGACGAAGAGAGGCGGACGAGTCTCGGAGAAATCCAGATAAGTAGTCTCCCGGGGACCTTGCAGAAAACCTCTTCCTGCTTGTTGTTGGAGCTGTTGCTGACCCGCCATCTCCCTCAGGAAGCGGGTATTGTCGGCTGTAGCATTTACCAAGGCAGCGATTGCCTCGGCAAGCGTGGGTGGAACGGGAGGTGGATTCGGGGTAGCATCCCGACCCCCGGATGTTCCAGCTGCATCCTGTCCGCGAGTCCGGGTCGGCATCTGAGGCAAAAACATTTGAATAAACATAATGTGCCAAAGAAAACCTTCCGTTTTACATTACTGTAAAGAGTAATGGTACAGACTCGACATTACACAACAGGATACATTACCCATTTTACAAAAGTTTAACCTATTATACAACCGTACACCCTACAATACACTACTCTAATATAACAGTACACCCTACAATACACTACTCTACTCTGATTACACCACTAGTCCTGTTTTCCGTTGCTTTTGGCGGCTTCATCATCAGGTGTGGGAGTCCAGACGTCAACCAACCTCAAAGAAGGAGGGGGTTCATACAGGTCTAATTCCCCACCCAACGCGCGTCCCGCAACGTGAGAAGGTCCGGCTTCCGCCTCAGCAGAGGGTGTAGGCTCACTAGGGTGTAGTTGCGAGTAGAGCACATGGACTTCCTCATGCAATGTATTGCAGTAAACCTGCAGGTTGTCGACAGCTGAGCTGAGTTCTTTAACTCGGGCCTGAGCCCTTGCCTCCTTGGCCCATGCCAATGAACGAGATTGAACAACCCAATCGAGTGCCAAATCCCGATCTGCCAGCTGGTCTTGTAGATGGCGAACGTCTCTTCGTAACTCATTTATACGGTCACCATCTCCAATCCATATAGCTGTCCTGCGGCGGAGTTCCAATTGGAGCCTGCTTACTTCTGCTTCCAGATCCCCTATAGGATCATTGCTCCCGCTACTACTATCTACATCTCGCGGAGCAAGTTGATGTCGAGGTACTCCAATTGGTCCAGTCGACTTACGCGCGGTCTTTCTTGTGCGCGGCGGCATTTTCTAAGGGGGAAATTTATTAGTATAATTCTTAGCATGATGCATGAGTAAGTACAGAATCAACCTTGGTTGATTCAACCTTCTATACATTGCACTCTTCCTATCTAGTCTTTAAGATAAACTCTTCAGAATACTTAGGTAAGAAGAAAAAGAATCTTTAGGTAAGACTTTTGAAAATCTTTTTGAAGATGCCTTAATATCTGCAAAGAAGGGCTACGCTCCGATACCAGCTGTGACGGAACCTCCCAAGTAATCAGGCCCACCTACAGTTGTCCTTGTCTAGCAGACATCAGACACCCTGTAGATGTTCCTAAGTTACTTGACAAGCTCGGTATCTTTCCTTACCCCACCAGGAACGTTTCACCCGTCTTGCAGACATTACAGATCATCGGAGATGAAGTATGCGGAAGCGAATTACATAAACTTACATTTATTTCAAAAAGCAAGCTTAAGTCATTTATTTACAGACCAGGCTAAAGTGAGTGCATAAAAGTAATAATTATACAAACCAGGGAGACACAACCTTCTCCCGAAAGACTATAAACAAAAGATCTTAAGTGGAGGACCGAGTCCTCCCGCACTTCAGTCTTGTTTTTCCTCGTTGGGAACCACCTTAGCACAGAAGCAGCAAAAATCTGCTACTTCCCCACCTAAAAACAACAAAGGGATAAACCCTGAGTATGGAATTACTCAGCAAGTCTTACCCGACTAAGGAAAAGACTCTCAAGGGTATGCTGGATAACTAGGAGTCAAGGGGAGGCTTTAGCAAAAATCAACTTATATTTTCGCAGAAGCTGCTTACTAAAGTGAGTCCTTACTTTCAATCTTTTAACGCCATATTAAGTATTAATAGACTCCATTTGCATCTAGTCTAATTTCGCATCACATCAAGACAACATCATTTTTATCCATCATTTTCACATCCTGACTCTAGGTTGCAGGGAAGTGACCAAGTCTTCATAACCGCGAAGGTACGGCGATCCGAATCGATTATACTCAGCTGAGGATCTCCAATCACACGACATATGTAGCACTTAACCCTTGCATATGTCAACCCGCCACCGAGGTTCTTAAGACCGGATCAGGTTCACGCAAACCGAGAGCACAGATACACCACCGTCCAGCCTCTTGCCACGGAGGGTACACGCTACTCTCGCCACCGCTCCACTCCCATTTCGTGTTATCTTATTCCAGCCTTAGTCTGCCCGAGGCAAGGCTTACCCATGACGAGGCATGTGACCAGTTAAAGGGTCCTCGGTCAGCACGCCTACATACGCGTTAATCCTTAACCAACCTGGGTAGAACATCACCTGTTCCTACCCCCAAGTCTCAATTTACGTATTTCCATCCTTAGGATTGTGTCTGTTCCTGAGGATGAAAGAGCATCATAGGGAACTTTGCAGTAAGATCCCATCATTGCTCCAAATGAAAATAATCTTGCAGGTAGAAGTCATCCTCTCCATGGTTAAATTGAGGACAACCTCTATCCACAAGATCTAAGCAAGGCTAAGCATTTTTGTAAATCATAATTTTGATACTTCACAGAAGTATCTAAACAGGTATGGATATCAAGGAAAGCAATGCATCAAAGGGTTTCAAGTAACTCCTATGAACCTAATGCACATTTCACTAGACTTAAGTGTGCGAAAAGGATTTAAAAAAAATACAAGGGAAAGGGTTGCATGCACTGGGGCTTGCCTTTGTTATCAGATGTGTCTTGCTCGGATCCACAGATATCAAAATAAAAGCAGTTGTCTGCCTGAGGATCAGAGGTTGGTGGTATCCCCTCTTCAAAAACTTCTTCTTCTTCTTCTTGCTCTAATATAACCATATACATGCATAAGAATGGATGTCATGGAATGCTCATGAGGATGCAAAGTTAACATAAACTTATTATTTACGTCTTGAGTACAACTTTCCTTCACGGTACTCCGAGAACCTAGGGTTTCCGGAGTCAGTAAAGGAGTTCATGGAGCAGGGGGTGGTTTTGGGTTTTGTGATCAAACAAGGTCCAAATCAACCCAAATTCTACCCAAGGCCTCTAAATAATGTGAAAAGCTCACATAAAAAGTTTGGGAAATTTTGGACTTATTATTCATTTTCTAAAAATCCAGAACCATTGGTTTAGGCTGTTTTAAATACCCTAAAATTCCCTATTTGATCTAAAAATCATAAATCTATTTTTATTAAATACTATGGAAAATAACAAGCCTAGGAAAATTGGTCTCATATTTTTAGGATTTTTCTACAGTTTTCTAAAATTTTCCAAAGCTTCCCTGAAAAAGAAAAAGGAAAACTCTAAACAGTACTGGGCCGAATTCGACCCAGCGGCCCAGTTCCAGGGAGGACAGCGCTCGCGCCCGCGCGCGCGCGGCCGCGCCCAGGCGATTTTACAGAAAGAGCCTTGCGCTTCTGGCTAATCAGAAATAGGTCCTTTCACTATTGTACGCAGTCACTGACAATTTGCAGAAACGTCCTCAAGCTTCTGTTTCTTCCCCGCGATTGCCCCTGACCACGCCGCGCCTTGGATCCTTCTCGGCGTGACCCGTACTGGACATGGCCGGCGAGGACTGCTCAAGCTAACGGTCGGAGAGTCTCTACGGACCTAAGGCGGCTTCGGAACGCACACCAATGCAACCCGAACACCCCAAGAACGACTGGTCCACGTGCACGGCGGAAACCGAGCACGGGAGCACACGTTCCCACCAAACCATGGTCGATCAGAGCAAACGGACGCCACTGCGAGCAACACAAGCATGGAGAGGTTCGGAAACAACACTTGAATTGAATGGCAGCGTACCAGAACGAGCTGGCCACGGGAGGGCTAGTTTTCACGGTGCGGCGGACGGAATTGGGGGAAACGCGAAATTGAAGTTCGTCGGTGAACCACTGGGAGCAATACTGGACGTAGAGGTACTTGACTACCATACGGACCTAGGGGTACACTCAATTTATAGAGCTCATGAGCGGCGGCGATCAATTGGAGCAAGTTGCGCTGGCGGCCGAAGATAAGAAAAGTTACCGGCTTCGCTATTTCGTGTCTACCGCCGTGGCGGGCTCACCGGCATTGATGAGACAGCCGTGAGGAGTCACGGTGGTGCTGTGAAACGTTTAGGCCACGCGGCGCACGGTCGGGAAGCGGCGGTCGACGGCGAACTTATCGCCAGCCGCAAAGTCGAAGGAAGACAGGGGGGAGGGATCGTCGGAGTGATGGCCAGCTCACCGGTGACGAGGACCTAACCGCGACAGACTTATCTAGTGACCGCCGAGCACGAATCACAGCGACGACGATCAACGGCGACGGCTATCGGCGATGAGGACGAACGGATCTTATTCAGTGTATTCGAGCACTGTACCATCAGAACACCGGTTCAGAGTGACTGACAGTCCATATTTGGGGTCGATTTTCTCAAATTTTTATGTGGTGACAACGCCAACCATCTGCATCAAAATTATACACCTATCATCCATGATCAACTTTGCTACAAGACATGCCATCAAATAGTTACCGAAGATCATTCAAAATCGGGCTCAAAGTTAATCCCATTACACTGCTATTGAAAATTCAGTTCAGGGATCGACTGACAGCCCGACTTTGAGCTTCATTATCTCTCAAATACTCCTAACAACTATGCTTACAACCTTAAGCAAAGTTGTTCTCCTATAATGGGTCTTCAACTTTGATGTGGTGACCTAGGGTAAAAACCCTATATCCTGAAAGATACAAGGCTCCAAAGTTGAGCCAATATCACTGAAATCCAGACTTAGAATAAACTCAAATGAGGTCCATTTTGCATTTAAGTCCAAAATTTAGGGTTTGGCCTTCAAATCCACATATTTGTAATCCAATTGACTTAAAATACTTATTTGACTTGGTTTTTGCACTTTAGCCCAAAAGTGGACTAATTTTGCACTTAGGTCCCTAGGGTTTGGTTTTAGGGTTTCCCAGGGTTCCAATTAGGGTTTCTGGTATTCCAGGGGTATAAATGTGATCCAACTTAGTGTTTGGGGATATTTTATGACTTTTACCCTAGAGCCTTTAGGTTTTCTCAACTTGGGTTAAGTTTTACCCCTTTAATCACTAGTTAGGGTTAAATCCTTAACCAGGGTCCTATTTGTAAAACATTAAAACAATACAACTTGTTTGAAATTTTTGCCTAGTGATTACACTCTAGGTGTGTCAAACATATGCAATGCCCATGCTCATGATGCCATGCTCAAGTTTTAGTTATAGTAACACCAGGGGTGTTACATCGGGCATCGATCTCGCGTCTGAGACGAAGACGAGCGCCGCCTCCCCGCAACACGCCAATCTCAAGCAAACGCACGACGCCAGCACGCTCGCGAAGGACTTGCTGGGCGTCACCCTCGTACCTGAGACAACGGTGGAGTCAGTCCCAGACACGACCTCGTCACCGACCGTCGACCGAAAGGTACCGACCGATTCCCGTCTCGTGTCTTTTGGATTCGGCCTCGACCCACCAAGCGACTCCGCTTCGGTGAGCACTCTCTTAGAGGCGAGTCCAAACCCTCTGGGGTATCGTGTGCGGTCACCCTGGGACCGACTGATGGCCGACTCGACCTACGAGCCCTCGGGGTCCGAGGAAGATGGTGAGCCCGACCTCTGTTGGGATTTCTCCGGACTTGGTAACTCCAGTGTCGTGCGGGACTTCACGACCGCATGTGACTACTGCCTTTCTGACTGTTCTGACGGCAGCCGCGGCCTCGACAATGAGGACCGCGGCCCAAGTCGTGAATGTTTCCTCGTCGATCTAGGGGGTCCCGGCGAAGGCAACCATCTTGGTATGCCGGAAAATGGTGATCCCCCTAGGCCCGTGCCTCGCGTTGACATCCTTCGGGAGCTAGCTGTGGTCCCCGTCCCGGCGGGGGGTCCTGACCCACAACTCGAGCATATCCGCGAGAGGCAGGCCAGGCTCGACGAGGGAGCAGGAACGCTTGTGCCGATCCGCCGAGACATCGGGCAAGAATGGGCGGTCCAACCCTCGACCGGAGAAGCGCGTCATCTCCCCCAGGACATCCAGCACCGCATCGCCGACAACGTTAGGGTGAGGCCGCTGCCGGATTCCAGCGGAGTCGGCCGGAACCTGGCTGCAGCGGCAGTACTCCTCCGCGCGATGCCGGAGCCATCAACCACCGAGGGGCGGCGTATCCAGGGAGAGCTCAAGAATCTCCTGGAGGACGCCGCGGTCCGACGGGCCGAAAGCTCTGCCTCCCGAAGGCAGGGGTTCCCCTCGGAACATCGCGCCGCGACTTCCCGATTTATGCGGGAAGCCTCGGTCCACTCCGGGCGCACGCGCAACACAGCGCCTGCGGCCCCGGGTCCCCTCGGCAACGAGCGCCATCATCACAGCCGTTGGGCCCACCTCGATGACAGGGCGCGTCGAGGCTACCACCCCAGGCGTGGGGGACGCTACGACAGCGGGGAGGATTGGAGTCCTTCGCCCGAACCACCCGGTCCGCAGGCTTTCAGCCGCGCCATACGACGGGCACCGTTCCCGACCCAGTTCCGAACCCCGACTACTATCACAAAGTACTCGGGGGAGACGAGACCGGAACTGTGGCTCGCGGACTATCGGCTGGCCTGCCAACTGGGTGGAACGGACGACGACAACCTCATCATCCGCAACCTCCCCCTGTTCCTCTCCGACACCGCTCGAGCCTGGCTGGAGCACCTGCCCCTGGGGCAGATCTCCAACTGGGATGACCTGGTCCAAGCCTTCGCCGGCAATTTCCAGGGCACGTACGTGCGCCTTGGGAACTCCTAGGATCTCCGAAGCTGCCGCCAGCAGCCGGGAGAGTCTCTCCGGGACTACATCCGGCGATTCTCGAAGCAGCGCACAGAGCTGCCCAACGTCACCGATTCGGATGTCATCGGCGCGTTCCTCGCCGGCACCACCTGCCACGACCTGGTGAGCAAGCTGGGTCGCAAGACCCCCACCAGGGCGAGCGAGCTGATGGACATCGCCACCAAGTTCGCCTCTGGCCAGGAGGCGGTTGAGGCCATTTTCCGGATGGACAAGCAGCCCCAGGGCCACCCACCGGAAGATGCTCCCGAGGCGTCAACTCAGCGCGGCGCCAAGAAGAAGGGCAAGAAGAAGTCGCAAGCGAACGCGACGCCGCCGACGCGGACCTTGTCGCCGCCGCCGACCACAAGAACCCTCGGAAACCTCTCGGAGGTGCCAACCTCTTCGACAAGATGCTCAAGGAGCCGTGCCCCTGTCATCAGGGGCCCGTCAAGCACACCCTTGAGGAGTGTGCCATGCTTCGACGACACTTCCACAAGGTCAGGCCACCCGCGGAGGGTGGCAAGGCCTTCGACGACGCAAAGGAGGAAGATCACAAGGCAGGAGGGTTCCCCGAGGTCCGCGACAGCTTCATGATCTACGGCGGGCAAGTGGCGAACGCCTCGGCTCGGCACCGTCGGGAGGTCTGCTCGGTAAAGGTGGCGAACGCGTCGAGAGGTCTGCTCGGTAAAGGTGGCGGCGCCAGTGTACCTAGACTGGTCCGACAAGCCCATCACCTTCAACCGGGCCGACCATCCAGACTATGTGCCGAGCCCGGGGAGATACCCACTCGTTGTCGACCCCATCATCGGCAACGTCAGGCTCACCAAGGTCCTCATGGACGGAGGCAGCAGCCTCAACATCATCTACGCCGAGACCCTCGGGCTCCTGCGGATCGATCTGTCCTCGGTCCGAACAGGCGCTGCGCCTTTCCACGGGATCGTCCCCGGGAAGCGCGTTCAACCCCTCGGACAACTCGACCTACCCGTCTGCTTCGGAACGCCCTCCAACTTTCGAAAGGAGACCCTCACGTTCGAAGTGGTCGGGTTTCGAGGAACCTACCACGCAGTGCTGGGGAGGCCATGCTACGCCAAGTTCATGGTCGTCCCCAACTACACCTACCTCAAGCTCAAGATGTCGGGCCCCAACGGGGTCATCACCGTCGGGCCCACGTACCGACACACATACGAATGCGATGTGGAGTGCGTGGAGTACGCCGAGGCCCTCACCGAATCCGAGGCCCTCATCGCTGACCTGGAGAGCCTCTCTAGGGAGGCGCCCGACGTGAAGCGCCACGCCGGCAACTTCGAACCAGCGGAGACAGTCAAGTTCGTCCCTCTCGACCCCTGCAACGACGCCTCCAAGCAGATCCGGATCAGTTCCAAGCTCGAAACCAAATAGGAAGCAGTGCTCGTCGACTTTCTCCGCGCGAACGCCGACGTTTTCGCGTGGAGTCCCTCGTACATGCCCGGCATACCGAGGGAAGTCGCCGAGCACTCTCTGGATATTCGAGCTGGGGCCCGACCCGTGAAGCAACCTCTACGCCGATTCGACGAAGAAAAGCGCAGAGCCATAGGCAAGGAGATCCACAAGCTACTGGCGGCAGGGTTCATCAAAGAGATATTCCATCCCGAATGGCTTGCCAACCCTGTGCTTGTGAGAAAGAAAGGGGGGAAATGGCGGATGTGTGTAGACTACACTGGTCTAAACAAAGCATGTCCGAAGGTTCCCTACCCTCTGCCTCGCATCGATCAGACCGTGGATTCCACTGCTGGGTGCGAAACCCTATCTTTCCTCGATGCCTACTCAGGGTATCACCAGATCAGGATGAAGGAGTCTGACCAGCTCGCGACTTCATTCATCACACCCTTCGGCATGTACTGCTATGTTACAATGCCGTTTGGTTTGAGGAAAGCGGGGGCAACGTACCAGCGATGCATGAACCATGTGTTTGGCGAACACATCGGCCGAACAGTCGAGGCCTACGTCGATGACATCGTAGTCAAGACGAGGAAGGCCTCCGACCTCCTTTTCGACCTTGAAGCGACATTCCGATGTCTCAAGGCGAAAGGCGTGAAGCTTAATCCAGAAAAGTGTGTCTTCGGGGTCCCCCGAGGCATGCTCTTGGGGTTCATCGTCTCCGAGCGGGGCATCGAAGCCAACCCGGAGAAGATTGCAGCCATCACCAGCATGGGGCCAATCAAGGACTTGAAAGGCGTACAGAGGGTCATGGGATGTCTCGCGGCTCTGAGCCGCTTCATCTCCCGCCTCGGCGAAAGAGGTCTGCCTCTGTACCGCCTCTTAAGGAAAGCTGAGTGCTTCACTTGGACTCCCGAGGCCGAGGAAGCCCTCAGGAACCTGAAGGCGCTCCTCACGAACGCGCCCATCTTGGTGCCCCCCGCTGCCGGAGAAGCCCTCTTGGTCTACGTCGCCGCAACCACCCAGGTGGTTAGCGCCGCGATCGTGGTTGAGAGACGAGAAGAAGGGCATGCATTGCCTGTCCAGAGGCCAGTCTACTTCATCAGTGAGGTACTGTCCGAGACCAAGATCCGCTACCCACAAATCCAGAAGCTGCTGTACGCGGTGATCCTGACACGGCGGAAGTTGCGACACTACTTCGAGTCTCATCCGGTGACTGTGGTGTCATCCTTCCCCCTGGGAGAGATCATCCAGTCCCGAGAGGCCTCGGGTAGGATTGCGAAGTGGGCGGTGGAGATCATGGGCGAGACGATCTCGTTCGCCCCCAGAAGGCCATCAAGTCCCAGGTTCTGGCGGACTTCGTGGCTGAATGGGCCGACACCCAGCTCCCGACGGCTCCGATCCAACCGGAGCTCTGGACCATGTTTTTCGATGGGTCGCTGATGAAGACGGGGGCCGGCGCAGGCCTCCTCTTTGTCTCGCCCCTCGGAAAGCACCTACGCTACGTGCTACGCCTCCACTTCCCGGTGTCCAACAATGTGGCGGAGTACGAGGCTCTGGTAAACGGGTTGCAAATCGCCATCGAGCTAGGGGTTCGACGCCTCGACGCTCGCGGTGACTCGCAGCTCGTCATCGACCAAGTCATGAAGAACTCCCACTGCCAAGACCCGAAGATGGAAGCCTACTGCGATGAGGTTCGGCGCCTGGATGACAAGTTCTACGGGCTCGAGCTCAACCACATCGCCCGACGCTACAACGAGACTGCGGACGAGCTGGCTAAAATAGCCTCAGGATGAACAACAGTTCCCCCGGACGCATTCTCCCGAGACCTGCATCAACCCTCCGTCAAGACCGAGGACACGCCCGAGCCCGAGGCACCTTCGGCTCCGCCCGAGGCACCTTTGGCTCCACCCGAGGCACCTTCGGCTCCGCCCGAGGCACCCTCGGCTCAGTCCGAGGAACCCTCGGCCCAGTCCAAGGTACCCTCGGCACGGTCCGAGGTACCCTCGGCCCCCGAGGGTGAGGCACTACGCATCGAGGGGGAACCAAGCGAGGTCACGCCTAATCAAAGCTGGCAGACCCTATACCTGCAATATCTCCACCGAGGAGAGCTGCCCCTCAACCAAGCCGAAGCTTGGCGGTTGGCGCGGCGCGCCAAGTCTTTCGTCTTGCTGGGAGATGGGAAGGAGCTCTACCACCGCAGCCCCTCAGGCATCCTCCAGCGATGCATTTCCATCGCCGAAGGCCAGCAGCTCTTGCAAGAGATACACTCGGGGGCTTGCGGCCATCACGCATCACCTCGAACCCTCGTTGGAAACGCCTTCCGACAAGGATTCTACTGGCCGACGGCGGTGGCCGACGCTACTAGAATTGTCCGCACCTGCGAAGGGTGTCAGTTCTACGCGAGGCAGACCCACCTGCCCGCTCAGGCTCTGCAGACCATACCCATCACCTGGCCGTTCGCTGTGTGGGGTCTGGACCTCGTTGGCCCCTTGCAGAAGGCACCCAGGGGCTACACGCACCTGTTTGTCGCCATTGACAAATTCTCCAAGTGGATCGAGGTCCGACCCCTAAACAGCATCAGGTCCGAACAGGCGGTGGCGTTCTTCACCAACATCATCCATCGCTTTGGGGTCCCGAACTCCATCATCACCGACAACGGCACCAGTTCACCGGCAGAAAGTTCCTGGACTTCTGTGAGGATCACCACATCCGGGTGGACTGGGCTGCCGTGGCTCACCCCATGACGAATGGGCAAGTGGAGCGGGCTAACGGCATGATCCTGCAAGGACTCAAGCCTCGGATCTACAACGACCTCAACAAGTTCGGCAAGCGGTGGATGAAGGAACTCCCCTCGGTGGTCTAGAGTCTGAGGACAACGCCGAGCCGAGCCACGGGCTTCACACCGTTCTTCCTAGTCTATGGGGCCGAGGCCATCTTGCCCACAGACTTGGAATACGGTTCCCCGAGGGCGAAGGCCTACACCGACCGAAGCAACCAAGCCAACCGAGAGGACTCACTGGACCAGCTGGAGGAGGCTCGGGACATGGCCTTAATACACTCGGCGCGGTACCAGCAGTCCCTGCGACGCTACCACGCCCGAGGGGTTAGGTCCCGAGACCTCCAGGTGGGCGACCTGGTGCTTCGGCTGCGACAAGACGCCCGAGGGCGGCACAAACTCACGCCTCCCTGGGAAGGGCCGTTCGTCATCGCCAAGGTTCTGAAGCCCGGAACATACAAGCTGGCCAACAGTCAAGGCGAGGTCTACAGCAACGCTTGGAACATCCAACAGCTACGTCGCTTCTACCCTTAAGATGCTTTCAAGTTGCTCGTATACCTCGTTCACACACCAAGTCTGGTCGTCAAGGAAGGGTCAGCCTTGCCTCGGCAAAGCCCGACCCTCCCGCGGGGGCTAGAAGGGGGCAACCCCCTCTGCGTCAAAATTTTCCTCGAAAAAAGAAAAAAATCTTTTCTGCCAGAATGCCTTTCGTGCTCTTCGACTACTTCAAAAGTGGATCCTGAAAACGACGGAGTACACGTAAGCAGCCAAGGCTGACCGAGCCGAGGGACTCCTACGCCTCTGGGATACGGATACCTCACTCATCACCTTCTGCGATAAGTAACTCGCGCTCGGATAAGTGACTCCACGGACCGAACAAGTCTTCATGCTCGAGAGCTCCTCTGCCGAAATGATTTTTCGGGCCTTCTCGACTGCGTCGGTAACAGAACCCTATGGACGAGTAAGAGCGCGCGTAAGCGGCAAGGCCGACCGAGCCGAGGGATTCCTACGCCTCCGGGATACGGATACCTCACTCATCGCCTTCCGTGAAAAGCAACTCTCGCCCGCACAAACAATTCTGTTACCGACAAATGAGTCCGGATACTCGAAACAAGAGGAAAAGGAACGCAGCTTTACAACATGACGACGGTGTGTTTAGGCCTCGGCGGCCGCAGAAAACATACACACACTACACAACCTGATACTGCAGGCTCGGACGTCGACAACCGAAGGGGGCAGCAGCACCCTCGGCATCAACTACACCCTCGGTGGGGTCTGACCTAGCCTCGGACGGCGACATGGTCGGAGGGCCCCCACTCTGAAGGACGACATCAACACCACGCCCGGGCCATCGCTGCAGGGTCTTCTTCGAGAATCCGGCCCGAGCAGGCGGCTCTGCCGGCCACCCCGAGGCCTCGGCCAGCTGACCCCCAAAGACATCAGCTCGGCTTGTGGCCTCGACAACTCAACTCCGGCATTGGCTCCGCCAGTGGACGACCCGGCCAGGCTCTGGCCAACTACACCTCCTTTTCGAAGCCAACTCTGCCTCCGTCCGTGCTGACACCGCTACCTCCGGCTTCGGCTCGTCAAAGAGCGGCCGAGGGGTTCCTTTAGCTAAGCAAGAGAAGCCTCGGACAGCAAGGTCGGCCGAGCCGAGGGACTCCTACGCCTCCGGGATACGGATACCTCACTCGTCTCCTTCGCACGAGGCGACTCACGCTTGGTGAAGCGGTTCAGATAATCGACAAGGCGAGTCTCAGTGCTCAAAATGAAGAAAAAACACGGCTCCGTGCCGAAAATACATACATGTTCAGGCCTCGACAGCCGCATTGAACAAGACACCGGCATTCAAGGTGCCAATACAAACGGAACTCTGGTTCCGTCCCCACGGCCGCAGCTATGGCCCCAGGGCGGAAGCCGCTGCAACCTCGCCCTCGCCCGCGCCGACGCTCGAGGGGCGAGGACAAGTACAAAGAGCCGGAGGCCCGGAGCACGGATGGTGGCAGTGATCCCGTCGGTGACGGGGACTTCTCGGGCCGCATCCACCTCGGCACCTTCGAGTGGAGCATCAGCCCATCGGCAGATCCCCACTCGGATCCTCCCGGACGAGCGGAGCACCGACCTCCGCGCGGAGGCCCCGTACCGTTGCAAAGGCAGGACAGCCCTAGGACACGAACGCCGCTCTAGCGGCGCGCGATGTCTTGGGTGGTCCACCCGTGCGCACGGTGCGACAACCGCCCTCGCGACAGGAGGGGGCACTGGGAGCCAAGCCGGCGAGCCCAATGTGCTGGAGCTGGCGACACCCGCCGTCGATCGGCCCCGCGTTGTCGAAGTCAGCCCCGCTCGCAGGGCTAGTGAGCGCCCTCTCCCTTGGATGCTGAAGGGGAGGCTGACCCACGAACCCGCGCGGGAGGTAGAGCTTCGGCTCAGCCCGGCCTCCGCCCCAGCAAGGATGATGGACATCCTTGAAGCTGAGGGCAGAACCAAGATCGCAGCTCAGCTTGCTTCTCCCCGTCCAGAAGCTGGGGGTCACCGTCTTGGGTGACCACCGGCGAGGGGGTGCAGCCGGGCTGCCTGATGAAAATCCTTGAAGCCGAACGATGGCTGAAAGGTACCAACTTCCGCGAAGTCACGTCCCTCCGACGACAAGACAGAAGGATTCCGAGCGTCCCCCGCCCGGGGGCTCGGTGTGGGGAGCGCGAAGACATGGTTGCCCTCCAAAGGGGTCGCCCCCCTTTTAAAGGCGGCTCTCCCCACTTGCGCCCTCGACTGTTGCGGGTCGAGTCTTCTCCAACACGCTCCAAGATTCCCCCCCCCCCACGGCGCGGGGGCTGGGTCCCACATGTCATGCAAGCCGGTCCAGAGCAGAAGAAGCCAAACCGCCGCGCACGGTGCATGCAACCGCCCGGCGGTTACAGGCACTCCTCCGCTTTTGCCCAGACCAGCGGGCGAAAGGGCGGGCAGCCATGCAGGCGGCATGCAACCGCGCCAAGTGGGCGCACCTCTCCGACTTCCAACGCGCCCAGCATGGAGGTCCAGGCCCACGCGTCATGCAACCGGTGTGTCGGTTGCTACGTGTGAGCAACCGCACCGCCACTCACGCCACTACCGCGCCTCCTCGACTGCGGAGTCAATACCGCGACTCGAGGCAACCCTGCAGTGCCAGCCAAGCGTGATGGTCAGAGGCGGTCAAAATTGGGCCGGCAGTAATGGCGGTGACGGGCGGGCAGAAGCAGCGGTCACGTCGACAGCCAAGCTCACGTCCCATCCAGGGGCAGCGGGGGAGCCCTCTCCCACGGCGTGAAGACGGCGCGCCCGTGACCCGTTCCTCAAATGGCTCGCGCACGCGCAACGGCCGCCCCACGAACCGCTCGTCCCGTCGCATTAACTCCGCGGCGGGACAGGCGGTGTCTCTGGCAGGGGAAGCAAGCGACGCTTCACCTTCGCCATAATGACCGCGTCGAAAAAGGTACGCCACGTCATTCGATTTCGTGTCCTTTTCCTTTTCCTCTTTCTCTCTCTTACAACAGGGACCGGGAAAGGGGGATACCCCGAAAAGGACCCTTCTCCGTGAAGGAAATAGGCTCCGAGCCTCCCTACTGATCAGAGGTTCAAAGGCCGGCCCCTCGGAGGGGTTCAACGGCCGCCTCAGATCGATTGGGTTCTGCGCCCACTACTGGTCAGAGGTTCGATGGCCGGCCCCTCGAAGGGTTCAACGGTCGCCTCAGGCCACTCGGGCTCCGCGCCCACTACTGATTAGGGGTTCGTAGGCTGGCCCTCGAAGGGTTCACAGTTGCCTCAGACACAGAGCGAGGGATGACCATGTGTACGTTCGATACATAACCAAGGCTCGGGCTATGCTCCTGAGGTACCCTAGGACATTTCCGAGACCAGCGGGAACGATCTTGTAACGGAATCCCATCAGAGGGAGGCATCGAGCCCTCGGACCCCGTCGACAGGGGACCGGGTCCGGCAGATCACCTGCAGGTACTTTTGGGCGCGCCTCTGGGCCTCTAGCCGACCCCTATCAAAAGGGGCACGGACGTCCACTCGGATTACCCGCCAGCAGCTCACCGGAAACACCATGTTCGGCGCCCTCCGAGGGCAACATGGCGCTTTCCCCCCCTCCTCCTTGCGGAAAGGCGACGCAGGGGCGTATGTAAAAAAGACGAGTCTGTCCTTGACCGTCCTCTCGCCCTGTGCAGAGGCTCGGGGGCTGCTCTCGCAAACCCGGCTCCGGCCAAACCGTTGACAGCGTCAACATACCAGCCCGAGAACTTGGGACCCGACCGTGCACTCGGGCTACGGCCAGCTCGCATGAGGGAACAACTAGACCAGCCGAAGTGTTGCGAAACGCACTAAGACCTCGAAGGAGTAAAACTACTCCTCCGAGGCCTCGGGGGCTACACCCGGCGGGTGCGCTCGCGCGCACCCACCAGAACAAAATGCAACCGAAAAAGGCTGGTCCCCTTGCAAAAAAGTGCGGCAAAAGCCTCCAAGCGAGTATTAGTACTCCCTTGGAGGCTCGGGGGCTACTGTCGGGGACCATAATTAGGGGTACCCTCAAGATCCCTAAATCTCAGCTGGTAACTGAGAGCACCTAGAGGGGGGGGTGAATAGGTGATCCTGTAAAAACTTCAAACTTAAGCCACAAACTTGTTAAGTGTTAGCACGAGTATTGCCAAGTGGCTAAGGTGAAGTCTCAACAAAACACAATACCACAAGAGATCAAGACAGAGGTGACACGGTGGTTTATCCCGTGGTTCGGCCAAGCCAATGCTTGCCTACTTCCACGTTGTGGCGTCCCAACGGACGAGGGTTGCAATCAACCCCTCTCAAGCGGTCCAAAGACCCACTTGAATACCACGTTGTTTTGTTGTTCCTTTCACTATCCCGTTTGCAAGGAATCTCCACAAATTGGAGTCTCTTGCCCTTACAAGTATATGATCACAAAGAAAGCACAGAGTAAGGGAGGGAAGCAACACACACAAATCCACAACAAAAGCGCACACACACGGCCAAGATTCGAGCTCGAATGACTATCTCAGAGTTCACACTAGAACAGAGCTCGAATCACTTAGAATCACAAACGAATGCGCAAAGAACTTGTGTGGATGATCAAGAATGCTCAAGAGTTGCTTGTGTGTCTCCTCCATGCGCCTAGGGGCTCCTTTTATAGCCCCAAGGCAGCTAGGAGCCGTTGAGAGCAAATCCGGAAGGCCATCCTTGCCTTCTGTCGTCGGGGGCACCGGACAGTCCGGTGCACACCGGACATGTCCGGTGACCGATTTCTTTCCTTATCCAGCGCTTCCCGACCGTTGCAGACCGGCGGAGATCTGAGAGCCGTTGGCGCACCGGACAGTCCGGTGCACACCGGACAGTCCGGTGCCGTCTTCCGACCGTTGGCTCGGCCACGTGTCCCGCGCGGATTGCGCGGCCGACCGTTGGCCCTGGCCGACCGTTGGCTCACCGGACAGTCCGGTGCACACCGGACAGTCCGGTGAATTTTAGCCGTACGCCGTCGGCGAATTCCCGAGAGCGGCCAGTTCGCGCCGAGTAGGCCTGGCGCACCGGACACTGTCCGGTGCACACCGGACAGTCCGGTGCTCCAGACCGAGCTGAGCCTTGGCTGCACACAGCCAAGTCTTTCTCTCCCCTTTTCTCTTTTTCTTCTTTCTGTTTCTAACACTTAGACAAATATGTTAGTCCACAAAACAAATGTACTAAGGCTTAGAAACATACCTTTATCTCATGATCTGCACCTTGTTCATCCATGTACATAAATTCACAATTAAGCACATGTGTTGGCACTCAATCACCAAAATACTTAGAAATGGCCCAAGGGCACATTTCCCTTTCAATCTCCCCCTTTTTGGTGATTTATGCCAACACAACATAAAGTCACTAGAACAAGTGCAAACTCAATTCAAATAACACTTAAATTTATTTTGAATCAATTTTGGCATATATGGATCATCCTTTGCCACCACTTGGTTTGTTTTTGCAAATCAAACACAAATCTCTATCTCTAAGTTAAACACACATGTTTAAGCATAAAGAGAGTCATTCAAAAAGAGATTGATCAAGGATTTCAAAAACTCCCCCTTTTTCCCATAATCAATACTTCTCCCCACAAGAAGCCAACTTTTGACAAGAGAGACAACATAAGAATTTTGACAAACCAAAAACTCTATTCTACTATTTTCAAATCTCTCAAGTGGTAGCTGATCCATTTATTGCTTTGGCCTTTATTTTCTCCCCCTTTGGCATCAAGCACCAAAACGGGATCAATTGTGGCCCTTTAACCCCATTGCCTCACCAAAATCTTCACTTAAGAGCAAATGGCAATAAGAGTTAATGAGATGGACTTGGAGTAAGTTACCCCTTATCGGAGTGCAGTGGAAGTCTTGCATGGTCCAAGTCCACCTTTTCCCTTTCAATTCTCCTTTGAGACTAAATCGGACAAACTCAACATATGGTTAGTCTCAAAGGGTCAAGTTGTAACACATCTCCCCCTAAACATGTGCATCACTTTGCAACGGACTTGTGAGGTCCAGGGAGTGTTTGTACAACTTGAGCACCATAATAAGCAACAAAATGCAGAATGAACATGATCAAAGGCATAAATACATGTATGCTACAATTCAATCCAAGTTCCGCGAATCTAAGACATTTAGCTCACTACGCAGCCTGCAAAAGGTCTTCTCATCTAAAGGCTTGGTAAAGATATCGGCTAGCTGGTTCTCGGTGCTAACATAAAACACTTCGATATCTCCCTTTTGCTGGTGGTCTCTCAAAAAGTGATGCCGGATGTCAATGTGCTTTGTGCGGCTGTGCTCAACAGGATTTTCCGCTATTCGGATAGCACTCTCATTGTCACATAGGAGTGGGACTTTGCTCAGATTGTAGCCAAAGTCCCGGAGGGTTTGCCTCATCCAAAGTAGTTGCGCACAACACTGTCCTGCGGCAACGTACTCGGCCTCAGCGGTGGATAGGGCAACGGATGTTTGTTTCTTAGAGTTCCATGACACCAGGGACCTTCCTAAGAATTGGCACGTCCCCGATGTACTCTTCCTATCGACCTTACATCCAGCATAGTCGGAATCTGAGTACCCAATCAAGTCAAAGTTAGACCCCTTTGGATACCAGATCCCGAAGCAAGGCGTAGCGACTAAATATCTAAGAATTCGCTTCACCGCCACCAAGTGACACTCCTTAGGATCGGATTGAAATCTAGCACACATGCATACGCTAAGCATAATATCCGGTCTACTAGCACATAAATAAAGTAGAGATCCTATCATTGACCGGTATGCTTTTTGATCAACGGACTTACCTCCTTTGTTGAGGTCGGTGTGTCCGTCGGTTCCCATCGGAGTCTTTGCGGGCTTGGCGTCCTTCATCCCAAACCGCTTCAGCAGATCTTGCGTGTACTTCGTTTGGGAGATGAAGGTGCCGTCCTTGAGTTGCTTCACTTGGAACCCAAGGAAGTAGTTCAACTCGCCCATCATCGACATCTCGAATTTCTGCGTCATCACCCTGCTAAACTCTTCACAAGACTTTTGATTAGTAGAACCAAATATTATGTCATCGACATAAATTTGGCACACAAACAAATCACCATTACAAGTCTTAGTGAAAAGAGTTGGATCGGCTTTCCCAACCTTGAAAGCATTAGTAAGTAAGAAATCTCTAAGACATTCATACCATGCTCTTGGGGCTTGCTTAAGTCCATAGAGCGCCTTAGAGAGCTTACACACGTGGTCGGGGTACCGCTCATCCTCGAAGCCAGGGGGTTGCTCTACGTACACCTCCTCCTTTATTGGCCCGTTGAGGAACGCGCTCTTCACATCCATTTGGTACAACCTGAAAGAATGGTGAGCGGCATATGCTAACAAGATACGAATGGACTCTAGCCTAGCCACAGGAGCAAAAGTCTCCTCAAAGTCCAAACCTGCGACTTGGGCATAACCTTTTGCCACAAGTCGAGCCTTGTTCCTTGTCACCACTCCGTGCTCGTCTTGTTTGTTGCGGAACACCCACTTGGTTCCCACAACGTTTTGCTTGGGACGAGGCACCAGCGTCCAAACTTCATTGCGCTTGAAGTTGTTAAGTTCCTCCTGCATGGCCAACACCCAATCCGGATCTAGCAAGGCCTCCTCTACCCTGAAAGGCTCAATAGAGGAGACAAAAGAGTAATGCTCACAAAAATTAACTAATCGAGATCGAGTAGTTACTCCCTTGCTAATGTCACCCAGAATTTGGTCGACGGGATGATCCCTTTGAATCATCGCTCGAACTTGGGTTGGAGGTGCCGGTTGCGCTTCTTCCTCCATCACATGATCATCTTGTGCTCCCCCTTGATCACACGCCTCCTTTTGATGAACCTGTTCATCGTCTTGAGTTGGGGGATTCACCGTCGTTGAGGAAGAAGGTTGATCACGTTCATCTTGTTCCTGTGGCCGAACGTCTCCAATCGCCATGGTTCGTATAGCGGCCGTTGGAACATCTTCTTCATCTACATCATCACAATCAACAACTTGCTCTCTTGGAGAGCCATTAGTCTCATCAAATACAACGTCGCTAGAGACTTCAACCAAACCCGATGATTTGTTGAAGACCCTATACGCCTTTGTATTTGAATCATAACCTAATAAAAACCCTTCTACAGCTTTGGGAGCAAACTTAGAATTTCTACCCTTCTTCACTAGAATGTAGCACTTGCTCCCAAAAACACGAAAGTACGATACATTGGGTTTGTTACCGGTTAGTAGCTCATATGACGTCTTCTTGAGGAGGCGGTGAAGGTAGACCCTGTTGATGGCGTGGCAAGCCGTGTTCACGGCTTCCGACCAAAAGCACTCTGGGGTCTTGAACTCTCCAAGCATCGTCCTCGCCATATCGATTAGCGTCCTGTTCTTCCTCTCTACCACACCATTTTGCTGTGGTGTGTAGGGAGCGGAGAACTCGTGCTTGATCCCTTCCTCCTCAAGAAACTCCTCCACTTGAAGGTTCTTGAACTCGGACCCGTTGTCGCTCCTAATCTTCTTCACCCTGAGCTCAAACTCATTTTGAGCTCTCCTGAGGAAGCGCTTGAGGGTCCCTTGGGTTTCAGACTTATCCTGCAAAAAGAACACCCAAGTGAAGCGGGAAAAGTCATCAACAATAACTAAACCATACTTACTTCCTCCTATGCTTAGATAGGCGACGGGTCCGAAGAGGTCCATATGCAGCAGCTCCAGAGGTCTTGACGTGGTCATCACATTCTTGCTGTGATGTGCTCCTCCCACCTGTTTACCTGCTTGACAAGCTGCACAAGGTCTATCTTTTTCGAAATAAACATTTGTTAGACCTATCACGTTTTCTCCCTTTAGAAGCTTGTGAAGGTTCTTCATCCCCACATGTGCTAAGCGGCGATGCCACAGCCAGCCCATGCAAGTCTTAGCCATTAAGCATGCATCTAGACCGGCCTCTTCTTTTGCAAAGTCAACTAAATAAAGCTTGCCGTCTAGTACACCCTTAAAAGCTAGTGAACCATCACATCTTCTAAAGACAGACACATCTACATTTGTAAATAAACAATTATATCCCATTTGACATAATTGACTAACAGATAGCAAATTATATCCAAGACTCTCCACTAAGAATACATTTGAGATAGAATGCTCATTAGAAATTGCAATTTTACCTAACCCTTTTACCTTGCCTTGATTCCCATCACCGAATATAATTGAATCTTGGGAATCCTTATTTTTGACGTAGGAGGTGAACATCTTCTTCTCCCCCGTCATATGGTTTGTGCATCCGCTGTCGATAATCCAGCTTGAACCCCCGGATGCATAAACCTGCAAGGCAAATTTAGGCTTGGGTCTTAGGTACCCAACTCATGTTGGGTCCTGCAAGGTTAGTACAAATATCCTTAGGGACCCAAATGCAAGATTTATCTCCCTTGCATCTAGCCCCTAATTTCCTAGCAACTACCTTCTTACCCTTTCTACAAATAGCAAAAGGAGCATTACAAGCATAATAAATGGTAGAAGGTTCATTCACTACTTTCCTAGGAGCATGAATAACATTCTTTCTAGGCACATGAGCAATATTTCTCCTAGGCATATGTACAACATTTTTCCTACACATATCTCTATCATGCTTATAAGACGAACTAGAAGCAATCATGGCATGGGAATCATAAACATGTGAATCAAAATGATTATAAGCATGTCTCCTATCATAATACATAAAAGCATGATTCTTTTTAGCATTACTAGCCATAGGAGCCTTCCCCTTCTCCTTGACGAAGATGGGAGCCTTATGGCTTGTTAAGTTCTTGGCTTCCCTCTTGAAGCCAAGCCCATCCTTAATTGAGGGATGTCTTCCAATTGTGTAGGCATCCCTTGCAAATTTTATCTTTTCAACTTCACTCTTGCTAGTCTTAAGTTGGGCATTAAGACTAGCCACTTCATCATTTAGTTTGGAAATTAGAACTAGGTGTTCACTACAAGCATTAACATCAAAATCCTTACACCTAGTACAAATTTCAACATGTTCAACACAAGAATTTGATTTACTAGCTACTTCTAGTTTAGCACTTAAATCAATATTAACACTTCTTAAGGTAGAAATGGTTTCATGACAGGAAGATATTTCACTAGAAAGCATTTCATTTCTTTTCACTTCTAAAGCATATGATTTTTGTGCCTCTACAAACTTATCATGTTCATCATACAATAAATCTTCTTGCTTTTCTAAAAGCCTATCCTTTTCATTCAATGCATTAATCAATTCATTGATTTTATCTATCTTAGATCTATCTAAGCCCTTGAACAAGCAAGAATAATCTATATCATCATCACTAGACTCACTATCACTAGAAGAAGCATAAGTGGAGTCTTTAGTACTTACCTTCTTCTCTCTTGCCATAAGACAAGTGAGACGCTCATTGGGGAAGAGAGCCGATTTGTTGAAGGCAGTGGCGGCGAGTCCTTCATTGTCAGAGTCGGAGGAGGAGCAATCCGAGTCCCACTCCTTTCCTAGATGTGCCTCGCCCTTTGTCTTCTTGTATGCCTTCTTCTTCTCCCTCTTGTTCCCCTTTTCCTGGTCACTTTCATTATCGGGACAGTTAGCAATAAAATGACCAAGCTTACCGCATTTGAAGCACGAGCGCTTCCCCTTGGTCTTGGTCTTGCTTGGCTGCCCCTTGCGACCATTTAGCGTCGTCTTGAATCTCTTGATGATGAGAGCCATCTCTTCATCATTGAGCCCGGCCGCCTCAACTTGCGCCACCTTGCTAGGTAGCGATTCCTTGCTCCTTGTTGCTTTTAGAGCAATGGGTTGAGGCTCGTGGAGTGGTCCGTTCAACGCGTCGTCGACGTATCTCGCCTCCTTGATCATCATCCTCCCGCTCACGAATTTTCCAAGTACTTCCTCGGGCGTCATCATCGTGTACCTGGGATTCTCACGAATATTGTTCACGAGATGAGGATCAAGTACGGTAAAGGACCTGAGCATTAGGCGGACGACGTCGTGGTCCGTCCATCGCGTGCTCCCGTAGCTCCTTATCTTGTTGATGAGGGTCTTGAGCCGGTTGTATGTTTGCGTCGGCTCCTCGCCCCTTATCATGGCGAAACGTCCAAGCTCTCCCTCCACCAACTCCATCTTGGTGAGTAAAGTGACGTCGTTTCCCTCATGAGAAATCTTGAGGGTGTCCCAGATTTGCTTGGCGTTATCCAAGCCGCTCACTTTATGATATTCATCCCTGCACAAGGAAGCTAGAAGAACAGTAGTAGCTTGTGCATTCTTATGAATTTGTTCATTAATAAACGTGGGACTATCCGAACTATCAAAGTGCATTCCACTCTCTACAATCTCCCATATACTAGGATGGAGAGAGAATAGGTGACTACGCATTTTGTGGCTCCAAAATCCGTAGTCCTCTCCATCAAAGTGTGGGGGCTTGCCGAGTGGAATGGAGAGCAATTGAGAATGTGAACTTTGCGGAATACGAGAGTAATCAAAAGAGAAGTTCGAATTGACCGGTTTTCTCCTCTCGTAGTCGTTGTGGTCCTCGTCCTTTTGGGAAGAAGTAGACTCGTCGCTGTCGTAGTAGATGATCTCCTTGATGCGCCTTGTCTTCTTCTTCTTCCCTTCCTTCCGTCTTTGGCCCGAGCCGGAGTCGGTAGGCTTGTCGTCCTTCGGCTCGTTGACGAAGGTCTCCTTTTCTTTGTCGTTGATCACTATACCCTTCCCCTTAGGATCCATCTCTTCGGGCGGCTAGTCCCTTTGTGAAGAGAACGGCTCTGATACCAATTGAGAGCACCTAGAGGGGGGGGTGAATAGGTGATCCTGTAAAAACTTCAAACTTAAGCCACAAACTTGTTAAGTGTTAGCACGAGTATTGCCAAGTGGCTAAGGTGAAGTCTCAACAAAACACAATACCACAAGAGATCAAGACAGAGGTGACACGGTGGTTTATCCCGTGGTTCGGCCAAGCCAATGCTTGCCTACTTCCACGTTGTGGCGTCCCAACGGACGAGGGTTGCAATCAACCCCTCTCAAGCGGTCCAAAGACCCACTTGAATACCACGTTGTTTTGTTGTTCCTTTCACTATCCCGTTTGCAAGGAATCTCCACAAATTGGAGTCTCTTGCCCTTACAAGTATATGATCACAAAGAAAGCACAGAGTAAGGGAGGGAAGCAACACACACAAATCCACAACAAAAGCGCACACACACGGCCAAGATTCGAGCTCGAATGACTATCTCAGAGTTCACACTAGAACAGAGCTCGAATCACTTAGAATCACAAACGAATGCGCAAAGAACTTGTGTGGATGATCAAGAATGCTCAAGAGTTGCTTGTGTGTCTCCTCCATGCGCCTAGGGGCTCCTTTTATAGCCCCAAGGCAGCTAGGAGCCGTTGAGAGCAAATCCGGAAGGCCATCCTTGCCTTCTGTCGTCGGGGGCACCGGACAGTCCGGTGCACACCGGACATGTCCGGTGACCGATTTCTTTCCTTATCCAGCGCTTCCCGACCGTTGCAGACCGGCGGAGATCTGAGAGCCGTTGGCGCACCGGACAGTCCGGTGCACACCGGACAGTCCGGTGCCGTCTTCCGACCGTTGGCTCGGCCACGTGTCCCGCGCGGATTGCGCGGCCGACCGTTGGCCCTGGCCGACCGTTGGCTCACCGGACAGTCCGGTGCACACCGGACAGTCCGGTGAATTTTAGCCGTACGCCGTCGGCGAATTCCCGAGAGCGGCCAGTTCGCGCCGAGTAGGCCTGGCGCACCGGACACTGTCCGGTGCACACCGGACAGTCCGGTGCTCCAGACCGAGCTGAGCCTTGGCTGCACACAGCCAAGTCTTTCTCTCCCCTTTTCTCTTTTTCTTCTTTCTGTTTCTAACACTTAGACAAATATGTTAGTCCACAAAACAAATGTACTAAGGCTTAGAAACATACCTTTATCTCATGATCTGCACCTTGTTCATCCATGTACATAAATTCACAATTAAGCACATGTGTTGGCACTCAATCACCAAAATACTTAGAAATGGCCCAAGGGCACATTTCCCTTTCAGTAACCCCCATCAGCACAAAGCTGCAAAGGCCTGATGGGTGCGATTAAGTCAAGGATCGGTCCATTCAAGGGACATGATCGTGCCTCGCCCGAGCCTAGCCTCGGGCAAGGGAAGCCGACCCCGGAGAACCTACGTCTCGCCCGAGGACCCCCCTCCAGCAACGGGCACACTATCGGCTCGCCCGAGGCCCAGTCTTCACCAAGAAGCAACCTTGGCCACGTCGCCATGCCGACCGACCAAATCGTAGGGGCATTCAATGCAAAGGTGGCCTGACACCTTTATCCTGACGCACGCCCTCCAGTCGACAGAGCCGAAGTGACCGCAGTCACTTCGCCGCTTTACTGACTGGACTGACAAGAGGACAGCGCCGCCTGCGCTGCTCCGACTGTTGAGCCACCCGACAGAGTGAGGCTGACAACAGCCAAGGCCGGCCTCGGGTGTCATAAGAAACTCCGCCTCGCCCGACCCCAGGGCTCGGACTCGGGCTCAGCCCTGGAAGACGGCGAACTCCGCTCCGCCCGACCTAGGGCTCGGACTCGGGCTCAGCCCCGGAAGACGGCGAACTCCGCTCCGCCCGACCCCAGGGCTCGGACTCGGGCTCAGCCCCGGAAGACGGCGAACTCCGCTCCGCCCGACCCAGGGCTCGGACTCGGGCTCAGCCCCGGAAGACGGCGAACTCCGCTCCGCCCGACCCCAGGGCTCGGACTCGGGCTCAGCCCCGGAAGACGGCGAACTCCGCTCCGCCTGACCCAGGGCTCGGACTCGGGCTCAGCCCCGGAAGACGACGGACTCCGCTTTGCCCGACCCCAGGGCTCGGACTCAGCCCTAGCCTCAGTCGACGGTCTCCGCCTCGCCCGACCCAGGGGCTCGGACTCGACCACGGCCACGGAAGACAGACTCAACCTCGACCTCGGAGGAGCCTCCACATCGCCCAACCTAGGGCGCGGACCGACCACGTCGACAGGAGGCACCATCATTACCCTACCCCAAGCTGACTCAGGCTACGGGGAACAAGACCGGCGTCCCATCTGGCTCGCTCCGCCAGATAGGCAATGATGGCGCCCCTCACGCCCTGTGACGACGTCGGCTCTCGGCCCCCTTACGGAAGCAAGAGGACGTCAGCAAGGACTCGACAGCCCCAACAGTTGTCCTCTCACCAGGCTCCAGCACTCCTCCGACGGCCACGACACCACACGAACCGGGTGCCAAAACCTCTCCGGCTGCCACGACGGCGTGTACTTAGGGCGCTAGCTCTCCTCCGCTAGACACGTAGCGCTCTGCTACGCTCCCCATTGTACACCTGGATCCTCTCCTTACACCTATAAAAGGAAGGACCAGGGCCCTCTTACAGAAGGTTGGCCCGCGCGGAGAAGGACGGGACGGCGCTCGCTCAAGGCCGCTCGCTCCCACTCCCGCGTGGACGCTTGTATCCCCCTACTGCAAGCGCACCCGACTCAGGCGCGGGGCTAACACGAAGGCCGCGGGATCCACTCTCTCACGTCCGCCACTCTCCGGCTGCTTCCTTTCCCCCTTTCGCGTTCCGCCTCGCGTCGACCCATCTAGGCTGGGGCACGCGGCGACAATTCACTCGTCGGTCCAGGGACCCCCCGGGTTTCGAAACACCGACACTAATGAAGAGAGTGACACGGTGATTTGTTTTACCGAGGTTCGGTTCTTGCAAACCTAGTCTCCGTTGAGGTGGTCACAAAAACCGGGTCTCTTTCAACCCTTTCCCTCTCTCAAACGGTCATCTAGACCGAGTGAGCTTTCTCCTTAATCAAACGGGTCACTTAGACCCCTACAAGGACCACCACAACTTGGTGTCTCTTGCTTTGATTACAAATGTCTTGAGAACAAGAATGGGGAAGAAGAAAGCGATCCAAGCGACAAGAACTCAAATAAACACAAAAATCTCTCTCACACAAGTCACTAAGTGTTTGGAGTGGTTTTGGACTTTGGAGAGGATTTGATCTCTTGTTTATGTCTTGGAGTGAAGTCTAGAGCTCTTGTATTGAATGCAATATGCTGGAAACTTGGATACCTTGAATAGTGGTGGTTGGGGGTATTTATAGCCCCAACCATAAAAACAGCCATTGGGGAGGGCTGCTGTCGATGGGCGCACCGGACAGTCCGGTGCACCAGCCACGTCACCCAACCGTTAGGGTTCTGACGGTTTCGACCGTTGGAGGTCTGTCTTCATGGGGCACCGGACAGGCACTGTTCACTGTCCGGTGCGTCTTCTAGCGCTGCTCTGACTCTGCGCGAACTGTCCGTGCACTGTTCACGCTTACTGTTTACTTTTGCAGACGACCATTGGCGCAGTAGCCGTTGCTCCGCTTGGTGCACCAGACAGTCCGGTGCTACACCGGACAGTTCGGTGAATTTTAGCGGAATGTGCCTGGAGAAACCCGAAGCTGAGGAGTTCAGACTGTACGGTCCCTGGTGCATCGGACACTGCCCGGTGGTGCAACGAACACTATTCGGTGGTGTACCGGACTGTCCGGTGCGCCAGACCAGGGCAGCCTTCGGTTTCTTTTGCTCCTTTTTCTTTGAACCCTAACTTTAACTTTTTATTGGTTTATGTTGAACCTTTGGCACCTGTACAACATATAATCTAGAGCAAACTAGTTACTCCAATTGTTTGTGTTGGACAATTCAACCACCAAAATTATATAGGAAAAGGTTTGACCTTATTTCCCTTTCAATAGCCTCCAACCAATTCCTAGTCGTTGGCTGTTTTGTTGTCGATGGGCACACCGGACAGTCCGGTGGTGCACCGGACAGGTATTGTTCACTGTCCGGTGCATGCCACGTCAGCACGGCCGTTGGGGTTTGGAGCGGTCGACCGTTGAAACCCTTTGTCCTGTAGCTGCACCGGACAGCCCGATGGCACACCGGACATGTCTGGTGCGTTCTGACTTTGCAGCCTGACATATGAATTGCACTGTGCGCTCCACTGTTCACTTTTGCAGTTGACCGTTGCGCGCAGTGACCGTTGCTCCGTTGGCTCACCGGACATGTCCGGTGCACACATGACGGTCCGGTGAATTATAGCGGAGCGCGCCCTAGGAAAACCCGAGAGTGGCTAGTTGGGATGGTGCTCGTCCTGGGGCACCGGACACTGTCCGGTGCGCCACTGGCAGCACACTCTCAAGTGTCCGGTGCACATCGGACACTGTCCGGTACGCCACTGGCAACACACTCTCAAATCTTTGCTCCAAATTTATTTGAGTCCCCAACTGAATTTCTTTCTTGATTTGTGTTGAACTTTATGTACCTGAGATAAATGGCATCTAAGCAAACTAATTAGTCCACGTAGTTTGTGATGGATATCAACCATCAAAATCGATTATAGAAAATGATTAAGTCTATTTTCCTTTCACGCCCCATGCCACACTTGCTCGGCCTTCACACCGTTCCGTCCTCCCACTCGCTCCCCTGCTTAGGCGTGCCCCAGCCACTCGTCGTGCACCCCATTTATATAATAAATAAATGGGGTATAAGTAGGGTTAGGCATTCGATTTATTAAGGTAATTCGATTCGGTGTATTCGGGTTTGTAAAATTTTAGGTTCTAAAAAAACGAGAATTCAAATTTTCAAAATAATTTTAGGAACCGAACATGAATAGACTCACAATTTCGATTCGGTCTGTTCGGTCCAACGAATAGAGCTGAATAGTAGAGAGACTAGTATCTTTTGTTAAAATATATACAATTAATAATTAATTGAAAGTACTATTATTACAACAAGCAACTATAAAAAATAGTATATAAAGATATATATGCTACCGTTAAGATGACATCATTATTTTTAGCTAATAAGTTTATAAATCATATAATAATATCATCACATATTAAGAGCTTTTTTATATTTCGAATTATTCAGTTTATTCGGGTTTTAAAGGTTAGGAATCAAATTCAAACACATACTCCAAATATAAGACATATAAGACCGAATCCAAAACCGAAAACCTGGGTTCGGTTCGAGTTTGATTTTCGGTTTTAAAATTCCCACATTAGATATAAGCTTATATAATCTATGGGATTTGCAACGAATTCTTATATCTTAGCCATTGGATACTCAGTGTTTTTTCAAACCACCTAACCGACTTTTGCAAGTGTTTATCTGTAAACCCTATCTGCGCATCGCTGGCTGCGGCAACAGGGGTACACCGCAAGGCAGGGAGGAGAAACACACACGCAAAGACTCGCGGGAGATCGAATACCCAGGACCAGGAGAAGACGCGCGGCCCGCTCCGCTTCGCTGCCCCACACCCCAACCTGCCCCTGCTCCTCGAACCGTCCGCCGTTGCGTTCGACATGGGCGACCCGCCGGCGCTCAAGAGGCCCAAGCTCGAGAAGGGCGACAACGACTCCACCTACTGCCCGCGCTCCGCTTCCAATGGCGCGGGCGCCGCCACCGACAGCGGTCCACCGCCGCGTGACGACGTGGAGGAGGATGACATCTCGGAGGAGGCGGTCATCGCCCTCATTGCGCACCGCGAGCGCGACGTCGAGCGCTGCAAGCTCAAGCTGCTCCACTACCAGTCCCTGGTACGCTCTCGTCCGCTCCTCGCATCCCCTTTCCGACTTGACGTTGATGATAAAGTTGCGATCTTGGTTGGGCTTCCGATGGTCGCCGCAGCTGGACGCCGCGGAGATGAAGCTGGAAGAGGCACAGTCGCGTCTCTCCAGGTTCCGAGATCGCAAGCCGCCGCCAACCCGGTCGGAGCCCAAGCTACCGACGCCGCCGATCCAGAGGGAACCCAAGCCATCCCCGCCGCCAATCCGGAGGGATCTCAAGCCATCGCCGCAGCCACCAGAGAAGAAGGCTCCATCGCCCGCGCCGCAGCCGTCGGCGAGCCCGCAGCTTGTCATCCCAGGGACCAACAACCGACCGGCCCCGCGCCCTCAGCCCATGCCTGGCTTGAAGAAGGCCGCTGCGCCGTCATCGTCTTCATCACGGGCGCCGCTGGAACGGTCAAGGAAAGAGGAGAAGCCGCCCAAGAGAAAGATTGGTACTTACTACAGATCCCCCCCTCCCTCGGAATAGTAGTTCTGGCCGTGGTTTTATCATTATTGATGTGCTATAAATCTATCATCCGTGCTTATCTGGTTTTGCAGAACAGAAGGAACATCGGAACTTGATTCCGAGTGTCAGGAAATCATCTGCGACTTTGCTTAAATTTCAAGGTGGCAATTTGGTCTCGAGCCAACACAGGAGGAAGCTTAGGTGTCTCGAGCTATGCCCTGCTAATGATCAGCTCGTTGTTACCAGGTACAAGTACAATTCATGGGAAGAAATAAATACTATTAAATAGGCACCATGAATGCACAAACTGTACTACTGTAGCTTGTAGGGAGAAAAGATCAGAGCATGACACATATATTAAGAAGGAGCACAACATTGTACTAGTAGTGTTCAGCTTTGGCATCATTGAAATCATTTCTCCACCTCCAGATTTTCTGGGTCCAGCAACAATACACAAAAAAGGTTATGTAATGGCAGTCTACAAGCACCGCTCACAAAGCAAGCTTATTTCTAAGATGGACTATTTGTTCGTACTTCTTCCTTAGAAAAAAACTTGTGAGCAGCACTGTAGGCTGATAGTTTGAATTAGTAAACTGGGATGACAATATACGTGCTTAGTCAAATGAATGATTTCTTTGCTTCTTTATCTCGAAGTGCATGTGACAAAAATGATTTAAATTTGATGAGGAGGGACATCACATGCAAGGTTCATGAACATCCAAGTATCAAAACTCAAACTCAATTCTAATATAAAGAATTAGAAGAGAAATCTAATTTTGCTAATAAGGGTGAGAAGTCAATTTGAGTTTGATCTCTAATACATATTTCATAAAGGTTACCTAAACATAGAAGATGATGTCATTGTATTACTAGAATATACTTGCTTCTCCTAGAAGTTATGTCCTAGGTAATATTGAGTTATGCATGAGTTGTATTTGAGTTGTTACTTAGTTGTTATCTAGTTGTCAAGTATGAGTTGTCTAAGGCTTCAAGTCTATAAATAGAGGCAATGCCCTCTAGTTTTGTAACCTGACTTGTATCCACCACTATATGAAGGGCTTGTTTGGGAGCAAGGGTAATAGAAGGGATTGAGGGGGCTAGAATCCCTCACTATTTAAAATTGAATAGTGAGGGATTCTAGCCCCTTCAATCCCCTACATTTCACTTGCTCCCAAACAAGCCCGATAGGAACTTGATGTTCTTCTTTAGATCTTGGACTAGATCTTTGCGTTGAGCTTGGATTGAGCTCTCATGGATTCAAACTAGCCTTTAGGGTTGTACCTACTAGCACGTTGAAGCTGTTCCTTCAACATTTTGTGCTATCTACATATCAGCACCTTGGAGAGGTTCCTCCAATATAGTTTGCTGCATCAAAATTAAACATGATTTTATAATAAGTTTGTTTAATTTTCAAAACTTTAATCTTATGCTTCTTGTGATGCAGTGCACTGGATGGATTAGTTACTTTATGGCAAGTGGAGACTAGAGGGTACGCATAATTTACTTTAAATTGTTAACATGTTTTCCTTGTCATTTCCTGCCTTTCTATTTTACTTATCTTTCAACCATAGGGTACGCATAATTTATCTTTCAACCATATCTCTAATACAAGGGGTTCTTTGTAAAAGATGACGCGGAACGACCGTTGAGACTGATGCTTTAATATATTAGAGATATGTGCATTGATGTGCACTTGTTTTGTGTCATATTTTTGAAAGATGAAATTCTGCACTGCTGTGACATGATTTTTAGCATGTGAATGTTAAATTTGTATGCCAGTAGTGCAGGTACCGAGGGGAATATAGTTCTCCATGCGCTTATTGTCTGAGTAAATGGTACACTATCATTTATTCATTTATGGTTGTGGAAACACACTCCTGCGGTCCTGCAAACACAATTTGCATTAGGGGAAGGAATTGGAATTTACTTAATAGAGTAGGCTATTTGATTTGGACTTTGACATTCCACCACTTTCCAAAGTTCAGATATAAGTCTATCCCAAATTCGTAGAATGAGCGGTGGAAATTGATTTTATGTATCACTAATCTATGTTTCTACTTTGCAATTTATAACACGTTCTTCAGCTCGCTCCTCTATAGTAGTAATATAGCATATAAATATATCTCCCATATGGCCAACAGTAGTATACAAATATATTCTGTATAAAACCATATTAACTTAATTGATCTGTGTCTAAATTACGATTATTAGAATGGAATTCAATTCCAAGGTTCCAAATGGGGCCTTAGTGAAAAGGCAAAATTGTTGGGCAGGTGTCTTTTCAATTTTTAGCACCATTTGACAATGTATGTTATTATTTGCAGACCTTCTCTCTCATTTCGTGGCAAAACAGATTTCTTTTCCCCAAAGCATAGATGGCCTGAAGATATAGCTTGGCATCCAGATGGTGAGACAATTTTTGCTGTATACACTGCTGATAATGGTGATTCTCAGGTTTCAATGACAAACCTTATATCAGGACAAGTAAGAACTCTGTGTAAACTTGTGCGCTCCTTTACATCTAGCTACATGGCTATACAGATTCAGTTAGGTGCAGTGTTATAATGTGACTAAATCATCAAGTTCTGCATATATGATTTGAGAGGTGTTTGTTTTAGTTATTCCCTTTCTTGTATTAACTTATTTTGGCCAAACCATAGTTAGGTTTTGCTCTTTTTCTTTTGTTCTGTCATGTTGATGGCAATGATGATTGACTGCTGAGGTTGTGAGGTGGTCTGCCTTTAACTGACCAGCCATAACTCAGCCAGTTTTTTTTTTCTGAAATGGTTTTCGTCAGTGATTGTCTTCATGCCATTTTACTGTTTCGCTGTGTAGCATGTAGGCGTCAATGCCTTAATGCAACATGATGTAAAACCTTGAAAGAATTGATTCCGTCATCTCTACTTTATGGATATACTTGTCTATGCTTTATTTTTGTGAGTAACAGATAACTTACTTTCTTGAAGTGATACTAAACGGTGTTCCACAATTTTTCCCCTGAACTGAAACAGAGGAAAGTTACTTTCCTGCCAGAGAAGCCTCACACAAAGGGAATCATAAATAACATAAGTTTCATGCCCTGGTCTGATGCATGCTTTGTAACTGGAGGAAGTGACCATGCTGTTATACTTTGGGAAGACAAAGATGATTCATGGAAACCGAAGAGAGTGCATAAGGATTTCCATTCTGCTGCTGTCATGGGTGTTGCTGGATTGCAACAGAAAAGAACAATTTTGTCAGTTGGCTGTGACAAGAGGATAATAGGATTTGATCTCTCTGCTGGAAGGACAGAGTTCAAGAACCTACTTGATAGCAAATGCATGAGCGTATTGGCAAATCCATGCGATTTCAACCTATACATGGTGCAGACGGGGTAAGTTAAAAATGAAATGTTTCTAGAATAGTGGGTCGATTTTGTAGCTTTTATCTTTAACCCTTGAGGTAATCCTAACCTATTCTTGCATTATCTTTAAATATATAGCGCTCAAGCTGTAGTTTTTGTAAAGAAAATCTTTCTGCTTGAGATATATATAGTGATTATGTGCGGTGGTTCTATTCGTATCTTGGGTGCATGCTTAAACAGTCTTGTCTGTTTTGTTTGTGCTGACAGGGATCCAGGCAGACAGCTGCGCTTGTTTGATGTGAGGCTCAGGCAAACCGAGGTTCACGCGTTTGGTTGGAAGCAAGAGAGCAGCGAGTCTCAGTCAGCTCTGATCAACCAATCATGGTCTCCAGATGGCTGGTACGTGTCATCTGGTTCAGCAGATCCTGTGATCCACATCTTCGACATCAGGCACCATGGCCAGAATCCTTGCCAGTCTGTTGAGGCACACCAGAAGCGAGTGTTCAAAGCTGTCTGGCACCAAACGCTGCCATATCTGACCTCCATATCATCGGACCTCAACATTGGGATCCACAAATATTCATGAAAGCGACATCACGTTTTTGGTGCTCAGCAATCCCATGAAAACCTGTGGACATTTGTTTGCTCAAAGCAGAAACAGCAAAATCGGTGTGATTTGAGCTTGTTTCACTGGCCCTGCTTCGACATGGACTTTGGATGCAGAAGAGCCATGCAGCGAGAGATCTCCACAGTTGGATGTCTTGCTCCAGTTGATGGAAACATTGCCACCTGCTTTTGAGCTGCTGCCGCAGTTCATTCACCAGAACACTCTTTGGCTCAATGAGCTGCTTCAGTTACTTCTGGGAAGAAAAGAGTCAGCTATACACATTGTGTCCAATATATTCGGCAACGTATTCCCTCGTCTGTTACTGTTTTTTTTTTTTGGCCCTTGTTAGGTAGTTTACAGGGCATTTATCTAAGGCCAAAATCTATGTCTATGCTCAGTGAAAATGTACCGGCTGGCCGTGCTCGTCAGTCAGGTCTTCGTTTCACTGAGGCCTTTATTTAAGACAAATGATGATAGTTCAAAGTTGAGTCACTCAAACGCTTTGATGCGCCCTGCGCTATGTTAGCCAAATCTCTCCTCTCCACAGCAGCAGCCAGAGCTATCGTCATCCTAGCTCGGTTCATCGCCAGTGCCCAGTGCGTCCTTCGTCTCCCATGCCATAATAGGTGTAATTGGGGAGGGACTAGTGCATCTATGCCATGCCATGAGCTCTCGCAATGTAAATCTGTGAAGCCAATTTACATTTGGTAAAATGCAGAAGAAATCAGCACAAGATGAACTTTGCATTCGTTCTATGATTATCGGCAATTCCAAGATACAGCATAACATGAACCAGGAGCCAACACTCTGGCAGATTTTTTTTTGCATTCATTCTCTGATTAGGCAAAGCGCAAAGGAGGTTCAAGGTACAACAGAGTACAAATCAAACCTGGAGCACGACCATCACCTGCCCTTTTTTTACTTAGGGCGTCATGTTGCATCCATCGCACACAGTACACAGACAGGCCCCCAACTTTTGGGGACACATTCTGCCCAGGTATACCCACACTCTACTAGATATAAGAGTAATAGCAAAACATACACACTCCAAACTCTCAGTCGGTCGGTCCAACATTGATTTGGTTCTTGACCACGCCAGACACAATACACTGACAGGCTCACTCTCCGCAGCTTGTTTCAGGGACCAGGTCCTTCCTTCCATCCCGAAACCAGCAGCAGCTTGCGCATAAATAAACAACGTTGCCAACCACCATCCACAAAACATACAAAGATGATTGGTATTTACTAGAAGCTCAGATGCCTTCCTTCCCGCATAGGTCTAGCAGTGACAATGTCTGCAGATTTAAATTCCGTGCGTGAGAACTGGTTGACATGACCAGCTGGACAACAACTTTATGAGATGAAACATAGCGAAAACAAAACAGCCTAAGCCAATTCTAAAAAACAAACTCCACCCCCCATAACTTCTTCTATAATGACAGCATAATATACCTCCGCGATGGAGAGCTCAAGGCGGAACTTTGGCCCATCATAATGGTGCAAAACTGGCCTGAAGGAATCCTCTTCCAACGGCTTGCACAGCTTCCTAATGCAGATCCTCACCTAACATGGTGAAGGAAACGTCAGAGCAAGGAATCAAAAGGAAATGAGGAATGAACGTAATGACAAATGATGTTACCAGTACCTGCGCTGGGAATCTAGATTCACCTTTACACTTCTTATCCTCCCATGCAGTAGGATCGATATTGGACCCACCGAAACTGGCAGCCTAAGCAAATTCGTTTCAAAACCAAAAGATAAAAAGGTCCTTAGAATTATACTTAAGTGTGATTGGAATTTAAAACTTCAATATGAAAAATACAAATGTGTGGAAACCAAAGTACAACATTTTATTTACTGAAACCAACTAAATCACATGTGAGGCTACAAATCATCAAACAAAACATGTAATCAAGCCTCTTCGATGCATTTGCTGTAATAGATGGATGTTTCTTATCACTGGTAAGAAGTTACATATAACGACACAAGCAGTGTATCTAGAATGGTAATAATGAACGAATGCTCAACATCATTTCTAAGGTGCACAATTTTTTTAGCTCAAAAGTATCTTATGTAAGACAAACGAACAAGTGTTTAACAACTTGAGATAGGCTTTGCAGGAATCAAGAAATCAGATAACCAATCACACACCTCAAATACCCCATGAAGCTGGTGGGTTGTGTAGTTATAGAGGAAAAGAGGCAAGCCAGGAGTGATTGCTCGGACTGAATCACGATATCTTGCTGGCAAACCTGCAGAAGAGCAATAGATCTTGAGATACCATTATCGAATTACAAGCTGGCATCAAAACTATATTTTTTTTAAAAAAAATTCCAGAACAGTTATCATTTGATTTCTCAAAGGGACGGGATAACATACCAAAAAGCTGCCTCTTGAGATCCTCCTGCATGGTATCGTTGTTGCAGACAAAGATGTATCCACCAAGGACTTCATTCCTCGGTAGCATCTCACTCGTCGGCAATGTCTTGAAGCGCTTGTCAGCCACAGAAGTGCCGTTGGCGCTCCCATTGTTGTTGTTGCCGCCGCTGCCGCCATTGTTTTTCCCATTGGCGTCTTTCCCGTTTGGACTATTGGAGTACTTGTTGACCCCAGCATTCATCTTGAACACATTGACATTGGAATTGGCATTGCTCCCCTTGAGGTACATCTGGTTCATGTTATAGGGCATGCCACGGAAGGGGAGCTTCATGGCGGCAGCCTCGTTCATCTTGAGATCAAGGTTCATGAGGCCGAGGTTGATGTGGCCCATCCTGCTGTCGTCGTGAAGCTGGTAGGACGTCTTGTCCCACTGCTTGGCGTCAGGGACGGTGTTCATCCTCTCGCCCTTGGACCTGGTGATCTCCGCCAGCTTGGACGTCATGAGAGACCACTGGCGGTCCTCCACCACCTTGGGCTGTCCGCGGAGCTCGTCCCCAAGATGCCACAGGCTGTCCATAGCTCGGTCAACCTGGCACAACTGTTGCAAGAGAAAAAAGTGTCAAGATCAACACACGCACACGCATGAGGTCTATCTAGAGAACAGATCGCCCGTCCGTCCGTGCCGGAAGCAGGGGTGGACCCAATCCAAAGTCGGTAGGCGTAAGTACATGTGACTAGGATCAGATCCGAATGCAGACGGTAAGTTAGGGTTTGGGTGCTCCGTTTCGCGCAGCAGGAAGGGGAGACGAAGACCAAGGGGTGGGCGTACCTGGTGGTGCTCGTCGTCGGCGAATGGCCCGAAGATGACCTGGGCACTTGGTGTAGGGCGGTCCCAGCAGTCGGCGGCGGCACCACGGCCTACGGGAGTGAGAAGAGAGCGGAGACAGGGAGGAGTGGATGGAAGGAAGGAGAGAAGGCAGGTGTCCAAGTGTCCATGAACATGTAGGGCCGTTTAAATGGCGGCCTTCCCTGTAGACGGGTGCTGAGTGGGGTACTGGGGTTGTGCTGCAGACAAAAAAAAAAACCTCCTTTCAACACTATAGATGGTCATCTATAAAACCAAACTAGTCGGTTGTCCGTGCGTTGCGACGGCTTACAATAATAACCACGTAAATTATCCATCAAAAAATATCAAGATTTTTTATTGATTGTCTTTGCTCTCCGTATAATATTTTTTTGATTTAGCTAACTGATATTATTGTTTACTCCATGCAATATGTCATGGTACAACACGGCCAATGAAGTGAGCGATTATAAAAGAGTTCTCAACGACTGACTGAACGAACAGTGATTATAGAATGACATAATTCCATCATACAGAGACCAAATAAGAGAAAGTTTGTGAGGTCAAATTTCTAAAATAAGTCACATAAACTCAAACTTATAAAAAGATGGATCAAAAAATGGAGTGATTGCTAAATTCAGGCATCAATAAAAATTGTATGCGCTCCATATAAATTATGCTACTTCGTAGCTATTACTAACGTTTAAAACCAACAAATAACCTTTCATTTTACTGTTAGTGTGACAAATCATTGTTGCTCCATTCAATTCAGCAACCTCAAATACCATAGAGTCCATTGCGCCAATGTGGTCTCAAAAACAATCTAATGCTTGCAAGAGCTAAGAACACCGGGTCGTGCTTGGGCTGTAGCCTCGGCCCGTAGTGCTGGTTCGGCCCGACACGATTATATTTTTTCATTTTACAAAAAAAACGTATATACATATATACAATTTATATTTAATATTAAAACATCTGAGCATTATGTTCTACCGGTTAGACAGCTTTACCTAGTGTCTTCAGTCCTTCTTCCATCAGGGCATGCTGCGTCGCAGTTTGGCAATCTATAGGCATGCAACGGATTAATTTGAAATAGTTGTGAGAGGTTATTTGTAAAAATATGACGCGGGACGACCGTTGAAACTGATGCTTTAAGTATAGTATAAATATTCTATCTTTCATACTAATAAAAACCAAATAAGGCCTCGTTCTGTTCCACCGAAATAGAAGAGGATTAGAAGGAATTTAATCCCTTCAATCCCCCTCATTTAATCCCTTCAATCCCCCTCATCCAGCTCTAACCTTTCTAAATGGATTGAAGTGGTTTTGCTGATTTGGATGTTTTTGGAAGTCTATATAGGATCTATTTATTAGGCTCTAGATTATATAATCTAGCATGTAATCTAGCTTAAATAAGTTGTGAGGTAAACAAACAATATAGATTATTGGATAGATTATGTAATCTATATATCTAGATTATAATAATTCATAAGCAGATCAATAGATGCTTATATAATCTATAAGCTAGATTATACGATTATATAATCATGGAAAGAAACATGTAACCTCAACATATTAAGAGTCTATATTGCCCCTAACATATCAAATAACTTATAACTTCTAAAATATCAAAGGTCTATGTAACAACTATATATAATGTTGCAAATAGCCTTTTTTTCAATTATATAATCGGGTGAATTGAATTGACCGCACGGAGATCGAAGAACAAGTGGGTTGCTTGCCATGTGGGTGTTGTTGTTGGCATGCGCTGTGCTTGGGCGGCAGGAGACAAGACGCTGTCTGTCTGCAAATACTGACAAACACGCACATGAACTGAACTTGTGTTCTATGCTCTCGTGTTCCTGATTTGAATTTTGAATCTTCTTAACGTAAGTTGGCTCCCAACTTACGTATTGTTGACACTTTTTTGGACGCCAATTACTCAACACGAACCAGCAGTGGTGCTCTCTGCGCAGGGGCAGACGGTCTGTGACCTGGCACGAGGCTAGGGTTTCCTACCTGACGGCCGGACAGTCCACGCCCTGAGGCCGGACGGTCCACGCGTGCGCAGGGGCGGCGTCTGAATCTCGCTCCCGGGAGGGGCCCCATCGGGGAGGAGAGATCCTAGGTGATGTCTAGGCTCGGCAGGCCGACCTAGATTCCTCTAATCGACGTAGAGTCGAAGAGAAGCGAAAAATTTGAGGATTGGAAGACTGACCTAGAACTAGACTAGAACTACTCCTAAGAAGAAATGTAAATTGTATTGATTAAAGGTTCGATTGATTATTACAAATCGGCTGTATACCTCTCTATTTATAGAGGAGGGGGTTGGACCCTTTACAAACTAATTTCTAAGTTATTTTCGCGAATCTAGCTAACAACCGTAGCACAAAACTCGGAACCCTAAATTGCTCTGCGCATGCGCGGACCGTCCGGCCCACAGGCGCGGACCGTCCGGATCGCGGACCGTTCGGCCTCAGGGCCGGACCATCCCCCGGCTCAAATTGGTGCTCAACATATGCCCCCTGCTTTTTGATGGAGCTGAGCAAACCAAAAACAACTAACTCGATGTGATTACATCGATTCTCTTAGGCATCTTGCCACATACTAGGATGGTACTGTTTGAGGAAACGCACATTCAAAGCCTTGGGTAAATCCTTGCCTTGCAATGTTTGTAGTAAATATGCGTTACCGGACATTACCTATTTTACTTTATAAGGACCCTCCCAGCTTGGCGACTATTTCCTAAACTTCTGGTCTTTATTCCTTAGAGGCAGGATGGTCTTCCACACCAGGTCACCTACTTGAAATGACTTCGCTTTGACCTTCTTGTTGTAGGCCCTGGCTACTATGATCTTGTCCTTTTCTATTGCTCCCAGAGCTATCACCCTCTTATCGGTCACCTCATCAGTATTATCCATCATTGTATTATAATAATCAATGACAGTTAGATCGTTTTGCCTGGCGAACCTGACAGCATTCAATTATTCAAACTTATTTCTACAGGCAACACTGCTTCCTGTCCATAGACAAGCTCAAAAGGAGACACTTTAGTAACACTATGTTTAGATATTCTGTGAGCCCATAAAGCTCCGGACAAAATCTTATGCCAATGCTTAGGATTATCGGATATCTTCTTTTTTATCAAGTTAATCAATGTCCTATTACTAGACTTGGCCTGTCCATTGGCCTGAGCATAATATGGAGATGAATTAAGCAACTTAATTCTATATAATTCAGCAAATTCACGTACCTCCTTTGCCATAAAGGAAGTCCCTTGATCTGTAGTCAAGGTCTGGGGAATGCCGAATCTATGAATAATATGCTCAGTTATAAACTCAATTACCTTCTTGTGTGTCATGTTCTTCAGAGCAACGACTTCAGTCCATTTGGTAAAGTAGTCGGTGGCAACTAACACGAACCGATGCCCCTTTGATGATGAAGGATGAATTTCTCCTATAAAGTCTAATCCCCATCCTCTAAAAGGCCAAGGCTTGATGATAGGATGTAATTCGGCTGCAAGGACCAACTGTAGGTCGCCGAATTTTTGACACACTTGGCATCCTTTGTAGTACTTAAAACAATCAGCTATTATGTTAGGCCAATAAAAACCAGACCTTCGTAACAACCACTTCATCTTTGGAGCCGATTGATGGGTACCACAAATTCCTTCATGTACTTCGGCCATGGCTAATATAGCATCATCTGGGCCCAAGCACTTAAGCAGGACGTCGTTGACTGTTCGGCGGTAGAGTTCATCACTCATAAAACATACTTGAAAGTTGTACGCCGAATGTTCTTATCTGTCTTGATATTGGGATTTCGTAAATAATTAGTTATGGACGTCCTCCAATCGCTTGCATCAGCTTTATTATCAGCCGAATCAATTATGAGAACTTTCCTGGTAACCCAGACAGTCCGGAGTCTCTACTCGGACGGTCCGCGACCTGGGGAATTGGCCCTGCACTGGTTATCAGATTTTTAATGTTGTGGAATCTCCCTCGCTTTATCCGATAACCTGATGTATCTTGTGCCAAATTGTTAGCTCTATGATTTTCAACTCTAGAGATATGCCGAATACTGAATTTGTCAAAAGAATGAATTATGCCCCAACATTTTTCAAGGTAACTATTTAGAGTACCATCAAAACATTGATATTCTTCTAACACTTGTTGGACGACTAGCTGAGAATCACCAAATGCCTTCACATGTTTTACTCCCATACAATTTAAAAGTTCCAAGCCGAACAAAAGGGCCTCATATTTGGCTTGACTGTTAGTGCAATAAGTTTTCAATCGGCTAGATGTAACACCCGGATTTTAGGGGTCCAAAACCCGGGGTTAACATAAACACCAGGTATGCTGGGACCAAGTCTCAAACATATGATGTATAGTGGCACAGGATCGAATGTCACAACTTTACATATAACAGGAGTTCTATACAAAATAAATAATTACATTATAGGGAGACAACGGTCCAGCAACCCAAAAGTTGACTGGGAGACGACGACCTAGACCTCTCATGAACTCATCGCAGCATCCCCCATGAGCATCATCCTGCAGTACCTGGTCTTGACCTGTGGTGTATGTGAGACAGCAAGAGTGAGCTCACATACGTTCATCGCTCAACAAGTTGTGGGGAATAATGTGCATGAACTCGCCAAAGGTGGGAGCTCACGTGAAGTGTAAGGCTTACCAAAGAAGATGGTTAGAGCTGAGCATTGCTTTTAAAGTTGGTCAAAATTTTATTAGCAGTTACTAAGTATAAGTAAATACCAAACCCAATTAAGTAATAGAACAAAAGTAACAACTTCACCTGCAATGCAATGCATATGACAAATTGAGTTTAAGTTCCATAATTTAATCATGTGAGGGTCCGAGCTGCTCATGACCGTGAGCACGGCTAGTATACCAGTTTTACACTCTGCAGAGGTTGCGCATCTTTACCCACAAGTCATGTTACCCATCTGCCAAGGGATCGCGACTTCCCATACACCTCTACCGAGGAGGCGAGGCAGGGTAACACTACGAGGCCTTTACAAAGTTCCACTAGCTTCAGAAAACCCGCTACAGTTTATAGGAAGATCCAGTGCAGGAATCCCTTGCAGGACCGCCATCGCAGCAAAATCCTCCCGAGGGCCTCCCTACACTGACCTCTCCCCTACTGCCCTTGCCCCTTTCGGGTAAGGTAGTCTTCCACTAGCTTTCCTAATTAATCAGCCAAGGGCGTCCCATACCACCCTTGTGGTAGCACTGTTTTCCCGGGTGGTCGCTCCATGTTCCAATTAACATAATGATCTTATCATGAACAATAAATAACAACTGATAACAAGAGTATAATCATGAATAGTGTAATCTTCATACCCAAAACCACATAAAGCACTAGCAGGTACTACCCAAAAAGTTTAGTGGTAAACAAGGTATAAAGATAATCAAACTAGGTAACCTGTTGGGTCCCATCAAAATTAACCTATGCAGATCATTATGATTAATTAGAACATGGCTGGGTAAAAAGAAGTGATCAAGGGCACAACTTGCCTGGGCCTTGAGATTCCAGGTACCAGGATGATCCTTCAGATCCTCGTGACCTCACTGCTAGTCGTAGCAAGACAAACATACATGGTATAGGCAAAATTAACATTACACCAAACATATATGCAAAATACATATTAATAATCTACATATTAAAATAAGATCACAGGAAAAAGAATTATTAATTTTTGAGTTATAGAATTCAAGTTATGAATTTCCTAAGATTTAAGGTGATTATAATATGATTAAATGATAAATAAATTTTCTGACAGAGTTCATGTCAAAACAGTGATTCTAAATGGTAGAGAATATTATTACAAAATTTTAGGAATTGGAATGACTCAATTTGGAGCTAAAATGAATTAGTTATGAATTAATTAAGTTTCTGGATTTATTTTAACACTAAAAATCATTTTCTAAATCATTTTCTATGATTTTCCTATTCACTGGACTGGGCCTCAAATTCGCAAAAGGTCAGGGTTTATCGTGTAAGATTCCCTAAGACTCAGAAAACCCTGGGCAAGGACGGCGGGTTCTATTTTTGTAAAACCCAGGGGCTCTTTATGAAGATTGCCACGGCGAAGAGGTATCAATAGATCTGAGCCGTCCGATCAAACGTGGATGGCTCGGATTAGATCTACGCCACCGCGAACCGGTACACAATAATGGCTTTCGGATCTAGATTCAACGGCCGCGATTTAATGAAACGCGATCTGCCCGACTACCACACGATCAGACATCAACGGCGCAGGATCAATCACGCGAAGGGTTACGCATCGATCTAATCTGGGCCGCACGATCACGATCCAACGGTGCACCACCATCGTCCCAACGGCGCACTCCGCGCCCGTGAATACGGCGACGCCAAACAGTCCGCACGGCGGCGACGCCGGTGGCCAGTGCGCCCGACGCCCAAACCTCGATTCCGAAGAGCTATACGCAGGGAAGGACATGGCGGTCAGCATGGAAGGGTTTCTCACCTGCAAGAGATCGCGGAGGAGCCTGCCCACGGTGTAGCGCGGAACACCGGCCCCTCCCCAAATCCGGCGAGCAATTGGGTCGGGAACGGTGGCATTCTTCACCCGCCAACGCCACAAAACGCATGTATGCATCCCGGCGGCCATCCTCGAGCACCCGATGGGCTACAAACTGCGGTAGAGGCCACGGACGGCTGCGGCGGCGAAATCCTATTCTTCTCTGCGCTCCATGGTTCGACAATGGTGGCCCTGGTGAGACAGTTAGGGGGCAGTTTATGTAGGGCGCGAGTACGAGCTCCAACAACCCGGTCGAAGCGCACAGGTGGTTACGGGAGCGGAATCTACGGCGAGGAGATCGGTAGGAGGTTCTTCGGTCAGCGAGTGAATCTGAGGTAGGAGATAATCCTGACAGGGGGGTCCCACATGTAAGCGGAACAGCGGAGCAGAAAGGAAGGCAGGCGCGCGCGGTGGAGAGGCTGACGTGGGGGCCCCGCATGTCGGCGCCCGGATTTGGAGTTGGGCCGAGCGCGCGTGGAGATGGGAAGATGGGCCGAAATGAAGTCTGCCGGCCCAGGTAGGTATAGTATTCGTTTTCCTTTTCTTTTTCTTATTTTCTTCTTATTTTCACATTTCAAAACTAAATTCAAATTCTTGTGTGAACTTTGAATTCACAATTTGAATTCAAATATGGAGGTGAATTGGTAGTCATATTAAGTGTACCAAATAAACATACTAGTGTGGGATGGGTTTATTTACTTATAAATTTTATCTTGTCTTCTTATAGTATTTCTCTCTTAAATTCCCAATTCAAATTTACTTCTAATTTGAATTCAGTTTTGGAGGCAAATTTATCCTTATTATTATTATTACTATTATTATTTTATTTAATGCACAAACATAGAAACTCCAACGAATGCACTTTTTCTTTATTTTAGAATAATTGTTTTATTTAATCACTCTCCTTTACATAGATGCTCTTTTTATGATGCGAATGACACATAAAATAAGGATAACACCATATAATCCTTTCATACACTTTTGAGTATTACAAATCCTACCCCCCTTAAAAATGATCTCGTCCTCGAGATTTGTAAGAGATATAGGAAGAGTGATTTAAAATCTAGCTTTTAGTTTCTAATTAGTTCAAAATCAAGAGTCTCTTTTTTTTTATTAGTTAGTTATTAGGAGAGCATAGGTATATATATGTATGTCCACATAATTATGTAGGATAGAAGATGTCTTTAAAGCATAGATGGGTTTAGGTAAGAAAGTGTAGGGTAAGGAAAGGCTCCATCCGAGATTGTGGATCTTGACTCATCTTGGTAACCTCACTTGATCCCTGAAGACTTGAGTTGGTGCTCATCCTTACTTGATGTAGTTGATCATCTTCTCCAGGCTTGTCTCATTGATTAGGTGTTAGTGTATATTATCAGGCTGGGAAATATGGTTAAGATAGACATGGATGAGATAGACTACATGATGTAGATCAAAAGTTTATTTGATGTTAGGTGGGGATAAACAGATCATGCAATCCATTATGAATCTATTGGTTGAGTTAGATCTTCTGCTCATGGTTGAGTTAGTCTAATGTGCTAAGTTAACACCTGACTAGTAAGGTCTAATCCCTTCTTACCTGTATCATTAGTCTGATTAAGTAGGCCACATTAGATTAGTTTAGTAGATGGCTATGAGTTAAATGAGATTAGTCAGAGTCTGGTTTGATTGTTTTGCTTCTGTATGGTTTGGATAGGGTATGTAACCTGGGTATGGCTGAGCTGATCTAAGTCATCAATTTAGACTTAAGTGAATTAGGAGCATGGCCATATCTTTTGCACCAGCATTAAGTAACACACACTAGATTAGATCATATTAGATTAAGTAGGAGCTAGATTAGATTGAATATGACTAGATTAGACTAGTTTAGGTTAAATAGATCTACTAGGGTAGGATAAATATTATTAGGACATGTTAGAATCTTTAGATTTATTAGGACCAGATAAAATCTTTTTAAGGTAAGATAAATCCATTAAGGTAATAGAATATCTTTAAGATAAGATGGATCTATTACACAAGATTGAATCTAGGTTAGATTGGTATGACTAGTTTGACTAAATAAGATCTAATTAAGTTGCACTAGATCATGGTTGTTTAATCTAGGGTGGATAAGTATGCTTATTAGGATAAGATGGATCCATAAAGATAAGATAGAATCTTTTGAGGTCAATTAGATCTATTAGGATGAGATAAAATCTTTTTAAGATAAGATGAGTATCTTTTAAGATGAGATGGATTTTATTAAGATAAGGGAGAATCTTTTAAGATAAGATGAATTGGCTAGAATGAAAGCTTTTTAGGATAAGATAAATCTTTGCAAGGTAAGATGAATCTATTAAGGTAAATATATTTTAATGAAGGATAATATAGGTTGTTTAGTTATCTTATGAATTTATTTATTTATGCCTATAGGTATATGTAGATGCAATTGTAGACATTACTCCACAACTCATCACACTCAATCAAAGATCCAAATCAGACAAGTATCATAAGAACAAACATTCAAATATATAGACACTTATAAAAATAGTTTTGTTTTTGTTCCTAGGATTAGGTCTCCTATTCCTAAAGGTCACTTTAGGCACAGGATTTCAAAGTGTGAAATCCAAGTTTGTCTTTAGAAATAAAAGGTAAGAATAATCAGAGTATAGCGGAATTAGATGAGAAAAGATTAAGAAAAGTTTAGAAAAGAATCAGAGTAGTAAAGATAAGTAAAAAAATGGTTGTCCAGTTCTATCTAGGTTTCGTCCTACAGTCAACATTCCTCTGATACCACTTCTGTAACACCCGGATTTTAGGGGTCCAAAACCCGGGGTTAACATAAACACCAGGTATGCTGGGACCAAGTCTCAAACATATGATGTATAGTGGCACAGGATCGAATGTCACAACTTTACATATAACAGGAGTTCTATACAAAATAAATAATTACATTATAGGGAGACAACGGTCCAGCAACCCAAAAGTTGACTGGGAGACGACGACCTAGACCTCTCATGAACTCATCGCAGCATCCCCCATGAGCATCATCCTGCAGTACCTGGTCTTGACCTGTGGTGTATGTGAGACAGCAAGAGTGAGCTCACATACGTTCATCGCTCAACAAGTTGTGGGGAATAATGTGCATGAACTCGCCAAAGGTGGGAGCTCACGTGAAGTGTAAGGCTTACCAAAGAAGATGGTTAGAGCTGAGCATTGCTTTTAAAGTTGGTCAAAATTTTATTAGCAGTTACTAAGTATAAGTAAATACCAAACCCAATTAAGTAATAGAACAAAAGTAACAACTTCACCTGCAATGCAATGCATATGACAAATTGAGTTTAAGTTCCATAATTTAATCATGTGAGGGTCCGAGCTGCTCATGACCGTGAGCACGGCTAGTATACCAGTTTTACACTCTGCAGAGGTTGCGCATCTTTACCCACAAGTCATGTTACCCATCTGCCAAGGGATCGCGACTTCCCATACACCTCTACCGAGGAGGCGAGGCAGGGTAACACTACGAGGCCTTTACAAAGTTCCACTAGCTTCAGAAAACCCGCTACAGTTTATAGGAAGATCCAGTGCAGGAATCCCTTGCAGGACCGCCATCGCAGCAAAATCCTCCCGAGGGCCTCCCTACACTGACCTCTCCCCTACTGCCCTTGCCCCTTTCGGGTAAGGTAGTCTTCCACTAGCTTTCCTAATTAATCAGCCAAGGGCGTCCCATACCACCCTTGTGGTAGCACTGTTTTCCCGGGTGGTCGCTCCATGTTCCAATTAACATAATGATCTTATCATGAACAATAAATAACAACTGATAACAAGAGTATAATCATGAATAGTGTAATCTTCATACCCAAAACCACATAAAGCACTAGCAGGTACTACCCAAAAAGTTTAGTGGTAAACAAGGTATAAAGATAATCAAACTAGGTAACCTGTTGGGTCCCATCAAAATTAACCTATGCAGATCATTATGATTAATTAGAACATGGCTGGGTAAAAAGAAGTGATCAAGGGCACAACTTGCCTGGGCCTTGAGATTCCAGGTACCAGGATGATCCTTCAGATCCTCGTGACCTCACTGCTAGTCGTAGCAAGACAAACATACATGGTATAGGCAAAATTAACATTACACCAAACATATATGCAAAATACATATTAATAATCTACATATTAAAATAAGATCACAGGAAAAAGAATTATTAATTTTTGAGTTATAGAATTCAAGTTATGAATTTCCTAAGATTTAAGGTGATTATAATATGATTAAATGATAAATAAATTTTCTGACAGAGTTCATGTCAAAACAGTGATTCTAAATGGTAGAGAATATTATTACAAAATTTTAGGAATTGGAATGACTCAATTTGGAGCTAAAATGAATTAGTTATGAATTAATTAAGTTTCTGGATTTATTTTAACACTAAAAATCATTTTCTAAATCATTTTCTATGATTTTCCTATTCACTGGACTGGGCCTCAAATTCGCAAAAGGTCAGGGTTTATCGTGTAAGATTCCCTAAGACTCAGAAAACCCTGGGCAAGGACGGCGGGTTCTATTTTTGTAAAACCCAGGGGCTCTTTATGAAGATTGCCACGGCGAAGAGGTATCAATAGATCTGAGCCGTCCGATCAAACGTGGATGGCTCGGATTAGATCTACGCCACCGCGAACCGGTACACAATAATGGCTTTCGGATCTAGATTCAACGGCCGCGATTTAATGAAACGCGATCTGCCCGACTACCACACGATCAGACATCAACGGCGCAGGATCAATCACGCGAAGGGTTACGCATCGATCTAATCTGGGCCGCACGATCACGATCCAACGGTGCACCACCATCGTCCCAACGGCGCACTCCGCGCCCGTGAATACGGCGGCGCCAAACAGTCCGCACGGCGGCGACGCCGGTGGCCAGTGCGCCCGACGCCCAAACCTCGATTCCGAAGAGCTATACGCAGGGAAGGACATGGCGGTCAGCATGGAAGGGTTTCTCACCTGCAAGAGATCGCGGAGGAGCCTGCACACGGTGTAGCGCGGAACACCGGCCCCTCCCCAAATCCGGCGAGCAATTGGGTCGGGAACGGTGGCATTCTTCACCCGCCAACGCCACAAAACGCATGTATGCATCCCGGCGGCCATCCTCGAGCACCCGATGGGCTACAAACGGCGGTAGAGGCCACGGACGGCTGCGGCGGCGAAATCCTATTCTTCTCTGCGCTCCATGGTTCGACAATGGTGGCCCTGGTGAGACAGTTAGGGGGCAGTTTATGTAGGGCGCGAGTACGAGCTCCAACAACCCGGTCGAAGCGCACAGGTGGTTACGGGAGCGGAATCTACGGCGAGGAGATCGGTAGGAGGTTCTTCGGTCAGCGAGTGAATCTGAGGTAGGAGATAATCCTGACAGGGGGGTCCCACATGTAAGCGGAACAGCGGAGCAGAAAGGAAGGCAGGCGCGCGCGGTGGAGAGGCTGACGTGGGGGCCCCGCATGTCGGCGCCCGGATTTGGAGTTGGGCCGAGCGCGCGTGGAGATGGGAAGATGGGCCGAAATGAAGTCTGCCGGCCCAGGTAGGTATAGTATTCGTTTTCCTTTTCTTTTTCTTATTTTCTTCTTATTTTCACATTTCAAAACTAAATTCAAATTCTTGTGTGAACTTTGAATTCACAATTTGAATTCAAATATGGAGGTGAATTGGTAGTCATATTAAGTGTACCAAATAAACATACTAGTGTGGGATGGGTTTATTTACTTATAAATTTTATCTTGTCTTCTTATAGTATTTCTCTCTTAAATTCCCAATTCAAATTTACTTCTAATTTGAATTCAGTTTTGGAGGCAAATTTATCCTTATTATTATTATTACTATTATTATTTTATTTAATGCACAAACATAGAAACTCCAACGAATGCACTTTTTCTTTATTTTAGAATAATTGTTTTATTTAATCACTCTCCTTTACATAGATGCTCTTTTTATGATGCGAATGACACATAAAATAAGGATAACACCATATAATCCTTTCATACACTTTTGAGTATTACACTAGAGAAGTCGAAGGAGACATTTCTTGGTGAAACAAGTACGATGTCAATTCCTTGCCCTTCATTGCAAACTGATCCATCAAAATATAAAGTCCAAGGAGTAATAGTGAGGTATGACATGTCTAGTTTATGGGTATCATTAACCTGATGTTCTACAATAAAATCCGTTATGACCTGGCCTTTCCTAGATTTCAATGGTTCATAGGCCAAGTCATATTCTATGAGTGCATAAGCCCACTTACTAATTCTACCACTCATAATTAGGTTATGCAATATGTATTTGATCACATCGGCTTGACCAGAAACAGTGTAATGACTAGACAGTAAATAACATCTACACTTGGTGCATGCATAAAACAAGCATAAGCATAACTTCTCAATAAAAGTGTACCTCGTTTCAGCATCCACCAACCTCTGACTTAGATATGTCACCACATGCTCCTTTCCTTCAGTTTCTTGTGTCAGAACAGCCCCAATGACCTTATCTTCAGTTGCAATGTATAATCTGAATGGTACTCCTACTTGTGGTGCTTTTAATACAGGAGCCAAAGACAAGTATTTTTTAATGAGATCAAATGCTTCCTGCTGCTCTGCCCCCCAAGCGAATTTGGCATCATTCTTAAGCCGAAGGATAGGGGTGAAGGCATCAATCTTCTTGGCTAGGTTAGAAATAAACCTTCGTAAATAATTCACCTTGCCGAGAAACTTCTGCACTTCGACCTTATAGGTCGGAGGTCCCACATTCCGAATAGACTTGATTCAGTCAGGGTCTATCTCTATACCATGTTCATGGATGAAAAATCCTAAAACTTACCAGCCGACACTCCAAAAGCACATTTACGTGGGTTTATTTTCAAACCATACCGACGCATTTTATCAAATGCTTTGCGCAAATCAGCTAAATGAGAACTAAACTCAGCCGATTTGACTACAATATCATCAATGTAGACTTCCACAGTGTTTCCCAACAGCTCATGGAAGATCAAATTCATAGCCCTCTCATAAGTAGCACCAGCATTTTTTAGACCAAATGTCATGACTGAAAGGATCACGATGCCCAAGAGGGGGGTGAATTGGGTTTTTCTAAAAATCAACACTAATTAAAACCTAAGCAAGAGCCCAACTTCACCCCAACAACTAGCACTAAGATAATAATACTAGAAATATAACAATGCTAAGACAATACTTCAAATAGTTGCTAAACAAATACACAATATAAAATGCTTGAATTAAGTGCGGAATGTAAAGCAAGGTTTAGAAGACTCCTCCAATTTTTCTCGAGGTATCGAAGAGTCGGCACTCTCTACTAGTCCTCGTTGGAGCACCCGCGCAAGGGTATCGCTCCCCCTTGGTCCTCGCAAGAACCAAGTGCTCACTACGAGATGATCCTTTGCCACTCCTACGCGGTGGATCCCTCACGACCGCTTACAAACTTGAGTCGGGTCACCAACAAGATCTCCACGGTGATCTGAGAGCACCTAGAGGGGGGGGGTGAATAGGTGATCCTGTGAAACTTGAAACTTAAGCCACAAAAACTTGTTAAGTGTTAACACAATAATTGCCAAGTGGCTAAAGAGAAGTCTCAACAAAACACAATACCACAAGAGATCAAGCACAGAGGTGACACAGTGGTTTATCCCGTGGTTCGGCCAAGACCAACGCTTGCCTATTCCACGTTGTGGCATCCCAACGGACGAGGGTTGCAATCAACCCCTCTCAAGCGGTCCAAAGACCCACTTGAATACCACGGTGTTTTGTTTTGCCTTTCACTATCCCGTTTGCAAGGAATCTCCACAAATTGGAGTCTCTTGCCCTTACAAGTATATGATCACAACGAAGCACAGAGTAAGGGAGGGAAGCAACACACACAAATCCACAGCGAAACGCGCACACACACGGTCAAGAATCGAGCTCACAAGAGTATCACAAAGTTCTCACTAGAACGGAGCTCGAATCACTTAGAATGACAAACGAATGCGCAAAGACTGAGTGTGGATGATCAAGAATGCTCAAAGGTTGCTTGTGTGTCTCCTCCATGCGCCTAGGGGCCCCTTTTATAGCCCCAAGGCAGCTAGGAGCCGTTGAGAGCAAATCTAGAAGGCTATCCCTGCCTTCTGTCGTCGGGGGCACCGGACAGTCCGGTGCACACCGGACACTGTCCGGTGCCCGATTTGTTTCCTTAAACAGCGAAGCCGACCGTTGCAGACCGTTGGCAGATCTGGAGCCGTTGGCGCACCGGACATGTCCGGTGCACACCGGACAGTCCGGTGCCGTCTTCCGACCGTTGGCTCGGCCACGTGTCCCGCGCAGATTGCGCGGCCGACCGTTGGCCTGGCCGACCGTTGGCTCACCGGACAGTCCGGTGCACACCGGACAGTCCGGTGAATTTTAGCCGTACGCCGTCGGCGAATTCCCGAGAGCGGCCACTTCGCGCCGAGTCAGCCTGGCGCACCGGACACTGTCCGGTGCACACCGGACAGTCCGGTGCTCCAGACCGAACTGAGCCTTGGCTGCACACAGCCAAGTCTTTGTCTCCTCTTTTCTTTTCTTCTACTTTCTGTTTCTAACACTTAGACAAGTATATTAGTACTCAAAACCAATGTACTAAAGCTTAGAAACATACCTTTATCCTTGATTTGTACTTTGTCCACCATTTTACAATTAGGCACCTGTGTTGGGCACTAAATCACCAAAATACTTAGAAATGGCCCAAGGGCACATTTCCCTTTCAATCTCCCCCTTTTTGGTGATTTATGCCAACACAACATAAAGCAAGTAGAACAAGTACAAAAACACTTCAAATAAGAACTCAAATTATTTTGATTCAATTTTGACATATATGGATCACTCTATGCCACCACTTGGTTTGTTTTTGCAAATCAAACTCAAATCTCTATCTCTAAGTCAAACACACATGTTAAAGCATAAAGAGAGTCATTTCAAAAGAGATTGATCAAGGATTTCAAAAACTCCCCCTTTTTCCCATAATTACTACTTCTCCCCACAGGAAGCCAAAAGAGACAATAAAAGAGTTTTGACAAACCAAAAGCTCTACTCTACTATTTTCAAAATCTCTCAAGTGGTAGCTGATCCATTTATCGCTTTGGCCTTTATTTTCTCCCCCTTTGGCATCAAGCACCAAAACGGGATCAATCTTGGCCCTTTAACCCCATTGCCTCACCAAAATCTTCAATTTAGAGCAAATGGCAATAAGAGTTCATGAGATGGACTTGGAATAAGTTACCCTCTCATCGGAGTGCAGTGGAAGTCTTGCATGATCCAAGTCCACCTTTTCCCTTTCAATTCTCCTTTGAGACTAAATCAAACAAACTCAAGCATATGGTTAGTCTCAAGGGATCAAGTTGTAACACATCTCCCCCCAAACATGTGCATCACTTTGCAACGGACTTGTGAGGTCCAGGGAGTGTTTGTACAACTTGAGCACCATAATAAGCAACAAAATGCAGAATGAACATGATCAAAGGCATAAGCACATGTACGCTATAATTCAATCCAAGTTCCGCGAATCTAAGACATTTAGCTCACTACGCAGCCTGCAAAAGGTCTTCTCATCTAAAGGCTTGGTAAAGATATCGGCTAGCTGGTTCTCGGTGCTAACATAAAACACTTCGATATCTCCCTTTTGCTGGTGGTCTCTCAAAAAGTGATGCCGGATGTCAATGTGCTTTGTGCGGCTGTGTTCAACAGGATTTTCCGCTATTCGGATAGCACTCTCATTGTCACACAGGAGTGGGACTTTGCTCAGATTGTAGCCAAAGTCCCTGAGGGTTTGCCTCATCCAAAGTAGTTGCGCGCAACACTGACCTGCGGCAACGTACTCGGCCTCAGCGGTGGATAGGGCAACGGAGGTTTGTTTCTTAGAGTTCCATGACACCAGGGACCTTCCTAAGAATTGGCACGTCCCCGATGTACTCTTCCTATCGACCTTACATCCAGCATAGTCGGAATCTGAGTACCCAATCAAGTCAAAGTTAGACCCCTTTGGATACCAGATCCCGAAGCAAGGCGTAGCGACTAAATATCTAAGAATTCGCTTCACCGCCACCAAGTGACACTCCTTAGGATCGGATTGAAATCTAGCACACATGCATACGCTAAGCATAATATCCGATCTACTAGCACATAAATAAAGTAAAGACCCTATCATTGACCGGTATGCTTTTTGATCAACGGACTTACCTCCTTTGTTGAGGTCGGTGTGTCCGTCGGTTCCCATCGGAGTCTTTGCGGGCTTGGCGTCCTTCATCCCAAACCGCTTTAGCAGATCTTGCGTGTACTTCGTTTGGGAGATGAAGGTACCGTCCTTGAGTTGCTTCACTTGGAACCCAAGGAAGTAGTTCAACTCGCCCATCATCGACATCTCGAATTTCTGCGTCATCACCCTGCTAAACTCTTCACAAGACTTTTGGTTAGTAGAACCAAATATTATGTCATCGACATAAATTTGGCACACAAACAAATCACCATCACAAGTCTTAGTGAAAAGAGTTGGATCGGCTTTCCCAACCTTGAAAGCATTATCAATTAAGAAATCTCTAAGGCATTCATACCATGCTCTTGGGGCTTGTTTAAGTCCATAGAGCGCCTTAGAGAGCTTACACACGTGGTCGGGGTACCGCTCATCCTCGAAGCCAGGGGGTTGCTCCACGTACACCTCCTCCTTTATTGGCCCGTTGAGGAAAGCGCTCTTCACATCCATTTGGTACAACCTGAAAGAATGGTGAGCGGCATATGCTAGCAAGATACGAATGGACTCTAGCCTAGCCACAGGAGCAAAAGTCTCCTCAAAGTCCAAACCTGCGACTTGGGCATAACCTTTTGCCACAAGTCGAGCCTTGTTCCTTGTCACCACTCCGTGCTCGTCTTGTTTGTTGCGGAACACCCACTTGGTTCCCACAACATTTTGCTTGGGACGAGGCACCAGCGTCCAAACTTCATTGCGCTTGAAGTTGTTAAGTTCCTCCTGCATGGCCAACACCCAATCCGGATCTAGCAAGGCCTCCTCTACCCTGAAAGGCTCAATAGAGGAGACAAAGGAGTAATGTTCACAAAAATTAACTAATCGAGACCGAGTAGTTACTCCCTTGCTAATGTCACCCAGAATTTGGTCGACGGGATGATCCCTTTGAATCATTGCTCGAACTTGGGTTGGAGGTGCCGGTTGCGCTTCTTCCTCCATCACATGATCATCTTGTGCTCCCCCTTGATCACACGCCTCCTGTTGATGAACCTGTTCATCGTCTTGAGTTGGGGGATGCACCGTTGTTGAGGAAGGAGGTTGATTTTGTTCATCTTGTTCCTGTGGCCGAACGTCTCCAATCGCCATGGTTCGTATAGCGGCCGTCGGAACATCTTCTTCATCTACATCATCACAATCAACAACTTGCTCTCTTGGAGAGCCATTAGTCTCATCAAATACAACGTCGCTAGAGACTTCAACCAAACCCGATGATTTGTTGAAGACCCTATACGCCTTTGTATTTGAATCATAACCTAATAAAAACCCTTCTACAGCTTTGGGAGCAAACTTAGAATTTCTGCCCTTCTTTACTAGAATGTAGCACTTGCTCCCAAATACACGAAAGTACGATACATTGGGTTTGTTACCGGTTAGTAGCTCATACGAAGTCTTCTTGAGGAGTCGATGAAGGTAGACCCTGTTGATGGCGTGGCAAGCCGTGTTCACGGCTTCCGACCAAAAGCACTCGGGGGTCTTGAATTCTCCAAGCATCGTCCTCGCCATATCGATTAATGTCCTGTTCTTCCTCTCTACCACACCATTTTGTTGTGGTGTGTAGGGAGCGGAGAACTCGTGCTTGATTCCTTCCTCCTCAAGAAACTCCTCCACTTGAAGGTTCTTGAACTCGGACCCGTTGTCGCTCCTTATCTTCTTCACCTTGAGCTCAAACTCATTTTGAGCTCTCCTGAGGAAGCGCTTGAGGGTCCCTTGTGTTTCAGACTTATCCTGCAAAAAGAACACCCAAGTGAAGCGGGAAAAGTCATCAACAATAACCAGACCATACTTACTTCCTCCTATGCTTAGATAGGCGACGGGTCCGAAGAGGTCCATATGTAGCAGCTCCAGAGGTCTTGATGTGGTCATCACATTCTTGCTGTGATGTGCTCCTCCCACTTGTTTACCTGCTTGACAAGCTGCACAAGGTCTATCTTTTTCGAAATAAACATTTGTTAGACCTATCACGTGTTCTCCCTTTAGAAGCTTGTGGAGGTTCTTCATCCCCACATGTGCTAAGCGGCGATGCCACAGCTAGCCCATGCAAGTCTTGGCCATTAAGCATGCATCTAGACCGGCCTCTTCTTTTGCAAAATCAACTAAGTAAAGCTTGCCGTCTAGTACACCCTTAAAAGCCAGTGAACCATCACATCTTCTAAAGACAGACACATCTACATTTGTAAATAAAAAATTATATCCCATATTGCACAGTTGACTAACAGATAGCAAATTGTAACCAAGAGACTCAACTAAAAACACATTTGATATTGAGTGCTCATTAGAAATTGCAATTTTACCTAACCCTTTTACCTTGCCTTGATTCCCATCACCGAATATAATTGAATCTTGGGAATCCTTATTTTTGACGTAGGAGGTGAACATCTTCTTCTCCCCCGTCATATGGTTTGTGCATCCGCTGTCGATAATCCAGCTTGAACCCCCGGATGCATAAACCTGCAAGGCAAATTTAGGCTTGGGTCTTAGGTACCCAACTCATGTTGGGTCCTGCAAGGTTAGCACAAATATCCTTAGGGACCCAAATGCAGGTTTTATCTCCCTTGCATCTTGCCCCTAACTTCCTAGCAATTACCTTCTTACCCTTTCTACAAATAGCAAAGGGAGCATTGCAAGCATAATAAATGGTAGAAGGTTTGTTCACAACTTTTCTAGGAACATGAGCAATATTTCTCCTAGGCATATGCACAACATTTCTCCTACACATATCTCTATCATGCTTATAGGAAGAACTAGAAGCAAACATGGCATGAGAATCATAAACATGTAAATCAAAATCATTATAAGCATTTCTAGCATGTCTCCTATCATGGTACAAGAAAGCATGGTTCTTTTTAGCACTACTAGCCATAGGGGCCTTCCCTTTCTCCTTGACGAAGATGGGAGCCTTATGGCTTGTTAAGTTCTTGGCCTCTCTCTTGAAGCCAAGACCATCCTTAATTGAGGGGTGTCTACCAACCGTGTAGGCATCCCTTGCAAATTTTATCTTATCAACTTCACTTTTGCTAGTCTTAAGTTGGGCATTAAGACTAGCCACTTCATCATTTAGTTTTGAAATTGAAACTAAGTGTTCACTACAAGCATTAACATCAAACTCCTTACACCTAGTGCAAATTTTAACATTTTCAACACAAGAGTTACTTGCTACTTCTAGTTTTGCAGTTAAAACATTAATTTCACCTTTTAAAGAAGAAATGGTTTCATTACAAGTAGAAAGTTCACAAGAAAGCATTCCATTTCTTTTAACTTCTAGAGCAAGTGAATTTTGTGCACTAACAAATTTATCATGCTCTTCATATAAAAGGTCTTCTTGTTTCTCTAAGATTCTATCCTTTTCATTTAAGGCATCAATCAACTCATTAATCTTAGCTATCTTAGTTCTATCCAATCCCTTGAATAAACTAGAGTAATCAATTTCATCCTCACTAGATTCATCATCACTAGAAGAATCATAAGTATTAGCATTACGAGTGATTACCTTCTTTTCCCTTGCCATGAGGCAAGTGTGATGCTCGTTGGGGAAGAGAGCCGATTTGTTGAAGGCAGTGGCGGCGAGTCCTTCGTCGTCGGAGTCGGACGAAGAGCAATCCGAATCCCACTCCTTTCCAAGGTGTGCTTCGCCTTTGGCCTTCTTGTAAACCTTTTTGTTCTCTCTCTTCCCATTTTTCCCTTGCTCCTGGTCACTATCATTTTCGGGACAGTTAGCAATAAAATGACCAACCTTACCACATTTGAAGCATGAGCGCTTCCCCTTTGTCTTGGTCTTGCTTGGCTGCCCCTTGCGACCATTTAGCGCCGTCTTGAATCTCTTGATGATGAGAGCCATCTCTTCATCATTGAGCCCGGCCGCCTCAACTTGCGCCACCTTGCTAGGTAGCGACTCCTTGCTCCTCGTTGCCTTTAGAGCAATGGGTTGAGGCTCGTGGAGTGGACCGTTCAACGCGTCGTCGACGTATCTTGCCTCCTTGATCATCATCCGCCCGCTCACGAATTTTCCAAGTACTTCCTCGGGCGTCATCATCGTGTACCTGGGATTCTCACGAATATTGTTCACGAGATGAGGATCAAGAACGGTAAAGGACCTGAGCATTAGGCGGACGACGTCGTGATCCGTCCAACGCGTGCTTCCGTAGCTCCTTATTTTGTTGATAAGGGTCTTGAGCCGGTTGTAAGTTTGAGTTGGCTCCTCTCCCCTTATCATGGCGAATCGTCCAAGCTCGCCCTCCACCAATTCCATCTTGGTGAGCATGGTGATGTCGTTCCCCTCGTGAGAGATCTTGAGGGTGTCCCATATCTGCTTGGCATTGTCCAAGCCGCTCACCTTATTGTACTCTTCCCTGCACAAAGATGCTAAGAGAACAGTGGTAGCTTGTGCATTTCTATGAATTTGTTCATTTATAAGCACAGGGCTATCCGAGCTATCAAATTTCATTCCATTTTCCACAATCTCCCATATGCTTGGATGGAGAGAGAATAAGTGACTGCGCATTTTGTGACTCCAAAATCCGTAGTCCTCCCCATCGAAGTGTGGAGGTTTGCCAAGAGGAATGGAAAGCAATTGCGAATTCGAACTATGTGGAATACGAGAATAATCAAATGAAAAGTTCGAATTGACCGTCTTCCTGTAGTAGTTGTCGTCGTCCTTTTGGGAAGAAGTGGATTCATCACTATCGTCGTAGTAGATGATCTCCTTGATGCGCCTCGTCTTCTTCTTCTTCCCTTCCTTCCGTCTATGGCCCGAGCCGGAGTCGGTAGGCTTGTCGTCCTTCGGCTCGTTGACGAAGGATTCCTTCTCTTTGTCGTTGATCACAATTCCCTTCCCCTTAGGATCCATCTCTTCGGGCGGTTAGTCCCTTTTGTGAAGAGAACGGCTCTGATACCAATTGAGAGCACCTAGAGGGGGGGTGAATAGGTGATCCTGTGAAACTTGAAACTTAAGCCACAAAAACTTGTTAAGTGTTAACACAATAATTGCCAAGTGGCTAAAGAGAAGTCTCAACAAAACACAATACCACAAGAGATCAAGCACAGAGGTGACACAGTGGTTTATCCCGTGGTTCGGCCAAGACCAACGCTTGCCTATTCCACGTTGTGGCGTCCCAACGGACGAGGGTTGCAATCAACCCCTCTCAAGCGGTCCAAAGACCCACTTGAATACCACGGTGTTTTGTTTTGCCTTTCACTATCCCGTTTGCAAGGAATCTCCACAAATTGGAGTCTCTTGCCCTTACAAGTATATGATCACAACGAAGCACAGAGTAAGGGAGGGAAGCAACACACACAAATCCACAGCGAAACGCGCACACACACGGTCAAGAATCAAGCTCACAAGAGTATCACAAAGTTCTCACTAGAACGGAGCTCGAATCACTTAGAATGACAAACGAATGCGCAAAGACTGAGTGTGGATGATCAAGAATGCTCAAAGGTTGCTTGTGTGTCTCCTCCATGCGCCTAGGGGCCCCTTTTATAGCCCCAAGGCAGCTAGGAGTCGTTGAGAGCAAATCTAGAAGGCTATCCCTGCCTTCTGTCGTCGGGGGCACCGGACAGTCCGGTGCCCGATTTGTTTCCTTAAACAGCGAAGCCGACCGTTGCAGACCGTTGGCAGATCTGGAGCCGTTGGCGCACCGGACATGTCCGGTGCACACCGGACAGTCTGGTGCCGTCTTCCGACCGTTGGCTCGGCCACGTGTCCCGCGCAGATTGCGCGGCCGACCGTTGGCCTGGCCGACCGTTGGCTCACCGGACAGTCCGGTGCACACCGGACAGTCCGGTGAATTTTAGCCGTACGCCGTCGGCGAATTCCCGAGAGCGGCCACTTCGCGCCGAGTCAGCCTGGCGCACCGGACACTGTCCGGTGCACACCGGACAGTCCGGTGCTCCAGACCGAACTGAGTCTTGGCTGCACATAGCCAAGTCTTTGTCTCCTCTTTTCTTTTCTTCTACTTTCTGTTTCTAACACTTAGACAAGTATATTAGTACTCAAAACCAATGTACTAAAGCTTAGAAACATACCTTTATCCTTGATTTGTACTTTGTCCACCATTTTACAATTAGGCACCTGTGTTGGGCACTAAATCACCAAAATACTTAGAAATGGCCCAAGGGCACATTTCCCTTTCATGATCACCGAGCTCCCAACGCCACCAAGCCGTCTAGGTGATGCCGATCACCAAGAGTAACAAGCCGTAGACTTTCTCTTGATGAAGAGAAGCCTAATGCAAGTGGTGTGTGCTCTAGGTGGCTCTCGCTAGCGCTAATGAGGTCCAAATGCGGGATTAAGATTCTCTAATCTCCTCACTAGGCTTTTGGTGTTTGCAATGCTCTTCCAATGTGCAGGAATTAATGTGGGCAGCAAGACATTGAATATGGTGGGTGGAGGGGGTATAAATAGCCCTCACCCACCAACTAGCCGTTACCAACACTGTTCTGCACATGGGCGCACCGGACAGTCCGGTGCGCCACCAGTGCGCCAACGGTCGACTCCAACGGCTAGTTCTGACAGCTAGCCGTTGGGCAGATGGCACACCGGACATTGAACAGTCACTGTCCGGTGCACTGTTCGGTGCGGTGTCCAGTGCGCCCCTAAAATTCCACTCGGGAACCTTGCGCTCTCGGGTTTCTGCGTGGGGAAACCCTTCCCTTGGGTCAGCCTGGCCCCACCTGGCAGAGGGCGCACCGGACAGTCCAGTGCACACCGGACAGTCCGGTGCCCCAAGGCCAGAAACCCTATTTTCTATTTTCAGCTGTTTTTCAAACGGTTTTCGTTCTAACTTGTAAGTATGTTCTAGAGTGTCACCTAGCACTATATATGAGTGTGAATATGCACCAACACTATACTAGAACTCTCTTGGTCAAACTACTCATCGACAACCCCTCTTTATAGTACGACTAAAATAGAATAAAAGACCTAACTAAATCACGAGTGTCCACAACTCCTTGACACTCGGACTACATAGTCCTTCACTTTTTGTTTCGTCGTTTTAGCCGTCGCTTCGAGTTCTTATCTCCGGGATTGTTTTCACCGTTGTAGTACTTTTACGTGTAATGCGACCTAACTTACTGTAACACCCGGATTCTAGGGGTCCAAAACCCGGGGTTAACATAAACACCAGGTATGCTGGGACCAAGTCTCATACATATGATGTATAGTGGCACAGGATTGAATGTCACAACTTTATATATAACAGGAGTTCTATACAAAATAAATAATTACATTATAAGGAGACAACGGTCCAGCAACCCAAAGTTGACTGGGAGACGACGACCTAGACCTCTCACGAACACATCGCAGCATCCTCCAAGCGCCTCATCCTGTGGTACCTGTTCTTGACCTGTGGGGTATGTGAGACAGCAAGAGTGAGCTCACATACGTTCATCGCTCAACAAGTTGTGGGGAATAATGTGCATAAACTCGCCAAAGGTGGGAGCTCACGTGAAGTGTAAGGCTTACCAAAGAGGATGGTTAGAGCTGAGCATTGCTTTTAAAGTTGGTCAAAATTTTATTAGCAGTTACTAAGTATAAGTAAATACCAAACCCAATTAAGTAGTAGAACAAAAGTAATAACAACATCACCTGCGATGCAATGCATATGACAAATTGAATTTAGTTCCATAAATTAATCATGTGAGTGTCCGAGCTGCTCTTGACCGTGAGCACGGCTAGTATACCAGTTTTACACTCTGCAGAGGTTGCGCATCTTTACCCACAAGTCATGTTACCCATCTGCCAAGAGACGGCCAATCCCATACACTTCTACCGAGGAGGCGAGGCAGGGTAACATTACGAGGCCTTTACAAAGTTCCACTAGCTTCAGAAAACCCGCTACAGTTTATAGGAAGTTCCAGTGCAGGAATCCCTTGCAGGACCGCCATCGCAGCAAAATCCTCCCGAGGGCCTCCCTACACTGACCACTCCCCTACTGCCCTTGCCCCTTTCGGGTAAGGTAGTCTTCCACTAGCTTTCCTAATTAATCAGCCAAGGGCGTCCCATTCCACCCTTGTGGTAGCACTGTTTTCCCGGGTGGTTCTCCATGTTCCAATTAACATAATGATCTTACCATGAACAGTAAATAACAACTGATAACAAAAGTGTAATCATGAATAATGTGTATCTTTATACCCAAAACCACATAAAGCACTAGCAAGTACTACCCAAAAAGGTTCAGTGGTAAACAAGGTATAAAGATAATCAAACTAGGGTAACCTATTGGGACCCATCAAAATTAACCTATGCAGATCATTATGATTAATTAGAACATGAGTAGGTAAAAAGAAGTGATCAAGGGCACAACTTGCCTGGGACTTGAGATTCCAGGTACCAGGATGATCTTCAGATTCTCATGACCTCACCGCTAGTCGTAGCAATATAGACAAACATGGTATAGGCAAAATTAACATTACACCAAGCATAAGAACAAACTGCGTAATATTAATCTACGCGCTGTAATGAGATCGTAGGTTCGAGAACCACTAAAATCGGAGCTAAAACAAAGAATCTATGGATAAAACAATATTTTAGGCGCAATAAATCTAATAGATGGGATCTAACAGATATTGCATTTAAACTAAGCAGGTATTAAAATATTTGAGTTGGTATTAATCACTTTAACAATTATTTATAATAAGCGTAGTTTACAAATATAAATTAAATTAACTAGATCGCCTAGCTAAGTAACATTAATTAAACAAGTAATTACTTAATTGTTATTTAATTAGACCATGTAGCATAATTAAAATAATATTGTTACTATGTACACAAAAATTAATATGAACCTAACACAACTTGAACAAATTAAAACCAATAATTTGACCCAAAAGATATCATATTTTTAATAAATTTGTAGAGCTGCACAGGCATGGGTGATACGACGCGATCTAATTGGTTAGATAGATTTGTTAAAGGTGGAAAAGGTTTGTTTATAAATACATGACCTAACTGATGTAAACTTATCATGGTTGTACCTACTGTTAAGTTCATGATGCATGACAATTTTGCATGTAAAAAGGCCTATGGTGGTGGTTATCTATTAGATGAAAAGCGTCAAGTCTATTTTGTAGTAAAAACCTCTAACCTACCACCAATAGCGCCTGGTCTGTCCACGAGTACCCTCGCACGGTTCTCTCTGCTCACCTGACGAAGCTTTCTGTTTGAGTTTGCTCCACCTATGGGTTACGGGGACATGGGCTCCTGGCATGGCACTCTCGGCGACGGGTCTTGTTCTCTTCCTAAGCGGCTCGATGGAACGAGAGGGATCACGGCCATCCTTATATGGACAGGGAACAAGTCCGCACTGTTGATACGCATTCTGTTACGAAGGACCGCAGTTCTGTTCCGTGATTAGCGCGTGGTTGGAGATAGATACTAAACGGCGGACCCATAATATAGTGACCGACTCGATGCATGTGCTAATGTCATCATTTGTGGCTAGAAAACAAAAATGAAAAAAAGAAAAAAAAAAGAAACGTGGAGACTAATTAGGCCCCGTGGAATAGAGAAAATGGGCCAACAGAGAAAAGGGCCGCGCGGCAGGAGACTGCTCTCTTTTTTTTTCTAATTTCTGTTTTATTTCAGTTTCAAATATTCAAATTCAATACTGATGTCTTGTTTTTATTTCGAATTTGATTTAAATGTAACAACAAAACGTGTCAATCATGAAATGCATTTAAATGTATGTTTATATTTATTTCATTAATTAGCTAAATGTTTTAAATATGTAACGCACACATTTACAATATTTTCTTAACAAACAAAAAAAACTAATCCGGCGTAGTTAAATTTAGTATTTCATTCAAAACTAAGTAGTCGTTATTTATTTATATTAATAGCAAATATTTTTACATCTTGTTATTTATTTAGAGAAATAACTGTTGAAAAGAAAGGAAATCCTTGCTAGAAATCATTAGAACTTAATTCCTTACAAATTAAACTAAATCTCAAAAGATTTTGTTAGTTCAACAATTAGGGTGTTACAAATCCTACCCCCTTAACAGAAATCTCGTCCTCGAGATTTGTAAGCAAAGGGATACAAATGATTGGTTTGTAATTCAACTTTTAGTCTATAATTGTTTCAGAAGTCCAGAGTCTCGTTTTTTTTAAGTCAATAGTGGGTGATTGGGAGAGCATGGTATCCAGCTACTTATTATGTATGGTATAAGCTAAACAGGTTGAGGTAAGAAAGATTATGGCAAGGAAAAGGATTTATCCAATATGTTTAAATCTTGATTCATCTCGAAATTCGTTTTGACTGTTATATCCTTCCTTGTCAATGTTGATCTCTTCTTATCCGATCTGGGTCTCATTAATTCGAGGTTAATGTATATCAGCAGAGTTGGGGCATATGGTTGAAGTAATTATGGGTGAGTTGGACTACATGATGTAGGTCAAAATCTTGTTTGATGTTAGGCGGGGATAGAAAGATTACACAATCCATCATGACACTATTGGTTTGGTTAGCTCTTATGCTCACGGTTGAGTTGGTCTAATGCACTAATTTAAGTTTAAGTGCATGAGGGGAGGACAAGGTTTATAGGAGTAGGATCCAGTTTATTTCACTAGTGTTAACTTGTTAAGTGACTATCCTTAGGTTAGCTCAACTTAAGGTTAGACTTCATTAGGTTAGATTAACCTATTAGGTTGGATCAGATCTAGAATAAATTGATATGACTATTTTAGACTAGACAAGATCTAAATAAATTTTGGACTAGCTCATGGTTGTTACTCTTGGGTGAGATAAGCAAAGTGGTTAAGATAAGATAAGATAAGATAAGATAGATTCTTTTAAGATAAGAATGGATCTATGAGGCTAGATATATTTTAATGGGGAATAATCTAGGTTGGCTAGTTCTCTTATAAACATATTTTTTATGCCTATATGTATATGTAGATGTAATTGCGGACGTTACTCCACAACTCATCACACTCAATCAAAGATCCAAATCAGACATGTATCACAAGAACAAACATTCAAGCATACAAATATATACAAAAATAGTTTTGATTTTGTTCCTAAGAATAGGTCTCCTATTCCTAAAGGTCGCTTTAGGCACATGATTTCAAAGTGTGAAATCCACATTTGTCTTAGAAGTGAAGAGGTAAGAATAATCAGAGTAAAGCGGAAATAGATGAGAAAAAGATTAAGAAAAGTTTAGAAAGAATCAGAGTAGCAAAGGTAAGTAGATAATGGTTGTCCAGTTCGATCTAGGTTTCGTCCTACAGTCAACATTCCTCTGATACCACTTCTGTAACACCCGGATTCTAGGGGTCCAAAACCCGGGGTTAACATAAACACCAGGTATGCTGGGACCAAGTCTCATACATATGATGTATAGTGGCACAGGATTGAATGTCACAACTTTATATATAACAGGAGTTCTATACAAAATAAATAATTACATTATAAGGAGACAACGGTCCAGCAACCCAAAGTTGACTGGGAGACGACGACCTAGACCTCTCACGAACACATCGCAGCATCCTCCAAGCGCCTCATCCTGTGGTACCTGTTCTTGACCTGTGGGGTATGTGAGACAGCAAGAGTGAGCTCACATACGTTCATCGCTCAACAAGTTGTGGGGAATAATGTGCATGAACTCGCCAAAGGTGGGAGCTCACGTGAAGTGTAAGGCTTACCAAAGAGGATGGTTAGAGCTGAGCATTGCTTTTAAAGTTGGTCAAAATTTTATTAGCAGTTACTAAGTATAAGTAAATACCAAACCCAATTAAGTAGTAGAACAAAAGTAATAACAACATCACCTGCGATGCAATGCATATGACAAATTGAATTTAGTTCCATAAATTAATCATGTGAGTGTCCGAGCTGCTCTTGACCGTGAGCACGGCTAGTATACCAGTTTTACACTCTGCAGAGGTTGCGCATCTTTACCCACAAGTCATGTTACCCATCTGCCAAGAGACGGCCAATCCCATACACCTCTACCGAGGAGGCGAGGCAGGGTAACATTACGAGGCCTTTACAAAGTTCCACTAGCTTCAGAAAACCCGCTACAGTTTATAGGAAGTTCCAGTGCAGGAATCCCTTGCAGGACCGCCATCGCAGCAAAATCCTCCCGAGGGCCTCCCTACACTGACCACTCCCCTACTGCCCTTGCCCCTTTCGGGTAAGGTAGTCTTCCACTAGCTTTCCTAATTAATCAGCCAAGGGCGTCCCATTCCACCCTTGTGGTAGCACTGTTTTCCCGGGTGGTTCTCCATGTTCCAATTAACATAATGATCTTACCATGAACAGTAAATAACAACTGATAACAAAAGTGTAATCATGAATAATGTGTATCTTTATACCCAAAACCACATAAAGCACTAGCAAGTACTACCCAAAAAGGTTCAGTGGTAAACAAGGTATAAAGATAATCAAACTAGGGTAACCTATTGGGACCCATCAAAATTAACCTATGCAGATCATTATGATTAATTAGAACATGAGTAGGTAAAAAGAAGTGATCAAGGGCACAACTTGCCTGGGACTTGAGATTCCAGGTACCAGGATGATCTTCAGATTCTCATGACCTCACCGCTAGTCGTAGCAATATAGACAAACATGGTATAGGCAAAATTAACATTACACCAAGCATAAGAACAAACTGCGTAATATTAATCTACGCGCTGTAATGAGATCGTAGGTTCGAGAACCACTAAAATCGGAGCTAAAACAAAGAATCTATGGATAAAACAATATTTTAGGCGCAATAAATCTAATAGATGGGATCTAACAGATATTGCATTTAAACTAAGCAGGTATTAAAATATTTGAGTTGGTATTAATCACTTTAACAATTATTTATAATAAGCGTAGTTTACAAATATAAATTAAATTAACTAGATCGCCTAGCTAAGTAACATTAATTAAACAAGTAATTACTTAATTGTTATTTAATTAGACCATGTAGCATAATTAAAATAATATTGTTACTATGTACACAAAAATTAATATGAACCTAACACAACTTGAACAAATTAAAACCAATAATTTGACCCAAAAGATATCATATTTTTAATAAATTTGTAGAGCTGCACAGGCATGGGTGATACGACGCGATCTAATTGGTTAGATAGATTTGTTAAAGGTGGAAAAGGTTTGTTTATAAATACATGACCTAACTGATGTAAACTTATCATGGTTGTACCTACTGTTAAGTTCATGATGCATGACAATTTTGCATGTAAAAAGGCCTATGGTGGTGGTTATCTATTAGATGAAAAGCGTCAAGTCTATTTTGTAGTAAAAACCTCTAACCTACCACCAATAGCGCCTGGTCTGTCCACGAGTACCCTCGCACGGTTCTCTCTGCTCACCTGACGAAGCTTTCTGTTTGAGTTTGCTCCACCTATGGGTTACGGGGACATGGGCTCCTGGCATGGCACTCTCGGCGACGGGTCTTGTTCTCTTCCTAAGCGGCTCGATGGAACGAGAGGGATCACGGCCATCCTTATATGGACAGGGAACAAGTCCGCACTGTTGATACGCATTCTGTTACGAAGGACCGCAGTTCTGTTCCGTGATTAGCGCGTGGTTGGAGATAGATACTAAACGGCGGACCCATAATATAGTGACCGACTCGATGCATGTGCTAATGTCATCATTTGTGGCTAGAAAACAAAAATGAAAAAAAGAAAAAAAAAAGAAACGTGGAGACTAATTAGGCCCCGTGGAATAGAGAAAATGGGCCAACAGAGAAAAGGGCCGCGCGGCAGGAGACTGCTCTCTTTTTTTTTCTAATTTCTGTTTTATTTCAGTTTCAAATATTCAAATTCAATACTGATGTCTTGTTTTTATTTCGAATTTGATTTAAATGTAACAACAAAACGTGTCAATCATGAAATGCATTTAAATGTATGTTTATATTTATTTCATTAATTAGCTAAATGTTTTAAATATGTAACGCACACATTTACAATATTTTCTTAACAAACAAAAAAAACTAATCCGGCGTAGTTAAATTTAGTATTTCATTCAAAACTAAGTAGTCGTTATTTATTTATATTAATAGCAAATATTTTTACATCTTGTTATTTATTTAGAGAAATAACTGTTGAAAAGAAAGGAAATCCTTGCTAGAAATCATTAGAACTTAATTCCTTACAAATTAAACTAAATCTCAAAAGATTTTGTTAGTTCAACAATTAGGGTGTTACACATTTGTCTCTGCAAAACACACGTTAGTACATTACGTTGTCATTAATCACTAAAACCAACCAGGGGCCTAAATGCTTTCAATCTCCCCCTTTTTGGTGATTGATGACAACCCTACAAGATTTGTGAGAGTAGTTTGTTTTGAAATTTCTGTCAATAGAGAAGATGGTTAGTTGTACTCAGTAATCTTTGATAGAAAGAGTGTGTAATATAATAGTAAGAATGAGCACATACACATCGTAAGTTTCTTGTTCATATATAAAAGTGAAATCAAATCGATGAACAAGAACTAGAAGACTGGTGATAACATATAAGGTGAAAACATAATACACACACAGTCAACATGAGCATCGAGAGTATATAATAGAGTTTGTGAGCCAAAAGCATCATACAAAAGTGGAGCTAGTACAGAGAGTAACAAGCACATATATTACATCAAAATGACTCTCTACTAACTCTCTAACTCCCCCTAGCTCTCACAACTCGTATCTCTCCCCCTTTGGCGTCAAACACCAAAAGGGAACCCGAACCTACACATTAGAAGAGGGAGGAGGTGGCGGGGGCGCATCCGATCGCGGTCGTGGCAGTAGAGCGAACGCCAGCTGTGGGTCAGAGTCAATCTCGGATCTAGGATCTGCTGTAGAAGCTGGAGCTGGTACTGACTCAGACAGAGGTTGCGCTGCAGGAGCTGCCGGAGCCGAAGAAGTCACAGACATCGCCACAGCGACAGTGGTAACAGCAGTAGCTGGTGGCACTGGCGGCTGAGTGCTGACGGAGTCGATGACCGGCAACGTGAAAACCAGGGTGACCGGCCGGAGCAGAGAGGAGGAAGGACCAACTATAGGAAGAGGGGGTCCTGGCTGAATAGCTGGCACAATAGGAGCCTGAAGAGGTGGAGGCGGTGCTGACTAAACTGGGAGAATCGACACACCCCTGTGCTGAAGCATGAGTGTCGGGGACCATAATTAGGGGTACCCCCAAGGCTCCTAAACTCAGCCGGTAACCCCCATTAGCACAAAGCTGCAAAGGCCTGATGGGCGCAATTCCGGTCAAAGCTCCGTCCACTCAAGGGACACAATCTCGCCTCACCCGAGCCTAGCCTCGGGCAGGAACGGCAGACCAAGGCAGATTCGCGCCTCGCCCGAGGGTCTCCTCAAGCAACGAACACACCTTCGACTCGCCCGAGGCCCAGTTCGGGTAGGCTTCGCGGAGAAGCAACCTTGGCCAGATCGCCCTGCCTGCCGACCGGATCGCAGGAGCATTTAATGCAAAGATCGCCTGACACCTTATCCTGACACGTGCTCTCCAGTCGACAAGGCCGAAGTGACCGCAGTCACTTCGCCCCTCCACTGACTGACCTGACAGGAAAACAGCGCCGCCTACGCTGCTTCGACTGCTGTGCCACCCGCTAGGGTGAGGCTGACAGCAGCCAAGTCCAGCCTTGGGCGCCATAGGAATCTCCGCCTCGCCCGACCCCAGGGCTCAAACTCCACCTCGACCTCGGACGACGGTCTCCGCCTCGCCCGACCCCAGGGCTCGGACTCCACCTCGACCTCGGACGACGGTCTCCGCCTCGCCCGACCCCAAGGCTCGGACTCCACCTCGACCTCGGACGATGGTCTCCGCCTCGCCCGACCCCAGGGCTCGGACTCCACCTCGACCTCGGACGATGGTCTCCGCCTCGCCCGACCCCAGGGCTCAGACTCAACCTCGACCTCGGACGACGGTCTCCGCCTCACCCGGCCCCCGGGCACGGACTCAACCTCGACCTCGGAGGAGCCACCACCTCGCTCGGGCCGACCACGCCACGAGGGGGGGCCATCATTACCCTACCCCTAGCTAGCCCAGGCTACGGGGAACAAGACCGGCGTCCCATCTGGCTCGCCCCGGTAAAACAAGTAATGATGGCACCCCGCGTGCTCCATGACAACGGCGGTTCTCAGCCCCTTACGGAAGCAAGGAGACGTCAGCAAGGATTTGACAGCCCCGACAGCTGTGCTTCTACAGGGCTCAAGCGCTCCTCCGATGGCCACGACGCTACATGAACAGGGCTCCAACACCTCTCCGACAGCCACATCAGCATGTATATAGGGCTCTGGCTCCTCTCTGCTAGACACGTTAGCACACTGCTACACCCCCCGTTGTACACCTGGACCCTCTCCTTACGTCTATAAAAGGAAGGTCCAGGGCCCTCGTACGGGAGGGAAGGTGGCCGCGCGGGAGAACGGGCTGACGCGCAGTCTCATGCCCCCTCTCTCTCTCTCCCTCGCGAACGCTTGTAACCCCCTACTGCAAGTGCATCCGCCCTGGGCGTAGGACAACACGAGGCCGCGAGTTCCCCTCACTGTTTCCCCCCCCCCCCTTGTGTCTCCGTCTCGCGCCGACCCATCTAGGCTGGGACACGCAACGACAATTTACTCGTCGGTCCAGGGACCCCCCAGGGTCGAAACGCCGACAGTTGGCGCGCCAGGTAGGGGCCTGCTGCGTGTTGACGAACAGCTTCCCGTCAAGCTCTAGATGGGGAGTCTCCAGCAACCTCTTCAACCCAGGACGAAGCTCCGTTTCAGGAGTCTCGAGTTCATGTCCCTCGACGGCAGCTACGACATGATACTCCTTCCTCCGCCGCGCGACAACGACAATGGCGGCCGTCAACCCGCCCGCCGGCGGTGGAATCGACGACGTCTTCCCCGCGTGGCGGAAGAACAGCATCCGGGTCTGTCCCGTCATCTTCCTCGTCGACGGGGAAGGAGGTGGGGCAATCATGGCCAAGCAGGAGGCAGCGCCTCGTCGGCTGACGAGCGAGTCGACGACGCCGGCGCCCCAGCGGGGGACACGTCGGGCGTTGACCTCGCGTTTGAGACGAAGACGAGTGTCGTTTCCCCGCAACACGTCAACCCCAAGCAAACGGGCGACGCCAGCACGCTCGCGAAGGACTTGCTGAGCGTTAGCCTTGTACCTAAGGTAACGGTGCAGTCTGTCCCTGACGTGACTTCGTCACCGTCCGTCGATCAAGAGGTACCGTCCGTTTCCTATCCTGTGCCTTTTAGATTCAGCTTTGACCCACCAAGCAACCCTGCTTCGGTGGACGCTTTCATAAAGGCATATCCAAACCTTCCGGGGTACCATATGTGGTCAACCTGGGACAAATTGATGGCTGTCTCGACCTACGGGCCCCCAGGTTCCGAGGAAGACGACGAGCCTGACTCTGGTTGGGATTTCTCCGGGCTCGATAACCCCAGTGCCATGCAGGACTTCATGACCGCATATGACTACTGCCTCTCTGATTGCTCCGATGATAGCCACAGCTGTCGGTGTTTTGGGTCCGACCGCACACCCGGGGTTGCTCCTCAAGGTGTTTTTAGGAGTAGGACGATGTCGACGACTGTAGCAAAATGGTTCGTGCCGATCGCACGAGGGACAATGGACAAGGTTTACAGGTTCGGGCCGCTTGGAGATGCGTAACACCCTACGTCCTGGTATGCTCGGTGAATGTGGTTACAAGAGAGCTCTCTGGATCGAGAATACAGAGAGTTGACGTGGTGGCTAAGTAAAGGGTCGATCGTTCTGAAGGGGTGCTCCCTAGGCCTTATATACTCGACCGTGGGGCAGTACACGCGGATAAGATAACAATAAGTAGCTAAAAGATAGCGAACCTCTTGAGATTATCCCTACGTAACCCTCGCTGACTTATCCTCGCATGGCTTCGTTGCATGGAGGCTCCAGTGCGGGAAAGTCGGATCTCTGTTGCAGTCACTCGCTCGACGCTGTGGGCCGTCCGGGTTTGCACCAATCCAGCCTCATGTCGTTCTGCTTTGCTGGTTGTTTCTCCCCAGGCCCACGAAAGAATGACCTTACGATTTATTAGGCCCTTGGGCCTTTCGTGAGGTCCTTTGCTCTTTTAGTGGACCTAGGGGATATCTATCCCCCACAAGCCCCCGATCTTTGGGTTAATTTAGAGGTAATCAACCCGAAGATCCCAGGTCCAGCTTGTAGGTGATTTGAAGAAAGATGGCTTCCTGTTGTCTTCTCCTGCTCCGATCACTCGTTGACCAAAGCCTAGTTTCGTGCCTGTGCCTTAGAGGTCGGCATTCCAATTTGTAGGATTCTAAACTTCATTGGGTGCACCGGAGGTGCACCCAATGGGTGTAGCCCCGAGCTTCGAGTAGATTTTAGAAAATAATCTACTCGAAGGTCTTCAGTAGGGATTATTTCCGTTTGTGTTCCTCCACTTTGGTTGAGGGTTGGCTTTTTAATCTGTCCCACGCTTTAGAAATCAGCACTATCTCGGCTTGGAATGATAATCCATGGGGTGCACCGGATGGGTGTAGCCTCCGACCTTCAAGTGGATTTTTGAGGATAATCCACTCGAAGGTCTTTCTTTTGCGTCTTTTTGCTGAAGATTATCCTTTCTGTTTGTAAAAAATTGGCATGATGTCATCCGCACTATGTCATCAATATTATGCTTCAGAGGTCAGCATGCATTTTTGTCTTTTGCAGCCGAGTTCGCAATCCATCCATATCTTGCTGGGTAGTGCAATTTATTTGCTCTGTGACTGATTGGACATTTGATGGACGTTCTCTGTCTAGTCTTCAAGTCGTTTCTGTCGACCATATTTTGTACTCCACTGGCTATATTTGGCTTCCCTCTAATTCTCACTGATATCTCATTTTTGTCCTGAGGCATTCACTGCGTGCCCTGCACAGATGTGACCAATTTGAAAAATATACTGATAATTCCTGGGCGTCCCCCCCCCCAATGGGTGTGGGCAAGGGACGGCTTGGTACGCTGAGTGTTTTAGCCGGCTGCTTCTGAGTAGTAATGTGATGTGACGGCGAGTGTAATCATATCCTTCGCGCTGTTGACTGGAGTCCCAATGGGTGTAGTGTTGCGTGAAACGGCGTCAGCCGCCTGACGTGTCTTCAGACGGGTGGAAGTGCTTATTGAATGCTTTGCGACTGTTCAGTGACCGCGGTTGGAGGTGAGCGGTTGCCTTCTCCCTTTATAAATAACGTCGTTGCCTTTCTGGTTTTTTCACATCTCCTCGCTGTTCTTTACTGCTTCCTTCTCTTCTCTCCCGTCTGCTTCCGCCATGGGCAAGAGTAACAAGCGCAAACGCGAACCGACTCCTCCATCGGAGGATTTAGGTGACTCGGAATACTCAGAGGAGGAGTTCTCCTCCGGGTCCGAGGGATCTCCGGCTCCCGTCTCTCCCCCGGCGTTGTCCAATGACTCGGACGACTCCCAGGGGATAGCCGCGGAAGTCTGGACATACATCCGGGCCGTCGAGCGCTCCGGGCTCGAGGGCTCGGATGAGTCGGAGTACTCCTCGGATGAGGAGGACTCGGACGGCGGCGGCGAGGACGAGGACGACGACGACGACAACGACGACGGTGGCGACGGTGACGGCAATGGCAGCGGCAGGGGCAGCGGCGACGGCGGCAGGGACGGTGACGGTGGCAGCAGCAGGGGCAGCACCAAAGGCGGCAGCAGCAAGGGCAGCACCAAGGGCGGCGGCGGCGGCAGGGGCAGGGCCAGTGGCTAGACGCCACTGGTCTTCTTGGATATTAGTATAGTATAGTATAGTTAGAATAATGTAGTAGTAATGTAGCGTAGTATAGTAGTAGTAATGTATTGTAGTAAGAGTAGGGAAGTATCAACTCGCGAAGAGTTGATTTGTAAGTTTATTAACTTCCCTTTGAATGAAAGAATGACGTTTGGCTTCTCTTTTGATGACTGTCCTGCTTATTTGTGAGTCTAATTCCTTTGAAGGAGTAAAATGAAATACTCGGGCATTGAACTGGAGTTTTCTGAAATGGTTGCCGAGTAACTTTGTAGGTGGTGTTGGCGCTTATAGAAGTAACTGTCGAGTAACTGAAGATTGTGTCGGCGTTTTTAGAAGCAACGCCGAGCAACTGATCATTGTATCAGCGTTTTAGAGGCAACGCCGAGTGACTGAATATGATATCAACGTTTTTAACGTCGATTGACTGGAAGTCGGCATCGGCATTTTAGAAGTAATGCCAAGCAACTGAACATGAAAACAGCGTTTTAGAGGCAACGCCGAGTGACTGGAGGTCAATGTTGGCATTTTAGAAGTAATGCCGAGCAACTGAATACGAAATCAGCGTTTTAGAGGCAACGCCGAGTGACTGGAGGTCGATGTCGGCATTTTAGAAGTAATGCCGAGCAACTGAATACGAAATCAGCGTTTTAGAGGCAACGCCGAGTGACTGGAGGTCGATGTCAGCATTTTAGAAGTAATGCCGAGCAACTGAATACGAAATCAGCGTTTTAGAGGCAACGCCGAGTGACTGGAGGTCGATGTCGGCATTTTAGAAGTAATGCCGAGCAACTGAATACGAAATCAGCGTTTTAGAGGCAACGCCGAGTGACTGGAGGTCGATGTCGGCATTTTAGAAGTAACGCCGAGCAACTGAATACGAAATCAGCGTTTTAGAGGCAACGCCGAGTGACGGCAGGCCGTCCGAGCCACTTTGAGGATGATGGCCGAGTGATGAGGTGGTGCATCAGTGTTCTGGGGATAACTGTCGGGTGACCACGTGGCACGCTGGTTTTGGAAATAACCGCCGGGTGATGACTGAGCACTTTTTGAAACAGTATCTGGCTCGAGAATATCCCATAAGAGCTGCGCTTTTAGCCGTCTTTGCTTTCTGTGCCCTAGTTCTTGCATTCCCGCTTCCGAATCCTCTCTGCCGCTCGCCTCCACTTTGCTCGCTGGTAGAATTGAGATGGCGCCCAAGAGGAAGACCGCGAGCTCGTCTGCTGTGGTGATTCCTCCGATCGATCCCAACAGCCAGTTGCCTTTTGCAGGTAACCACATGTCCATCATTTCCGAAGCTGAACTCCTCCACCTCGTGTCCATCGGGGTTCTTCCTCCGTGGGAACTCTGTTCTTGGCGGATTTGCCACGGGACTACTGTCCCGACAGAGGATACCCACGAGTCTGTAGTTTACGCCCCTTTTCTTCTCCGTGGCCTTGGCCTTCCCATCTCTCCCTTTTTCCGCGGTCTCCTTGATTTCTACCACATTAACCTGACCCATCTGAACCCTAACTCAATTCTGCAAATCTCCATCTTTGTTCACTTATGCGAAGCCTTTCTTGGCGTGCTGCCGCATTTCGGCCTATGGAAATACCTGTACCATTGTCGCCCTGGGATGGCCGGGGGACAACATCAGTTGGTCGAAGGTGCCAGTTTGGAGATGCGCCGCGGGCGGAAGACTAAGTATCTTGAGATTCCCCTCAAAGACAGTATTAAGGGGTGGCGTTTAGAGTGGTTCATAGTTGATAATTGTGGAAATTATCTCCCCTCCCGGTCGGGAAGACAGCCAGACGTTCGCACCCCAAGCTGGACCGAGTCTTCCACGGATGAGGAGGTAGCTGAGGCGAGTGTGTTGCTAGCTGAAGTTGGACTGCTGAAAGAGAGAGGTCTAACTGCTGAAGCTATGGTCACTGACTTTGTTTTCAAGAACATTCAGCCACTGAAAGATAGGGCCTATCCAGCTTATCTGTATCGAGGGCTAGCCGACTCAACTCGGGTTACCAACAGGAGAATCCCCTCTGCTGACTTGGTGAGCCGACTTGAAATGATTCTCAGGGGCAAGGTGTCCAATGTTGGTGCTCCAGTGGCGTACTCGGCCTGGAACTTGCCTCCTCCCAAAGCCTTCACCCTTTTCGTGTCAAATCCACCTGTGACTGATGGCAATTTGGGCCTTAGAGTGCGACCCTCTGCTGAAGAAGTCAGTACTTTGGTTGCTTCGCTTGGGGAGATTCCTGATGACGAACGGCAAGTCCATTTTGAGGTGCCCCTGAACCCTAGTGATGCAGATATAAATGCCATGCTTGATCTGCTAGCTGAGGATTCTTCCGACGCTGCTCCTGCTGGTACATTGGCAGTGGTGCCCCTCCCAGGGGTTGATACAACTTTGGATGTTCAGAGACCTGTCGGTACTCGCCCGAGGCGCCCTAGCCGAACCAATCAGCCTGAGCCTTCTGCTGATGAGCAAAAGAAGAAGAGAAGACGCCTCCGGCGAGTATCCAGTTTTGATGAGGATGCTGGTACCTCAGTTCCTGCTGCTGAGGAAGTGCCTGCAACTAGACTTACTGACGCTGACCCCAATGGGTGTACCCAAACTGCTACTGATCCCATTGTGGGTGCTCCATCTGTTGCTGACCCCAATGGGTGTGCTGCTTGTGTTGTCACTGTAGAAGATGAGGAGGAAGAGAATGAGGCTCCTTTGACTCGGAAAAACAGTCGGCAGTTCGTCGCCAGCGGTGAAAGTAGTGGAGTTCCTTCTCCTGCTTTGTCTGCCCTCATTGGTCTGCAAGAACTGTCCCTGGCCAACTTTGATCAAACTCTTGAGGATATGGTCCCAGAAGACTTGTTATCAGAGCCAGTGGATGATGATGCAACGGAGGCTCGCGTTGTCGTGCCTGATGCTGGACTGAGGTCATCCCGTGCCTCGTCGACCTTAGAGCGCGATCTCGAGGGTCGGGAGACTGACTTGGATCATCCCGGTCCTATGGAAGTAGTTGAGGGTCCATCAACCTTAGAGGTGGTTACTGCAGAGAGCCTGGACCTCAAGAATGGTGCTGACACATGCCCAGCCCCCGAGGATGTCGCCGGGGATGACTTAGCTCGGGTGAAGAGTGTAAGCCACTGCCCAGCCCCTGAGGGTGCTACCGGGGATGATCCGGCTCAAGTGGGCAGTGCCAACTATAACCCAGCCCCCGAGGGTGCCCAAGCAGAGTCTCCTTCCTGTACTTCCATGGACGCTCACGCGGGATCTCCTCCACACTCTGGCTGTATGGTGGTAGCCCAGAATTTGGATCAAGGAGTCGCTTTAGAGGGCAGCGCCCCTGCTGACCGAGTGTTGGGCTCTGTTGAAGGTACTGAGTTGATCTCTGCTGATTCGTTGCAAACTGCTCCGAGTGGTGGCCTTACATCTGCTTATCAACTGGTCTCTCCTGATTTGGGGATACCTTCGTTCTTTTCCAACCTCTAGGTATTGTGATGTATTTTAGCTTGATTTTTACGTTGCCTGAACTTCTGTCATTATACTCATCTGTTCTCCTTATCAGGCTTTGGTGGATGGGATGGCTAGCCAGCTGAGGCTATAGGGTGCTTCCGCCCCAGAGGTAGCTTCATCTCTTGCATGTTGGAATCCAGTGTCACTTCAACGTCGCGTCTCTGAATTGGAGGCAAACAACGCTGGTTAGTGCTTTTTTGCTTCTCTCTGCCTTCGCTGTGGACCGCCTTACCTTCTGACCCCATTTTGTTTGATTATCTCTTGCTAGGAGTGACTCGGCAGATTTCAATTCTTGAGGAAAAACACTCCCGAGATCTAGCTGAATTGGTTCAGCGATGCACTGACTTTGAGGAGAAGTACTCTCAGGGCCAAATTGAACTGGGTCAAGTCTCTGCTGCCTTGGATGACGCCAATGCCCTGAGTTCTTCTCTTCATGCTCAGCTTGATTCTGAAAAGGTAGTTTACAAAACTGTGCCTTGCCTTACTGTGCTCCTATTACTTGCTTAGTTTTTGAAGGAGCTGACTTTTGCTCGCAGGAAGAAAAGCGTATCCTTGCTGCTTCTCGTGACAATCTTGACAGATTATATCGTGATTCTAGCAACTCGCTGACCATCTTAGAGAGGAGTCACCGCTTTACCATGGAGGAATTGGACAATCAACGTTGTAGGCTGCAGGAATCCGCGGATGAAGTGACTCGCCTCAAGCAATTGATAATAGCAAAGGATGCCGCCATTAAAGAACTCCGAGCTTCCAAGAAATCCATTGTCCAGGAGTTAGAGACTGCTCGACTGGTTGCTAAAGTTGCCGAAGAAACTTCTGTTACTCTCAAAGCCCAGCGTGACAGAGCTATGGATAAGGCTATTCGGGCAGGACGAATACTGATGAGGAGACCCGGCGTGGTTGTTCCTGAAGACATAAGAGCTGATGTGAATGCTGCCCCTGATTCCTCGAGTCGCCCTTCTTCGTCGGTCGCTCCTGAGAAAGACTTTGCAAAATAAAGAAAAACTTTTGCGTGCTTTGAGTGCGCGGTTAGCATAATCGAGTATTTGTCAGAGGACATTAGTTCAGCGTTCGAATGATATAATGACTTTCTTATTGTATTAGAATTCATCAGTTCGTAAATTTATAGTAATGAAATGACGCATTATGAAATTTGTTTGTGGGATATGGAAGTCATCCCCTGAATTGTTGAGGCATGTTGCATCAGCTTAAGTCGTTGCCGATTTAAGTCCACTGCTCCGTTTGTAGGGCATAGTGGTCACCCCAAGTTAAGTAAGTATGAGCATGTTGCACCGCCTTAAGTCGTTGCCGACTTAAGTCGATTGCTCCGTTTGTAGGGCATAGTGGTCACCCCGAGTTAAGTAAGCGTGAGCATGTTGCACCGCCTTAAGTCGTTGCCGACTTAAGTCGATTGCTCCGTTTGTAGGGCATAGTGGTCACCCCGAGTTAAGTAAGCGTGAGCATGTTGCACCGCCTTAAGTCGTTGCCGACTTAAGTCGATTGCTCCGTTTGTAGGGCATAGTGGTCACCCCGAGTTAAGTAAGCGTGAGCATGTTGCAAAGCCTTAAGTCGTTGCCGACTTAAGTCGATTGCTCCGTTTGTAGGGCATAGTGGTCACCACGAGTTAAGTAAGAATGCGAGTCAATCGTAAACGAGCTGAGCGTCTTTGAAATCTCTTCTTTATTGACGACATATTTCCACTTTACAGAATACATTGTTGCCCTAGCAGTTTTGAAATACAGCTAGGGATAAAACTTTCTGAGGTGCTCTATGTTCCAGGAGTTCCCAACTTCTGTGCCATCCATCTGAGTGAGGCGATACGATCTGGGTCTAGTGACTTCTGTTACTATGAAGGGTCCTTCCCATAAAGGTGATAACTTGTGTCGTCCCTCCCCCGTTAGAATTCGGCGGAGGACGAGGTCTCCTACTGAAAAGAACCGTTGCCGCACAGCCTTGTCGTGATAGCGCCTTAGAGTCTGCTGGTACCGTGCTGATTGGATTACCGCATTCAGCCGCTCTTCCTCAAGTACATCAATGTCCTCCAGCCTGGTGGCCTCAGCTTCTGCTATGCTTTCGAAGATCAACCTTGGCGCCCCAAACTTGAGATCAGCAGGTAGCACTGCCTCCGACCCATAGACCATGAAGAAAGGAGTGTTTCCATGCAGGGCTCGGCTAGGTTGGGTTCTTAGGCTCCAAACGACATAGGGCAATTCCCTTATCCACTTGCCTGCAAATTTTTCATTCTTATCGAAGACCTTTTTCCTGAGTGCCTCCAATATCATCCCGTTGGCTCGCTCAACCTGCCCGTTGGCTCTTGGATGGGCTACAGATGCATACTTGATCTGAATGTTCTTTTGCTCGCAGAAGTCAAAGAATTCTGAACTTGTGAAGTTGGATCCTAAATCAGTTATGATGCTGTTTGGTATCCCGAATCTGAATATTATGTCTTGTATGAATTCCACGGCCTTAGCAGAGGTTAAAGACGCAATGGGCTTGAACTCTATCCATTTAGTGAATTTGTCAATCGCTACCAATACATGAGTGTATCCCCCTTGAGCTTTCTTGAAAGGTCCAATCATATCCAGTCCCCAGCATGCGAAAGGCCAAGTTACTGGTATGGTCTGCAGTTGCTGTGCTGGCATGTGTTGTTGCTTTGACAAGTATTGGCAGGCTTCGCACTTCTGAACTAACTCGGCTGCATCGTTCTTCGCTGTCGGCCAATAGAATCCTGACCTGAAAACCTTCCCGACTAGTGTTCTGGATGCTGCATGTATTCCACATTGCCCTGCATGGACCTCTTCCAGAAGTTGCTTCCCAGTGGTCGGGAGAATGCACTTCATGAGGATGCCTGATGCGCCCCTTCTGTACAGTATTTCCCCAATGAGTGTATAGTGAGCCGACTGTCTTGCAATGCGTTCTGCTGAATTCTTATCGTCTGGTTCTTCTTCATTCTTTATATACTTAATGATCGGCCTTCTCCAGTCGTCAGAGTCTGACTCGGGTTGATCTATGATGTTGCACTCTTCTGTTTGACCCATTGGGATACTCGGCTGCAGAATTTCTTGCACGAAAACTCCGGGTGGTACCTGAGTTCGACTGGACCCTAGCTTGGACAGTACATCGGCTGCTGTGTTCTGATCTCTTTCTACATGATGAAATTCCAGACCCTCGAATTTTTCTTCCAGCTTTCGGACGGCAGTGCAGTATTTTCCCATTGAATCGCTTGAGCAATCCCACTCCTTGTTTATCTAGCTGATGACTACCAGAGAGTCCCCGTATACCATTAATCTTCTGACGCCCAATGATATGGCAATGTTCAATCCATGGATCAAAGCTTCATACTCGGCTGCATTGTTGGAGGCCGGGAATAGCAACTGGAGGGCGTACTTGAGGTGTTCGCCTCCAGGCGCAGTGAAGAGAATCCCTGCTCCTGCTCCCTGTAGCTTCAGTGAGCCGTCAAAATACATTCGCCATACTTCTGCAGTCTCCGGGTTGTCGGGTACTTGTTGTTCGGTCCACTCTGATACGAAATCAACCAGTGCTTGAGTTTTGATGGCAGTGCGAGGTCGGAACTCGATGTCATGAGATCCCAGCTCACAAGCCCACTTGGCTATTCGACCAATGGCTTCCTTGTTGTGAAGAATATCCCCTATTGGAAAACTTGTAACTACTATGACTTTGTGGTCGTCAAAGTAGTGACGCAGCTTGCGGGCAGTTAGAAGTACTGCGTATAATAACTTCTGAACTTGAGGATACTTTTTCTTTGAGGGGTATAGGACTTCACTAATGAAGTAAACAGGATGTTGTACTGGATAGGCATGTCCTTCTTCTACTCGCTCGACTACCAACGTGGTGCTTACCACGTGAGTCGTGCAAGAGATATACAGTAGCAAATCTTCAGCTGGTTGAGTTGACGTAGCTCGCCGGGGTGGTTTTAGTACTGGTGGTGTTGTCAAGAATTTTTTCAGAGCATCTAGAGCTTCTTGTGCTTCTGAAGTCCATTGAAACTTATCCACCTTCTTGAGTAACTTGTAAAATAGCAAACCTTTTTCTCCTAGCCTGGATATAAATCTGCTCAAAGCTGCCATACATCCAGTAAGTCGCTGAACCTTCTTTTGCGATCGAGGTGCTTCCATCTTCATGATAGCTTCAATCTTATCTGGATTAGCCTCAATTCCCTAGTGTCTAACGATAAACCCGAGCAACTTTCCTGCTGGTACCCCGAAAACACATTTCTCGGGATTAAGCTTCCATCTATATCGCCTCAGACTGTTGAAAACCAGTTGTAAGTCTTCGATGAAGTTTTTTGAGTCCTGCGTTTTGATTACCACGTCATCCATGTAGGCCTCCACACGCTTGCCCCAGTGATCGGCTAAGCATGTTTGAATGGCTCTCTAGTAAGTTGCCCCAGCGTTTTTGAGGCCAAACGGCATGGAGGTATAACAGAAAGCACCAAACGGAGTAATGAATGCAGTTTTTTCTTCATCTTCCTTTGCCAGACTAATCTGATGGTATCCGGAATAGCAATCCAGGAAAGACAGCATAGAACATCCAGCGGTGGAGTCCACCACCTGATCTATCCTTGGGAGCCCGAAAGGATCCTTCGGACAGTGTTTGTTGAGATCAGTATAATCAACACACATGCGCCAATCCACTTTATTCTTTTTGAGTACAAGAACAGGGTTGGCTAACCACTTGGGATGTAATACTTCTCTAATGAATCCAGCCGCGACCAAGCGAGCTAACTCGATGCGAATGGCTTCTCTCTTGTCGGGTGTGAAACGACGCAGTTTTTGCCGAATCGGTCTCGCCTGGGGATAGACCTTCAATTTGTGCTCGGCCAGTTCTCTTGGGACCCCCGGCATATCCGCAGGTTGCCATGCGAATATATCTCGGTTATCTTGCAGAAACTGGACGAGCGCGCTTTCCTATTTGTCGTCCAAGCTGGAGCTGATGATAGCCGTTTTGCGCTCATTAGCGAACCCCAGGTTGATTCTTTTGGTTTCTTCAGTCGGCCGCATAGAGGTCGCGGTCTGAGCTTCGCTTGCCGGTACTGCGAGGTCTTCCTCAGGCTTAGAGTTCGCCAGTGTGGAAGGGGCCGTCGATGGCTTGGTGGTGAGAGCTGCTTGAATAGCCACTCGGAAACACTCTGCGGCGCCTTGGAAGTCGGCGCGCACAGTTATGATCCCTTGCGGTCCTGGCATCTTCAGTATCATGTATGTGTAATGCGGAATGGCCATGAACTTGGCCAATCCAGGCCTCCCGATGATGGCGTTGTACCCGCAGTCAAAGTTCGCCACTTCAAACCTTAGGAACTCGGTTCTGTAGTTCTCCGGAGTTCCGAAGGTGACTGGCATGTAGATGTGGCCCAATGGGTACTCCCCTTCTGTCGGCACGATGCCGAAGAAAGGAGTGTCCGACTCGCGGAGCTCTTTGAGGCGAACCCCTAAGCCTTGAAGTGTCTGGGGGAAGGTGACGTTGATGCTGCTCCCCCCGTCCACCAGCACTTTCTTTACCCGGCTTTCTCGGATCACCGGATCGACGAGGAGCGGATATTTGCCTGGATGGTCGAAGTTGAGCCATTGATCTCCCCAAGTGAAAGTGATCGGGTGTTCCGATCACTGGTATGGGGCGGGAGGACCGGTGGTTGCCACCAATATCTGGCGGTTGTTGAGCTTTTGTTGTCTTTTGCTCTCCTGCGACCAATGTCCGCCGAAGATGATGTTGACCTCCCTGTCGATGCGTGGGAAAGCTCCTCCCCCTCCTTCCTCCTGCCGATGAGGTTGTCGTGGTTCATCTGGTCCTCCCCTCGATGGAGGAGGAGGTAGAGGTTGGAAGGGTCGGCCATGCCCAACAGAGTGCTTGAAGTCCCGGCAGTTGCGAAGAGTATGGCGCATGTCCTTGTGGCATGGGCATTGGGCGTCGAGGATGTCGTCCAGCGTGCGCTCGCCTCTGCGAGGTCCTCCTCGGGCGCGAGAGGCAGGTGGTCCAGCGGCGTGCACTTCTTCGCGAGGCCTCTTCTCCCAGCGTTTGTCGGGTGGCTGGTTCGCGTCGCGTCGTGGTGCTGCCGGTGCAGGCTTTGCTCCTCCGATGAGGTCCTGAGCTCGCTCGTCGGCGGTGATGTAGAGGTCGGCTTCCCGGAACAGCTCCTCGGAAGTAGTCGGCGCTTTCTGTAGTATGGCTCTGACAAAAGCCGAGTCGTTGGATCCTCTGTAGAAGTCCTCGATCACGGCCGCCTCCGTGACCTCGGGGATACGATTTCTCATGGTCTGGAACCTTTTGAGGTACGACCGAAGAGCCTCATCCCCCCGGCGCTTGATGGATTTGAGGTCCCACGGTTGCGCCGGCTTGTCGGAGAGGGACTGGAAGTTGGCGGTGAAGCGTCGACTAAAGTCCCCCCAGTCGTCGATGCAGTGTCGGGGTAGATGTCGCAGCCACTGCAGCGCGTCTTGCCCAAGGACGATGGGTAAATAAGCGGTCATCACGTCTTCGGATGCCCTGGCAGCCCGGGCAGCGGTGGTGTAGATGGCTAGCCAACCCCCTGGATCCTGCTTAGGTTCATATTTGTCGACATTGGATACCTTGAAGTTGGGAGGCCATTGGACGGCCCTAAGGCGCGGAGTAAGAGCGGACACTCCGCACGTGTCCTCCTGTCGTCGGGGACGATGTCCGTCCTGGGGAGGGGAGTTGCGATTGTAGTTCCTCGACCGTCCCCGGGTGGTTCCGCCAGTTGAGGCCGTTGCCGACTCAGTTCCGGTGGCTTGGCTCTGAGTCGGGATGCCATGATCCCTGTCGTACTCCTCCCGACGGCGAATCTCGTTCTCATGCCGCCGCTCGCGCGAAGCATTGATGGAGCTTCGCGCGTCTCGGCGACTGTTGATGGCGTGTCGTAGATCGTCCGGCGGGTGAGCAAGCGGTAGAAGATGGTTGGCCGCCTGGGTGAACAGTCGTCGGTAGCCCTCAGCGTCAGGAGTTCGAGGAAGTCCATCAGCTATCCGAGCCAATACCCCTCCGACTTCGCTCGGTGTGTTCATAGCTCGGGCGAAGTCGGGGTTCAGGTTACGCCCAAAGAATGGATTCTCCCGGCGTTGCCTTGCATCTTGCTCAGCCTGTTCCTGAGCTCGTCGGCGATCACGTCGTCGGGAGTTCCTTCGTTCTCTGAAGACGCGTTCTTCTGGGGTTTCTCCTATCTCCGAGACCTCGTCTCGCGAGACAGGCTGTTCCGGATTCCGCTCTTCGGTCGCGTGATGTCGTCAAACGTTCCTGCGCCGGTTCCTCCGTCGTTGGGACTCTCGTTGAGGCGGTTCTTCCCCGGGTACGGTTGGCTCGTCGTCGGAGACGATAGGCGACTCCACTCTCCCGATGAAGAGGACGTCGGGGTAGAATGGTGCTGCTGTCTTGGTGAGCTTTTTCCCGTTCTCCTTTGAGGCATGAGGAACGGAAAGAGCAACTCGCTTCTCCCTGGTTTCCTTCTTCCTTGCGATCTGTGTCCACTCTTTCGTCGGAGAGGTAGGCAGTGGAGTTCTCTGGGTCAGCGAGCCCTCAGCCCCCGACTTTCCAGAGGCGATCTTCTTCCGGAAAGCTGGAGGTTGTGTTTCTCCGGTATTTTCGGAGTTCGTTGGGAGAGACTTCTTTTCCGGTGGATCCACGATACGGTGCAGAATTCCTTCTTCATCCGCTATGGATGAGATTGTTCCGAAGCAGAATACGAATCCGGGACGCAGGGTGATCTTGCTGTAGAAGGTGACAGCCATTGAGCTAGCTTGGATCGTCGACACACCCCCTACCTGGCGCGCCAGCTGTCGGTGTTTTGGGTCCGACCGCACACCCGGGGTTGCTCCTCAAGGTGTTTTTAGGAGTAGGACGGTGTCGACGACTGTAGCAAAATGGTTCGTGCCGATCGCATGAGGGACAGTGGACAAGGTTTACAGGTTCGGGCCGCTTGGAGATGCGTAACACCCTACGTCCTGGTATGCTCGGTGAATGTGGTTACAAGAGAGCTCTCTGGATCGAGAATACAGAGAGTTGACGTGGTGGCTAAGTAAAGGGTCGATCGTTCTGAAGGGGTGGTCCCTAGGCCTTATATACTCGACCGTGGGGCAGTACACGCGGATAAGATAACAATAAGTAGCTAAAAGATAGCGAACCTCTTGAGATTATCCCTACGTAACCCTCGCCGACTTATCCTCGCATGGCTTCGTTGCATGGAGGCTCTAGTGCGGGAAAGTCGGATCTCTGTTGCAGTCACTCGCTCGACGCTGTGGGTCGTCCGGGTTTGCACCAATCCGGCCTCATGTCGTTCTGCTTTGCTGGTTGTTTCTCCCCAGGCCCACGAAAGAATGACCTTACGATTTATTAGGCCCTTGGGCCTTTCATGAGGTCCTTTGCTCTTTTAGTGGACCCAGGGGATATCTATCCCCCATAACAGCCTCGACGACGAGGACTGTGGCCCGAGTCACGAATGTTTCCACGTCGATCTAGAGGGTCTCGACGAAGGCAACCACCTTGGTATGCCGGAGGACGGCGATCCCTCTAGGCCTGCACCTCGCGTTGACATCCTTCGGGAGCTAGCTGTGGTCCCAGTCCCTGCGGGGGGTCAGGACACACAGCTCGAGCAAATCTGCGAGATGCAGGCCAGGCTCGACGAGGAAGCAGGACAACTTGTGCAGCTCCGGCAGAACATCGGGCAGGAGCGGGCAGGCCGAGCACCAGCCGGAGAAGCGTGTCATCTGGCCAGGACGTCCAGCACCGCATCGCCGATAATGCCAGGGCAAGGCTGCCCCCGGTTTCCAATGGGGTCGGCCAGAACCTGGTTGCAGCGGTAATACTACTCCGAGCGATGCCGGAACCATCCACCACCGAGGGGCGGCATATCCAGGGAGAGCTCAAGAATCTCCTGGAGGATGCTGCGGTCCGACGGGCCGAAAGCTCTGCCTCCCGAAGGCAAGGATACCCCCCGAAGCATCGCACCGCGACTTCCCGATTCATGCGGGAAGCCTCGGTCCACACTAGGCGCACGCGGGACACAGCGCCTGCGGCCCCGGGTCACCTCGGCAACGAGCACCACCACCGCGACCGTCGAGCCCGCCTCGACGAGAAGGTGCGCCGAGGCTACCACCCCAGGCGTGGGGGACGCTACGACAGCGGGGAGGATCAGAGTCCTTCGCCCGAACCACCCGGTCCGCAAGCTTTCAGCCGGGCCATACGACGGGCGCCGTTCCCGACCCGGTTCCGGGCCCCGACTACCATCACCAAGTACTCGGGGGAGACGAGGCAGGAACTGTGGCTCGCGGACTACCGGCTGGCCTGCTAGCTGGGTGGAACGGACGATGACAACCTCATCATCCGCAACCTCCCCCTGTTCCTCTCCGACGCCGCCCGAGCCTGGCTGGAGCATTTGCCTCCTGCGCAGATCTCCAACTGGGACGACCTGGTCAAAGCCTTCGCCGACAACTTCCAGGGCACATACGTGCGCCCTAGGAACTCTTGGGATCTCCGAAGCTGCCGTCAGCAGCCGGGAGAATCCCTGTGGGATTACATCCAGCGATTCTCGAAGCAGCGCATCGAGCTGCCCAACATCACCGGCTCAGATGTCATCGGCGCGTTCCTCGCCGGCACCACTTGCCGCGACCTGGTGAGCAAGCTGGGTCGCAAGACTCCCACCAGGGCGAGCGAGCTAATGGACATCGCCACCAAGTTTGCCTCTGGCTAGGAGGCGGTCGAGGCCATCTTCCGGAAGGACAAGCAGCCTCAGGGGCGCCAGCCGGATGACATCCCCGAGGCGTCTGCTCAACGCGGCGCGAGGAAGAAGTGCAAGAAGTAGTCGCAAGCGAAACGCGACGCCACCGACGCCGACCTTGTCACCGCCGCCGAGCACAAGAACCCTCGGAAGCCTCCCGGAGGCGCCAACTTGTTCGACAAGATGCTCAAGGAGTCGTGCCCCTATCATCAGGGTCCTGTCAAGCACACCCTTGAGGAGTGCGTCATGCTTCGGCGCTACTTCCACAAGGCCGGGCCACCGACGGAAGGTGGCAGGGCCCCCGACAACGACAAGAAGGAAGCTCACAAGGCAGAGGAGTTCCCCGAGGTCCATGACTACTTCATGATCTACGGTGGGCAAGTGGCGAACGCCTCGGCTCGGCATCGCAAGCAAGAGCGCCGGGAGGTCTGCTCGGTAAAGGTGGCGGCGCCAGTTTACCTAGACGGGTCCGACAAGCCCATCACGTTCGACCAAGGCGACCACCCCGACCGCGTGCCGAGCCCGGGGAAGTACCCGCTCGTTGTTGAACCTGTCATCGGCAACGTCAGGCTTACCAAGGTCCTCATGGACGGAGGCAGCAGCCTCAACATCATCTAAGCCGACACCCTCGGGCTCCTGCAGATCGATCTGTTCTCGATCCGGGCCGGCGCGGTGCCCTTTCACGGGATCATTCCCGAGAAGCGCGCCCAGCCCCTTGGACAACTCGATCTACCCGTCTGCTTCGGGACTCCCTCCAACTTCCGAAAGGAAACCCTCACGTTCGAGGTGGTCGGGTTCCGAGGAACCTACCACGCGGTGCTGGGGAGACCATGCTACGCCAAGTTCATGGCTGTCCCCAACTACACCTACCTCAAGCTCAAGATGTCGGGCCCCAATGGGGTCATCACCGTCGGCCCCACATACCGACACGCGTACGAATGCGACGTGGAGTGCGTGGAGTACGCCGAGGCTCTCGCCGAATCCGAGGCCCTCATCACCGACATGGAAAACCTCTCCAAGGAGGCGCCAGATGCGAAGCGCCATGCCGGCAACTTCGAACTAGCAGAGGCGGTTAAATCCATCCCTCTCAACCCCAGCAACGACACCTCCAAGCAGATCCGGATTGGCTCCAAGCTCGACCCCAAGTAGAAAGCAGTGCTCGTCGACTTTCTCCGCGCGAACGCCGAGGTTTTTGCGTGGAGTCCCTCGGACATGCCTGGCATAACGAGGGATGTCGCCGAGCACTCACTGGATATCCGAGCTAGAGCCCGACCCGTGAAGCAGCCTCTGCGCTGATTCGACGAAGAAAAGCGCAGAGCCATAGGCGAGGGGATCCACAAGCTGATGGCTACAGGGTTCATCAAAGAGGTATTCCATCCTGAATGGCTCGCCAACCCTGTGCTTGTGAAAAAGAAAGGTGGGAAATGGCGTATGTGTGTAGACTACACTGGTCTAAACAAAGCATGTCCGAAGGTTCCCTACCCTCTGCCTCGCATCGATCAAATTGTGGATTCCACTGCTGGGTGCGAAACCCTGTCGTTTCTCGATGCCTACTCAAGGTATCACCAAATCAAGATGAAAGAGTCCGACCAGCTCGTGACTTCTTTTGTCACACCTTTTGGCATGTACTGCTACGTTACTATGCCATTCGGTTTGAGGAATGCGGGTGCGACATACCAAAGGTGCATGAACCACGTGTTCGGACAGCACATTGGCCGAACGTTCGAGGCTTACGTCGATGACATCGTAGTCAAGACGAGGAAAGCCTTCGACCTCCTCTCCGACCTTGAAACGACATTCAAGTGTCTCAAGGCGAAAGGCGTAAAACTCAATCCCGAGAAGTGTGTCTTCGGAGTCCTCCGAGGCATGCTCCTGGGGTTCATCGTCTCCGAGCGGGGCATCGAGGCCAACCCGGAGAAAATCGCGGCCATCACCAACATGGGGCCTATCAAGGACTTGAAAGGAGTACAGAGGGTCATGGGATACCTTGCGGCTCTCAGCCGCTTCATCTCGCGCCTCGGCGAAAGAGACCTGCCCCTGTATCGCCTCTTAAGGAAGACCGAGCGCTTTACTTGGACCCCCGAGGCCGAGGAAGCCCTCGAGAACTTGAAGGCGCTCCTTACAAGCGCGCCCATCCTGGTGCCCCCCCGCTACCGGAGAAGCCCTCTTGATCTACGTCGCCGCTACCACTCAGGTGGTCAGCGCCGCGATCGTGGTCGAGAGACGAGAAGAAGGGCACGCACTGCTCGTCTAGAAGTCGGTCTACTTCATCAGTGAGGTACTGTCCGAGACCAAGATCTGCTACCCTCAAATTCAGAAGCTGTTGTACGCGGTAATTCTGACACGGCGAAAGCTACGACACTACTTCGAGTCTCATCCGGTGACTGTGGTGTCATCCTTCCCCCTGGGGGAGATCATCCAGTGCCGAGAGGCCTCGGGTAGGATTGCAAAGTGGGCGGTGGAGATCATGGGCGAGACAATCTCGTTCGCCCCTCGGAAGGCCATAAAGTCCCAAGTCTTGGCGGACTTTGTGGCTGAATGGGTCGACACCCAGCTTCCAACAGCTCCGATCCAACCGGAACTCTCGACCATGTTTTTCGACGGGTCGCTGATGAAAAAAGGAGCAGGCGCGGGCCTGCTCTTCATCTCACCCCTCGGAAAGCACCTCCGCTATGTGCTGCGCCTCCATTTCCCGGCGTCCAACAACGTGGCCGAGTATGAGGCTCTGGTTAACGGGTTGCGCATCGCCATCGAGCTAGGGGTCTGGCGCCTCGACGCTCGCGGCAACTCGCAGCTTGTCATTGACCAAGTCATGAAGATCTCCCACTACCGCGACCCGAAGATGGAAGCCTACTACGACGAGGTTTGGCGCCTGGAGGACAAGTTTTACGGGCTCGAGCTCAACCACGTCGCTCGACGATACAACGAGACTGCAGATGAGCTGGCTAAGATAGCCTCGGGGTGGACGACGGTTCCTCCGGACGTCTTCTCCCGAGACCTACATCAACCCTCCGTCAAGACCGACGACACTCCCGAGCCCGAGAAGGCCTCAGCTCTACCCGAGGCGCCCTCGACTCAGCCCGAGGCACCCTCGGCCCCCGAGGGTGAGGCACTGCGCGTCGAGGAAGAGCGGAATGGGGTCACGCCTAATCGAAACTGGCAGACCCCATACCTGCAATATCTCCACCGAGGAGAGCTACCCCTCGATAGAGCCGAAGCTCGGCGACTGGCGCGGCGCGCCAAGTCGTTCGTCTTGCTGGGTGACGGAAAGGAGCTCTACCACCGTAGCCCCTCAGGCATCCTTCAACGATGCATATCCGTCGCCGAAGGTCAGAAGTTATTGCAAGAAATACACTCGGGGGCTTGCGGTCACCACGCAGCACCTCGAGCCCTCATGGGAAACGCCTTCCGACAGGGTTTCTACTGGCCAACCGCGGTGCCCGACGCCACTAGGATTGTACGCACCTGCCGAGGGTGTCAATTCTACGCAAGGCAGACTCACCTGCCCGCTCAGGCTCTGCAAACAATACCCATCACCTGGCCATTTGCTGTGTGGGGTCTGGACCTCGTCTGTCCCTTGCAGAAGGCACCCGGGGGCTTCACGCACCTGCTGGTCGCCATCGACAAATTCTCCAAGTGGATCGAGGTCCGACCCCTAAACAGCATCAGGTCCGAACAGGTGGTGGCATTCTTCACCAACATCATCCATCGCTTTGGGGTCTTGAACTCCATCATCACTGACAACGGCACCCAGTTCATTGGCAGAAAGTTCCTGGACTTCTGCGAGGATCACCACATCCGGGTGGACTAGGCCGCCGTAGCTCACCCCATGACAAATGGGCAGGTAGAGTGTGCCAACGGCATGAATCTACAAGGACTCAAGCCGAGGATCTACAACGACCTCAACAAGTTTGGCAGGCGATGGATGAAGGAACTCCCCTCGGTGGTCTGGAGTCTGAGGACGACGCCAAGCCGAGCCACGGGCTTCACGCCGTTTTTTCTAGTCTATGGGGCCGAGGCTATCCTGCCCACAGACTTAGAATACGGCTCCCCGAGGACGGGGGCATACGACGCCCGAAGCAACCAGACAAACCGAGAAGACTCACTGGACCAGCTGGAGGAGGCTCGGGACATGGCCTTACTACACTCGACGCGGTATCAGCAGTCCCTGCGACGCTACCACGCCCGAGGGGTCCAGTCCCGAGACCTTCAGGTGGGCGACTTGGTGCTTCAACTACGACACGACGCCCGAGGGCGCCATAAGCTCACGCCTCCCTAGGAAGGGCCGTTCATCATCGCCAAGATTCTGAAGCCCAGAACATACAAGCTGGCCAACAGTCAAGGCGAGGTCTACAGCAACGCTTGGAACATCCGACAGCTACGTCGCTTCTACCCTTAAGATGTTTTTAAGTCGTTCATGTACCTGCTTTACATACATAAGCAAAGTCTAACCTTCAAGGAAGGGTCAGCCTTGCCTCGGCAAAGCCCGACCCTCCCTCGGGGGCTAGAAGGGGGGAACCCCCTCTGCGTCAAAATTATCCTCGGAAAAGGTCTTCCGCCAAAACGACTTTCGTGTCTCCCGGCTATGTCAGTAACAGAACCCCGAGAAACGAATAAGAGTGCATGTAAGCGGCAAGGCCGACCGAGCCGAGGGACTCCTACGCCTCCGGGATACGGATACCTCGCTCGTCACCTACCACGAAAAATAACTCTTACTTGGGTAAGCGATCCTGCTACTGACGAACAAGTCCGGGTATGCGAAACAGGAAGAAAAAGACACAGCTTTATATCACGACGACAAAGTGTTTAGGCCTCGACGGCCGCGAAAGACACACACGTGTTCAAAACAAACTGCTCCGGCAGAATCAAGCATCGCCTGGGGGAGGAGTGGCACCCTCGGCTTCATCTCCGACCTCAGCGCCGTCTCCACCCTCGGCAAGATCCGCCCCGACCTCGAACGGCGGCGCAGGTGGAAGGATCTCCACCTCGAAGGTGGATGCCAGCACCGCGCTCGGGCCCGCGGCGGCCGCGTCAAGCCTTTAAACTTCGGCCAGGGCAGCTTCATCTTCGTCGGGAAGACAATACCCCTCGCTGACCCGCTCCAGATCCACATCATAGTGGGAAGCGAGCACGGCGAAGGCCCGCCTAACACCGTGATGCAGCGCCTCGCGGAGTCTGCCGCGTGCGTGGTCGCCCAAGGCCTGCAGGCGACTCTGAGGGGAGCTTCCCGAGGGGACGTCGTCAAGGCCGAAGATCTGGCAAAAGGCTGAGATAGCCTCGGACATGGCCGCGCAGTCGGCCTCCTTCTGCTCAACGGCCTGGGCAAGTGCCTTGGCGGACTCGCTGAGGGCAAACTCGAGCTCTGCAAACAGCCAAAGCAGAAGTCTTCAAACGCAAGTTGAAGAGTAAAGCTAAATCAAAACCTCAAAACAGCCAAGACATACCTTCCACCCGGATACGCTGCTCCGAGGCTGCGGCTTGGGCGGACTGAGCAGACCCGATGGCCACGGCCAGGTCCGCCGCAAGGGCTCTGGCCCGAGCGGACGCCTCGACTAGCTGGCCTCCAAGGGCCTTAGCCCGGCTTTTAGCCTCGGCGGCCCGGCCCCAAGATTGATCCCGCTCACCGATGACCTAGCCAAGCTCCGACTGCCACCGCTGCGCCTCTGCGCGTGCCGCCGCTGCCTCTGCCCCCAGCTCGTCACTGAGCAAATGAAGGTCTGCCGCCTCGGCGCTCCGTTGGGAGAGGCGCTCGGTAGCCTCGGCAAGCGCGGTCCTCAGAAACCGCAGCGAACCCCAGACGTCGCCCTCGCGGTGAATGAAAGATGACTTGGCGGCGCTCAGATCCGTCAGATCCTGAGGAAGGGAAGCGGGGCATCACGAAGAATGCCTTGATCACGTAAAAGGTATGCCTGAAATCCTTACCTGGAGGATCCTGGGAACGTCCCTAGAAAGGACCTCCAGGGTTGACCGAAGCGACCCCACCGTTGCCTCGGCACGCTCACGAAGCTCATCCCAAGACCGCTCCTCTCGCTCATCGTCAAGAACGAAGAGGGGTTTCGAAGCACCACGGGCCCAGAACCGGAGCGGCTGATGCCACTCGCTGGGACTACGCCACGCGAGGACGAGGTCGCCGCTCCCCAGGACGGGCCGCGGTTCTGCGCCCCCTTCTCCAAGGCATCGGCACCCCCTGCAGTCGGCGCATAGGGAACCTCCTTGGCTAAGGGGGCAGGGTTCTGATCGTCGGCCTCAAGTAGTGGCGCCTCGGCCATCTCAGCATCGGCGGCAACGGGTAGCTCCACAGCCAGAGCAGCAACGGCCTCGGCAGAAGCCGGTGCCAGCACCGGCAACACGACTGGTGGGCTCAAGGCCATGGCCACGCCAGCCGTCTCCCTCGACTCGACGGCCGCCTCGACGGAGGGGTCAGCCTCGGGAGCTCGCCCCACGGCAACTTATGCCGCCTGAACCCCCTGCTCGGGGGCACCTTGTGCAGAGGCCAGCCGGCCGGCGAGGCCCGATGCCGCACCAGCTGCAGAAGCTGACGCCGTCTTAAGGGCCTTCTAGGGAGCCAGACCGGTAGAGCTGTGCCTCCGTTTGCTGGGAAGAAAGGGAAAAGCAAGATCAGGGCACACGAAGAAGGAGCCGGGACAGAGGTATCCTCAGATACTTACCCACTCCGGGCCACGACCAATCGTGCCTGCGGGGAGGCCCCTCGAGCCTTGGTCCCCGCGGGCACCACCAAGGTTTGCCCCGCTGCCAGCTTCGGCACCATCCCTGCCTCGGGCGCCCGGGGCGCCGAAGGGACGGTCCGCCCAGGCGCGGACACGGCGACCCGAGGATCGGTCTCCTCTGCTGCCGGCATGGGCAACAACTCTGGGGGAATAGGCGGGACAGCCTGACTCCCCGGGGTCACCTCAGCTACCTTGGCCAAGGGGTCAAGTACCCCCTGGGCCTGCCCCTGTTCTTCGGGTCGGGACCCTGATGCCCCGGCCCCAGATACCAACAGCATCGGCCCACTCAGGGGCTGGCTCGACGACCCCTGGCCCAGCCTCAGATCTGGACTGAGGCCAAGGCGGGTGGCCATGTCATCGTCTTCATCATCATCGTCGTCGTTGTCATCATCAGGCGTCACCGGTGACGGCTCCCTCGGGAGCTCGTCCCTCTCCTGCCGCCGACGACGCTTCTCCAAAGCGTCCCGAGCCCGCGTCCGCTCGCGGGCCCGAGCCTTCTTCGCGTCCTTCTACTCCTTCTTCTTCTCCGGAGCAACCCTCCGCGTGGCTCGGTCCACCACGTCCTCCGGGACCGGTGGCAGGGAAGGCTTGTGAGACCCCAGCTCCTGAAGACGAACGAAAAGTCTCGACTGTGAGAACCAAGGGCAATCAGACACAAGAAAGAAGAAGGAGCGGACGCTCACCAGGGACATGCACCCGCGCTCGAGACGCATCGGGAGCTGGATAAGGGCACCGGCGTCTAGCCTCCCTACCGTGTCGGCTACCCGCCTGTGGAGGTCATCGGCGGGGAGGGGGACTGAGGTCATCTGCGAACCCTCCAAGTCGACCCCCGGTGTCATCTCTGAAAGCAGCAGTCGTCGCTCCGTCAAGGGGAGCACCCTCCGGCGATGGATGGCGGCAACCACCCCCGCGGCGGTGATCCCTCCCTCTCGCAGCTTCTCCAAGGCCTCCAGAAGGGGCTGGAGATTCTTCTGCCTCTCGCGCGGGGCCCCATAGCGCTAATTGCTACCGGCGGTGGTCACCACTCGTTGAGAAAACAACGGGAGCCTCCAATCGTCATTCCGGAGGTAAAACCACCGGCGCTGCCACCCCTTGTTCGAAGACACAAGGATGGCGGGGATGTACTGTTGCGCACGTGCCTGCCTCAACTAGAGGATGCAGCCACCGGCCCGCACCGCCATGCGGACTCTCTTCTCCCCCGTCACCGAGGCAAAAGGCTCCGCGAAGAAGAGATGAGTCCACAGATCCCAGTGGGGGTCAATCCCCAAAAATCCTTCGCAAACCGCCACGAAGATGGCCGCTTGCACGATGGAGTTGGGGCTAAGGTTGTGCAGCTCCACCCCATAGTGATGCAGGAGCGCCCGCATAAAACGGCTTGCTGGCACGCCAAACCCCCGCTCATGGAAGGAGACGAAACTCAGCACATACCCCGGCGGCGGGTTCGGGTCGGCCCCGCTCGAAGGGACCATCCACTCCGGCCACAGAACATCAGAGAGGGGGCGAAGCAAGCCATCGGCAACAAGGGCCTCCAGGTCGTCCACCGTGACAGTGGAGAAAGGCCATGGGTTGCGAGGCGGAACGATGGTTACCCGGTCGGCCATCGCCCAACAAAGGAGGTGGCAGCGGGGCGGACAAGGTGCGAGGTTTTCTTTCTCTGGCTATTCCCTCAGGTTGCGAAAACCTAAGTAGAGGTGAGCAGCAGAGTAAAGAACCACCACCAAACCCTCCTTCGAATGTATAAAGACCCGGGCAAGACCTGTTCAACGCTCCGCCCGAACCCGCCGCGAAATCCAAAACTCGAAGGCGAAACGCCCGTTCCTCGAACGGCTCGCGCATGCGCAACGGCTGCCCCGCGAACCACTCGTCCCATCACATTAACTCTGCGGCAGGACAGGCAACACCTTTGGTAGGTGAAGCGGGCGACGCTTCACCTCCGCCATAATGACCACATCAAAAAAGGTGTGCCACGACGTTCAATTTCGTATCCTTTTCTCGCTTCCCCTTTCTCTCTCTTGCTACAGGGACCGGGAAAGGGGATACTCCGAAAGGGATCCTTCTCCACGAAGGAAGCAGGCCCCAAGCCCCCCTACTGATAAGAGGTTCGAAGGCTCGCCCCTCGGAAGGGTTCGACAGCCGCCTCAGAGCGTTCGGGCTCCGCGCCCACTACTGGTCAGAGGTTCGAAGGCTGGCCCCTCGGAAGGGTTCAACAGTCGCCTCAGGCCACTCGGGCTCCGCGCCCACTACTGATTAGGGGTTCGTAGGTTGGCCCCTCGAAGGGTTCGACAGCCGCCTCAGAGCACGCAGAGCGAGGGATGACTCTGGGTACGTTTGATACATAACCAAGGCTCGGGCTACACTCCCGAGGTACCCTAGGACATTTTCGAGACCAACAGGAACGATTCTATAACTGAATCCCATCAGAGGGAGGCATCGAGCCCTCGGACCCTATCAAACGGGACCGGGTCCGGCAAATCACCTGCAGGTACTTTTGGAGCGCGCCTCTGGGCCACTAGTCGACCCTTATCGAACAAGGCACGGGCGTCCACTCGGATCACCCGTTAGCAACTCACTGGAGACACCATGTTCGGCGCCCTCCGAGGGCAACATGGCGCTTCCCCCCTCCTCGTTGCAGAAAGGCGACGCAGGGGCGTATGAAAAAAGCCGAGTCTGCCCTTGACCGTCCTCTCGCCCTGTGCAGAGGCTCGGGGGCTGCTCTCGCAAACCCGGCTCCGGCCAAACCGTTGACAGCGTTAACATACCAGCCCGAGAACACGGAACCTGACTATGCACCCGGGCAACAACCAGTTTGTGACACCCCAGTGTCACCTAGGGTTTCTCTTAAAATTCCAAACCAAGGACCATCATTTTATGTGAACCAAAGTAAGCATGAGCATCAAACTAACTTAAGAATGAAGAATTCACCAAGCATATACTTAAAAGTATCATGATCAAAACAAAGGGGTCTTTCAAAAGGTAAGAATGTTGTAACCCTAATATAAACCCTAAGTGAGCCCCATGAGCAAAATTCAAGAAAATAAGGAAAAAGGGCATGAAAAATTTAAAATTGTGACTTGAGCCAATTATAAAAATTGAAGTATATTTAATAAGCAACAAGAAAGGTTGAGAAAGCTTAGCCAAAATAACTCAAATAAAACCCCAAATCAAGCTTCTCATGTGGGGACTTAATGGGAATTCTGAATTTCAGAATTCTAAAATTCAGACCTTGAGCCAAAGATCAGGGATGTTCACCTTGATCCCTAACTCGAATCCTAATGGCCCCATTAACAAAAATGTGCCTAATTAACCCCTCTGTCATGTGCCAGGAGATGGCATTGGGACGCATGCCTCGGACACGTCAACCAGAGATTTTCTCCCTGTGTGTGGCAGTGAGACAAACAGGATTTCTCCCCTCTCTATCTCCTAATCGAGTCAGCAAAATTTGCTAGCCTCCACACACAAACGACAAAGGGACCTGAGAGGAAGAGATCTCTCAACGGGATTGTGGCCTTAATCTCAAAGATTTGGGCCCAATCCGCGTTTGAACTTGACCTCTCTCTGCGCTGCCGTGTGCTCGACGTTGTGCCAGGCGCCAGAGCGCGCACTGGCGTTCGCCGCGCACGCCCCGAGCGCATGTCAGAGCCCCGCCCTCGGCCGTGCTCGCCCGCGCCTATAAAGCCTCCCCGGGCGCGCCTCACTTCACCCTGTGCTCACCTTCACCGGCCAGCCCCCTCTCCTTAGCTCTGGTGAGCTCAATTCCGCCCGCCATTGCCGCCAGAGCTTCGGCCACCGTGGCCAGCCCACTCCAGCCACCCCCAAGTCGAGCCAGTGCTTCGGCTAGCTCCGCCAGTGGCCCGTAAAGCTTTCCAAGCCCTCGGACCAGGCCGGACTTCACCGGAGGCCCGAGATCGACCTCACCAGACTTCGGTCTTTCGCCGCCGCGCGCGGACAGAGCTAACCGGTGAGTCTCCGCCAATTCCTTGCACCCATATCTTCTCTGGCATCCAGTGAACCTCTCTGACCCGTCCAATTGAACTATCTTGCCGTGAGCAGGCCGGACTCCTCGCCGCCGATGAGCATCCCCGCCTGCGCACGTGGACCGGCCAACTCCGGCCATCCCCGACGGCGACCCGCACATCTCTGTGATCCCCGAGACCTCCCCTACGTCCTCGACCACTTCACCGGAGCAATCTCGCCGCCGGTAAGCCCCTCCGCCCTTTCTTCCGCCGCAGTTACTGTGTAAGATAGGAGAAGGACCTCGGGTTAGGATTTGGAGAACCCGAGGGGTTTTCTGTAACGTCAGTGACCCATGTGAATAGTAGCCTAGGGGCTGATCCACGAAGAAAACCTAAAATACCCGCCAGGGACCCCCGTGCAAAGTGGTTTTGCATTAAATCAATTCTGTTAATCTTTTAAAATGACCAGAGAAGTTAGAAAACCCATAACTTGATGAATTCTTAATAAAAAGTTGTCAAACTAATTTTGCTAAATCCTAAATACTATGATCTATCATTTAAATATGATAAACCCTATGCTTTCTATTCTGAATTTTTGAGTTAAAAATTAAAAACAGAAACCTACCAAACCTAGTTTAATTAAGGAAAATTAGTTTTTCTTCTGTACTAAACTTAAGAAAATTTGTGGGTATTCCAACCTCATTTAGACACTGTTTAAAAATAATAGGAACCCCAGCATTGGAAAATATGATGTCGATATTCATTTAAAGCTATTTTGCCCAAAACTTAGGAAAAATCAGAAAAGCATTAGAAATTAATGAACAGTGAGTGAAATTATTTTTCCTAGTTTGCTTAAGTAACAAAGAACCTAGGAAAAATAAGGAGACCATTAGTCCAGATCAGTTTTAAATTAAAATGCTTTATCTAGCTCTGTTTGAACAAAAAAATCAATTATTAGAGTTACAAAACTATACCCAAAATGGATAATAAAAATCTAGTGGACTTACAACCACTAGAGCCCCACTACAAAAATAAAGAACACCTCAGCCCAACTTTTTAAGTAAGGAAAATAAATATAAAATGCTAATGAGGCATTTTCCAAATAAATCATGAACAACCCTTAATAATGTGATAATGGGTAACCAAAAATTAGCTAAGTCCATAATAAGATAAACCACCAGAGAAAAATGCAAACCCCTGAAAAAGAAGCAAACTCCTACCTATTGCTAAGGATTTATGAGAAAAGCCACTTAATTCAAATAATGCATACCACCCCTTCCCTTAAGCAAAAAGATGCCAAACCTTAGAATGATTGCTCTTGCACAAAACAATAACTAAGAAAAATAAGAACTCTGTTGTTTGATATTTTTCAAATATAGTGGTAGTAGAAAGCACCCATTTGGCTAGAAACTTGAGAAAACCATAGTAAAATAACTAAAAGGTATTAATGACTAGAAATTTGTATCAAGTCATGTTATAAACCCTAAAAGCCAGCAAAAATAAGTTTTATAGAACTACTCACTGTTAAATAATAGTTGTAGTTCAAAGCACCCCTTCTGCCCTAGAATTTAATAATTTTGTCCAGAGAAAACTATTCACTTTCTGATCCCCAAATTTTGAAACAGAGAAACATACACCAGTGCCAAGCCACTGTAATTTTTGCAGAAGTTTTAGAATTTTATAAAAGCAACTTGTAGTTCAAACCTACTCCAAAACTTTTAAGAGAATAAAAGAAAAGGAAAGAAGAAATAAACCTCACCCCAATAAGCCTATCTTGAATACTTATCAATTCTCCCTAAAGATTTAAAAAGAATTCAGTGGAACCCCAAAAAAATAAACCTACCACTTACCATAGATAAAGTTGACCCAATTCTACCAAGTATACCACCCAAGGGTCTTACATAGGTAAAGTTAACCTTGTCTAACTCAAGTAGATCATACACCGTCAAAAGTTGTAATTTCTAAAGGTACATATCATATCATGCATGTATCTTACGCATTGTATTCATTAGATTGTAATCTTGCCGACGGAGAGTACGTGCTCATCCCCGAGCAAGGACCTGTCCAAGAGGAGGACCAGGAGCAGGCTTCAGAGGCTGCTAGTGAGGATCTCCCCGCAGCCCCAGCAATTGAAGGCAAGCCCCGGTTTTATGCATAACCTGTTAATTATTCTATTTTACTACACTTAATGCTTGTAGGATTGTAATGTGCACTTAAGTGTAGGAGTTGCTTGAAACCTCTAGTTGCATGAACTTAGGATTCCTTTTTGAGATGAATACTAGTATGCTAGGTCGAGTAGCTGCTTGCTAATCAGGATCTCGGTAGAAGTCGAGTGATTTTTCTAGCACTCGCGCGAGGTTAGGAATTGATTGTATTCATCTTGATAAACGGGATATATGTTGGTCTATGGACTTGGATCCAGGGAGGATGCCTTGTCCATGAGACGGGAAAAGGAATTAAGGATTAATGTGTGGATACCTGAGTCAAGCTTTTGAACGTACTAAGCACATGCCGGGAAAAATTGTAACCGGTAAACCTAGTACCTGAGTGAAGCCGAGCGCGGACTTTATCCCTCATGCGACCTGAGACTGGGTCTCCCATGCTAGCTATGGTGGGTACAAGTGCGGTCACTGCACGGCGGCAGCCGGGGTCAGTGGAGCATTGTATGCCAAGGCGGTGAGGCCTGGACGCGAACGGGGAATCGATGGGGACGGTTGTCATGTGTGGGGTCGGAGTACCCTGACATGCCGTGTGTTTAGGTTTTCCTTGCAAGGTTAAAACTCGATTCGAATCGTCTGCTTCTCGCAGCTAATGAGACTGCTTGACCCCTTGTACTGCATCGAGTAAGAAGTGAAATGAGGTTACATGAGATAACTTGTTGATTGAACTAAATGCTTGTCACCATGTATGCTTAGAAGGAGCAAATCTAGCTAAGCAAATGATGATAGAATCTGAAAAGCTAAAAATTGATTTTAGAAACAGCTAGTGCTTTTGGCAAACCAAACCCCTCAGCCAAACAGCTGCATAGTCTAGAGGTAGAGGAGTAGACTCCTCACACCGGTTAAGTCTAGCTGAGTATTAGCATACTCAGCCTTGCTTATGGCACAATTTTTGCAGGTACCATTCAGGAAATGGTTGATGGTGTGACTTGGCCTACCACCCTGCCACCGGGTTGGACGGTCGAGTGGGATGTTGCTCCGGTAGGAGACGAGCACGAGGACTAGTGGGCTAGGCCTTGCCCAATTCCTCGATACCGACGACATCGATTATCCGCTGCACTTTATTTTGTGAACTCTTATTTGCTACTCGAAAACTCCGATTTATGTAATAACTCAGTACTTAATTTGAGGATTCTTGTTTTATTGTATTTCTTCTATGACTCACCTTCGAGTGAGATTGTGGAATTTGATCCTGGTTAAGTGGCTCTATCAGACTAGATCTGAGGGACTGACGGGTTATTTCGATTTAAGTGTGTTACGGCCCCTGAGGCGTGACTTAGGCACTTAAGCTGGAATAATTCGGGCGGTTCTGTCACACAGTTCGCATGAGGGAACAACCAGACCGGCCGAGCCATCATGAAAGGCATTAAGACCTCGAAGGAGTCAAACCACTCCTCCGAGGCCTCGGGGGCTACACCCGGCGGGTGCGCTCGCGCGCACCCACCGGAACAAAATGCAACCGAGAAAGGCCGGTCCCCTTGCAAAAAAATGTGCGACAAAGCCTCCAAGCGAGTACCCACACTCCCTTTGAGGCTCGGGGGCTACTGTTGGGGACCATAAATAGGGGTACCCCTAAGGCTCCTAATCTCAGCTGGTAACCCCCATCAGCACAAAGCTGCAAAGGCCTGATGGGCGCAATTCCGGTCAAAGCTCCGTCCACTCAAGGGACACAATCTCGCCTCACCCGAGCCCAGCCTCGGGCAAGAACGGCAGACCAAGGCAGATTCGCGCCTCGCCCGAGGGTCTCCTCAAGCAACGAACGCACCTTTGACTCGCCCGAGGCCCAGTTCGGGCAGGCTTCACGGAGAAGCAACCTTGGCCAGATCGCCCCGCCAGCCGACTGGATCGCAGGAGCATTTAATACAAAGATCGCCTGACACCTTATCCTGACACGTGCTCTCTAGTCGACAAGGCCGAAGTGACCGCAGTCACTTCGCCCCTCCACTGACTGACCTGACAGGAAAACAACGCCGCCTGCGCTGTTTCGACTGTTGTGCCACCCGCCAGGGTGAGGCTGACAGCAGCCAAGTCTAGCCTCGGGCGCCATAGGAATCTCCGCCTCGCCTGACCCCAGGGCTCGGACTCCACCTCCACCTCGGACGACGGTCTCCGCCTCGCCCGACCCCAGGGCTCGGACTCCACCTCGACCTTGGATGACGGTCTCCGCCTCGCCCGACCCTAGGGCTTAGACTCCACCTCGACCTCGGACGATGGTCTCCGCCTCGCCCGACCCCAGGGTTCGGACTCAACCTCGACCTCGGACGACGGTCTCCGCCTCGCCCGACCCCAGGGCTCGGACTCAACCTCGACCTCGGACGACGGTCTCCGCCTCGCCCGGCCCCCGGGCACAGACTCAACCTCGACCTCGGAGGAGCCACCACCTCGCTCGGGCCGACCACGCCACGAGGGGGGGCCATCATTACTCTACCCCTAGCTAGCCCAGGCTACGGGGAACAAGACCGGTGTCCCATCTGGCTCGCCCCGGTAAAACAAGTAATGATGGCACCCCGCGTGCTCCATGACAACGGCGGTTCTCAGCCCCTTACGGAAGCAAGAAGACGTCAGCAAGGATCTGACAGCCCCGACAGTTGTGCTTCTACAGGGCTCAAGCGCTCCTCCGATGGCCACGACGCCACATGAACAGGGCTCCAACACCTCTCCGACAGCCACGTCGGCATGTACATAGGGCTCTGGCTCCTCTCTGCTAGACACGTTAGCACACTGCTACACCCCCCGTTGTACACCTGGACCCTCTCCTTACGTCTATAAAAGGAAGGTCCAGGGCCCTCGTATGGGAGGGAAGGTGGCCGCGCGGGAGAACAGGCTGACGCGCAGTCTCATGCCCCCCCCCCTCTCTCTCCCTCGCGAACGCTTGTAACCCCCTACTGCAAGCACATCCACCCTGGGCGCAGGACAACACGAGGCCGCGGGTTCCCCTCACTATTTTTCCCCCTTGTGTCTCCGTCTCGCGCCGACCCATCTGGGCTGGTACACGCAGCGACAATTTACTCGTCGGTCCAGGGACCCCTCGGGGTCGAAACGCCGAAAATGAGAGTCATGAATGCCCTGTTCTCGGCCTGGTCCTGAAGAAGCTGTTGTTGTAGAGTATCCTGCCTGTCTTGAATTGTCTGAAACATCGAGAGCATTCTCTCGGACATCTGCTGCTGGACCGCTGCTAAGTGAGCCTGCTGCTGTGTAAGAGTCTGGAGGATCGCCGCAAGAGGAGGGTCAATGGCAGCAGGGGCAGCACCACTGGAACTCCCAGCCTCATGATCATGAGTGCGTGGAGGCATAGGAGGCGGAGGCGGAGGTGGAACCCCAAAGTCATCATCATCATCATCATCATCATCATCATGGACTGCTGCGCCCTGAGTCTCAAACTGGTGAAAAGTGGTATCCTCGGCTTGAGTATCAATTACTAGAGCAGGTGTCGACACAGGATCCTCTGGAGCTGGACGGTATGACCCAAAGATGAGGCAAGAGGCCTCAAGAGTATCCTAGAACTATGGGGGCCGAATCAGCTGAGCAAAGATGTGACACAGATAGTGAGCATAAGGCAGCTGTCGACAAGCACGTAGACCATCCAGTACGGTGTCCTCGATCTCACAAATGAGAAAATCCACAACATCAAACTCTGAGTGAGAAACTAGGGCACCAAGGAGCCAAAGCTAAATATGAGTGACAGCCTCCTTGTAACCCATCTGTGGCAGAAGCGTCCGTCTCATGAGCTGATATAGAAACCTGGCCGCTGTGGTGAAATCTGCCGGAGAATGTCGTGACCCATCTGAGAAGAGCGGTCGGAACAAAGCCGTGACGTGAGCTGTACTAGGAGCAACTCCGCCGTGAGGGTGACGAGGAGGGTCAGAGGTGCCATAGCACAGGCTGTGAAGATGAGTCAATGACTCGTTGAATCCAAACACCTGACGAATCTGACTGGCATGAATGGTAACATCCTCTCGCTCAAATCGGAATCTCATCCAGTGGTGATCAGGGTCGATCCATACAGTAGCATAGAAAACTCGGACCCATTCCTCAACATATCTACCACTGGTAGTCAAAAGAGTGAGAAGTCCAGGCAGATAGGAGAGGTGAACCTCAGAGTCGGCACCAGATGCTAGCAGGAAGGCACGGAGATCCAATAGCTGGTGCGCTCGCAGAGCAATCTGAGCTGACAATTGTGCTCTATAGAAAGACTCATGTATCCTGGTGCTAAATGGATCTGCCGCTGCAGGGTCTCTCTGTGCAGGTAACCAAGACTCCACGGGTACATATCGGAATCGATGTACCCGTGCCGCTGTAGCACGCTGAAGATCAAACAGCCTGGGATCCGCAGCAAGTGGTCACACCTCAGTCTCATCGCGCTCTCGGAAGCGAGCATGTGGGATAGGAGGAGCGGAAGCGGGAGCGGAAGGAGCATTTTTGGAAGCTAGAGTAGTGGAGGTGGTAGGTATGGCTGAGGTGGTGGATGGTGCAGGAGTGACTAGAGCAGGGGAAGTGGGTGGTGGAGTGGTAGCAGTGGTAGCAGTGGAGGGAGTGGTAGCTGTGGAGGAGCAAGGACGAGAGGCGAGGCGACGAACTTGATAGACAATCTAATCGGAAGGAATCTGCAACTGAGCTCCTTGCTCTGCCTGCTCAGCGGTTGCTGCTGCTGCTGCTGCTCGGGCTACTCTGTCCAGACGCCGCTTCTTGCGGCCTTCCTGCTGCTCCAAATGCACAATCTTCCCCTTGACCTGCCTAAAGGGGCAAGGAGGGTCCTTGTCATCTCCTCCTCCTGGCGCTGACACATTCTTCGTGCGCGGCATCCTGACCTGACGTCTGCAAATGAGAGGCGAAGATAAGCACAAGTCGATAACAGCCGATAGAATGTCAAAAGAGTGGATGTCTAACTGGAAAGCTCACATGAGAGGTGAAAATCCAGGCAGGACATGAGACGGCTCACGAGCAGGCAAGGTCACTGAAATGACAGAAGAGGTGAGCACATATTAGTCACATAGTCATAAGTATATGAAATGTGAAAATAAATATATACACAAAGAGTTATGGCACAGAAAACGAGAGATATGGCAATCGAGAGGTCAAACGACGCGAAAACGACGTTTGAACGAGAAATAGTGCCATAGGAGGTTTGAAATTTGAATTGAGGTATGAAGTGACGTGTAATTGAGCCAATACTTCATGAATAGGTTTATATGGGTAAATATGAGTGAAGTGCGCGCTTGGTTTGAATTGAGGCAGAGAAAATGAAATTTAGGCACTCGGCTCGGAATTGATTGCTCGAAACAGGGAATTTTGTGAAATTGAAGCCTGGAATATCGGATTTGCGTGAAATTTGGCAAATATGTTACTGTAGGTGTTGTGAAGGTGTATGAAAAGTTTGGGTTCAATCGGAGCATTTTTGGCTGGTTTGGACACTTCACCGAGCACGTGACGTGCGGAGTTTTAGGGTTTTGGAGAAATGGCTATTTGAGGCTGTGAAACCCTTCCTAAGGAGCTAGGAACCTGCAGGGGATACAATGGAGCATTAGACACATTCACAACCACTTGGATTCATAGAATTTGATAGGAATTTGAATTGGGCAATCAAGGGGTGGGTAGGCTTCAGTGAGCAGTGAAACAGAGAGAGGAGAGTGAGGCAGGGCTGCTCACCAGAGGGGAGAGTAGGCACTGGCAGGAGCACAACCTCGCCGGAGTATGGCCGTCGGCGAGAGAGAGGGGTGGAGACCGCCGGAGAGATCCCAGAGAGCAAACAGACAGAGAGGAGTGCTGAGAAGGAGTGCCTGGCCTCAGGCTCGGGCGAGGGAAGAATTTTTTTAAAAAAACCGATTATGGGCGCACCGGACAGTCTACAGTGCCTGTCCGGTGCACATCGGACAGCGAACAGTAGCTGTCCGGTGAACCACCAGACAACGCACAGGAGAAGAGGATCTACGCGCGCGGCTGCCGGTGCACCGGACATTGCACAGTGCAGTGTCCGGTGCACACCGGACTATCCGGTGAGCCCAGACAGAGGGAAATTTTCAAATTTTCAAATTTTTCTATCTAGTTTTCAACCAAACCAAATCCCAACTTATAATCACACAAAATAACACTTGTTGGGACAGGTATTGGCACCCTCATATATTTTCTTATAATTTTCAAAATATTTTGCCATAGGCTAGATAATTTTTAGAGAAAATAGGCAAATGGTGAGATTTGCATTTTGGCTTTGCACTAGGGGTTTTCATGAACGATTTGAGTTTTGAATACTCCCCCTAATTGTAGTGCCTCATGCATATCTCAAGAACCAACAATTGCATAGTAAGTAAGAATTTAAGTACTAAAAGCTTAAAACTAAGACTTGTCAAGTTTGAGCCCGAGTTAAGCTTTTTCACTCGCTTTGTTGGCGGTTATCTCAACTAGGTTAGACAAGCCCTAGATGCAATACAAGAAATTTAAATATGCAATGCAAGCTTGACAACACCATTTGACATCTTAAATAAAATTTCTAAGATCAAGTATATTTAATCATTCCTCAACAAGCAAAAGCGGGTCTTATCAAGTGGCTTAGTGAAAATATCCGCTAATTGATCTTCCGACCTCACTCCTTCTAAAAGGATGTCTCCTTTAGCAACATGATCTCTAAGGAAGTGATGACGGATATCAATGTGCTTGGTGCGAGAGTGTTGTACAGGATTATTAGCAATTTTAATAGCACTCTCATTGTTACACAACAAAGGTACCTTTTCTAGAACTATGCCATAGTCTAGAAGAGTTTGTTTCATATATAAAATTTGTGTGCAACAAGCACCCGCGGCAATGTATTTCGCTTCGGCGGTTGACAAGGCAACACTATTTTGCTTTTTGGATGTCCATGATACTAGTGATCTCCCAAGCAAATGGCACCCCCAGAAGTACTTTTTCTATCAATTTTGCAACCGGCATAATCCGAATCGGAATAGCCAATTAGATCAAAAGCAACTCCTTTGGGATACCACAGACCAACGCTTGGGGTGTGCCTGAGATACCTAAGAATTCTTTTAACAGCGCGAAGATGAGCTTTCTTAGGATTAAATTGAAATCTAGCACACATGCAGACACTAAACATGATATCGGGCCTAGATGCGGTAAGATAAAATAAACTACCAATCATAGAGCGGTAGAGAGTTTGATTAACCGGGTTACCTCCCTCATCTAGGTTGAGATGTCCATTTGTTGGCATAGGTGTCTTGATTGGTTTGCACTTATCCATGTTGAACCTTTTCAACAAGTCTTTGGTATACTTCTCTTGTGAGAGAAAGTTACCATCTTTCATTTGCTTGACTTGAAAGCCGAGAAAGTACGTTAGCTCACCAATCATTGACATCTTGAACTCCTTCGATATCAACTCACCAAATTCCTTGCAATGATAGTCATTTGTCGAGCCAAAGATTATGTCATCAACATATACTTGACAAATGAAAATATCACTGCTATGTTTCTTTGTGAATAGAGTTGTGTCGACAGTCCCGATCTTGAAGCCCTTTTCGATGAGGAAGTCACGAAGACGCTCATACCAAGCCCTTGGAGCTTGCTTTATCCCATATAGCGCTTTGGACAACCTGTAAGCATGATTAGGATATCTAGGGTCTTCAAATCCAGGTGGTTGCTCAACATATACAAGTTCATTTATGAAGCCATTTAAAAATGCACTTTTTACATCCATTTGATAAAGCTTTATATCATAGCATGATGCATATGTGAGTAGGATACGGATGACTTCCAGTCAAGCAACCGGTGCAAAGGTCTCTCCAAAATCTAAGCCTTCAACTTGAGAGAATCCCTTTGCAACAAGTCTTGCCTTGTTCCTTACAATCACGCCTTGATCATCTTGTTTGTTTCTGAACACCCACTTTGTTCCAATGATTCTTGCATCTTGTGGGGGCTTCTCCAGGGTCCAAACTTGGTTACGGGTGAAGTTGTTAAGTTCTTCATGCATGGCGTTCACCCAGTCCGGATCCTGTAGCGCCTCATCTATACATGTAGGCTCAACACAAGAAACAAAGGAGTGATGTTCAATAAAAGAAGCATGTCTATGTGATCGAGTAATAACCCCTTGTGAAGGACTCCCAATGATTTGGTTTTGAGGGTGAGCTTGAAGTAGTGATGAATTTCTCCTGTTAACCACTTGGGAAGAAGATCCTGGAGCATCAACATCTTCGGCTTGTACCCTTGCTTGTTAATGAGAGACAAATGTATCTTCATTTGCATGCCTCTCATCTTTTTCATCATCTTGTGGTACATTTGATGAAGAAGGCCTGTCAATGTTTTGCACCTCTTCTTCATCTTCTTTTGGTTTGATAGCTCCAATTGGCATGTTCTTCATTGCTTCCCTAAGTGTCCCATCACCTACATCATCAAGATTTTCAAGTGCTCCTTGGGAGCCATTAGTCTCATCAAATTCCACATCATATGTTTCTTCTACCACGCTAGTGGCATGATTGAATACTCGATATGCTTTGGACTTTAATGAATAACCCAAAAGAAAACCAATGTCACAACGTCTTTGAAACTTCCCTAGGTGATGGCGTTTCTTGTAGATGTAGCATTTGCATCCAAACACCCGGAAGAAGGAGACGTCTGGCTTTTTCCCATTTAGCAGTTCATAGGGAGTCTTCGCAAGTAGCCAGTGAGGAAATAGCTTGTTTGATGCATAACATGCAGTGTTGACAGCTTCGGCCCAAAACTTCTCCAGTGTGTTATACTCATCAATCATTGTTCTTGCAAGTGTGATCAAGGTCCTGTTTTGCCTTTCAACAACTCCATTTTGTTGAGGTGTATATGTTGCAGATACTTTATGCTTGATCCCAATCTCATCACAGTACTCATGAATGTTGGTGTTGTCAAATTCTTTACCATTATCACTTCTAATCTTCTTGATCTTGCAATCAAATTCATTTTGAGCTTTCTTGGCAAACTTCTTGAATATAGATGCAACTTCAGATTTGTCATGGAGAAAGAACACCCAAGTGTATCTTGAGAAATCATCAACAATCACTAGATAGTAGAGGTTGCCACCAGCACTTACATAATTTGTAGGTCCAAATAAATCCATATGAAGTAGTTCTAGTGGCCTTGATGTTGACATGAAAGCTTTTGTAGGATGTGTGTTAGCAACTTGCTTCCCATCTTGACATGCACTACAAGGTTTGTCTTTTTCAAATACTTAACCATGTCCTTCTTTAATACCTTCTTGAGTGTGCTCATCCCAACATGTGCAAGCCTCCTATGCCAGAGCCATCCAAGTGATGCTTTGGTGAAGAGGCAAGTTCTTAAGTCTGCATCTTCTGAGGTGAAATCCACTAAGTAGAGATTGTTGTATCTAAATCCTTTGAACACCATTGATTCATCATCCATTTTTGATACAATAACCTCTATTGGAGTGAATAAGCATTGAAGTTCAAGATCAAAGAGTTGACCCACTGATAATAAGTTGAAGCTCAAAGGTGCAACCAAGAGAACATTTGAAATTGATAGATCATTTGAAATTGCCACCTTGCCAAGTCCTTGAACTTTCCCTTTTGAATTGTCCCCAAATGTGATTTTGTCTTGTCCATCAACATTCTCATCAAGTGAGGTGAACATTCGTGGGTTGCCTGTCATATGTTGCCTGCATCCACTGTCAATAACCCAATGGCTCCCACCGGTCTTGTAGTTTACCTACATCCACAGATAAATCAAGCTTGAGTTTTGAGGGTCCTATATTGCATAGGACCAGTGACTCTCAATCAAGGACTTTGCAACCCAAATTTGTCTAGGTCTACTCTTGCTTGGTGGACCTAGGAATGTAACTTTGACCTTTCCATTTGCAACTTTTCTTAGAACATAATGAGCATTGAAAGCAAATGGTCTTGAGTGCTTAGGCAAGGGAATTGGTGGTTTGGCTTTGCAGCTGTGGGCAAAGTGACCTTCTTTTCCACACTCAAAGCATTTGATAGGCTTATGAGTCTGCTTTGGTTTGTATTGAGTAGTTGCTTTCTTTTGCAGAAAAGCATTGTATCCAATACCACTCTTGTTGTTTTTCATGACAGTGTTCATGAGCAATTCATTTTGGAGGTATTGGCCCTTGTTGAACTTTTGCACACTTGTTGCAAGATGTTTATTTTCACTCTTAAGTTTCTTGACCTCATTTTTAAGCCTTTCATTATCCACTGCCAACTCATTGTTGAAATCATTGTTCTCAATAGCAACCTTTCCTCTAGTAGTTGCATCAGTCAAGTATCTCTTCAATTTTTGGTTGACTAAAGTCAAGACTTCAACTTTTTCGGTCAATTCATCATGTAGACTAGTTTGCTCTCCTTGACTCAAATCATCACATGAGGTTGCTACATCAATCTTAACAACAGGATTAATAACCTCATGTGTATTGCAAGATAAAAGTTCAAATTCAACAAGAAGATTATCATGATCAAATTTAATCTTAGTATAGTCTTCCTTGATTTTCACTAGTCTATCTTTCAACTCCCTATTAGCTTCATTTAACTTGTCACATTTATCCTTAGTATCTTTTAGGGAGGATGTGAGCTCATTTACAGTGGATGACATAGTTTTGTTTTCTTCTTTCATTTCATCACTAGCTTTCATAACTATGTCATATTTGGCATTCAAAGATTCATTTTCATTTTTCAACTTATCACATTTAGCTTTTGACTTCCTAATGATTTGAGTGTATTCTTTAAGCAAGTCAGGTAGTTCATCATAGGAAGGTGAAGCAAATTCCTCATCACTATCACTATCATCGGTAATATCAATATCATTTTGTACCTTCCGTTCACCTATAGCCATGAGGCATAGGTGAGTAGTCGATGATGGTGATGGTGGTGGTGAAGAGAAGTCCCCGACGATGGCAGCAACTTTTTCATCATTCTCTTCTTCACTTGAAGAAGATCCACTTAATGACTCAATGTCAGTGAGCCAGTCACCAACAATATATGCCTTTCCATTTTTCTTTTTGTGGAACCTCTTTTGCTTCCCATCCTTCCTCTTGAAGAATCTCTTTTCCTTTTCTCATCATCGTTGTCATCTTCTTTCTTGTCCTTAAACTTGTTCTTCTTGGGCTTGTTACATTGATGAGCAAGATGACCAAGCTCTCCACAGTTGTAATAATCCATCTCAGAAATGGGCTTTCTTTTGCTGGAAAAGAATTTCTTCTTTCTTGAATTAAATTTGATGCCTTCTCTGTTGAGCTTCTTTAACATCTTGGTGGTCTTCCTCACCATCAAGGCAATGTTAGCATCAAGGTCATCATCACTTGAGGATTCTTCCTCAATTTGTACTTTAGCTTTTCCTTTTCTTTCTTGATTTGCTTTGGGAGCCAAATCCTTTCTCTTGGAAGATGACTCATCTTTGTCATTGATGTGCATGTACATCTCATGAGCATTGATCTTTCCTAATATATGTGTAGGTGTGGTAACTGAAAGATCTATTTGATGCAGTACAGTGACAATGTGTCCATATTTGTCAATTGGGAGGACACTGAGAATCTTCCTCACAACATCCGATTGTGAAATTTGTGTAAGCCCCAATCCATTTACTTCCTCTACAAGAATATTGAGATGTGAGTACATAGCATTGGCATTTTCATTAGCAACCATTTCAAAAGAATTTAACTTTCTCATAGCAATGAGATATCTCTCCTCACGCTCACTTCTAGTTCCTTCATGTAGAGCACAAATGTCCATCCACAAATCATGAGCATTTTTATGATTTCTAACTCTATTAAACACATCTTTGCAAAGGCCTCTAAAAAGGGCGTTTTTGGCCTTAGAATTCCATTTCTCATAATTAAACTCATCACCTACAAGATTTGTGGGATCTCTAGGTGCGGGGAATCCTTGTGTGGCGGCTTTGTAGACACCAATGTCTATAGCCTCTAAATATGCTTCCATACGAATTTTCCAATATGGAAAATCGTCACCATCAAAAACGGGAGGAGGTCCATCCCCAACGGACATCGTTACTCTAGCAGTTAAGCTAATCTAAGAGCAACAAGGCTCTGATACCAATTGAAAGGATCACGATGCCCAAGAGGGGGGTGAATTGGGCTTTTCTAAAAATCAACACTAATTAAAACCTAAGCAAGAGCTAAGCAAGAGCCCAACTTCACCCCCAACAACTAGCACTAAGATAATAATACTAGAAATACAACAATGCTAAGACAATACTTCAAATACTTGCTAAACAAATACACAATGTAAAATGCTTGAATTAAGTGCGGAATGTAAAGCAAGGTTTAGAAGACTCCTCCAATTTTTTCCGAGGTATCGAAGAGTCGGCACTCTCCACTAGTCCTCGTTGGAGCACCCGCGCAAGGGTATCGCTCCCCCTTGGTCCTCGCAAGAACCAAGTGCTCACTACGAGATGATCCTTTGCCACTCCGACGCGGTGGATCCCTCACGACTGCTTACAAACTTGAGTCGGGTCACCAACAAGATCTCCACGGTGATCACCGAGCTCCCAACGCCACCAAGCCGTCTAGGTGATGCCGATCACCAAGAGTAACAAGCCATAGACTTTCGCTTGACCAAGAGAAGCCTAATGCAAGTGGTGTGTGCTCTAGGTGGCTCTCGCTAGCGCTAATGAGGTCTAAATGCGGGATTAAGATTCTCTAATCTTCTCACTAGGCTTTTGGTGCTTGCAATGCACTTCCAATGTGCAAGAATTAATGTGGGCATCAAGACATTGAATATGGTGGGTGGAGGGGCTATAAATAGCCCTCACCCACCAACTAGCTGTTACCAGCACTGTTCTGCACATGGGCACACCAGACAGTCCGGTGCGCCACCGATGCGCCAACGGTCGACTCCAACGGCTAGTTCTGACAGCTAGCCATTAGGCAGATGGCACACCGGACAGTGAACAGTCATTGTCCGGTGCACACCGGACAGTCCGGTGCACTGTCCGGTGCGTTATCCGGTGCGCCATTAAAATTCCACTCGAGAACCTTGCGCTCTCGGGTTTCTGCATGGGGAAACCCTTCCCCTAGGTCAGCCTGGCCCCACCTGGCAGAGGGCGCACCGGACAGTCCGGTGCCCCAAGGCCAGAAACCCTATTTTCTGTTTTCAGCTGTTTTTCAAACGGTTTTCGTTCTAACTTGTGAGTATGTTCTAGTGTGTCACCTAGCACTATATGTGAGTGTGAATATGCACCAACACTACACTAGAACTCTCTTGGTCAAACTACTCATCGACAACCCCACTTTATAGTACGGCTAAAACAGAATAAAAGACCTAACTAAATCACGTGTGTCCACAACTCCTTGACACTTGGACTACGTAGTCCTTCACTTTTTGTTTCGTCGTTTTAGCCGTCACTTCAAGTTCTTATCTCCAGGATTGTTTTCACCATTGTAGTACTTTTACCTGTAATGCGACCTAACTTACCATTTGTCTCTGCAAAACACACGTTAGTCACATATAACATTACGTTGTCATTAATCACTAAAACCAACCAGGGGCCTAGATGCTTTCAATGACAACCCACTCAAATAAACCAATGGAGCCTGGACATATAAAGGTCATTTTAGACGCATCCTATTCGGCCATGAAAATCTGATTATATCTGGCATTACCATCAAGAGAGCTAATAATTCTATTTCCTGATGCATTATTGATTAATGTGTCGGCTATGGGCATGGGATACTCATCTTTAGGAGTTGCTCTATTTAAATTGCGAAAATCAATGCATACTCTAAGCTTACCTGACTCCTTCTTTTCCACCGGCACAATATTGGAGACCCACTCTGCGTATCTGCACGGTCTAATAAAATTAGCTTCTAGCAACCGGTGGATTTCGTCCTTGATTCATGGGAGAAGATCAGGACGAAATATTCTAGCTCTCTGCTTGAAAGGTCTGAAACCGACTTAATGGGTAGCCGATGCTCTACGATCTCTCAACTTAATCCGGGCATCTCAGTGTAACTCCAAGCAAAGCAATCCGAATATTCCTTCAATAGATCGATCATCTTATTTCTAGGACCAGTCTCCAGAGTCTTGTTTACAAAAGTCAGCCTTGGAGTTTTACCATCTCCTATGTCGATCTCCTCCAAAGGATCGGCCGATGTAAACCCCGTCCTAGTTTATCGAGATCTTTGAATTCCTCTATCATGTCCCCCATAGAGGAATCAGATGATCTTTCTGTGATGGCGGACTCTCCGATATCGGGGGTCGGATCATCCATAATACTGTCTTTACGCTGTGGTAGATGTTCGGTCTTAAAGTCCGAACTGTTTTGTGAAAGACCAGACCATCCGGCCTTAGAAGCTAGACTGTCCATGACCAAGGACTCATGAATTTTGTGTGTACTCATCATTTAAACTTTATTTAGGATTTAGCTGATTCTCCATCGACTCTAGCATTACAGGAATGAAACCCTTCTTATCTATACTTATGAACTAGTAATCAAAAAATTCTACTCCTGTGAGACATGTAGCAGTCTCATAAGTCTAAAGTACAGGGGCATCGGCCACAGCGATGCAGGCCGATACATCAGCATGTACTTGTTCTATATCATCGCCTACCCATTGTATTAACATTTGATGTAATGTAGAAGGTATACATTGGTTGGCATGAATCCAATCTCTGCCTAGGATTAGACTGTAATTTTCTTCTACATCAGCGACGAAGAATGCAGCAGCAAGGGTCTTAGTCCCGATGGTTAATTCAACGGACGTGACTCCCCTGGCTTTTGTTGAACTATCAGTTCCAACACCGCTGAGGGTCATGTTGGTCTTGACAAGTTCGTCATCTTATTTACCTAATTTTCTGTACAATGAATAAGGCATTAGATTTACAGCCGCCCCTCCATCTACCAACATTTTAGCAATCGGTATCCCATCAATGTGGCCGCGCACGAAGAGCGGCTTTAAATGATTTACCGATTCCTTTGGTTTAGTAAAGGTGGCTTCTTTAGGACCAAAATCAAACTGGGCAACAACAGGTTCATCGTCACTGACAATAGTACAATCGGCGGAAAATGTAATAACATTTACATCCATACCTGAACGCTCTGGAGAAGCTTCGTAGTCGACAAGGTCTTCTCCCAGTAGGTCGTCCTCCTCCATTGGTGTTGGCATGTCGTCGGAGGCGTCCTGGTGTGGTGCAGACGGTCCAGCCTCGGGGGTCGGACGGTCCGTGCCATGTGCAGATGGTCCGGCCTTTTTAGTCGGGTTGTCTGTCGTACCTGCAGGATGCTGCACAAGTGCTGTTTTATTTTCTATTTTTGTGGTCGATTGTTTTTCCTCAATGGCCTTTGATCTCCATTTCTTTTGCGGTGGTGGGTACTGTGGATGTGTGTCATTGAATATCTTTTCTGCCTCCTTTTCTTGGTGCTCTTTTGCTCTTAGGCGCTGTAATTTTCGCTTTTGCGACCGTGTCAATCCCGCTGGGCACCATCGAGGTATGGAGTATTTTGGATCGGCTATTTTGATGGTAGTCGTATCTTCTGTTTTGTTTGTGTTGGCCGATTCACTTCCTTTTTTATGACGACATCCGTTGTACCTATTTTGATAATATCCTTTTATGTCGTTCTTTCAGTTGTTGCAGGCATATGCCCCCCTGCCGGATTGGTCGGCCTTGGAGGCCGAGTAGTCCGGCAATCTTGTTGGGCCTATGCCTGGTAATCGGATTGAGCGGCGCTCAATCGGTCTTGTATTGGTGGTGCCAACCTGTTGAATACGGATGTTTGGGGTGCCCCCAAGCGGGGTACTGTGACATCCCAAATGAATATGGTGGCATGCCACATTTGATTTGGAACATATGGTGGAGGTATGTATGTGTATGTATATGGCATAGGTGGATATGGAGGTGGTGGTGTCCATGTAGGTATGTTAGGTCTCAATTGTACAGTATGACCTTTCATTTCTTCCGATTGGTGGGGTGGTCCAATCGGCGTTACCTGACGTTGCTCATGAATGGGTGAGCGGGGTCGCTTTGTTGGCCGATCACTGGGGCCGGCCTTCTTTTTCACATATTTGGACAACAATTGATCGAAAGTCGGGCCGGATTTGACCAGCCGACCAGCTGCTTTAAATGTATTTGTTCTCCACGTACCTATCTCTGGTCATCGTGGTTTGAATGTACGTGGTCGTTGCGGGTCCTGAGTGTAGCCGGACCGTCCGCCGGAGGTCTTCGGACCGTCCGGAGAAGCTTCGGGCCGTCCGCGTCTGGATGGTGGACTGTCCGTGATGCGCAGCACGGGTTCCCGCACCTGTCTCCCTGTCTGTGTTTGCCCCCCAGTGTCAGAGGCTGTGATGGTCACCTTCAAGGTCTCCCTTCCATCAGGAGTCTTCTCGGCCACCACTTTCCTGCAAGAAATTTTATGATTCCCATCGGCCTCTCTTTCATTGTCGATGACTATCTCTTTGCCTTTGCCTTTATCGGTTGTGTTTGGCCGAATCAGGACTTTCTTGCCCTCAAAGTCGATCATGTTCATCGAAAAGGGCTCCGTGTCCACCTGCATTTCCTAAAATTTTAATCGTCCCTCGTTAATGGCCGATTGAATCTGTCGACGGAATACATTACAATCATTAGTGGCATGAGAAAATGAGTTATGCCACTTGCAATATGCCCGACGTTTTAGCTCGTCGGCGGATGGAACAGTGTGATTTATTTCAATGTTGCCATTTTTTAGTAATTCATCAAATATTTTATACATTAACCAACATTAAATGTAAACTTAACCTCCTCTTGTCGTTTCTTTTGAACCAGCTATAAGGAGGAACAAGCCGAAGATTTAGCCTGCTTTGGCCAAATCATTTCAGCAGCGTATACCTCTGCTGATTCGTCATCCGAGCTGCTCTGGTCGCACTCTACTATATGCACATTGTGACGAATTGTTTTAGTAGCTTCTTTGCTCCGGCTCTCACAAGCCAAAGCTCTTTGATGTAATTGTGCTAGCGTAAAGAACTGGATACCTTCTAATCTTTCTTTTAAATAATATCGTAGTCCATTGAAGGCTAATCTTGTTAGTTGTTTTCCGCTAATTGTAATTGGAAACCTTGGCTTCTTGTATCTCGGAATCTCTAGATATAGTCATTAACCGATTCGTCTTTCTCCTGTCGCAAGGCTACTAGGTCTACCAAATCTAACTCATAGTCACCGAAGAAAAAGTGGTCATAAAATTTTTGTTCTAAATCCCCCCATGATGAAATGGAATTAGGAGGCAATGTGGCGTACCATACGAATGTTGTTCCTGTCAAGGATAACGAAAATAAATGCACGCGGAATGCTTCTGTGTTGGCCAATTCTCCTAATTGTGCTAGAAACTGGCCAATGTGTGTCGCGTGTGCTTTTCCCTTGATCACCCAAAAATTTTGCGAATTCGGGTATCCTGGTTTCCTATGGGTATGGGTGATGATCAAATCGACTGTCATAAGGTTTCTGATATGATTGCCCTCCAGGGACCATGCTTACTCCGAGCTTATCTCGGAACGCCTCGTCTATTTCCTCCCTCACTATATCGATGGCAGCCGGTGCGAGACCACCGGCTCTCTGGTCAAACATAGGTGGGGTTGGCTGGATATTAGCGTATTGTCTCCCCCCACTGGTTTGAGCTATGTGGTGCATTGCCATTTGCCCTATATGGCTCATAGGATTGATCGTTCCTTTCCGGCCTTCTAGGCGAGGCCGGAAAGCTTTCTTGGGCTTTGGATTTTACATTAATGGGCTGATGCATTGCATAGTGTGATGGGAAGTGTTGCTGGGACGGGTGAGGATTCAGGTAACAATCCTCCTCAAAAGACTCATGTGCGGACTGTCCGGACATGTACCCGGACCGTCTGTGATTATATGCGGACCGTCCGTTGTTGTATGCGGACGGTCCGACTTGGTAGTTTAGATTCTGTGCCATATGTGGTGGCTCGTATGCATGTATGGGTAACTCATTAAAAATGGGTCCGGCTGTGGCTGGCCCGGGCGGTCCGCGCTCACGGGCGGACGGTCCGGACATGTGCAGATCGACTGATTTACTGCTTATTTGCGGTTGCTCAGGGTATGTGTCCATCGGCATCCCATAAAGGGGTTGTGACTGGTCGTGACAACCTATAGCCGATGTATTACGCATATTACCCCCTAATTCAACCTCGTGCGAAGAAAATTTTGCTATACTAGATTTATCAAATGCACGTACTAGTATCCTATAATCGTTTTACATACCCCTTATGATATTTTGCATTTGTTCTCGCTGTTCATCTACATAATTCTTAAGAGATTGTAGCTCGTTTGTATTACTTATATTGGGGATATCTGGTGTGGGTCGGAGCGAAGCCGGATCCGTCGCTCGTTGTCGGACGACCTTATTGTTCCTGTCCACCTTGAAGTTGGCCAGAAACTTTGCTCTCGCTTCTTGAATCAACTGCTCCTTATGCTCCTCGAACTGGAGCTGTTCGTCAGCCGGCAAGGTTTCCCAAGTCGGCTCTATAATGTTGTTGGGGAGACTTCAGAACTATCCCTTGAACCGGCCATTGAGGGCCGATTTGATGGGTCTAGATGTGTTTTTCCCAGCGGAGTCGCCAAAAAGTATGTTAACACCTTTTTGGGGCGCCAATTACTCAATACGAATCAGCGGCGGTGCTCTCTGCGCAGGGGCGGACGGTCCGCGGCTAGGGGCTGGACAGTCCGCGGCCTGGCACGAGGCTACGGTTTCCTGCCTGACGGCCGGACGGTCCGCGCGTGCGCAGGGGCGGCGGAAGATCGCCGGCGGCGCCTGAATCTCGCTCCCGGGAAGGACCCCGTCGGGGAAGAGAGATTTTAGGTGATGTCTAGACTCGGCAGGCCGACCTAGACTCCTCTAATCGATGTAGAGTCGAAGAGAAGCGAAGAATTTGGGGATTAGAAGACTAACCTAGAACTAGACTAGAACTACTCGTAAGAAGAAATATAAATTGTATTGATTGAAGGTTCGATTGATTATTATAAATCGGTCGTATACCTCTCTATTTATATAGGAGGGGGTGGACCCTTTATAAACTAATTTTCGAGTTATTTCCGCGAATCTAGCTAACAATCGTAGCACAAAACTCGGAACCCTAAACTGTTCTGCGCATGCGCGGACCGTCCGGCGTCAGGGCCGGACCGTCCGCCGGCTCAAATTGGTAACACATATATTAGGAGATCATCTCCTTTTTTTTCCCTTCATATTGTTGACAAGCTAGATCGATGATTAAGGCCCTGTTTGGATCTAAATTCTAAAGTTCAGCTACTGAACTTTTAGATCACGATAGCTCTTAATGCTCTAAACAAGATGTCTGAAGTATTATCGACTTTTTATCTGTCTCTTAAATTTTGCTTTAGCGGATCGAGGAAACAAAGTTCCATATCAGATGTCTGAAGTATTATCCGATTCAGACGATTTGATTTGATTGGCGGCAACATGTAATGTAAGGAAGGACACAAGAGGAATCCGATGCGCTACTTCTCCTAGGATTAATGCAGTGCAAAACGTACTCTATCCTTACTAATAATAATCTGTACAGTACGTGGCCAGATCTTGTCATTTGAATTTGAACTGGAAACGCATCATTCAACGTAAATATGATATGAGTTGAAGCTTCCGCCGTCTCCCTCAATGGCCCCACGCATCTCTGCTCAAGCAAGTACGGGTTGCATGGTGCCACAACAAGTGCTTCAGTGGCATCTTCATCCGCACGGGTCCTCATCTTCTTTTTTTTTTTTTTTTTGGTGAGGAGGAGGAGATTAAGAACAAGCTGTGTGACAGACAGACAAGAACTATTTTTCAAGAGAACAAATTTCGTTCTCTTGTACTTCTATAGGGTCTAGTCCACAGGACTGAAAGAATGAAAATTGCATGGTAGTTTCTAGCTATTGCTATGTAATCTGCAGCTCCGACCTGAAAACCAAGTATAGGGGTGGCCAATGCTTCATTAGTGAAAGAGCTACTATGCTCTCATATCACAGATAACATACTGTTGGAAGATATTAAGCTTATGTATTGTCTAACATCAGCTACCGTGCAACAAATAATAATACTATCAGAATTCAGTTCGGAGTTTAAGAGCAAAGGAGATTACCAAAAACAAAGACGCTACCACATCTTGCAAAACTCAATGCAATAACAGCTTTGCATCACCCACCCCATCTCGCTTGAATTCTAGAGAGAGAGAGAGAGAGCTATATTACTGGGCCTTCGCACATTACAGAATCATCACCCAAGGCTAGAGACCAATACATTCTTATGGGCCAGTATAACCAGCAGTGAAATTCATACCCAGCGAATCAAGATGCAGTTCATGAATTCATCAAGCTGCCTACCCCATCCTTAATTAAAATGTTACAAAAAAATGGAACTAAACCTGAGTTGCGCCTTCTGTTGGAATTAAGCAGTGAAAACCATTTTCAGCACCCACAAGAATCATATTCCACTTTCCATCCAATTTTGATACTAAATCAGTGAAGATGTAATATTGCAACGCAAATCTCCTACACGCTAGAGTGAGAGAAAATAGGATTCTTTTGCGGCTGTATTCTCTTAACCAATCACCCATTCCTTTATTTTCGCATCAAAAGGGGGAAGATTGATATCCAACTGAAAAAATTGAGAGATTACATCTTGCAGCAGCATGTCTCTTCCTTGCGTCATGCAGACGGTTGCCTAATTCAAGAACGGTCTGCATCAACGAGTGCTGGATGCCTCTTTCGTTATGTTACGCGCTCCAGTTATGCAATACACGCATGACAATCTTCCTTTTTTTTCCCCTTCTCGTGATGTTAATAATTGCATTAACGTGCACAAATTGCAAATGTACGCAAGAAACGAAATAAAAGATTAGGCCACCTTTTGCAATTATCAAGGAAAATGCACAGATGTACTAGATAAACCGTTCCAGATGGAAGCAGGGACAAGAAGATTGCGGATCTACACTAAACATGATCTAGTCTAACAACACGATCGCTAATGGTAATAGTGGTCTTATGGAGAAACCTCCCCCTCTAAGAGAGGAGACCACTCTACGCCTTCTTGGGGGACTTGGCGGCCTTCTTGGGCTCCTTGGCCGCCTTCTCGGCCACCTTCTTGGGGAGGAGCACAGTGTGGATGTTGGGGAGGACGCCGCCATGGGCAATGGTGACGCCGGCAAGCAGCTTGCCGAGCTCCTCGTCGTTGCGGATGGCGAGGAGCACGTGGCGCGGGATGATGCGCGTCTTCTTGTTGTCCCTTGCCGCGTTGCCGGCGAGCTCGAGCACCTCGGCGGCGAGGTACTCCAGGACGGCGGCGAGGTAGACGGGAGCACCCGTGCCCACGCGCTGCGCGTACCGGCCCTTCTTGAGGTACCGCCCGACGCGGCTGACGGGGAACTGCAGCCCGGCCCTGGCGGATCGCGACACCGACTTCTTCGTCGGCCCGCCGGCCTTGCGCCCCGCCGCGCCCTTCTTCGCCTTCCCGCCTGCTCCGCTCACGTCCATGGCTGCTACTGCGGCGCTTCCAGATCGAGAAAAAAAAGGGACCTTGGGAGTTGAGAGTCGAAATGTATGAGTGCCAAATGCAACCGCGGCGGGATCCTTTTAAATCCGTGTGGGTGGGCCCGTCGATCCGCGTGTGAGTCCAATGGACGGTCCAATCGGCAGAATGATGGACGGTTGGATGAGAGGTTGGTTGCGGGTTCCGAAGGGACGATCCGCTGGAGGGCTGCTGGACCAATCAGGTGCGTGCGGTGCGACGAAGACAAGCAGAACTGCCAATGCATCCGCGAAATAGCCACTCCCTCCGTAACACAAAGATGTCCTTTGGCTTTTTTTATAAAGTTTGACCGACTTATAATTGTCGTTTATCTTTATTTTCATTTAATTTATTATATAACTAGTTGAGTGCCCGTGCGTTGCAACAGGAATATATAATACAAATATACTACGATAACTTATATATAAAATGTGTGTTATAACGTTATGAGAAAATATTTCATATTCAATTTGTGATTTGGGCCATACATAGGGCCCATTTGGCAAATCTCCAGCTCATGCTTCTTTAGCTCTAGATCCTGATCCTCCTAAGGATCTAATCCTCCTGATTCACCTAGAGAATCAGAATCATTTTTAAAATCGTTTGGCAAGTAAACTGATTCTTGTCTGCTGAGAGTTTGTGGTCTGTGGCGATTGTCTGTTTTACCCTTTGTAGTTCAACTTTGTTACAAACCAATAAGTAGAATGCATATACGAAAAAAAATTATGAAACAATACCATATAAAATATTCCCATCATAGTAGTGCATAAAACTAGCACGACACAATATCCAAAATATGACACGAACCATATTTTCTAATCACCTCGACTCCCAAAGTACCTTCGATACATCATCACAGAACCTATTCATGTTCCTACTACTCGACCCTGTGGTGGATGTATCTGATGCATTTTGAGGGACATGTCGCCTATAACGGGATGGAATAGTAGGGATATAATCTGGGTCTCGATCACATCTCTGAAAATCCTCATCCAATGCACTATTCTCACGGATGAAATTGTGAAGACACATTGTAGCAGCAATAATCATTTTTTGTTTGTCCATAGGATAAGTTGGCATCTTTAGAAGAATTCTCCATTTCATCTTCCATACACCAAATGTGTGTTCAACAACATTCCGTAGACTTGAGTGTAAATGATTGAAGAGCTCTTGCTCACCATTAGGTGGAGGACCATTTCTCCATTCCGGAACATGATACCGTTGTCCTTTGTACGGGGCCAAGTACCCATCCCTATTTGGATATCCAGCATCAACAACATAGTACTTTCCTGTAACAAACAATTATACTTGAGTTAGAACCTTGAAAAATATGTGGACAAAAAGTAGACCAATTTTTTGACATTTGTTTACCTAAAGGGGGGTGTGGAAATAAATCTTCATCAGCTTCAAGCGCATGGTACAACATAGTAGTATCATGCATGGAGCCAGGTTGTCCAATAGATGCATATATAAAGCGCATATCAAAATCAACAACTCCCATCACATTTTGAGTAAGTTTACCAGACCTTCCCATGAACCTGTTGAAGTCTTTCTTTGGAGGCGTTGCATTTATATGAGTGCCGTCAATTGCTCCAATACAACCCTTAAAGTGAGGCCACATTCTTTGATCATTGCTAATTCTTCTATGCACTGTATGGAAATTAGGGTCCTTTGGTTGTATGTACCTTTTTGACATTGCTACCATGCAATTCAGGACATCACTGAATTTTCTGCTAATTGTTTCATTAGAGTGCTTGAAATCCTTTTGGACGGCAGTGAATGACCAAGCATGACCACAAATAACAAGAAACAATCCTAAAGATTCAATAGAGCTCATATGGATGGAAGAGGATAGACCAAAGTCTCTTACCAACTCATCATGCAAATTGTATAATAGAGCTGGTTCCATCCTAAACATGTTGTAGCATTCTTTTGGATTGTTCAATGCTTCCATGACCCAAGCAATACCAGAAAATGTTGTTGCCCTTGGCTCATTCTTATCAACATATGATGCATAGTACCATGATAAAAGAGATGCAGTAGCCACAATATTTTTTTGGTTCCCAATAATAACTTTAAGAACTCTCGAGTCATCTTCTGAATCACTTGAGTCCCTTTCACTATCAGAAGAAGAAGACATCTGTATACATCAAAGGAATGAGACAATAACAAAATATCTTAAAAACAAAAACCAGTGAAAAAGGCAGCAACAAAATAGATAACAAAAAATAGGGCAGCAACAAAAGTGATACAATCCATCCACAATAATGTCACAACAAGTTCAAACCGGAGTAAAAAGGATTAAACACATACATAGTAGCACTGAAAATGGGACATAGTGCTACAGAAAATTACAGATCCTAGTGACTCGTCCTAGTGACCCAATAATGTTTCATTGTAAGCCAGTTGAAGCGTTCTTCCGGTGTGTCCAAAGTCATAAACATCTCCCTCTCTGCCCTCTTGACAAAAACTTGAGATGCTATGAAGTGTTCTTTTGTTCCTGGAACTGCACCACACTCCTTCACCAATGCCATTACATCTCTAATGGAGCACCCATTGTCCTCCTTTCTTGCCAAAGACTCAATGGATGTTGTGCTCTTCTCACTTGCTGTCACAAGTTTTCTCAATTGATCTTGCACCCAATGTCCTCCCAATGACCTGGGCTTTTTACCCTTGTCCTTTCGACCGACAAAAACATGACGCTTTCCTTTAGCAGTTGTAGGGGAAACCTCTTCACATTCTTCATAGTCTTCATCCTTGTCATCATTGGCCTCATAGTCTCCATCCTTGTCCTCAGTGTTCTCAGTGGTTTCACCCTCCAGAATTTGTGGTGTAGTACCACTTGATGGAGCCCAATGATCATCTCCTGTGTTCCTAATATCTTCATACATGATGGCTTTTTCTTCCTCATGCAACCGAGGTCCATCTTTAAACTTGGCAATTCCTTTGTATTGCTACACATTAGGAGGAAGAAGATGTTAGACATATAACATGTAACACAAGATGCAATAAAGACAATTATCCAAAGTTCTATTACCTTATTCAAGTTCTTCCACCTTTCATTTGTCGCACTCTAGGTTTTTTTCGCGGTGTCCCATCCCAAACTAGTTTCCTTCGATAGTATTTTCCAATTTGTGTATTCAATCCTCATCTTGTCTCATTTGTTCTTGAACTGCATTTTGGTGTAGGATAACCCAGTCTTTTCTTTGAATTTGTCCATCACATTTTTGTACCCTGTTTTTATTTAAGTGAGTACCAGAACGGTTGTGCGCCTTCACTTGTTCGGCGAACAATTCACACACTAGAGCAGTGTTATCTTCATTCCAATCGGCACTATCACCCATATTGCTGTAAAAAAATTAAAATCTAAAACAAATATATGCGGCTACCAAAAAGGAATGCTTTGTTTTCTATGCAGCTACTAAAAATTAAAATCTAAAACAAGCACATCAATAGTTGTTTTATATGCACTCCTGTTCAGAACCAAATCTTTGATTGCTGGAATCAAACCTGTGTCTGTAGGATAATGCGGTATACATATCTATTATAATTGAAAGTCGCCTAGAGGGGGGGTGAATAGGGCGAAACTGAAATTTACAAATATAAACACAACTACGAGACGGGTTAGCGTTAGAAATAAACACGAGTCCGAGAGAGAGAGCGCAAAACAAATCGTGAGCAAATGCGGAGTGAGACACGATGATTTATTTTACCGAGGTTCGGTTCTCGCAAACCTACTCCCCGTTGAGGTGGTCACAAAGACCGGGTCTCTTTCAACCCTTTCCCTCTCTCTCAAACGGTCCCTCGGACCGAGTGAGCTTCTCTTCTCAAATCAAACCAGGAACAAAACTTCCCCGCAAGGACCACCACACAATTGGTGTCTCTTGCCTCGATTACAATGGAGTTTTGATCACAAGAACAAGTGAGAAAGAAAAGAAGCAATCCAAGCGCAAGAGCTCAAAAGAACACGGCAAATCTCTCTCGCTAATCACTAAAGCCTTATGTGGAATTGGAGAGGATTTGATCACTTGAGTGTGTCTAGAATTGAATGCCTAGCTCTTGTAAGTGGTTGGAAGGTGGAAAACTTGGATGACTTGAATGTGGGGTGGTTGGGGGTATTTATAGCCCCAACCACCAAACTAGCCGTTTGGTGGAGGCTGTCTGTCGTATGGTGCACCGGACAGTCCGATGCACACCGGACATGTCCGGTGTGACAGCCACGTCACCTGGCCATTAGGGTTCCGACCGTTGGAGCTCTGACTGCTGGGCCCGCCTGGATGTCCGGTGGCACACCGGACATGAACTGTAGGGTGTCCGGTGCGCCAGCATGGGCGTGCCTGACCTCTGCGCGCGCTGGCGCGCATTTAATGCGCTGCAGGTAGCCGTTGGCGCCTGAAGTAGCCGTTGCCCCGCAGTTACACCGGACAGTCCGGTGTACACCGGACATGTCCGGTGAATTATAGCGGAGCAGCCGATGCGAATTCCCGAGGCTGCCGAGTTCAGAGCCGAGTTCTCATGGAGCACCGGACACTGTCCGGTGTACACCGGACAGTCCGGTGAATTATAGCGCGGCGCCTCCGAAATTTCCCGAAGGTGAGGAGTTCAGCATCGACTCCCCTGGTGCACCGGACACTGTCCGGTGGCACATCGGACAGTCCGGTGCGCCCGACCAGGGTGCCTTCGGTTGTCCCTTGGCTCCTTTGTTTGAACCCTTTCTCTTGATCTTTTTATTGGCTTATTGTGAACCTTTGGTACCTGTAGATCTTATAGACTTGGGCAAACTATTTAGTCCAATTATTTATGTTGGGCAATTCAACCACCAAAATTAGTTTAGGAAATAGGTGTAAGCCTAATTCCCTTTCAATCTCCCCCTTTTTGGTGATTGATGCCAACACAAACCAAAGAAGTATAGAAGTGCGTAATTGAACTAGTTTGCAAAGTGTAAGTGTGGCGGAACTGCCCGAATTATTCCAACTTAAGTGCCTAAGCCCTGCCTTAGAGGCTAGACCACACTTAAATGGGAATAACTCGTCAATCCCTCGGATCTAGTCCGACACGGCCACTGACAGGATCAAGTACCACAATCTCACTCGATGGTGAGTCACAGAGCAAATACAATAAAGCATAAAACCATGCATGTGAGAGTATTAGATTATTACATCATCATCATCGGAGTTTTTGCAAAAGTAACCATCATTGTTCGAAGTGCAGCGGAAATAAACTAACGGTAAATAAACAGAGAGATGGGGAAGCCTGTCCCATCACTCCTCATGCTCCTCCTCAGCCGAGGCGGGGTCCCACTCAACAGTCCAACCCGGTGGTAAGGTGGACGGCCAAGTCACTCCAGCAACCATGTCCTCCAGAGAACCTGTAAAATTATGCCACAAGCAAGGCTGAGTATACTAATACTCAGCTAGACTTACCCGGTGTGAGGAGTCTACTCCTCTACCTCTAGACATGCAGCTGTTTGGCTGTGGGGTTTGGTTTGCCAAAAGCACTAGCTGAGTTTCTAAATCAAGTTTTAACTTTGTCAAATTTAAGTGTGACTCTCTTAAGGCTAAATGTGTACTACCTACTCATACATAGTAGCAAACATTATTAGCAATCAACATCTTATATCAACTCATCATAATTCCACTTGTTACTCAATGCAGTACAATGGATCAAGCAGTCTCATTAGCTACGAGAAGCAGACGATTCGAATCGAGTTTTTATCCTTGAAAGGTAAACCTAAACACACGACGTGGTGAGGCACTCCATCCCCACACACATCAACCGTCCCCATCGATTCCCCGTCAGCAGAGAGGGGCTCACCGCCTTGGCGTACAATGCCTCACTGACCCCGACTGCCGTCGTGCAGTGACCGCACTTGTACCCACCATAACCGGAATGGGAGACCACGTCTCAGGTCGCGTGAGGAGGGCAAACTGCTGTCAGGTTCACTCAGGTACTAGGCTTACCGATTTACCATATTTCTCGGCATATGTTTAGTACGTTCAAATGCTTGACACAGGTATCCGCACGTTAATCCTTAATTCATTTTCCTCCCATAGACCACGCATCCCCATGGATCCTTGTCCACCAACCAACTATCAATGTGATAAGAAAAGTGGGTACAACCAATTCCTGATCTCGCGCGAGTGCTAGAAAAATCACTCGTCTTCTACCGAGATCCTAATTAAATAAAGCAGCTACTCGACCTAGCATACTAGTATCCATCTCAACAAGGAATCCTGAGTTTATGCAACTAGGGTTTCAGTCAACTCCTACATTTAAGTGCACAGTACAAGCCTACAAACAATAAGTATAGTAAAATAGCATAAATAACAGGTTATGCATAAACCGGGGCTTGCCTTCCAAGGCTGTGGCAGGCAGATCCTCTGGTGCAGACTCGGGTGCGGGATCTGGGGCTACCTCCTGAGCAGCTCCTTGCTCCGGCACGAGGATGTACTCTCCGTCAGCAAGGTTACAGTCTATCGAAATGCAATGAACATGTATGTCATGATTATGCAAGATTTAACAACATTATGCTAAGCGAAGAAAAACTAAGTTGATGAGTAACTTAGGGTTTTCAGGTCATATGTGGCTTTTAATGGTTTATGCTTATCATTTCTAGGTCTAGGTTTTGCTAGGGGTAGGCATAGGTAATTGGTATTGCCTTTATATATCTCAGTGGACAAGTTATAAAGAGTTTTAGGATGACACTAATTTTTCCATTATTCATATCTCCCTTTCTTTATTCTCATTTCATGGCTTCTAGTGTAGGTTTGAACTACGACAGTGGGTTAACATTTTCCAAAAATTCTGTAAGAATTACAGTGGATTGCCATTGGTCACTATAGCCCATTATAGGAAATTGAGGTTCAAAATGAAAAGGCTAAGCTGTAGACAAAAATAACAAGGGTGGTGTAAAATGGGCCACTTTACACTACACCTCTCCATTAGAATTGAGTTTCTTCCTAAGGGTCATTTTTGTTGGGATCTAACAGTAATACTAAACCTCTATGCCAAAATTCACAGAAAGTTAATTGGTGATTATTTAGTTGTGATTTTCTAAAGTTTTATGCCAAAAAGGTGCCTATAACTAACTTGTCATTTGAAAAATATCAAACAACAGATTTTGTATTTTTCCTATGTTCATAATAACCAAGCATCAGTCATCCCAAGGTTTGAGGTGTTTTTACCTTAGGGTTATTTTTGTAGGGTTTTTCTAAGTTTTCCTTGTTTTCTAAAGATAAAAGGGATCCTACTTATTTTATACTAAACCAGGGTAGGATAGATTTTTCTGGTGAACTACATTGGATAAGTACCTTAACAAAAATAGAGGTGTCCTCTGATTCATTATTTAAATCACCTTTTCTATTTTTCTTAACCTTAAGCATATTATAAAATAAGGGGTAAAAACTGACTTAATGGAGTGGACAGAGGGATTCAACATTTTTAATTGGGTCAATAGGTAGATATAGACTTCTCCAAATTTTTCTAACCCTAGTCAAATAGTGCAACTAATTTTTGCCCTATTATTTAGCTTATGGCCAAAACAATAATTAAATTAGAACCCTAAAGTTTTCTGTAGTACATAGGGGGTTTTATATTTTTCTTAAGTAGGTTACATTATTTAGAGTCCGACAAAATTTGTTTGACCAAATTTGGATAATTTAAACAGAAGTTATGGATTTTCAAAGTTTCTGCTCAATTTAAAAACAGATTTAATAAGAGTTTCCTGGAAAAAACAGTTTACACCGAGGTCCCTGGGTTTAAACTAAATCAACCCGCACAGATCTACCCCTACGCCACTGTTCCCCTGGGTCACTGACAATTCAAAAAGCCCCCTGACTTTCCTCTCTTCTTCCCCGAGGTCCCTCCCCCAATGTAAACAGTATCCGCGGGAAAGAAAAGGGTGGTGCGGCTTACCGGCGGCGAGGTAGGTCCAGCGAAGGGCAGGGTTGGCTCGGGGAGGCTCTGGCGGTCACAGCGAGGTGCGGCTCGACGGCGGGGATGGCCGGAATCGCTCGGTCCACGTGTGCAGGCGGGTGTTCTCGTCGGCGGCGAGTGTACCGGCCAAACCACGGCGAGCTGGTTCAATCCGAGGGCAAGGTGAGCTTCATGGGGTCACATAGTGACTGTGTGCACCATGAATTGGAAAATGATTGAGCGGATTACCCGGTCCACGTACTCCGGCGAGGGTGTGAGCTCCGGCGACCATGGACTGGCCTCTCCGGCGAAGCAGGCTTTGATTCCTCGCTCGGGGAGCTTCACGGGGGTGTACTTAGTCGTCTCCGAGGGTTGGACGGGGCTGGGAAAAGCTGGGCTGGCCGGTCTACGGCGGCAGTGGGTCGGGTGGCCGTGAACACGTCGCGCACGGGCAAACGGCGGCGAGCTAAGCTCCGGTGAGGCTTGAGGGTGCGCGGAGGAGTGTGTTCGATGCCTCAGTGGGTTTTATAGGTGCGGGCGCACACAGGGGACACGGGCGCGGCTCGGCGCGGCGCGGGGTCGGGCGCGGGCGTGCTCTGGCGCGACAGAGCGCGTCGAACACGTGTAAGTTTTCTTCTGCCCTTGTTCCACAGCTCACCCAAGTCGCAAACGTGCGAATCTTGGCATAAATCCGGCGCGAGTCTTTTCCTGGCACCTAGGGCTATCACTCAACTGTGAGACGCCATGGCAGATATGGCCTAGGGAGGGAGATCTCCGGTCGCCAAATCGGGTGTGTCACACTGCCCACCTCGCGACAAAAACCATGCCAAGGCATGTCAAACGTCCAAGTCTCGGGCTCAGCTTTTTCCAGTGGGTGCCCTAGGTGGTATGCCACATTTTTGGTATAGAACACAGGTGGATTTGGTGCCAGCTTCGAGGTGAACACGACTGATCTTTAGTGTAGGTGTAGTTTTTAACTTAGAGAGAAATAGAGAGCTCTAGCTCTCTCTCCACTTGGAGATTGGATTTGGGGTTTCTCCAGGGGTCTTTTTGCAATATTCCCCCCCTAATTGCTGGTTATAAGGTTACTTAAGGTTTGGTTAAAATTACCCATGTTTTGCACATTTGCTCACTCTCTTTCCCCTCTTAACCATGGTTTTGGGAGATAGGGTTTAAGAGAGGTCTAGGGTTCTTCCCCCCTCTCCCTTCCAAGGTAGTAAGGGTACAAGGATTTGAGTAATGCTTCTCAGGTCATTAACAAACTTTGATTAACACATGATCTCCAAGTTCTTATGTGTTTCCCTAAGCCTCTACCATATGTGATCACAGTCCTTAGTGCCAGGTGTGCTCTAGCCATAGTAACACCTGAGGTGTTACAGTAAGTGCAAAGGTTACTTAGAATTGAGCCAATAAATATTACTTACTAGATATGCATGGATTGTTTCTTTATTTTTAACATTTTGGACCACGCTTGCACCACATGTTTTGTTTTTGCAAATTCTTTTTGTAAATCCTTTTCAAAGTCCTTTTGCAAAATAGTCAAAGGTAAATGAATAGGATTTTGAGAAGCATTTTCAAGATTTGAAATTTTTTTCCTTGTTTCAAATGCTTTTCCTTTGACTAAACAAAACTCCCCCTCGATAAATTCTCCTCTTAGTGTTCAAGAGGGTTTTAAGATATCAATTTTGAAAATATTACTTGCTCCCCCTTTTGAACACAAAAAGATATCAATTTGAAATTTACCAATTTGAAAATCATTTTAAAATTTTAGGGTGGTGGTGCGGTCCTTTTGCTTTGGGCTCATACTTTCTCCCCCTTTAGCATGAATCGCCAAAAACGGATACTTTGAGTGAGATATAAGCCCTTGTCTAACTACTATCTCCCCTTTGGCAAATAAAACATATGAGTGACGATTATACCAAAGATGGAGAGTGAAGCGGAGCGACGGCGAAGGATGAGTAGTAGAGTGGAGTGGAAGCCTTTGTCTTCGCCGAAGACTCCAATTCCCTTTCAATATACCTATGACTTGGTTTGAAATACACTTGAAAACACATTAGTCATAGCATATATAAAAGAGACATCATCAAAGGTATACTTATAAGCTATGTGTGAAGATTAGCAAAAGAAATTCCTAGAATCAAGAATATTGAGCTCATGCCTAAGTTTGGTAAAAGTTTGTTCATCGAGTGGCTTGGTAAAGATATCGGCTAATTGATCTTTAGTATTAATGTATGCAATCTCGATATCCCCCTTTTGTTGGTGATCCCTAAGAAAATGATACCGAATGGCTATGTGTTTAGTGCGGCTGTGCTCAACGGGATTATCCGCCATGCGAATTGCACTCTCATTATCACATAGAAGAGGAACTTTGGTTAATTTGTAATCATAGTCCTGCAGGGTTTGCCTCATCCAAAGCAGTTGCGCGCAACAATGGCCTGCGGCAATATACTCGGCTTCGGCGGTAGAAAGAGCGACCGAATTTTGCTTCTTTGAAGCCCAAGACACCAAGGATCTCCCCAAGAACTGGCAAGTCCCTGATGTGCTCTTTCTATTAATCTTACACCCCGCCCAATCGGCATCCGAATAACCAATCAAATCAAATGTGGATCCCCGAGGGTACCAAAGCCCAAACTTAGGAGTATAAGCCAAATATCTCAAGATTCGTTTTACGGCCGTAAGGTGAGATTCCTTAGGGTCGGCTTGGAATCTTGCACACATGCATACGGAAAGCATAATGTCCGGTCGAGATGCACATAAGTAGAGTAATGAACCAATCATCGACCGATATACCTTTTGATCCACGGACTTACCTCCCGTGTCGAGGTCGAGATGTCCATTGGTTCCCATGGGAGTCTTGATGGGCTTGGCATCCTTCATTCCAAACTTGGTTAGAATGTCTTGAGTGTACTTCGTTTGGCTAATGAAGGTGCCCTCTTGGAGTTGCTTGACTTGGAATCCTAGAAAATACTTCAACTCCCCCATCATAGACATCTCGAATTTTTGTGTCATGATCCTACTAAATTCTTCACAAGTAGATTCGTTAGTAGACCCAAATATAATATCATCAACATAAATTTGGCATACAAACAAATCATTGTCAAGAGTTTTAGTGAATAGAGTAGGATCGACTTTTCTGACTTTGAAGCCATTAGCAATAAGGAAATCTCTTAGGCATTCATACCATGCTCTTGGGGCTTGCTTGAGCCCATAAAGCGCCTTAGAGAGCCTATAGACATGGTCAGGGTACTCACTGTCTTCAAAGCCGGGAGGTTGCTCAACGTAGACCTCTTCCTTGATTGGTCCATTGAGGAAGGCACTCTTCACGTCCATTTGGTAAAGCTTGAAGCCATGGTAAATAGCATAGGCTAATATACGAATTGACTCAAGCCTAGCTACAGGTGCATAGGTTTCACCAAAATCCAAACCTTCGACTTGTGAATACCCCTTGGCCACGAGTCGAGCTTTGTTTCTTGTCACCACACCATGCTCGTCTTGCTTGTTGCGGAAGACCCACTTGGTTCCTACAACATTTTGATTAGGACGTGGAACCAAGTACCATACCTCGTTCCTAGTGAAGTTGTTGAGCTCCTCTTGCATCGCCATCACCCAATCCGAATCTTGGAGTGCTTCCTCTACCCTGTGTGGCTCAATAGAGGAAACAAAAGAGTAATGCTCACAAAAATGTGCAACACGAGATCTAGTGGTTACCCCCTTATGAATGTCGCTGAGGATGGTGTCGACGGGGTGATCTCATTGGATTGCTTGGTGGACTCTTGGGTGTGGCGGTCTTGGTTCTTCATCCTCCTTGTCTTGATCGTTTGCATCTCCCCCTTGATCATTGCCGTCATCTTGAGGTGGCTCATCTCTTTGATCTTCTACTTCATCAACTTGAGCCTCGTCCTCATTTTGGGTTGGTGGAGATGCTTGTGTGGAGGAGGATGGTTGATCTTGTGCATGTAGAGGCTCTTCGGATTCCTTAGGGCACACATCCCCAATGGACATGTTCCTTAGCGCGATGCACGGAGCCTGTTCTTCACCTATCTCATCAAGATCAACTTGCTCTACTTGAGAGCCGTTAGTTTCATCAAACACAACGTCACAAGAAACTTCAACAAGTCCTGAGGACTTGTTAAAGACTCTATATGCCCTTGTGTTTGAGTCATATCCTAGTAAAAAGCCTTCTACAGTTTTAGGAGCAAATTTAGATTTTCTACCTCTCTTAACAAGAATAAAGCATTTGCTACCAAAAACTCTAAAATATGAAATATTGGGCTTTTTATCGGTTAGGAGTTCATAGGATGTCTTCTTGAGGATTCGGTGTAGATATAACCGGTTGATGGCGTAGCAGGCGGTGTTGACCGCCTCGGCCCAAAACCGATCTGGTGCCTTGTACTCATCAAGCATGGTTCTCGCCATGTCCAATAGAGTTCGATTCTTCCTCTCCACTACACCATTTTGTTGTGGTGTGTAGGGAGAGGAGAACTCATGCTTGATGCCCTCCTCCTCAAGGAAGCCTTCTATTTGTGAGTTCTTGAACTCCGTCCCGTTGTCGCTTCTAATTTTCTTGATCCTTAAGCCAAACTCGTTTTGAGTCTGTCTCAAGAATCCCTTTAAGGTCTCTTGGGTATGAGATTTTTCCTGCAAAAAGAATACCCAAGTGAAGCGAGAATAATCATCCACAATAACTAGACAGTACTTACTCCCGCCGATGCTTATGTAAGCGATCGGGCCGAATAAATCCATGTGTAGGAGTTCCAGTGGCCTGCCACTCGTCATGATGTTCTTGTGTGGATGATGAGTGTCAACTTGCTTCCTGGCTTGGCATGCGCTACAAATCCTGTCTGTCTCAAAATGAACATTTGTTAGTCCTAAAATGTGTTCTCCCTTTAGAAGCTTATGAAGATTCTTCATTCCAACATGGGCTAGTCGGCGATGCCAGAGCCAACCCATGTTAGTCTTAGCAATTAAGCAAGTGTCGAGTTCAGCTCTATCAAAATCTACCAAGTATAGCTGACCCTCTAACACTCCCTTAAATGCTATTGAGTCATCACTTCTTCTAAAGACAGTGACACCTACATCAGTAAATAGACAGTTGTAGCCCATTTGACATAATTGCGAAACGGAAAGCAAATTGTAATCTAAAGAATCTACAAGAAAAACATTGGAAATGGAATGGTCAGGAGATATAGCTATTTTACCCAAACCTTTGACCAAACCTTGGTTTCCATCCCCGAATGTGATAGCTCGTTGGGGATCTTGGTTTTTCTCGTAGGAGGAGAACATCTTCTTTTCCCCCGTCATGTGGTTTGTGCATCCGCTATTGATGATCCAACTTGAGCCACCGGATGCATAAACCTACAAAACAAGTTTAGTTCTTGACTTTAGGTACCCAAACGGTTTTGGGTCCTTTGGCATTAGAAACAAGAACTTTGGGTACCCAAACACAAGTCTTGGAGCCCTTGTGTTTGTCCCCAACAAACTTGGCAACTACCTTGCCGGATTTGTTAGTAAGCACATAAGATGCATCAAAAGTTTTGAATGAAATGTCATGATCATTTGATGCACTAGGAGTTTTCTTTCTAGACAACTTAGCACGGGTTGGTTGCCTAGAGCTAGATGTCACACCCTTATAAATAAAAGCATGATTAGGGCTAGAGTGAGACTTCCTAGAATGAATTCTCCTAATTTTGCTCTCGGGATAACCGGCAGGGTACAAAATGTAACCCTCGTTATCCTGAGGCATGGGAGCCTTGCCCTTAACAAAGTTAGACAAATTTTTAGGAGGGGCATTAAGTTTGACATTGTCTCCCCTTTGGAAGCCAATGCCATCCTTGATGCCAGGGCGTCTCCCATTATAGAGCATACTTCTAGCAAATTTAAATTTTTCATTCTCTAAGTTATGCTCGGCAATTTTAGCATCTAATTTTGCTATATGATCATTTTGTTGTTTAATTAAGACCATGTGATCATGAATAGCATTAAGATCAACATCTCTACATCTAGTGCAAATGGAAACATGCTCAACGGTAGATGTAGAGGGTTTGCAAGATTTTAATTCTACAACCTTAGCATGTAGTATATCATTCTCATTTCTAAGGTTAGAAATAGTAACATTGCAAACGTCAAAATCTTTAGCCTTAGCAATTAATTTTTCATTTTCAATCCTAAGGCTAGCGAGAGAATCATTTAATTCCTTAATCTTAGCATGCAAATCAACATTATCACTTCTAAGATTGGGAATTGAAACATCACAAACATGTGAATCAACCTTAGCAATTAATCTAGCATTATCATTTCTAAGGTTGTCAATAGTCTCATGGCAAGTGCTTAGCTCACTAGACAATTTTTCACATTTTTCAACTTGTAGAGCATAGACATTTTTTACCTTAACATGCTTTTTTGTTCTCCTTAATAAGGAAGTCCTCTTGAGAGTCCAAGAGATCATCCTTCTCATGAATAGCACTAATCAATTCATTTAATTTTTCCTTTTGTTGCATGTTTAGGTCGGCAAAAAGAGTACGCAAATTATCTTCCTCATCACTAGCATTATCATCACTAGAGGACTCATATTTAGTGGAGGATTTGGATTTAACCTTCTTCCTTTTGCCGTCCTTTGCCATGAGGCACTTGTGGCCGACGTTGGGGAAGAGAAGTCCCTTGGTGACGGCGATGTTGGCAGCGTCCTCGTCAGAGGAGGAGTCGGTGGAGCTCTCGTCCGAGTCCCACTCCCGGCAAACATGGGCATCGCCGCCCCTCTTCTTGTAGTGTCTCTTCTTCTCCTTTCTTCTCCCCTTCTTGTCGTCGCCCCTGTCACTATCACTAGATAATGGACATTTAGCAATGAAATGACCGGGCTTACCACATTTGTAGCATACTTTCTTGGAGCGGGGCTTGTAGTCTTTCCCCCTCCTTTGCTTGAGGATTTGACGGAAGCTCTTGATGATGAGCGCCATCTCCTCGTTGTCGAGCTTGGAGGCGTCGATGGGTGTTCGACTTGGAGTAGCTTCCTCCTTCTTTTCTTCCGTCGCCTTGAATGCGACCGGTTGTGCCTCGGGTGTGGAGGAAGTGCCTTGCTCGATGATTTTCTTTGAGCCTTTAATCATTAGCTCAAAGCTCACAAATTTTCCTATAACTTCCTCGAGAGACATTAGCTTATATCTAGGATCACCTCGAATTAATTGAACTTGTGTAGGGTTAAGAAATACGAGGGATCTAAGAATAACCTTGACCATCTCATGGTCATCCCATTTTTCGATCCCGAGGCTGCGCACTTGATTCACCAAGGTCTTCAAGCGGTTGTACATAGCTTGTGGATCCTACCCTTGGTGAAGCATGAAGTGACCGAGCTCCCCCTCGATCGTCTCCCGCTTGGTGATCTTTGTCACCTCGTCTCCCTCGTGCGCGGTCTTGAGTACGTCCCAAATTTCCTTCGCACTTTTTAACCCTTGCACCTTATTATACTCCTCTCGACTTAGAGAGGCGAGGAGTATAGTGGTTGCTTGGGAGTTAAAGTGGTGGATTTGGGCCACCTCGTCCGAGTCGTAGTCTTCATCCCCTACGGATGGTACCTGTACACCAAACTCAACAACATTCCATATGCTTGTGTGGAGTGAGGTTAGATGATGCCTCATTTTGTCACTCCACATATTATAATCTTCACCATCAAAAACCGGTGGTTTGCCTAATGGAACGGAGAGTAAAGGAGTACGTTTTGAAATGTGGGGGTAGCGTAGGGGGATCTTACTATACTTCTTGCGCTCTTGGCGCTTAGAAGTTACGGACGGTGCATCGGAGTCGGAGGTCGATGGTGATGAAGAGTCGGTCTCGTAGTAGACCACTTTCCTCATCCTCTTGTGTTTGTCGCCTTTCCGATGCGACTTGTGGGAAGAGGATTTCTTCTCCTTCCCCTTCCCTTTGTTGGAGGAGTTCTTCTTCTTCTCCTTCCTCTTGGTGCGGGACTCTTCCGATGAAGTGCTCCCGTGACTCGTAGTGGGCTTGTCGCCGGTCTCCATCTCCCTCTTGGTGTGATCTCCCGACATCACTTCGAGCGGTTAGGCTCTAATGAAGCACTTGGTTCTGATATCAATTGAAAGTCGCCTAGAGGGGGGGGGGTGAATAGGGCGAAACTGAAATTTACAAATATAAACACAACTACGAGACGGGTTAGCGTTAGAAATAAACACGAGTCCGAGAGAGAGGGCGCAAAACAAATCGTGAGCAAATGCGGAGTGAGACACGATGATTTGTTTTACCGAGGTTCGGTTCTCGCAAACCTACTCCCCGTTGAGGTGGTCACAAAGACCGGGTCTCTTTCAACCCTTTCCCTCTCTCTCAAACGGTCCCTCGAACCGAGTGAGCTTCTCTTCTCAAATCAAACCGGGAACAAAACTTCCCCGCAAGGACCACCATACAATTGGTGTCTCTTGCCTCGGTTACAATAGAGTTTTGATCACAAGAACAAGTGAGAAAGAAAAGAAGCAATCCAAGCGCAAGAGCTCAAAAGAACACGACAAATCTCTCTCGCTAATCACTAAATCCTTGTGTGGAATTGGAGAGGATTTGATCACTTGAGTGTGTCTAGAATTGAATGTCTAGCTCTTGTAAGTGGTTGGAAGGTGGAAAACTTGGATGACTTGAATGTGGGGTGGTTGGGGGTATTTATAGCCCCAACCACCAAACTAGCCGTTTGGTGGAGGCTGTCTGTCGTATGGTGCACCGGACAGTCCGGTGCACACCGGACATGTCCGGTGTGACAGCCACGTCACCTGGCCGTTAGGGTTCCGACCGTTGGAGCTCTGACTACTGGGCCCGCCTGGATGTCCGGTGGCACACCGGACATGAACTGTAGGGTGTCCGGTGTGCCAGCATGGGCGTGCCTGACCTCTGCGCGCGCTGACGCGCATTTAATGCGCTGCAGGTAGCCGTTGGCGCCTGAAGTAGCCGTTGCCTCGCAGTTACACCGGACAGTCCGGTGTACACCGGACATGTCCGGTGAATTATAGCGGAGCAGCCGATGCGAATTCCCGAGGCTGCCGAGTTCAGAGCCGCGTCCTCATGGAGCACCGGACACTGTCCGGTGTACACCGGACAGTCCGGTGAATTATAGCGCGATGCCTCCGAAATTTCCCAAAGGTGAGGAGTTCAGGATCGACTCCCCTGGTGCACCGGACACTGTCCGGTGGTGCACCGGACACTGTCCGGTGGAGCATCGGACAGTCCGGTGCGCCCGACCAGGGTGCCTTCGGTTGTCCCTTGGCTCCTTTGTTTGAACCCTTTCTCTTGATCTTTTTATTGGCTTATTGTGAACCTTTGGTACCTGTAGATCTTATAGACTTGGGCAAACTAGTTAGTCCAATTATTTGTGTTGGGCAATTCAACCACCAAAATTAGTTTAGGAAATAGGTGTAAGCCTAATTCCCTTTCAATAATACTATTCTTAAATGGTTATATTTTAAGAATGCTTAACAGTCAGTCTTGAAGATGTCAACAAGGACCTTCGACTACATCTGCTCACTTGTTAAGAAGGATCTGACAACAAAGACATACGGTTTCAGAAACTTCAGGTTTGGTGACAAGAAAATCCTTGGGGTGGAGGATCAGGTGGCGGTGGCTCTGATGAAGCTGACTACTGGTGAGTCGCTGCAGACCATAGGAATGTGGTTTGGACTGACTGTTTACGGGCTGAGGAGATGGCGACCATCAAGACAAGGTTTGAGAAGGTTTATGGGCTCCCTAACTGCTGCGGCGCCATTGACACCACACACATCCTCATGTGTTCCTCGGCTCAGCCCAACAGCAAGGTCTGGCTGGACAATGAGAACAAAAACAGCATGGTGCTGCAGGCCGTTGTCAGTGGAGCATGGACGATGCATGCATCCTTGGCACTTGAGGCCTGTACAGGTTGTGTGAGAAGGGCCTCAGGCTTGGGGGGCAGATGGAGCTTCCCGGAGGTTTCGCGGTTAGCGAGCGGCTACGACGAGCAGAGCAGAACGTCAGGATCCGTAGAGTAGAGCAGCATCGCCCCCGCGGCTGTGATCCGCGCCCGGCAAGGTGTGGCTCCAACAGGCCTACTCGATCAGTTCGCAGCGCACTGTGGTCGAGCGAGCGAGCGAATAGCAGAGCACAGGCAACCGCGAATAGGGAAAGCAGAGTAGTTCATACCTCGGCAACCGCGGATAGGAGCACAGGTCGGCCGCCACATCTCCGCGGATAGCAGACGATGGTCGCCACGGATAGCAGAGGACGGGCGCCGGCCGCCACAGCACCGCGAATATATGCACCGCGAAACCCTAGCCGCCGCTCCCTGTCCTTCAGCGACAGAGGACGGGCGCCGTGGAGGGTGCGGGAGGGGCTCGTTATGTTTTTGTCCAATGGCAATTGTGGGTAATTTCGATCAAACTTTAAGGGAGGTCAATATTTGGTTGGTTGAGGAGCTATTTTAAGGGAGGGTGGAGCAGGTTTTTTTAGATCCCACTTTTCTTCACAAAAACGACTCCCAATCTTTCGGCTCCACACGAGAATCAGTTAAAAAAAAACCCGTTTGGCATGGCTCCTCCAGATCCTCGCTTAGAATTAGGAGCTGGAGCTGTGCCAAACGAGCCCATAAATTTTGTTATTTTAATCTATCTGTTTCACCACTACATTGCAACCATCAGTATTATGTAGACTTTGATATATATCACGATTTGCATGGTCTCATAATGATCTGCATAGGTTAATTTTGATGGGACCCAATAGGTCACCCTAGTCTATTTATCCTTTTTACCTTGTTTACCACTGAATCACTTAGGTAGTTTTGCTATTGCTCTATATGGTTTTGGGATAATATTTCATTCATGTTCCAATTATTCTGTTATGTTATTTATGTTCATGATAAGATCATTGTGTTAATGAGAACGTGGAGAACCACCCGGAAAAACGTGCCACCACAAGGAACGAATGGGACCCCTTGGCTAACTAATTAGGAAAGCTAGTGGAAGACTATCTTACCCGAAAGGGGCAAGGGCAGTAGGGGAGTTGTATGCAGGGAGGTTCTCGGGTTGATTTTGCTGCGATGGCGGTCAGACGGGGGATTCTTGCAAGTGCTCTTCCCATAAACTGTAGCGAGTTTTCTGAAGCTAGTGGAATTTTATAAAGGCCTCATAGTTTTACCATGCCTCGCCTCCTCGGTAGAGGTGTATGGGATTGGTCGTCTCTTGGCAGATGGGTAACATGACTTGTGGGTACATGGTACAATCTCTACAGAGTGTAAAACTGGTATACTAGCCATGCTCACGGTCATGAGCGACTCGGACACTCACATGATTAATTTATGTGACGGAACCTCCCAAGTCATTAAGCCCACCTACAGTTTGGTACCTGGTAGAGGTACTTCTTTTCTGATGTTGAACCCATCACGACCATGATGGATCCACCATCAAGTTTTATTTTGAAAACATCCCACCCACTTGAAGCATCATCTTTTGTCAAGGCAAAACATTTTGTTATTCTAGAGCAAAGCTAAGCATAAGAAAAACCTTTTTGTAAAACAGGGGATCTAGGAAAGGTAATCACATTCTCAAGGAAGGAAATGCAGCAACTTGTTTAGCACACAACTCCTAGCACCTAATGCATCAAGCAAGTGAGAAAGATTTTAAAATAGCAAGGAGGTGGCAAATGCACCGGGCTTGCCTTGTGTGATAGGCGAGTCAGGCTCTGCTCCACAGATGTCAAAATAAAAGCAGTTCTCTGCCTGAGGTTCTTCAGGTGGTGGTGGTGTAGTCCTTGCTTCAACTTCTATCTCTTCCTCGTTTTCTATACATAGCCATATATAATTATGAATGCTCATGTAATGCTCATGAAAATGCAAAGATATTAAAAGTATATTATTTTAGGTCTTGAATATAACTTTTCTTCATGGTATTCTAGGGAACTAGTGAAAGGGAAATGTGCCCTTGGGCCATTTCTTAAGTGTTTTGGTGATTAAGTGCCCAACACATATTCTCTAAGTGTTAATTTGTGCCAAAGATTGAAAAAGTGCAAATCATGTAACAAGATACGTCTTTAGACTTAGTACATTGATTTGGGTACTAATGTATTGTGTCTAAGTGCTAGAAACGGGAGAAAATGGATTGGATAAGAGCTGGCTGTGTACAGCCAACCGCTGCTCGGTTTGGGTGCACCGGACAGTGTCCGGTGCGCCAGTACCAGTCTTGGTGTACGACTACAATTCACCTGACTGTTCAGTGGTGCACCGGACTGTCCGGTGAGTCGTCCGCGACGAAGTCGTCGCTCTTGGGAAAGTTTAACGGTGTAAGACTAAAATTCACCGGACTGTCTGGTGGGGCACCGGACTGTCCGGTGAGCCAACGGTCGACTGGGCAACGGTCGGCCGCGCAATCCACGGGCGACGCGTGGCCCGCTCCAACGGTTGGCAGGGGGCACCGGACTGTCCGGTGTGCACCAGACAGTGTCCGGTGCGCCAACTGCCACGTCGCTGCAACGGTCAACTGCGCCAAAATAGGAAGGAGATCCGCACCGGACTGTCTACAGTGACTGTCCGGTGGCGCACCGGACTGTCTGGTGCACCACCCGACAGAAGGCAATCTTAGCCTTCCTTGTTGGTCTCCAACGGCTCCTAGCTGCCTTGGGGCTATAAAAGGGACCCCTAGGCGCATGGAGGAGTAACCCAAGCATACTCTAAGCATTCTAAGTCTTCCACACTCTGTCTCCGCACACTTGATCGACCGTGTTAGTGATTTGAGCTCCATTCTAGTTATGAACTCGTTGTGCTTCATTTTGAGCTCAAGTCTTGGCTTGTGTGCATGTGTGTTGTTGCGGATTTGTGTGTGTTGCTTTCCACCCTTACTCTTGTGCTTTCACTGTGATCTTTGTTGTAAGGGCAAGAGACTCCAACTTGTGGAGATTCCTCGCAAACGGGAAAAAGAGATAAGCAAAGAAAAGCCGTGGTATTCAAGTTGATCATTGGATCACTTGAAATGGGTTGAGTGCAACCCTCGTCCATTGGGACGCCACAACGTGGAGGTAGGCAAGTGTTATACTTGACCGAACCATGAGATAAACTCGCGTGTCTCTTGTGATTGTTTCTCTGTGATACTTGTGTGTTCGCAAGAGCTCGCTACTTAACTATACTAACACTTAGCCAAGTTTTGTGGCTATTAGTATTTGAATTTTATAGGATCACCTATTCACCCCCTCTAGGTGCTCTCAATTGGTATCGGAGCCGTTCTGGTATTTATAGCCCCAACCACCAAACCAACCGTTGGGGAGGCTGTCTGTCGATGGGCGCACCGGACAGTCCGGTGCGCCAGCCACGTCACCTAACTGTTAGGGTTCTAACGATTTCTACCATTGGAGCTCTGACTTCTTGGGGCACCGGACAGTCCGGTGCTGCACCGGACCAGCACAGTTCACTGTCTGTTGCGCCTTCTGGCGCTGCTCTGACTCTGCGCAAACTGTCCACGTACTGTTCATGTCACTGTTCACTTTTGTAGATGACCGTTGGCGCAGTAGCCATTGCTCCGCTTGGTGCACCGGACAGTCCGGTGAATTTTAGCGGAGTGGCTTTCCAGAAACCCGAAGCTGAGGAGTTCGGAGTGTACGGTCCCTGGTGCACCGAACACTGTCCGGTGGCACACCGGACAGTCCGGTGCGCCAGACCAGGGCAGTCTTCGGTTTCTTTTGCTCCTTTATTTTTGAACCCTAACTACAACTTTTTATTGGTTTGTGCTGAACCTTTGGCACCTATAGAACATATAATCTAGAGCAAACTAGTTAGTATTCTTGTTTGTGTTGGGCAATTCAACCACCAAGATCATTTAGGAAAAGGTTTGACCCTATTTCCCTTTCACGAAGTACACTCAGGATCTTCTCAAGAGGTTTGGGATGAAGGATGCCAAGCCCACGAAGACATTGATGGGAACTGACGGGCACATTGACCTCAACAAAGGAGGTAAGTCCGTTGATCAAAAGGCATACCGATCTATGATAGGTTCATTACTTTATCTTTGTGCTAGTAGACCAGACATTATGTTTAGTGTATGCATGTGTGCTAGATTTCAATTCGACCCCAAGGAATGTCACCTTGTGGCCGTTAAGCGAATTTTTAGGTATTTAGTTTCTACGCCTTGCTTCGGGATCTGATATCCAAAGGGGTCTACCTTTGACTTGATTGGATACTCAGACTCCGATTATTCTGGGTGCAAGGTTGATAGGAAGAGTACATCAGGGACGTACCAATTTCTAGGAAGGTCCCTTGTGTCCTGGAGTTCCAAGAAACAAACATCTGTTGCCCTATCCACTGTTGAAGCCAAGTATGTTGCTGCAGGACATTGTTGCGCGCAACTGCTTTGGATGAGGCAAACCCTCCAGGACTTTGGCTACAATCTAAGCAAAGTCCCACTCCTATGTGACAATGAGAGTGCAATTCGCTTGGTGGATAATCCTGTTGAACACAGCCGCACTAAGCACATAGACATCTGACATCACTTCCTGAGAGACCACCAGCAAAAGGGAGATATCGATGTGTACCATATTAGCACCAAGAACCAGCTAGCCGATATCTTCACTAAGCCTTTAGATGAGAAAAGGTTTTGCAGGTTGCGTAGTGAGCTAAATGTCATAGATTCGTGTAACTTGGATTGATCTATAGCATACATGTGTTCTATGCCTTTGATCATGTTACTTTGTGCATTTAAATCAATTATTGATTGTTTGTGGTGCTCAAGTTGTACAAGTCACCCCGGACCTCACAAGTCCTTATGCAAATGATGCACATGTTTAGGGGGAGCTGTGCTACAACTTGATCCTTTTGAAACTAATTTGTTTGTTCGAGTACACTTGATGTAGTCTCAAAGGTACAATGAAAGGGAAAGTGAACTTGGACGACGCAAAGACTTCCACTACACTCCGGTATTAGTGTATTTAATTCCAAGTTCATATTTGTGCTCTCATTGCCTTTTTGCTCTTAGTTGACATTTTTGGTGAGGCAATGGGGTTAGGGGGCCAAGAATGATCCCGTTTTGGTGCTTAATGCCAAAGGGGGAGAAAATTAAGGCCAAAGCAAATGGATCAGCTAACCACTTGTGAGTTTCAAAAATAGTAGAGTTAGAATTTGCATTTTGCCCAAAATCCTCTTGCTGCAAAATTTGGTCTCTTATGGGGGTGAATTTTGATTATGGGAAAAGGGGGAGTTTTTGGCACTTAATCAATTCTACTCATGGAAATCTCTCTATTTGCCCAAACAAGTGTGTTTGGCTTAGAGATAGAAAAAAGAATTTGATTTGCAAAAACAAACCAAGTGGTGGCAAAGAGTGATCCAAGTATGCCAAATTATAGTAAAAAACAATTTGGTCTTCAATTGCATTGATTTTGCACTTTTTTGTTGCTTTTTGATGTGTTGGCATAAATCACCAAAAAGGTGGAGATTGAAAGGGAAATGTGCCCTTGGGCCATTTCTATAAGTGTTTTGGTGATTAGATGTCCAACACAAATGTTTTGAACTCTTATGTGATAAATAAAGTGAGAAGTGCAAATCATATAACAGGGTATTTCTAGACTTAGTACATTGTTTTGAGTAGTAACATGGTTATCTAAGTGCTAGAAACAGTGCTGAGAAAAGAAGAAACGGATTGAAAAAGAGTTGGCTCAGCTCAGCCTGGCACACCGGACTGTCCGGTGGTGCACCAGACAGTGTCTGGTGCCCCAGGCTGACTATCGGTGAACTGGCTGCTCTCGAGAAACGACAGAGTCGTACGACTATAATTCACCGGACTATCCGGTGAGTCATCCGCGACGAACTCGTCGTTCTCGGGAAAAGAAAAAGGCGATGTGGCTATAATTCACCGGACTGTCCGGTGGTGCACCGGACTGTCCGGTGAGCCAACGGTGCCAGTGGCAACGGTCGTCCACGCGATCAACGCGCGACACGTGGCTTGCTCTAACGGTCGGCTGGGTGCACCGGACTGTCCTGTGTGCACCGGACAGTGTCCGGTGCGCCAACCAGCCCCAAGGAGCAACGGTCGGATGCGCCTAATTTGGAAGGAGATCACGCATCGGACTGCTACAGTGGCTGTCCGGTGGTGCACCGGACTGTCCGGTGCACCACCCGACAGAAGGCAAGATTGGCATTCCAAGATTGATCTCCAACGACTCCTAGCTGTCTTAGGGCTATAAAAGGGACCCCTAGGCACATGGAGCAGTACACCAAGCATTCTCTAAGCATACTAAGACATCAAGACTCTGCCTCCACACATTTGATTCATAGTGTTAGTGATTTGAGCTCCCTTCGAGTTGTGAACTCCCTATGCTGTGCTTTGAGCTTAAGTCTTGGCTTGTGTGCGTGTGTGTGCTGTGGATTGAATCTTGTGTGTGTTGTTTTCCCTCCCTTACTTCTGTGTTTCTTTTGTGATCATCACTGTAAGGGTGAGAGGCTCCAACTTGTGGAGATTCCTCGCAGATGGGAGAAAGACTATAAGGAAGAAAGTCGTGGTATTCAAGTTGATCATTGGATCGCTTGAAAGGGGTTGAGTGCAACCCTTGTCCATTAGGACGCCACAACGTGGAAGTAGGCAAATGTTATTTGGTCGAACCACGGGATAAAAATCGCGTGTCTTGTGTGTTGCTTCTTATGATTGCTTTGTTCGCACGAGTGTGTTCCATAGCCACTTGATTTCACTAACTCCTTAACAATCAAGTTTGTGGCTATTTAGTGTTTAATTTTACAGGATCACCTATTCACCCCCTCTAGGTGCTCTCAATTATGTCATTATATATGTTATCTTCTTTGGCGCATGTATGAGATGCACCCGACTTTGTTCCTTAAATCCGGACGTGATATTAACAATCCCACAATCATTAGATCGTTTAGGAGATAATCACTAAGAGTAATAGGTGTAGGAGTAGAACCAGTTCAACTGACTCTACTAGTACCATAAGACACATGAACACTACACAACACACTAGAAGCGCCCCAATCTCACTCAAGTGATAAACTATATGATCAAACTGAGTGGAGTATGTTTTTTAATCCTCAAGATGTGTATATAGGTGCTAGAGGTCGTGGGATGACGACCAAAGCTAACCAGAGGGTGTGTTTATAGCATCTCAAAGAAATCTAGCTGTTATAACCCCGTTCCTAGAAATCAGGGGCACCAAACACGTCGATATCGTTTAAATGGCCACTTTCTTAATGGTAAAAAATGAGTCATGTGTGCACCAAGCAAGTCACCGTACACATTTGGTGCGTTCAGGATCGAATTATGTAGTTTTACCATCTCTTTTATGTTTCCTATCTGGTGTGGCACCCAATGAGGTATAAAGCTAAAGAAGTAAAGTGCAAAGTTTACATGCTCTCATTGGAAATGTTTGGTACCACCCGTTCGATGCATACCATACACCATGGTGTTGTGGCTAAAAACTCTATACTAAATTCTTACCATACATATATTCGATGCCGTGTCATAGGACCTAGATAGTTAGAGGGGGTGAATACCCTACACACAAGTATTCTAATAAAACTTAACAAAACAACTAGAGTCAAGCTAATATATGTGAAAGCTTATGTCTTGATATAGTTCCAATTTACTTCTCACTAAGTAGCATGTAAAGGATTTACTACAAGAAAAAGATCACTCTACACAAGATGATGTAAACTATGAGATATGATATTTAAATGTATTAACAAGATTAACTTGGAAGGCAAAACACTCAGGGCAAGAGATGAGCACAATATTTATTCTCGAGATTCAGTTGCTTGCCTGCAATCCACGTCTTTATTGTGGTGAGTCCAAACTTGATGATCCACATGCTTATCAGTGTAATAAGCCAAGCTCATAAAGTGTATAATAAGAATCACTCTAAGAAGACACTCAAATATGTATAAAACATACCAACATATAAAAACCAAAACAAAATATGTCTTTAGTATAGGTATTTACGTATAGAGAGCGAGATATAGATGACATTGTTGAAAAGAAACAGGATATAAAAGAGAGAATCTTTTAGGTCCAGTTTATTTCCTTTGATTTTGAGGAATTGGAATCTTACTAATAGAATAGGCTATTTTTTTAGAATGTAACATTCCACCACTTTCCAAACTTATTATATAAGCCTATCTCAAATTTATGGGGTAGGAGATGAAAATTGATTCTATAGATTTACATGTTATTTTTCTGATGTACAACTTATAGCAAACTCTTCTACTTGCTCTTATATGATTTAGGATAATATACAAATATATTATATATATAAATATATGAACTTAATTAGTTTTGTCTAAATTGTAATTATTAAAATGAAATTTAATTCCAACGAAAACAAACGGGACCTTAGAGTAAACCGTAAAGTAAAGGTATAGACGAGTGCTGAAGATATTGTTATGGTCCTACATCCATGATGATTGGACGCCCACCCAAATAAGCCTGCCAAGCCGCCATCGGAGACACACAGATTCAGTGGAAGGGAGTCATTGTTTGCGATCGATGTTAGGCCGATGTCCCCTGATGATCCTCAGTGGCTCAGTGCAAGTGCATGCATGCTGCATTCTTTTTTCTTTTCTTTTCTTTTCTTTTCTATCAGAGCATTCACTTGGTGATAGTGCCCTTTGCTTTGCTTTTAGTCCCCCCGGCAATGCGTGCACACAACATACGTGCACGGCACCAACAAATACCTAACAATAAAGAGCTTCTTCTTCCATAGGACTGATCCATGCTCCAATTAAAGAGCATAAATAAAAGAACATTCTTCTTCATTAGCCCCCTTTGCTCTTTGGATTACAGGCTGGGTACAGTAGCATTCAACAACAGCCAGTTAGCTAGCTAGTTAGCTAGGACTGTTTTTGTCCTTTCAAACTCTATCTAGTTTAGGGTCTGTTTGGTTGGGCTGTGGCTGTGAAAAAAGTTGCTGTGGGCTGTGAGCTGTGGAAAAAGCTGCTGTAGGCTGTGGGCCGTTAAAAAGCTAAAAACCGTTTGGTAGAAACCACTAAAAATCGTTAAAAGTTCTTCGATATATGTTTTTATAGTTTCATCCGAAAAGCCACTAAAAGCAGGTACAGAGGTGCTTTCAGATTTGCACTGTGAGAAAGTCAGCTTTTAGAAAAAGCTGCTTTCTGGATCCAGCCCTTTGGTTGGCTTTTGGCTTTTAGGGGGCAAAAGCCAAAAGCCAAAAGTCAAACCAAACACACCCTTAACACACACACACAAGAGAGAGAGAGAGAGAGAGAGAGAGAGAGATGTGTTAGCAAGCAAGCAAGCAAGCAAATTGCATATATATACACTCGATCAAATCATGCTAACAGCTAACTGTGCTTTCATCATGTATACAGATACTGACGGAGGGTTCCTGATGATCCCGACATTCGGTGGTCTTCTCTGCTGCTGCTTCGGGGCCGCGAGGGCTGGGCCTCGCCATCGCCAAGAACTTGGGGACCTTGTCTCCAGGCATAATAATAACGGGCACACCGCGCTCTTCCCCCGATCTCTCCAGCTGCAAATGATTCTCAGCTCAAGCTTGCTGTATGTAACTCTTCTGTATGAAATCGACGAGCATTGGCCGGAAGTTTAGTTTTGTTTAGTTTACCTTGTGACCAGAAACCGCCTTTCTCGGCGGCGATGACGACGCCACGGAGACGGCCGTATGCTCCTCGGCCTCCAGGAACATGTCGGGATGCCGAGACCGGAGGAGGGCGCGGAGCTTGTCCCAGTGGTAGCAACACGAGAACATGCCGCTCAGGGCAAAGATGACGAGGAGCAGGAGAGCAGTTCCCAGGGGAAACCCCAGGGTCGGCCTCGAGGAATGCTCCATGGATGGAGCAGGGGTCAGGTCTTCCAGCCGGGTCATCTGCATCACCTCACCTGCCTTCTTTCTGGTCTGGTTTAAGAGCCCAGGGTTTCCAAGGCACACACATAAATATATGCATGCTTGGGGAGGGAGGGAAGGTCACTAGTGGACCGACTGACCGTGGTACTGGCCGTGGTACTGCCCAGTGCTGTGGCATCTCTGCTGCTGGTAGTGCTTGCTTGACGCGGGCTCATCTCACTGCCTGTCTTTTCCATGAGAAAGAAGCCATCAGACTATTATATGGATGGAATGCACTTTCTAAGAGTGGCAACAAAGCTTTTCAGGTATGTCCCCAAGGATATGTTTCTTAGGTACCAGAGAAGAAAAAAAAAGATATATATGTTTTCCAATTCTATTTCTCCTACAGTGATTTACTGAATAATAACGAGTTCAGAATGAATCTGTGGACCAAAAAAATGTTAGCCGTCTCAATCATTGATCAGTTTTTAACACAGGTAGGCATAACAGAACAAAACACACTGCATAAGGGGGGCAGAACAGAATCATCTAGTGTGCATCATCATTTACCCTTTTGAAAAGTATATGCTTTTCGAAAGATAAAGGCTATCAGCTTGAGACTATCCTTGACGCAATCCGCACAAGTGTACGGATGGCTCATATGCAAGCAAAGCTATCAAGAAAATGTGTCTGTCTGCTGATCTTAGAAACCAAACGTGCCTGCTAGCTATTACCTGCTGCTTACTAAGCCTACAAGCTATGCCTGTTGGAGAAATTAGGTTCATAGAATCACTTACGCATCAGCCGGCCAGTAAGCTGCTTCAAATGGGGCCTACCACCACTAACAATAGTGGATCCACACTGGCCCACCTACAAGGCTACAACAGAGCTATTTGAGAGGGACTCCACAGGATGTTAGGTAAGTGTCCTTCCAGGTAACTACAGAATCCATATGATTCGTATCACTCAATACAAAACAATCAATGAAAAGTTTTATTCTATGGTTAATTTCATGACTGCCATGTCATATAAAATGAAACGAAACACATTTTTAATGAAAAGTTTTATTCTATGGTTAATTTCATGACTTAAAGAGAATTGATAATCGTGTCAAGAGGTTTCAGACTATCCGCAGTGAAGAACTGCAAACCATACCCTACACACATCCAGTTATGTGTGCAGTACAAAAATGTTGCAGCCATACACCTTATATGATACTCTAAAGTTAGAGTGTGCAAGGAAAACCTCATTTATAGAGTTCACTCTCTTCTACTCAACCGTGGTGTCATGTTGGGTGGGAAGGAGGTGGGTGGTAGGGCCTACGGTATGTGTGTTTGATATATATTGATAAAAATGTGGTAATTTATATAGGTTGAGATATAGATTAGTTATGGATGCGGAAGTTTGGCTAATATATTTTGAAATGTTGATGAATAGGTCGGAATATTTTTTTAGAGTAGGACGAGTGCAGATAGCCTCATCCCCATAAAACTCACTTGTTCCCTCCCTTCTTAAAAATATTGTCACGTCATCAAAACGCTTATGTGACGGTTTATTAAATGCAAGTGAACCTCCCCCGAGAATAGTCTATTGGCAATAGTCATGTGCATAGCTTCTCACATACAATATGGACAAATTAATGTACCATCCAAATTAATTTTTATTTATTCATATAATAATCATAATACCTGATGTTACTACTCATAGTTTTTTCTTAACTGAAACTACCCAAAGTGTTCATACCAGTATTTTTTTTTCTCAATGAATACTGAATCATCTCATCTAGTTGAACTCTAGAAACATCAAATAATAGTTTCATATAGGTTTCTCCAAGTCATAAATACTTATCAAACTTTCAAGCTATAATCAACACATAGGACAGAAAACTGATTGTCCCGAACATGAAGGAAAATATGAGCAGATATACAAATGGAAAAAATGATTTTTATACTATAATGTGCTGAAGATGAGCATTTCAGATTTATACAAAGTATTAGCATAATCTAGAGATGCTAAAAAGTATAAAAACATTTTTTTGCTTTCATTCAAGTGCTTATGAAATAGTCACTGACCTTGAATCATCGTCCAACTACTTATGGGTTCAAATGCTTGGTATTGAACTATTGATCCCCCGGCCTAGGATGGTGACTTAAACAATGCATCCTTTTCCGAAAGTATACAATATGCATATAAAAACCATGTTGCTATTTTCACACCTCAGACACATACCAACATCACTAATGTAAGGGTTATGTCAAAACGTACTCTTCAATAATTTAAATTTATTTTAAATACTAGACAACATGGATTAAGGATAGCAGGAAAGATATTAAGGATCTTCCTTAATGCGCCAACTTTGACTAGCCATATATTATACATTTTTTTTGTAATTGTCCATACTCTTAATATGTGTGGAAGTTAGCATCATAGCGCTATGCACTAACACTAACAGCTAAAGGTAGAAGAAATTTCCATTACAAAGCTAAAGGTAGGTCCCCGGCCCATCAAAACTGACCTAATAAAATATATTTTAGCCAGCAGAAGGAACCAACAAATTCAGTGGGCAATCCTAAATGTTAATCTCAGTGCCTTTCAAATATGTTGACTGAATAGGGCAGAAAAAGGTATGTCAACTAAATACGGCAGCAAAGGATATACTGACTGATCATCATGTAGAAACATTCATGGATTTTCCAGCAGTTGGCCAGATTGAGTCAGTAAAATTAACGTTGACTAATTGTAATGTGGATTGTGGAACCAACACATATACAGACTAAAGCTAAGTGCACTGCCAACAGTGCTATAACTACTGTCCTTTGAAATGATTTACCAACATACCATGTGTGCTGATGGGAAATGATGTTGCCAGAAAGGAAATAGATTGATTACTGTCATAGAACAGAGTCTTTTGGCTGATACTCACATTTGCTTTTCAAGAATAGTTCATGCCATACCAGTACCAGATTGAAAAATGATATAGGAAATGTATGTGAGATAGTAGAAAGTTAACTGATTTGAATAAGGTGTCCCCCATGTCCAAGTTGAGGCCACTTTTGTTTTTCCTATGGGCGAGATCTTTTCTAGTTTTCTCTTCTTGGCATGTGTGGATGCTTGTATTTAGGTATTTGCCCCTCCTTTTCGCCGTGAACCAACGATGACACTTCTGAATTGACTGCCTCATTTTTGATAAAAGACCACTGCATAAAACTAAAAAGTCAGTGACCTTTATACTTCTATAGCAAAGCAGCTAAAATCGTAGCTTGGCTGGCATGGTATGAACAACGAACCATTAGAGTAGAAAAAATTATCGGACATTGCATTTAACAGCTTCATTTGTGATGTGTCATCCATCCGCTACTAGGCAGTCTCTGCATGCCACGTTGCTCCATCTTGCTTCTCACCCGCTCTGCATCCTCATGCATGCCACGATCCGAGTAGATGTTTGCAGGCGAAACAAAATTTCATGCATTCTCTGGTTCGATCTCAAGCAATGCTCTCCCGGCAACCTCTGCCAACCGCACATCCCCATGCTTCCTGCATGCAGCAAGAAGAGCTCCCAGGCTTTTGTTGTAACCTTTACTGCTGGCATTGTCCGTATAAGTTCATAAGCTTGATGTAGCTGTAGACGTCTACACCATGCACGAATAATGATCTGCACAAGCTCCCACTCCATATCTCCTGGTCAACACATGGAAATACTGCAGTGCATCATCTGCACGACCAGAAAGGGATCAATGGACACAGGCCGCTAACAAACTAAGGAATATGATGCTGTCAGCCCGAACACCAACCTGGTCCTCCATGTGTTGGAAAAGCGAGATTGCACGACCATGGAAAGCGTAAGCTGAAACCAGAGAGCTCCAAACAACCACGTCCCGAACATGAACCTGGTTGAGGACCCGCTGAGACTCTGAGTGGCAGCAAAAGAACCGCAACGCCCATATGCTTCGATGAGGGAGCTACCAATGTGGGATTTCGATCGCGCACATGCATTGCCGCACTGCAAAGCCGTGCACCTCCTTGACCGACGTCAATGCATCCATCGTGGTGCCCACTACCTCGATGGCTTGGGCTGGGTGTTCCCCGGACTCAGCAACCGCAGCGATCACGGTGTTGAAGCAAGAGGCGGTGGAGGCGACGTCCATGAGGTCGCCCGCCCGGGCGTGGACCTGAGACCATGGCGCCCCAAGGCCCAAACGACGGCGTTGCGGGCGGGCAATTCGTCGAACATGCGGCGGGTGAGTTCGTAGAAGGCTCCGCCACTGCCGCCGCCGTGTGCGCCGTAGGACGCGATGAGAAGGGACACGAGGAAGGGGCTGGAGAGGAGGCCACACTTGGCGGCGAGCGCGTGGAAGCGGCGGCGGCGCTGGGCGCGGAGCGCGGTGGTGGACTTGAAAGCGAGCGGGAAGACGTGGGCGAAGGAGGGGTCGATGAGCGGCGGGACGTCGGGGCGGTAAACATGCAGGAGGAGGCGCCGAGCTCGTTGCGGTGGCGGGCGGCGTTCACTTGGGTGCATAGATGTCAAACGGGCGGCACGGCCCGAGCCCGTTTGAGCGCGACCTGATAACCAGGCCGGATCGTGCTGCTCGACGGGCTCCCTATGCTGTCCGAGGACGGTACTACACAGGCCTATCCGTGTCGGGTTAGCCCGTAAAGCACGGCCCAGTCTAAGCACGACAAGTATAGATGGCCAATAAGTATGAGGCCCGTGAGCCCGGCACGAAGCCCGCTTTTTGGGCCCGGTTCGAGCCCGACACGGTACGAATAAGCGGGTGGACTTGGACAGGAAACTAGGCACGGCGGACTAGCCCGGCACGGCCCGTTTAACTCTAAGCCCGTTAAGCCCGTTTTTTACACTAAAACGTACTTACCGGTTCGTTTAGCCCGCTTTTCGGCACATTTTTTCGTGCTAAACGGGCCGGCCCGGCCCGTTTAGGCCCCCTGTGGGCTGGGCTTGGACAAAAAATTGAGCCCGCAGGCTCAACAGGCCCGACCCGGTTTTTAGCCGGGCTTCACCGGGCCTGGGCCGGGCCGGGCCGGGCGGCCCGTTTGACCATCTCTAACGGCAAGTAACACAGTTGTAAATTTACAGTTTCACACAGTTCACATTTACACATACACATAAATTCACGGGTTTATATTTACACATCTACATAATGACATAAATCACAGACACACAATTGAGTCTTGCACATGCACAAAACAGAAATATAAAGATAAGTAATATAAAGGATTAGAGCTGTTCGTGCAATGGCTGCCTCATTAAAAACCTTTCTAGGTAAAAACTCACTCCTCGTAAGAAAACCCTAGAAAGGAAAAAAGAGTACAACACAGCTCTGATTTAATAGTTCATGTCAAGGTTGTTTAGTTACATATTACAGCTTACATCATCAGATTTCCAAATCAATAGAATGTAGTAGGAACTAGGAAGATAAAAGTCCTAAGGGTTATCAAGATAAAGTCCTTCAAATGCATCTTCAAGTTCTTGGTCCTGTGTACAGTGCTGCCCTCTAGCTTCACCAAGTTCCCAGTCTTTCATGCAAAGAAGCATCTCTACCATTTCTGGTGCTAGGCGCCTTCGTCGTTCCTCGATTATCCTGCCACAGAGACTAAATGCAGATTCTGAAGATATAGTTGAAACAGGAATAGAAATAACATCCCTAGCTAAGATAGAGAGAACAAGATAGGACAACTTATGTTCATGCCACCAGTTTAGGATATTAAAGTCCTCATCAAACTTCTACAAAGTGTCACTATCCAGGTAGGAAGACAGTTCTGTGTCAAGTGAACTAAGGCCAGCACTAGAGTGTGCTTGTTGAAGCAAAGCAGATGCTGATGTTCCACTACCAAGACCAAGGTTAGGTGTGGTAGAACTGTAACGCCCCGAATTTTAGAGTTAAATTTTTCTTTCTCTATCACTCGCCAAATTCGGGCGTTACCTCTTTTTCCATTTCTTTTTGCTACACCTTACCCATTTTCAAATTCTAAAGAGAGTTAACTCTATGTCGTATATTAATAAATCATAAAAGTGGATTCTTCCTTTGGTTGTTGCATCATGCCGAGCCACACATTTTTTTTCTTTCTCTTGTGTGTAATTGCTTGGTTTCCATGAAGTATGCACTTAGTAGAAGGTTAATAGCTAAATAGAAAATAAGAAAAAAACCCCCAAACCCCCCCTCTCTTGGGCCGGGCAGCCCAACCGCGGCCTACCCTTTCCCCCTCCCCCTTTTTCTCGTCGTGGGCCGGCTAGGCGTCCGCGGCGCAGCCGCCGTCCCCCCCCCCCTCGCGGCCTGCTTCTCCCTCCCCCCTTCCCCTTCGCGTCTTGGGCCGGAGCCGCGACGGCCCAACTCGGCGCGGCCCAGCCGCCAGTGCGTGGGCGCGGCGCGCTCGCCCGGCCGGTGCGGGAGGCGGTTTGGTAGCCGCAGCCGCTGCATGTGGGGCCCACCTGTAAGCCCTGGAGTCGCCCCCTGTTCATCTCCCTCTCCCCCACGACGTTTCTTTCTCCTCTCCCCATCGCTCTCGTCGCCCAGAACCGCTGCCGCCGCGTCCGTCCGCTCGACCCCCGTCCCGCGGTAAGCCTTGCCTCCCTCTCCTCCCTCGTCCCTCCCATCCCTGGTTTCCCTCGCGTGCGGTCGGAGCTCGGCCATGGCGTGCGGCGCGGCCCTGGCGTCCCGTGCAGCCCCACCCGCTCGCGGTCGGCCCCGGCGCGGACGCCCTTCGCGCGGCGCGCGGCTCTGGCGCGCGCGGCCTCGCCCTGGCTCGCCTGACCCCCTACCCGCGACGCGGCGTGCTCGGCCTCGGCGCGGTGCGCGCCCGCCCTGGCCCCCTCCCTCCCATGCTGGCGGCCATGGCGCCTGCCCCGCCTGGCTCGGCGGCCTCGGCGCAGTCCGCAGCCCGGGCACTCGTCGTAGCCTGCTCGCGGTCGGCCCACGGTCTGAAGCTCGGTCGGCGTGCCTCCGGTGCGCGGCCGGAGCTCGACTGGCGCGGCTGTGGCGACCCCGCGCGGCGTGCCCCAGCCCCCGGTGCGGCCTGGCCTCTCCCCTCCTCGCGCGGCCTGGCCTCTCCCCTCCTCGCGCGGCCTGCTCGTAGCAGCGCCCAGCGCGGCGCGGCGCGGCACGTCCGACTCGTCCCAGCGCGCGTCCATGGCGCTCGGCGAGCGGCGTGTCCGACGCGGACGCCCTTTGCCCGGCGCGGCCCCTGCGCGGTGTGGGGCGCCCCCTGGCGTCCTAGCTCGCCCCGCAGCTCGCCTACGGCAGCCCATGCGGCTTGCTCGTGGCGGCCTGTGCAGCGCGTGGTAGCCCGTCCGCGGCGTGCTCGTAGCAGCGGCCCGCTGCCTCGGCCAGCTCGCTCGCGCAGCCTGTTTGTCCGTGCGCGTAGCTCGGCACGGCGCGACTTGGTCAGCCAACATGATCCAGCTCGCGGCAACCCATGCGCAGAGGCTTGTAGCATTGCTCGCGTGACGATACGCATGTTTTAGTTGTTTTATGCGTAGCGTCGCACGACCCCCCCCCCCCGCGCCACTTGAAATTGCTAAGCACTGCTCGATTTACGTTAGGAAAATGACATGTTAACCAAGCGTGGAATTAATTATGCTTAAATAATAACTATCTTTACACCCACATTAAAATATCGGCTAGTATAATTACATGTTATGGAGTAGTTAAGTTCATTCTTTCACTTAGCATGAATATAACGACTGTCAATCGTAATAGTGGTTACGTTATTCTTACTACTTCTACTGTCGTAAACGCTAGCCTTATGTCGGGTGTATGACTATTGGATTCATCTCTTTGTATGGTGTATTGTTTACTTTCTGATTTGAGATGTGAATACATGTTTGAACTCGTATAGAGAACGATCTGGTTGAGGAACTCGAAGGTCTCGCAGGAGAAGTCCCTGAGCAGCAGCTGGTTGGTGGAGGCAAGTGTCCCTTGACCTATCTCTGTCCTATACATTCTTTAATTCACCTCCCGCATTTCACATTTATGCCTAAGGATTAACTAGCTTTTGTTATCCATGTCCTTGTTTACCTAATTGGGTTGGATTATTATCGTTTAGCTTTATGCTATTGCTCAACTCTAATCAATGAACATGATGAGAATTATCAATGATACGCTGTTTTCCCTCCTATTTATGATATCATATGTGTGGCATTTAAGGGGACTCGAGCGGTTTCTCGAGTGCCTCTCCGTAAGGACCTGTTCGTTGGATGACCGCCCGGGAAAACAGTGCAACCATGAGGGTGGAGTGGGACGCCCTTAGCTGAGTAATTAGAGGAACCGAGGTGTAGTTCGCTTAGCCGTCGTGCCGTCAACGGGGCTCGGTGTATGCGGCTCGCTCTGCTAAGGTTGATTTGTCCCTTGGGGAGGAGTGCGGTACATTTAGGAAACCTAACGGGCGGCTACAGCCCCGGGGAATCTTTGTAAAGGCTACGTAGTGATACCCTGCTGGGTCACCTTGGTAGTGATCAATGGAGAGTCATGATCTCCGGACAGAAAGGGAAATCACGGCTTGTGGGTAAAGTGCGCAACCTCTGCAGAGTGTTATGAAAACTGATATATCAGCCGTGCTCGCGGTTATGAGCGGCCAAGGGAGCTTCAGTGATTAGTGGTACTTGATCAGAGATGTTCGGATTGTAGGTTTTGGCAATGAGATTGATGGTCCTTGGCATTGGCTCTGGTAATGGTAAGTGGTACTCTTTCCGTTTGGAAAGGAGTACGTTTGGGTTAATAACGTGAGTTAATTCTAAAACTTGGCTTTCTCTACTAGTAATAATAATCTGACCAACTAAAAGCAACTGCTTGACTTACCCCCACATAAGGCTAGTCCACTACAGCCAAACAGGATACTTGCTGAGTATGTTGATGTGTACTCACCCTTGCTCTACACACCAACCCCCCCATCCCCAGGTTGTCAGCACTGCAACCCCTGCTCAGGAGAAGATGAAGCTGTGGAAGGAGACCACCAGGAGTTCTAGGCGTGGGTTAGCGGCAACCCCCGAGTCGGCTGCCTGTGAAGGCCGCGTTTTTCTACGTTTCGTTTTCGCACTTTGATTATTGTAAAGACTATGTGGATTGTCTCAGACATATGATGTAATCGACTATTATTACCCTTTTATGTTATCATTTGAGCATTGTGTGATGATTTCCAGTTATGTAACTGCTGTGTACGTGAATTGCTGATCCTGGCACGTACATGGTTCACATTCGGTTTGCCTTCTAAAATCGGGTGTGACGTAGGTGGTATCAAAGCCGTGCTGACTGTAGGACCGCTAACCTAGAGTAGAATGGTCGTTCTAAGGATTATAGACCTCTGTTCCTGCCTTGACTTTGGTATCCCTTCAAAAGTTGGTCATATCGACCAAACCTATGTTCTACTATATATTATACCTTGCTAAAAATCTTTTTGTTTATTCTAATTCCTCATTTATTTATGGTTTATTACTTACTGGTCATACTAGTTCTGTTCTCACTCTTATGCTTGCGGTGTCTTTTATAGATGGCTCGTCTTAGACACACTGCACGGAAGTCTGTCATCCCCTTCTTACCCTCCCGTCTCGCTGAGCGTCCGCTTTGCCGTCCAGTGACCGGTCAGTCTAGCCATTTGGAGAGGCTGCACCACCGTCTGCATGAGGAGCAGGAACGCCGACGACAGGAGCAGGAGCAGCAGGGCTCTTCTTTCTCGCTCTAGCAGTAGATAGAGTCTGTGAGGAGCTGCTCTCCCGTGCTTCCCCTGGAGGCACCCTCTGCACCATCACTGAGCGCCCTAGCCCCTGGAGTAGCTGCTGGAGGAGACCCCAACGACGGAGGTGGCGACAGCAGCTCGAGCCATGACATCGACTTTTCTGCTGACTAGGAGCCGGAAGGATGGGTTGCTCGACCCATCACTCGCGACGCTGCTCGCGGGTGTCACTTCCACGATGCGCTCGACACCCTGCTACGTCGGGCACTTGACCGACGTACCTGGTCTATCGAGTATCGTTGTGTGGTCTTCCAGCACAGTCGCGGGGTCTACCTAGATCGCTGGGAGGCGACCTGCTTGGTGTGCCGTCCGGAGAACTATCTCCGGGGTGCGGAGGTCTGCTCAGAGCACTATTCCATCTCTGAGCGGGACTCAGCTGAGGTGGCCATGCAAGATGTCGCACGGCGTGCGCTTTCGCACTACTGTTCAGTGCTCAGTGAGGTAGCTGATGGTCTCAACCTGAAGTATTACCCCCGCCGTCCATCTGGCAACACAGGAGGCGTGATTGTCTCACCTGTTGGTGAGGACAATCCTAGGTTGAGCAGCACAGTCAACCTAGCCGTCGTGCTAAACACGGAGCTGGACCATGCACTAGACGAGATGAGTAGGGCTTGTGCTGAGATCGCCCAGCTGTGGGCTGAGCGCGCGGAGCATCGTCACCTGGATGATGGTTCCCCCGCTCCCGTCGGGACTCAGCACTCGTACCGCTCACCTCGGCGTGGACACCAGTCTTATGGCAACCCCGACTGCAAGACCAAGATAGATTTAGAACCATAGATCGTCAGTGTTGAGTCTTGTAATAAATGCTTAATATAGAAGTTTTAGTCTTAGTCTCAGTCTCAGTCTTAGCGTTAGTCTCGCTCTTAGTTAGTCTTAGTTAGACAGGGTAGCTTGCTTATCCTGTGCTTTTATGCTTGTTATGATGAACAATGTTGGAGTTGGATCTTTGTAATGACTGTCACCAGAGTGTGGGTATCCCCTGCATTCTGGTTTATCTGTTATATGTTCATGAAGTTAGCTATCTAGTTGGGAAGCCTTTTATTCCACTTTCCTTTTTATCTGAGAACCTGTGTTGGTCTGTGTTGGAGATCAGTGAAGATGTTTATCTGTTCAATGTTGAGGAAGAATTCTATACTCTTTTCTTATGCTGCAAGATTTGCAAGATCAGTTCTGATGTGTGGTTGCATTCTGCAGATGTCAGAAAACAGGCGCAGAGGAGGAAGGCGTGCTCAGTAGGAGCATGCAGCACCACAGGATGAGGCACCTCAGCAGTAGCAGTTCCAAAGCAGTATCCTCAGCATCAGCATCAGAATCGCTAGAACAATCAGTTAGGAGGAGGTCAGTTTCAGAGGCAGAATCAGCAGGCACTTCGTCTTCCTGCCCCAGCAACTCAGCAGAACAATCAAGCAGCACCAGCTCAGGTTGGAAATAGAGCATGTTTCCACTGTGGAGAGCAAGGCCATTGGGTGATGCAATGTTCGAAGAAGGCAGCCCAGCAGCAGTCAGGCCCCAATGCCCCAGCAAAGCAGAATGTGTCTTAGCCTGGAGCAGGCAACCGCTCTTAGCCACGCTATAATCATGGGAGACTGAACCACTTGGAGGCTAAAGCAGTTCAGGAGACCCCCGGCATGATAGTAGGTATGTTCCCAGTCGACTCCCATATTGCAGAAGTGTTATTTGATACTGGAGCAACACATTCATTCATTACTGCATCATGGGTAGAAGCACATAATCTTCCAAATACTACCATGTAAACCCCCATTCAAATTGACTCAGCCGGTGGTAGAATTCGAGCTGATAGCATTTGTTTGAATATAAGTGTAGAAATAAGGGGGATAGCGTTTCCCGCTAACCTCATAGTAATGGGTACTCAGGGAATAGATGTCATCCTAGGGATGAATTGGCTAGATAAGTATCAGGCAGTTATCAGTTGTGATAAGAGGATAATCAAGTTGATGTCCCCACTAGGAGAGGAAGTGGTGACCGAGCTAGTCCCGCCTGAGCCGAAGAAAGGAAGTTGTTATCAGATGGCTGTCGATAGCAGTGAAGCAGACCCAATTGAGAGTATCAAGGTTGTGTCCGAGTTCCCAGATGTGTTTCAAAAGGATTTACCAGGTATGCCACCAGAGCAAAAAGTTGAGTTTGCTATAGAGCTTCTTCCTGGAACCGCCCCCATCTTTAAGAGAGCTTACAGAATATCCGAACCAGAGTTGGTTGAACTCAGAAAGCAGGTTGATGAGCTGTCAGAGAAAGGTTACATCTGGCCAAGCACCTCACCTTGGGCCGCCCCTGTCTTGTTCGTGGAGAAGAAAGACGGGACCAAAAGGATGTGTATCGATTATCGAGCTCTGAATGAGGTCACCATCAAGAACAAGTACCCCTTGCCCAGAATAGAAGATCTGTTCGACCAGTTGAGAGGAGCCAGCGTGTTTTCAAAGATAGATCTGAGGTCAGGTTATCATCAGCTCAGGATTCAACCTTCAGATATTCCGAAGACGGCATTCATTACCAAGTATGGGTTGTATGAGTTCACTGTGATGTCTTTCGGTCTAACAAATGCACCAGCCTTCTTCATGAATTTGATGAACAGTGTATTCATGGATTATCTTGACAAGTTTGTGGTGGTATTTATTGATGACATTCTGATATATTCTCAAAGCAAAGTAGAGCACGCAGATCATTTGAGGATGGTTCTGCAGAGATTGCGAGAGCACCAGTTGTATGCAAAGTTGAGCAAGTGCGAGTTCTGGATCAGTGAAGTCCTGTTCTTGGGTCATATAATCAACAAAGAAGGATTGGCTGTGGATCCAAAGAAAATGGCAGACATTCTGAACTGGAAAGCGCCAACAGATGCTCGAGGAATCAAGAGCTTCATTGGAATGGCCGGATATTACCGGCGATTTATTGAAAGGTTTTCGAAGATTGCAAAACCAATGACAGCTTTGCTAGGCAACAAGGTTGAGTTCAAGTGGACCCAGAGATGTCAAGAGGCCTTCGAAGCACTGAAAGAGAAGTTGACTACAACGCCTGTTTTAGTCTTGCCTAATGTGCACAAGCCCTTCTCGGGTATTGCGATGCTTGTTACACTAGTTTGGGATGTGTGTTGATGCATGAGGGAAGAGTTGTGGCTTACTCGTCCCAACAGCTGAAGGTTCATGAGAAGAATTACCCAATCCATGACCTAGAGTTGGCAGCAGTGGTTCACGCACTGAAGACATGGAGGCACTATCTGTATGGGTAGAAATGTGATGTTTACACAGACCGCAAGAGTCTGAAGTACATATTCACTCAGTCAGAGCTGAACATGAGGCAACGAAGATGGTTAGAGTTGATCAAAGACTATGAGTTGGAGATTCATTACCATCCAGGCAAAGCGAACGTAGTGGCAGATGCTTTGAGCAGGAAGAGTCAGGTCAATCTGATGGTCGCTCGTCCGATGCCTTATGAGTTGGCCAAAGAGTTTGACAGGTTGAGTCTCAGATTTCTGAATAACACGCGAGGAGTCACAATTGAATTGGAACCTACCCTGGAGCGGGAAATCAAAGAAGCGTAGAGGAATGATGAGAAGATCAGTGAAATCCGGCGACTGATTCTAGATGGTAGAGGTAAAGATTTTCGAGAAGATGCAGAAGGTGTGATATGGTTCAAGGATCGCTTGTGTGTTCCCAATGTCCAGTCTATTCGAGAATTGATCCTTAAGGAAGCTCATGAGACAGCTTACTCGATACACCCTAGAAGTGAGAAGATGTATCAGGATCTGAAGAAGAAATTCTGGTGGTATGGAATGAAGAGGGAAATCGCAGAGCATGTGGCTATGTGTGATAGTTGTCAATGGATCAAGGCAGAGCATCAGAGGCCAGCTGGATTGTTGCAACCATTGCAAATTCCTCAGTGGAAATGGGATGAAATCGGTATGGATTTCATAGTCGGATTGCCTCGCACTCGAGCCGGATACGATTCCATTTGGGTAGTGGTGGACCGCTTAACCAAGTCAGCCCACTTCATACCAGTCAAGACCAACTATAGCAGTGCAGTCTTGGCAGAGTTGTACATGTCTCGGATCGTTTGTCTTCATGGCATGCCAAAGAAGATAGTGTCAGACAGAGGAACGCAGTTCACCTCTCATTTCTGGCAGCGGTTGCATGAAGCTTTGGGTACGCATCTGAATTTTAGTTTAGCTTATCATCCACAGACAGATGGTCAGATCGAAAGAACTAATCAAATCCTTGAAGACATGTTGAGAGCTTGTGCGTTGCAAGATCAGTCCGGATGGGACAAGAGGCTACCTTATGCAGAGTTCTCCTATAACAACAGCTATCAGGCCAGCTTGAAGATGTCACCATTTCAGGCGCTCTATGGAAGGAGTTGTAGAACTCCGTTGCAATGGGATCAGCCTGGAGAAAAGCAAGTGTTCGAGCCAGACATTCTGCTTGAAGCTGAGGAGAACATCAAGATGGTTCGGGAGAACCTGAAGATAGCGCAATCAAGGCAGCGAAGTTATGCAGACACAAGGAGAAGAGAGCTAAGTTTCGAAGTTGGAGATTTTGTCTATCTGAAAGTGTCACCGATCAGAGGAGTCAGAAGATTCGAAGTCAAAGGCAAGCTAGCACCCCGCTACATTGGTCCGTATCAGATCCTCACAAGGCGTGGAGAAGTGGCCTATCAGCTCAGTCTGCCAGAAAATTTGTCTGTTGTGCATGATGTCTTCCATGTGTCTCAGTTGAAGAAGTGTCTATGAGTGCCAGAAGAGCAGTTGCCAGTGGAAAGCCTCGAAGTCCAGGAAGACTTGACCTACATTGAGAAGCCAACGCAAATTCTTGAGACTGCAGACAGAGTCACCCGAAGGAAGACCATCAGAATGTGCAAAGTCAGATGGAATCACCACTCTGAGGAAGAAGCAACCTGGGAGCATGAAGATGATCTGATGGCTAAATACCCTGAGCTCTTTGCTAGCCAACCTTGAATCTCGAGGGCGAGATTCTTTTAAGGGGGATAGGTTTGTAACGCCCCGAATTTTAGAGTTAATTTTTTTCTTTCTCCATCACTCGCCAAATTCGGGCGTTACCTCTCTTTCCCATTTCTTTTCGCTATACCTTACCCATTTTCAAATTCTAAAGAGAGTTAACTCTATGTCGTATATTAATAAATCATAGATGTGGATTCTTCCTTTGGTTGTTGCATCATGCCGAGCCACGCATTTTTTTCTTTCTCTTGTGTGTAATTGCTTGGTTTCCATGAAGTATGCACTTAGTAGAAGGTTAATAGCTAAATAGAAAATAAGAAAAAAACCCCCAAACCCCCCTCTCTTGGGCCGGCTTCCCTGGCGCAGCCCAGCCGCGGCCTGCCCTTTCCCCCTCCCCCTTTTTCTCGTCGTGGGCCGGCCAGGCGTCCGTGGCCCAGCCGCCGTCCCCCCCCCTCGCGACCTGCTTCTCCCTCCCCCCTTCCCCTTCGCGTCTTGGTCCAGAGCCGCGGCGGCCCAACTCGACGCGGCGCGCTCGCCCGGCCGGTGCGGGAGGCGGTTTGGCAGCCGCCACCGCTGCATGTGGGGCCCGCCTGTAAGCCCCAGAGTCGCCCCCCTGTTCATCTCCCTCTCCCCCATGACGTTTCTTTCTCCTCTCCCCATCGCTCTCATCGCCCAGAACCGCTGTCGCTGCGTCCGTCCGCTCGACCCCCCGTCCCGCGGTAAGCCTCGCCTCCCTCTCCTCCCTCGCCCCTCCCCTCCCTGGTTTCCCTCGCGTGCGACCGGAGCTCGGCCATGGCGTGCGACTCTAGTGCGCATGGCCTCGCCCTAGCTCGCCTGACCCCCTCCCCGCGATGCGGCGTGCTCGGCCTTGGTGCGGTGCGTGCCCGCCCTGGCCCCCTCCCTCCCCTGCTGGCGGCCATGGCGCCTGCCCTGCCCGGCTCGGCGGCCTCGACGCGGTCTGCAGCCCGGGCGCTCACCGTAGCCTGCTCGCGGTCGGCCCTCGGCTCGCCCGTTCCCCTCGTCTCGTCCCCATGGCCCGCGGCCTGGAGCTCGGCCGGCGTGCCTCCGGTGCGTGGCCGGAGCTCGGCTGGCGCGGCCGTGGTGACCCCACGCGGCGTGCCCCAGCCACCGGCGTGGCCTGGCCTCTCCCCTCCCCGCGCGGCGTGGCTCGCCCGCGTGGCCTGCTCGCAGCAGCGCCCAGCGCGGCCTGCTTGCGCAGCCTGCCCGCGATGGCGCGGCGCGTCCGACTTGGCCCTGCGTGTGTCCATGGCGCTCGGTGTGCGGCGTGTCCGGCGCGGACACCCTTCACGCAGCGCGGCCCCTGCGTGTTGTGGGGCGCCCCTGGCGTCCTAGCTCGCCTACGGTAGCCCGCGCGGCTTGCTCGTGGCGGCCTGCACAGCGCGTGGTAGCCCGTCCGCGGCGTGCTCGCAGTAGCGGCTTGCTCGCGTGCGCAGCAGCGGCCCGCTGCCTCGGCCAGTGCAGCCTGTTTGTCCGTGCGCGCAGCTCAGCACGGCGCGACTTGGTCAGCCAACATGATCCAGCTCGCGGCAACCCATGAGCAGAGGCTTGTAGCGTTGCTCGTGTGACGATACGCATGTTTTAGTTCTTTTATGCGTAGCGTCGCACAACCCCCCCACCCGCGCCACTTGAAATTGCTAAGCACTGCTCGATTTACGTCAGGAAAATGACATGTTAACCAAGCGTGGAATTAATTATGCTTAAATAATAACTATCTTTACACCCACATTAAAATATCGGCTAGTATAATTACATGTTATGGAGTAGTTAAGTTCATTCTTTCACTTAGCATGAATATAACGACTGTCAATCGTAATAGTGGTTACGTTATTCTTACCACTTCTACGGTCGTAAACGCTAGCCTTATGTCGGGTGTATGACTATTGGATTCATCTCTTTGTATGGTGTACTGTTTACTTTCTGATTTGAGATGTGAATACATGTTTGAACTCGTATAGAGAACGATCTGGTTGAGGAACTCGAAGGTCTCGCAGGAGAAGTCCCTGAGCAGCAGCTGGTTGATGGAGGCAAGTGTCCCTTGACCTATCTCTGTCCTATACATTCTTTAATTCACCTCCCGCATTTCACATTTATGCCTAAGGATTGACTAGCTTTTGTTATCCATGTCCTTGTTTACCTAATTGGGTTGGATTATTATCGTTTAGCTTTATGCTATTGCTCAACTCTAATCAATGAACATGATGAGATTATCAATGATACACTGTTTTCCCTCCTATTTATGATATCATATGTGTGGCATTTAAGGGGACTCGAGCGGTTTCTCGAGTGCCTCTCCGTAAGGACCTATTCGTTGGATGACCGCCCGGGAAAACAGTGCAACCATGAGGGTGGAGTGGGACGCCCTTAGCTGAGTAATTAGAGGAACCGGGGTGTAGTTCGCTTAGCCGTCGTGCCGTCAACAGGGCTCGGTGTATGCGGCTCGCTCTGCCAAGGTTGATTTGTCCCTTGGGGAGGAGTGTGGTATATTTAGGAAACCTAACGGGCGGCTACAGCCCCGGGGAATCTTTGTAAAGGCTACGTAGTGATACCCTGCTGGGTCACCTTGGTAGTGATCAATGGAGAGTCATGATCTCCAGGCAGAAAGGGAAATCATGGCTTGTGGGTAAAGTGCGCAACCTCTGCAGAGTGTTATGAAAACAGATATATCAGTCGTGCTCGCAGTTATGAGCGGCCAAGGGAGCTCCAGTGATTAGTGGTACTTGATCAGAGATGTTCGGATTGTAGGTGGCAATGAGATTGATGGTCCTTGGCATTGGCTCTGGTAATGGTAAGTGGTACTCTTTCCGTTTGGAAAGGAGTACGTTTGGGTTAATAACGTGGGTTAATTCTAAATTTTGGCTTTCTCTACTAGTAATAATAATCTGACCAACTAAAAGCAACCGCTTGACTTACCCCCACATAAAGTTAGTCCACTACAGCCAAACAGGATACTTGTTGAGTATGTTGATGTGTACTCACCCTTGCTCTACACACCAACCCCCCCATCCCCAGGTTGTCAGCATTGCAACCCCTGCTCAGGAGAAGATGAAGCTGTGGAAGGAGACCACTAGGAGTTCCAAGATTATGATGAGTTCTAGGCGTGGGTTAGCGGCAACCCCCGAGTCTGCTGCCTGTGAAGGCTGCGTTTATCTATGTTTCGTTTTTGCACTTTGATTATTGTAAAGACTATGTGGATTGTCTCAGACATATGATGTAATCGACTATTATTACCCTTTTATGTTATCATTTGAGCACTGTGTGATGATTTCCAGTTATGTAACTGCTGTGTACGTGAATTGCTGATCCTGGCACATACATGGTTCGCATTTGGGTTGCCTTCTAAAACCGGGTGTGACAAGAACCAGGATAAGTAAACTCAGATGTAATATCAGATGCATAAATCAATCCCCAGTTTTATTTTCTTTTACCTGTGACAGTTGTAGGAGGAGGCACTTGATGCCTAACTGCACCAAACTTCAGATCATATTTATTAAACATTGTAGACAGTTCACTTTTCACACAGGTATAGTAAAGTGAGTAGTCACTACCAGATAACCTAGATAATAATCTCAAGATATTGCTGAAACCCCTTAGTTTGGCTCTAGGATCTAATATAAAAGCAAATGCATAGAGCATAGGAATATCCCACCAATACTTAAGAAACTTAGACTTCATAGGAGCAACAGCATGTCTAAGCAATGCATCATTCTCATACTGATTTAAATGCTGGACAATGTCAAGGATGTTATGCATTATAAGTGGAGATGTAGGACAGTAAACCCCAGAAAGTGTCACAGTAGCATCATAAAACAGTTCAAGAAACTCAAGCAACTTTTCAGCTACATACCAATGTGAATTTGTCAAAAGATTAGGCTCACCTAGTTTTCTAGGATAGTTAGTGTCCATGAAGACACCAAAGGTTTTCTTATAAGGAACTAAATGCTTAAGCATAAGATATGTAGAATTCCATCTCACAGCCATGTCAATACCAAACTTATGAGGGCGCACATTCATAGCAACACAGTATCCCTTAAATGTAGCAATGCGTTGATTAGAAGCATTCAAGAAAACTATTGCAGTTCTAAATGAATCAAGGTAAGGGTTTAGCCTTTTTAGGCCACACTTCACAATTAAGTTTATAATATGACAAGCACAACGTTGATGCAAGAATAAAGTACCAACATAACCTGACAATAATGGACTAAGCTTCTCCATTGCCTTAGAATTGGAAGAGGCATTGTCCAAAGTTATAGAAAAAACTTTATTAACTACTCCATAATCCTCAAGCACAGTCATAACCCTATCAGCAATGTTCTCACTAGTGTGAGATGTTTCAATTAGTCTAAGCCCAATTACTCTCTTTTCTAATAGCCAATCCTTAGAAACATAATGAGCAACCACACTATGATAGTCCTCCTTAGCATTACTACTCCAAATATCAGACATAATTGCAATAGAAGTAACAAATTGCAAGCATTCAACAACTTTAGTACGTCGATCAGTAAAGAACTTAACGAAGTCTCTAGATGTGGTTTGTCTAGATACTTTTTTAAAAATAGGATTATGAGATATTCTAATATACTCTTCAAAAGCAGGTGACTCAGCAAAATTAAGAGGAAGATCAAGGATAGCAATCAACCTACACATCTGAGTTCTAGCATGATTAGGACAATAATCTCAGTTACGCACAGATCCATCAGGGTTAAACTTAAGGGCTGACTCCTTGCCCTGCTTAGCATGCTTAACTTTGCAATCACGTTGATGCCAAAGCAAATGACCAGTACCACTAGTAGACACAGCACTCAATGTACATTTGCACCAGTGACACTTACCACCATACCTGATCCTCTTGCCGTCAACAGTCTTGTATAGTGGTTCAAAATCCTGCCACACTTTAGATGTGCAAATTCTTTTATGCTTCTTACCATCAGTATTTATGAAGTATTTGCATCTCTAGAACCATCGTTGGTAGCAGCACCCTCCGCTATGGTAATAGGGGCGGCACTGCTACCATTGTTAATGGACTGAGATGGACCATCCTCATCAGCGGGCACAATCCTCAAATCATTGTTGATGAACTGCGAATGATCAGCGGGCACATCTTGTTCCATCATAGCTCAGATGCCGGAGCACCAGTTCCGTCGCTGCCAAGGCGGCACGCACCAGTTCCTCATGGCCTTCCACACATGTAAACAGATTTATACAAGGAATAGATTGAGTTATAAACAGATATTTAGATCATATGCAGTCAAACACACTATAAACAGATCATATAAACAGATTAATACAAGGAATAGATTGAGTTATAAACAGATATTCAGATCGTATGCATTTAAACACACTATAAACAGATCATATAAACAGATTAATACAAGGAATATATTGAGTTATAAACAGATATTCAGATCATATGTAGTCAAACACACTATAAACAGATCATATAAACAGATTAATACAATGAATAGATTGAGTTATAAACAAATATTCATATACAGATTCCTAATATGCAGTCAAAGTGTAAAGAGATCATATAAAGAGACAATATAAACAGATCATATGTAGTCAAAGTGTAAACAGATCATATGTAGTCAAAGTGTAAATAGATCATATGCAGTCAAAGTGTAAACAGATCATATAAAGAGACCATATAAACAGATCATATGCAGTCAAAGTGTAAACAGATCATATGCAGTCAAAGTGTAAACAGATCATATAAAGAGAACATACAAACAAATCATATGTAGTCAAAGTGTAAATAGATCATATAAAGAGATCATATAAACAGATCATATGCAGTCAAAGTGTAAACAGATCTGTCGGTACCCTGGATCAGGGGTACCCTCTTCTACAGCATGAAGGCGCCGCTCCCGTGCAACACCTCAAGGCCACATGGAGAATGGCACCCAACCCCACCACATGGGCAGGTCCAAGGGCGCCACGTGACAAGGAAAGGAAGTGCATTCCATGTATTCAGCGTTGGATCTGGACCTCTACAGAAGGACGCCGGACCCCTATGCGTACAAGTCCAGAGCCCCCAAGAAGGCACACCGGGCCCCTTGGGAGGATCCAGTCCCCCTCCGAGTGAGGTCCGAGCCTTGGCAAGGTCCCGAGAAAAGAAGGACCCTGGCATGAGTAAGGGTTCGGTGCTGGCACGTGTCCAGACCTTCCCCTGCGCTCCCCACTATTACCGCATGGCTTGTGGCCCGTGAAGCTGACGGGCCGAGCCTGACGTAAGGCCCACGAAGCCGTGCAGTCTCTGCATTTATTGCGGAGAGGACGCGCCGCCTACCACCACGCTAACGGGCGACGTGCCCTCCTAGCATTTAATGCGTCCTGTCCAATCCGCTGGCAGACGACGTCAAGGTCACCCAACAGGCGGTGCATCAGACTAGTCTGTTGGCAAACAGTACACCTGTGTCGAGCGGCACACCATACTCATCATCCCTTCTACAAGAGGCTTCCCTTGCACGCCGAGGATATGGAGATCTCGGGTGTCAGGGCACCAGAGGACCGCCTCAGCGGCAAACATTGGAGGTTCCAAGAGCTACCTTTGTTGTGTCCCTAGGCCCACATGTCGGGGCTCAGTACCTTTGTGCATGCCCCCCTTCAGCTATAAAAGGGGAGGCATGCGGCGTTACTGGGGAGATCGAACCCTAGGCTCCCTTAGACACTCACAAGTTCATACAAGCTCTCAAGCAATACATCACACAGTGGAGTAGGGTATTACGCTCCGGCGGCCTGAACCACTCTAAACCCTCGCGTGCTCTCGTGTGTTCATCCACCAATCTCGTAACAAGCAAAACACTTAGGCCCCTCCTCTTCTTAGGATTTAGGGCAGGTGCAATCTGCCACCCGGCCGAAGAGATTTCCTCTCCGACATTTGGCGCGCCAGGTAGGGGCGCTAGGCTTCAAGTTTTTGCTTGTTTTCTTGTTCAGCATGATGGTGCGGATCATCGAGCACCGCGCCGAAACTTCAGAGGATTTCGTGATGGAGCAAGAGGTTGCATCCTCCACACCACGAGTGCCCGACCGCCCTGACTCCGGGACTGTTGTTGTACACGCCGTGCAGCAGCACATGCCAGCGCAGGCATCCCGGACTCCATCGAGGGCAGCACCTACGATGCTGTCTGTGGCCAGGGAGTTGCTACGCCACCCCCTAGCTCCACGACTTCACCGAGGGCCATGAAGCAGTGGCATGATGACGTCGACCGGCTGCTCGGCATGGCACATTCTACTTCAACCAGGTCGAGGCCTCGGTCATCTCGGTGCCAACGCGAGGCGACAGTGTCTGTGCGCTTGCCCTCCGTAAGGGATGCGTAGACTGACGACCTCCGGGAAGAGCTCAACCGCAGGCGTACGGGAGAGGATGCCCGGATCTCTTTGGAAAGGGCGCGTGAGCGCCGACAGAACATCGAGGGTCGCAACCTCGACTGAGATTTCGCTGCGGAAGCACCGCAGACACCGATGGGCGCCTGGTCCCAAACGGGTGTCCCCTTGGCTGGCATGGGCTGCACCACCCTCGCAGACCATCTCCACACGGCGTCATGGCCGCCCAAGTTCCGGCCACACCTGCCAAAAAAATACGATGGGACATCGAACCCATCGGAGTTCCTGCATGTGTACGTCACCGCCATCACGACAGCAGGTGGAAACACCGCTGTGATGGCAACATATTTTCATGTCGCCCTATCTGGACCTGCCCGGACTTGGCTCATGAACCTCGCCCCAGGATCAATCTACACCTAGGAAGAGCTCTGCGCACGGTTCGTTGCGAACTTCGCCAGCGCTTACCAACAACATGGTGTGGAGGCCCACCTTCATGCTGTAAGGCAGGAACCCGGGGAGACCCTCCAAACATTTATTTCCCACTTCACCAAGGTACGAGGTACTATACCTCGTATTTCTGATGCCTCCATCATCATGGCCTTCTGACAGGGGGTACGTGATAAGAAAATGTTAGAGAAGCTGGCCACACATGACGTGGAGACTGTCCCCACGCTCTTTGCCCTGACAGACAAGTGCGCTAGAGCTGCCGAAGGCTGGGCATGGCACTCGTCCCCACAAACTAGGACCACCCAGATGGGTGGTTCGGGTGCCATCCCCTGGGACGGCAAAAAGAAAAAGAAGGGTCGCGGCTACGAGAGGCCGCAGCCTACCGCGCTGGTCATCGCAGCTGCGATCGGAGGCCGGGGCGACCGCAACAAATGCCCACGGCCACAAAGGGATAACAGCGGCTCATGCCCTGTACACCCCAACGGTCGCCACAGCGCCGCGGAGTGTCGCGAGATCATTGATCTCGCGAAACGCGTCAGCGAACGCGTCAGCGAGCGATGTGAGCAGTCTTCCAAGGATGGCTCCCCACCTCGCCGTCGTCCTAGCAAGGAAAAGTTTGACGACGGCGAGGTGGCTGCGGCTGAACAAGACCTCGGGTATCAGTCACCCAAAGGGGACCTAAAGGACGTCTTCACAAAAGACTCCCACTCTGATGGCGACGACTAGACGGACCACCGGTGGGACCCCATGTCCCCTGGCCTACGGAGCTGAAGCCCGCCTTCCTCCGGAAACCCATCTGGATTCCCCACGGGTCTAGACCTCTGACAGGTTCATCCAGGAATGACCACAGCCAAAGGCGGAGCCTCCTTCGTCAAACGCAGATGGAAACCCAGGGTCGGGACCTAATCTTACGGAAGTACCAAGCCAAATTAGGGCTCCGCAACACTCCCCGGTTGGGAAGGACCCTTCAAGGTAATGGGAATACCCCGACCCAAGGGCAACTATCCAGCTATGACTGAAGGATTGCCTCCCTCGGTGCCCGAATATCTCTGTAAGTTTTGTCTATAGGGCAAGTCTAGGGGGTCGAAGTTTTTCCCTTTTGTAACTAGGTAGCGCATGCGTGTACGCCAACCCGGTGGGGTCTGTCCCCATAAACCCGGTCTGTTGGTCCACACCCATGCATGATTAGCTCTAAAGGAAAAGTACCCTCTCAGATGTGCCCCTATGATAGCAATATCCTACTGTTCCATGGTCTTACCCAGCAGTTTCCGGATTGTGTTTTATCTAACCCACCCGACCAGCTCCCATCCTATCAGGCATAATGACATCTGGATTGAACAGCCAGGCTTGCAGTTTAGGACCTCTATGCGAAAGCAGGAGGGCCTGACAACCTAGGGGCCGGTTCTGAAGAACGAGTGCCCGTTCCATGGGGTGGTCCGGAGCCTGTGCGGCCGGTTAGCCTGGTTCCGTACCCAAAATCCTGCACACTCCACCACTCCGTGACGAGTGCCCTAGTACTTGGAGCTATAAGCTCTGTGAGTCCGACAACCTAGGGTCCGGAACTAGAGAAGAGACGCTTGACTCCTGGGGTGGTCCGGAACCGTGTAGCCGCTCAGCCTGGTCCCGTACCGTGGGCCTGCATGTTCCACCACTCTGTGACAGGCGTCCTAGTACCTAGAACCACCATCCAGGGGGTCCAGACACACAACTTGGTTCCCCCAGCCAAAACACTGCAAATCCTGAGCATGTATCAAAGGATGAATAATGCCAGATAACGGGGCCTACAGGTGTGTCACTAACGCTTTTTAGCTAAAAGCTGTGTACAGATCCAGGTCTCGGTGAGGCTGCCTCCCGAAGGCCGTTGACAACTCTTTCATATACGCTGGTGCCCAACCTCGACACATCGAGCCTGCACCCCAGGCGGGGGGCCAGGTACCAAGGGAAGTCAACAACAGGAACAAGCGATGCACAGATAAGTGTTAAACACTGCTTTATAAATAATACTCAGAAATACATTACAAAAACAGGAAAAAGCCTGGGGGCCGGTTCTAAAGAACAGATGCCCGTTCCATGGGGTGGTCCGGAGCCTGTGTGGCCGGTTAGCCTGGTTCCGTACCCGAAATCCTGCACACTCCATCACTCTGTGACGGGTGCCCTAGTATTTGGAACTATAAGTCTTGTGCGTCCGATAGCTTGGCGTCCGGAACTAGAGAAACGATGCTTGTCTCCTGGGGTAGTCCGGAGCCGTGTAGCCGCTCAGCCTAGTCTCGTACCGTGGGCCTGCACACTCCACCATCCTATGGCAGGTGTCCTAGTACCTAGAACCACCATCCAGGGGGTCCAGACGCACAACTTGGCTTCCTAGACTAAAATCTTGTATACATATGTTATTACATTTTGCTTCCGAGCAAGCATATGTTATTACATTCCCTTACAAGCGGGGCCCTAGCTCCATTTTTGCAGGAATGAACTGCGGTGCACCAGCAGGAGTCGCGCTGGAAGTTGGCTCCGAGCAACCTCATTAGCGGCGGCGGCCACCTCTACATCGAAGGATCGCCGGCGACAGCGACCACCTCTGCACCAGCAGCGACAATGACCCCCGCTCCGAGCGGCTTACCAGCGGTGGCGATCACCCCAGGGTGTGCGCCATTGCAAGGAGGTCCTCGCCCCCATCCTCCTATGGGGGGCGACAACGAGGCCATTAAAGCCAAAGAGTCGGGGACTTGGCGGTAGGTGGCTTTGATGGTCTCGCCAGCAGAGGCAACCACCTCTGCAACGGGTAGACTCACCAGCGGCGGCGACCACCTTAGCATTGACGACAGCGACCACCTCTGCACTGGTCGGTGGTGGCTGCCTCAGCACGCACGAAGGGGTCCTCGCTCCCGTCCTCTCACAGGAGTGAGGACAAGACCATCCAAGAACGTGGCGCCACCACCCATGGCGTATGACGTCTTGTACGACCCCCTAGTGCGGCTGGCGGGCAGGAGAAGCCGTGGATGTGGCAGACCCGCGCACGGCGCGACCGTCGCCTATGCGGTGGACGGACAGCCACGCCTCGGCTAGAGCGGCAGGAGGCGGCGCCAAAGCCATCCAGCCCAAAGGGCCAGACACGCTGCAGCTGATGGCCTGCAGCCAGCCGGCCCCGCGTAGCCGAGGTTTGCCTCCTTCGCAAGGCTGGTGAACACCCTTCTCCTCCGAATGCTGGAGGAAGAAGCGGGTCACCAGCCCACGTGGAGGGCGGACCCCCGACTTGGCTCGCCCTCCACTCCAGCAGGGATGATGAACATCCTTGAAGCTGAAGCTGGGGGGGAAGCTGCAGCCTGGCTTGCTTCTCCCCACCACGAGGCTGGTGGTCATCCTTCTGGATGTCCACTGGCGGGGGACTGCAGCCAGGCTGCATGATGAAAATCCTTGAAGCCGAGCAATGGCGGAAGAGCGCCAACCCCCACGGGGTTGCGCCCCCCTAACAGCCGTAAGAGGAAAACAAGACCACCGGCGCCACCACGAGCGCAAGCTCTCCAACGGTGAGATCGCCGGAAGGGACGATCCTGACACGGATCTCTCCAGAAGACACAGGCGCACCCCATCTGGGGGCCCAGAAGGCGGAAGGGCGCGAAGGATGCAAAAGGGCCAAGGCATGGCTACTACCCGAGGGGTTGGCCCCTTTTTAAAGGGGAGGTTTCCCCTTTGCGCCTCGAAGCATCACGAGTAAAGTCTCCCTTGGTGTGCACCGAGGATCTCGCCCTATGACACGGGGGCCAGGCCCCACGCGTCATATAGGCTGGCTTGAAGCACGAAGAAGGCAAACCACCACACAAGAAGCGCACAACCACCCCGTGGTTATACGCCCCTTCATCTTTGGAGCAACCAGCGGTCAGGAAGGCGAACCGCCGCACAAGGAGCATGCAACTGCCCCACGGTTAAGCGCTCCCTCGTATTCGCTGAAATCAGCGGTCGAAAGGGGGAACCATCACGCGGGAAGTGTACAACCGCCCCACAGTTATGCACCCCCTCAGCTTCGCTGCAACTGGCGGTCCAACATGGGGGCCCAGTCCCACATGTCATACAGTCGGCACACCGGTTACCAGGTGCGGAAAAATCGCACCGCTGCTTGCGCCAATACCATGTCTTCTCGGGACCGTCACAGCAGACTGAAAAGATAAGTTTTCAGAGCCAATGCAACAACTCGAGGAATCCCGCATGGCTCAGTAGTGGTATTAAGTGCAAAGGTCACGGGCCAGTCAACCGTGGGAATAGGCACGACAGTCGGCATGACCATAAGAGGGCCAGCCGCAATTACGTCAACGGGCACGTAGGAGCGCTAATTAGACTCTGGCCCCGCCTACAGGTTCACATCCTCCCCTGAGGTGGGCCCGGGCCACTGTTGGTACCTTGGATCAGGGGTACCCTCTTCTACAGCATGAAGGCGCCGCTCCTGTGCAACACCTCAAGGCCACGCGGAGAATGGCACCCAACCCCACCACATGGGCAGGTCCAAGGGCGCCACATGGCAAGGAAAGGAAGTGCATTCCATGTATTCAGCGTTGGATTCGAACCTCCACAGAAGGACGCCGGACCCCTATGCGTACAAGTCCGGAGCCCCCAAGAAGGCACGCCGGGCCCCTTGGGAGGATCCCAGTCCCCCTCCGAGTGAGGTCCGAGCCTTGGCAAGGTCCCGGGACAAGAAGGACCCTGGCATGAGTAAGGGTCCGGTGCTGGCACGTGTCCAGACCTTCCCCTGTGCTCCCCACTATTACCACACGGCTTGTGGCCCATGAAGCTGACGGGCCGAGCCTGACGTAAGGCCCACGAAGCCGTGCAGTCTCTGCATTTATTGTGGAGAGGACGCGCCGCCTGCCACCACGCTAACGGGCGACGTGCCCTCCCAGCATTTAATACGTCCTGTCCAATCCGCTGGCAGACGATGTCAAGGTCACCCAATAGGCGGCGCATCAGAGCAGTCTGTTGGCAAACAGTACGCCTGTGTCGAGCGGCGCACCGTACTCATCATCCCTTCTACAAGAGGCTTCCCTTGCACGCCGAGGATATGGAGATCTCGGGTGTCAGGGCACCAGAGGACCGCCTCAGCGGCAAACATTGGAGGTTCCAAGAGCTACCTTTGTTAATGTCCCTGGGCCCACATGTCGGGGCTCAGTACCTTTGTGCATGCCCCCCTTCAGCTATAAAAGGGGAGGCATGCGGCGTTACTGGGGAGATCGAACCCTAGGCTCCCTTAGACACTCACAAGTTCATACAAGCTCTCAAGCAATACATCACATAGTGGAGTAGGGTATTACGCTCCGACGGCCCGAACCACTCTAAACCCTCGTGTGCTCTTGTGTGTTCATCCACCAATCTCGTAACAAGCAAAACGCTTAGACCCCTCCTCTTCTTAGGATTTAGGGTGGGTGCAATCCGCCACCCGGTCGGAGAGATTTGCTCTCCGACAAGATCATATAAAGAGATCATATAAATAGATCATATGCAGTCAAAGTGTCAAACTCACTATAAATAGATTCCTAATAAATAGACTCACTATGCAGTCAAACACTACTCTAATATGCAGTCATAGATTGAGTAAACAGATTCAATAAATATGCAGTCAAACACAACTCTAATATGCAGTCATAGATTGAGTAAAAAGATTCAATAAATATGCAGTCAAACACAACTCTAATATGCAGTCATAGATTGAGTAAATAGATTCACTAAATATTCACTAAATATGTAATCAAACACAACTCTAATATGTAGTCATAGATCACTGAAGATACATTGAGGTATTCACTGATAATACCTAAGCTCTGGAGGAGGGAGCACCGGATGCGCCGCGCCGGTCGGAGGTAGCAGGGAGGTGGGAGCACCGGAGCTGTCGAGGAGGGAGTACCAGATGCGCCGCGCCGGTAGGAGGGACCAGGGAGGTGGGACTTGGGAGCACCGGAGCTCTGGAGGAGGGAGCACCGGATGCGCCGCGCCGGTGGGAGGGAGCAGGGAGGTGGGAGCACCGAGCACCAGAGCTATGGAGGAGGGAGTATCGGAGTGCGCCGCGCCGGTAGGAGGGAGCAGGGAGGTGGGAGCACCGAGCACCGGAGCTATGGAGGACCAGAGCAGGGAGGTGGGAGCACCGAGCACCGAGCACTGGACCAAGGCAGCCGCGCCGGTGGGAGGGAGCAGGGAGGTGGGAGCACCGAGCACCAGAGCTATGGAGGAGGGAGTACCGGAGTGCGCTGCGCTGGTAGGAGGGAGCAGGGAGGTGGGAGCACCGAGCACCGGAGCTATGGAGGACCAGAGCAGGGAGGTGGGAGCACCGAGCACCGGAGCACCGAGCATCGTACTGAGGCAGCCGCGCGCCTGCGCACCATACCGAGAGCACCGGACGTGCATGGGACCAAGAGCAACGGAGGCAGCCAAGCACGGAGAGCGAGAGAGGAACGCCGCCGCCGAGCATGGAGAGGAACGCCGCCGCCAGAGACCGAGAGCCGGATCTGGGAGCCGACGCACAGAGAGGAGAGGACACAGGAGTGAGAGAGTGTTAGGGTTACATGGCGACGGCGTCCGCGTCTTCGCTCAGACTAAATAAGGGATGTCTGTGCCTGTACGGATGCAGTGCGGTGTGTGGATGCCCTATTTGGGCTGGGCCATTAGGAATGGGAGGAGGCAGGCAGAGGCAGCCTAGAATTTTATTAGGTAGGTGCTGTGTGAATGGGCCGGTTTATAGGCCCGGCTTATAATGGGTCGTGCTCGGGCCAGCCCAACGGGCTCAAGTTCCTGTCGAGCCTGGCATGCTCTATGGGTCGGGCTAAGCCCGGGCTCACTTCAACTCGTTCCGTACCGGGCTCGTGTCATGCTAATAAACCGTGCTTCGTGCCGCGCTAATGGGCCACGTGCTTTCTGGACATCTATACTTGGGTGGTTAGCAGCTTTGTCAAGCGCTGTTGGCGGGAGCCGGGAGGGAAAGGGCATCGTTTTTTAGTTTGAGCTCAGCCGCACGATGGTCGGTGAACGACTTTAGGGCTAGTTTTTTAATAAAAAACCGAAGTGGATTGAAGGGGAAAAACCATTCCTTATTTAAAATTGAATAAGGAGGAAATTTTAGACCTTCGATCCTGTTGGTACCCTAAATCAGGGGTACCCCTTACAACAGTATGAAGACTCGGTGCTCATGTGGCTATCTCTAGTCGTGCAGTGAACAGCACCTGACCCCTCCACGTGGGTGGCTCCAGGGCCGCCACGAGGCCGGTGGAAAGAGATATACTCCAAGATGCCAACAGTGGGTTCAGACCCCCATAGGAAAGCGCCGGACCCCTGTGCATGTAGACCAGACCTCAGGGGCAAGGTCCAGGACCCCCGCGAGTACAACCCAGACCTCCGGGTCGGGTCCCAGACCCCTCTGCGTGGGGTCTGAACCACCCACAGCCGGGTCCCAGGACTCTGGGGGAAAATACCCAGGCCTTGCTCAGGCTAGGGTCCGGTGCCGACATGTGTCCAAGCCCAGCCTAGTGTAGACCTGTCCGCATAGCGCTACTGTTCCCCGCCCAGGCGGAGACCCGATGCTGCCGCATGGCTTACCGCGCGTGACGTAAGCCAGCGGGTGGAGCCTGACATAAGACCTCTGGCCTGCGCTGTCTCTGCATTTATTGTGGAGAAGACGCACCGCCTGACTATCCCACTGACAGGTGATGTGCCCCTTCAGCATTTAATGTGTCCTGTCCCCTTAGCTGGCAGGCGGCGTCCAGGCCATCCTATAGGTGGCGTGCCTGTCCATTCTATTGCAAAACAGTGCGCCCGCGCTGCAAGGTGCACTATGCCCATCCATCACCACTCGTACGTTGCCAGAGAAACTTCCCCTGCACGCCAATGCTATGCAGATCGTGAATATCAGGGCGCAAGGAAGATTGCACTAGGGACGAGCATTAGTCGCTCCAAGTATAACATCCGTTATGTCCCTGAGCCCACATGTCGGGGCTCAGCACCCTTGTACGTGCCCCCTTAGACTATAAAAGGGAGGACACGCTGTGTTACAGAGACTCATATAGACTCATTCAGACTCTAGCTCACTTAGACCCAGTTCAGGCTCACAAGTTCATACAAGCTCTCAAAACAACACACAGTGGAGTAGGGTATTACGCTCCGGTGGCCCGAACCACTCTAAACCCTTATGTGTCCTTGTGTTCGTTCATCACTTAGCAGACAGGCAAAACGCTTAGGCCCCTCCTCATCTTAGGATTTAGGGCGGGTGCATTCCACCACCAGGTCGGAGAATTTCCTCTCCGACATTTGGCATGCCAGGTAGAGGCCTTGGCTTTAGGTTTTTGCTTGTTTTCCTGCTCGACACCATGATCCACATCGTCGAGCACCAAGATTTCATGCCTGAGGACTTCATGCTGGAGGAGGAGGCTGCCTCTTCCACTCCGCAGGCCACCAACCTCCCGGCGCCTGGTGCAGTGGCTGCAGTGCATTTTGCATGGCCACACACCCCCACGCAAACATCCAGGGCGCCTAGGGCTACACCTGGGGCGCTGTCAGCAGCTAGGGAATTGTTGCGCCACCCTCCTAGCTCCACGACCTCTCTAGGGGCCATGAAGTAGTGGCGGGACGACATCGACCGTCTACTCGGCATGGCGCACTCTGGCTCAACCAGACCCAGGCCTCGGTACTCCCGGCATCAACAAGAGGTGTTGGCATAAGTGCGCTCACCCTCGGTGAGGGCAGTGCCGACTGAGGACCTATGGGCGGAGCTCAACCGCCTGCGCGTGGCGGAAGACGCTCCAGTCTCTCGGGAGAGGTCTAATGACCTGTGGGCAGAACTCAACTGTAGGCGTTCGGGCGAAGATGCCCGCGTCTCACTGGAAAGGGCACGAGAGCGCTGACAGAACATCAAGGGTCGTAACCTCGATCAAGACTTTGCTGCGGTAACACCGCAAATGCCGGCGGGCGCCCGGATCCGGGCGGGTGTCCCATTGGCCGGCGTGGGCTGCGCCTCTCTCGCGGATCATCTCCACGCGACGTCCTGGCCATCCAAGTTCTAGCCGCACCTACCAGAGAAGTACGACGATACATCAAATCCGTCGGAATTTCTGCAGGTTTACGTCACCGCTATCACAGCAGCAGGTAGAAACACTGCTGTGATGGCAACATATTTTCATGTCGCCTTGTCTGGGCCCGCCCGGACTTGGCTCATGAACCTTGCCCTAGGATCAATCTACTCCTGGGAAGAGCTCTGCGCGCGGTTCACAACGAACTTTACCAACGCTTACCAACAACACGGCGTGGAGGCCCACCTCCACGCAGTGAGGCAGGAGCTCGGAGAAACTCTCCGGACGTTTATCTCCCACTTCACCAAGGTGCGAGGTACTATACCTCGCATCTCCGATGCTTCTATTATCACGGCCTTCCACCAGGGGGTACGTGATGAAAAGATGCTGGAGAACTTGGCCACGCATGACGTGGACAACGTCACTGTCGGAGAGGAAATCTTTGGCTGGGTGGCAAAGTGCACCCGCCCTAAATCCTAAGATGAGGAGGGGCCTAAGTGTTTTTCCTGTTATGCGAGATGGATGGACGAACACAAGAACACGCGAGGGTTTAGAGTGGTTTGGGCCGCCGGAGCGTAATACCCTACTCCACTGTGTGTTGGATTGCTGTGGAAGCTTGAGAGTCTGAGTGAACTTGTGTTGTAACGTCGCATGCCTCCCCTTTTATAGTTGAAAGGGGGCATGCACAAAAGACTCCATACCCCGACATGTGGGTCCAGAGACATAAGGATGGAATACCCAATGTTGGGGACTTGCTCTCAAATGCTAAGAGTTAAGAACAAGGCAACATAAAAAGTGTTAAATATTAAAGTCCTTCGTCCTTCAAGACATTATGTCCCTTCGGATATAATGAATTTCGGACGAAGGTTATGAAGGAAAGAACCTTCGTAAGTTCGATAGATAATGAAGAAGACTTCATATATCAAATACGAAGAATAATTTAGATATTATTATCAACTTATATTTATTTGCATTATTATATTCAAAATAACAAATTATAAATGTACCTTCGGATTGACGGGAAGTAAAGGTACATGCGTGATGCGAAAAGCGAATGCTCAGTCAACCTGAACAGTACGGGAGTACTGTTCATCTATTTATAGGCAAGGGACGCAGCCCGTGTAGAATTACATTTGTGCCCTTTACATTTATCAATAACTCTATAGTAATTCCTCAGGGTCTAATTTGCCTTTTCATCTTTAAATCGGTTCCCCTTCTCTGCTATCATGCCGAAGCTTTTCTACGCACAGCTTCGTGATCATCTTATCCTTCGTCATAATCGCTTTCCGTCTCGCTCAGGCTTCGTCCTGACCATACTCTTGTATACTCATGACCCGATTCTGAAGATACCTGTTCACATATTTCACTTGGAAAACATTGTTAAATCATGTTTTTGAGGACCTTCGGAAGCCGAAGGCCCCCAACAGTAGCCCCTCGTAATATTAATTTGCTAGAATGATAAAGTCATATTGCGACATGGACGAAGGCCTTAAGCCGAAGGTCCGAAAAAAACACCTTCCCTTTGCTAGAATAGCAACAGTCATTGACAAGCGGGACCCTCCAGTTTTGAACGTACTAGGTGTATAAATAAGAGCTTACCACGAGTTTATTTGGCACGTTATCTTGCCATCTACTCTTGCTCACTCGACTTTTAGTCTGTGCGCAATAACACTTGCTTGGCTTTTTAAATTTTTAAGCTTCGGATTTGAGAGCACTTTCTCAGCGTTTGCGAAGTTGTTTGAAGATAAGAAAGCTATTGCTGAATCGAAGCTGAGCCTTTCTGAGGAGATGCATCTCGGGTTTCTTCAATCAATAGCAAAGACCAATATAGAGAAGATCACTAGGGAGATTTTGGAGGGTTTATCTGAAGACACTGGTGACCGTGACAGCTATGATGTAGAAAGTGGGGGTGAAGACTCCGAAGATCGACCGTGGCGACCAAGTCACACAGTCTTCGGAAGATCGAGCATTAAACAGAGTCATCTTGATAACATGAGGGGAAGATATTTTCGAGACATGTCTACTGTGAGGGCAGATGATGGGGAGAAGACTGTGCCTACTCCCGAAGAAAATGAAGTCGTAATCTTCCGAAGCTTCTTAAAGGCTGGACTACGGTTTCCCTTGAGCAGTTTTGTCGTGGAAGTACTGAATATATTTGAAATCTACCTTCATCAACTTACTCCCGAAGCAATCATAAGAATGGGCATCTTCGTCTGGGCCGTGAGGAGCCAAGGTTTAGAACCAGATGCAAAAAGTTTCTGCAACATACATGAGCTATTGTATGAGACAAAACCCTGGGGTAAAGAGAAGTATCACAACAATTTTGGCTGCTACAGCTTCGGCGCCCAGTCTGGGTCAAGCTGTCCCATGCCAACCTTTCGAAAGAGGTGGCCCGGCGACTGGATGACGGAATGGTTTTATGTGAAGAATGACTTGAAAACACGGGAAGATATTAAAGATATCATTATGCGCCCTATCTAGCAACGCTTCGGCCTTCGGAGGCCAAGGTGGAAATGAATGAAGCAGCCGAAGAATGCTAGAGAGCCTTCGGCGTGGTTTGCTCTTTTATTGGGATAAGGGATTTGGTCCAAGAACACATTGCCTTCAGAATATGGCCACTTGTAGAAAAGTGGGAAATGCTGAAGGAGACCGTTAGAGAAACTGACGAAGGTGGTTTAGTTAGGCTAAAATACACATTCCAATATGGAGATAAATTCGTCGAGCCAGATGATGGCTGGCTAAAAAGTATTGAGGCCATAAGTGATGAATTGCTTGGATTATACTCGAAGGCCGAAGACACTGCACTATCAGCGGCCTTTGGAGGCCGAAAGAAGAAGAGACTCATTGAGTATTTGATGCAATTGGATTTGTCTACCCCGACTACCGTTATCCAACACGGGGTCAAAAAAGAAAGAATACATCTTCTGCGAAGGAAGCTGCTTCAGCCGCTCCTAGCGAGCCGGCGCCAAAGAGAAAAAGGGTAAAGGTTCTCACACACCGGCCACGTTATATTGAAACGACCACAGTGCCTGAGTTTGCCGGTGAGACCTCTTCGGCCACCGAAGCTAAAGAACCATCTCCCCTGCCAAATATTGAAAGGCTGGCCGAAGTGCCGGCGACGGAAAAAATAGAAGAACCGAGGGCTGAAGAAACAAAGACATCAGAAGTTCTAAGTCCTTCAGCAAAAATTGAGGCAGCAAAAAGCCAAAAGGGGCCAGCAGTGACCCCCAAAAGAAAAAGGATGGTTAACGTGTTGGATGTTTTGGAGACAATTAAGTCTTCAAGCACAACTCTGAAGAAAATTGTTGAATCTTCCGAAGTGCATATTGAAGCATTTGATGCCGAAACTTCAAAACATCAGTCTAAGACTGAAGCTGAGCCTTTAGAGCCCACCAAGGTGAAATCCTTGGAAGTCGAAGAAACAGAAACAACAGAACAAATTTCAGTTGAAGAAACTGGTATTGCCGCCCCCGAAGCATCTTCCGAAGCCTTCGATTATATTCTACGTCATGCTTCGGGGAAAAAATTGACTGAAAAAGAATAGCAAGAGGCCCAGTTTTACGCCCAAAAATTGAAATATCCAAAGGGGGCGTTGATATTCAACGGCAGTGGAGAAGAATACTTTTTGTATTGTCTCCCTAACAGCAAGGAGATTTCTGTCTGTCGGGAGATGAGCAAGAGCTTCGGATTCCCAACACTACAAGACGGGCTCTCGGTGCTGTCGAAAAACGAGCTAGCCGACAGCCTGGCATATAATAGCTTAAAGGTGCAGAGAATGAGGTTTTTGTATTTCTTCTTGAAACCAAAATTTTTCGTTTGCTTAAATTTATTGACGCACACACATTTTTCTTTGCAGGGCCTTATACTTAGCAATGCCCTCAGGGCCCAAAAAGATGCTGAAGACGAAGGGTGTGTTATGGCCCTGAGCAACCTTCGTTTCGAAGTAATTGAACTAAGGAACGAATGTCTTGAAAAAGATAAAATATTGCATTCATTGATAGATAGAATAAAAGAAGATGAAGCTACTTTTAAAGTTCAAGCTGAGGCTCAGAGGCGTGAAATTAAAGATCTCCGAAAACAACTAGCCAGAGCTAAAGAGGAACGCACACTTGAAGAAACAAAACGAGAAATCAGTGAACAATGGGCAAACCATTTGGAAAAAAGCATTGAAGAGCTTCGTGCATCTAAGAAAAAATGCTATGAGAAATCTATAGAATGTGTTAAAAAAGTAAAAACTAGCTTCGCCAGCGTTGGCGCTTTTTCAAGTGAAGGGAGCTTCATAAGGGGTGACCCCGAAGGCCCAATCGAATGGATCAGCCACGAAGCTGAGGCCTTTGAAGAAATTTTGAATAGCCGTGGAGACATATGTGCCTTTTCGGGTGCCAGGGGGATTGCTACCATTTTGGAGAGGAAAGGCTGTGAGCATGTGAAATTTTTGGCACAATTCGAAGCCGCCTTATCCTCCAAAGATATAAAAGACCCCTCGGCCGAAGCGAGCCTGGTCGGTGGAAAATTTTTCACCGACATCTGGGACAACGGTGGCCGGGAAATGGCCTAAGAAATTATACAAAAAAGCGAAAAAGGCATCCATGACGCTAGAAAAGTAGTAGAGGCCGCTGAAAAAAGTGAAGAGCTCGAAGGGCAAATAGGTACTAACTAGTGGTTTTTGGCTCTGTTGTAATTTTTTGATTTCGAACTTGTTTACGGTTTGTAATAGTAATATAGTCGTATCTTCTCCTCCCTCAGAACCTGCTGAGCCATCTGCGGGCCCCCACGCGAACGGGGATGACAATTAGAAAAATGGCCGAAGCCATCATGGATAAGGTTGTTGATCAACTGCTAAATGAAGCTGCAGAAGTAGTTCTAAGGGAAGATTAGATGCTACTGCAAAAACATTTAGAATGTAAAGTTTGTTGAGAAACATGTGTAATATTTTGTAACTTTGAATGTAATATATTAGCTGTTTATAGTTCTATTCTTTACAATGCATGAAACATCATATACATACCGTTTTTTAAGCCTTCGGCGAAAAAACACCTTCCCTTCTTTTCATGCTTCGTAAATAATATCCATGTTCTCATAAAATCAGTAACCAATCCTCGTAAAATCAATAATCAATAGATCTTTCCATTTCAGAGTTTGATGAAGGTATAACTCTTCAATAGCTATTTTTTGTGCCTTGTCACTATTTCTTCAAAACAATCTTCGAATATCAATACCGAGTCCCCCTTCTTGCGTTGTTGATGCAATATGATGTATGATGTTATGCTATGCAAATGATGTAATGATGTGATGTTACGCAAAGTGATATTTGCCGAAGGTTGACATTTTTTCACTGCAAGCCTCCCTTAGGAGCTTCTTCGCCTTTTACTTCAGCGGAATCAGCGCTTATTTTTTGCTGTAAGCCTCCCTTAGGAGCTTCTTCGCCTTTTACTTTCAGCGGAATCAGCGTTTATTTTTCGCTGTAAGCCTCCCTTAGGAGCTTCTTCGCCTTTTACTTTCAGCGGAATCAGCGTTTATTTTTCGCTGTAAGCCTCCCTTAGGAGCTTCTTCGCCTTTTACTTTCAGCGAAATCAGCGTTTATTTTTCGCTGTAAGCTCTGCATTCCCTTCGGAACGACTTTTGAGCAAAAAACTTACACTGCGTTCCCTTAGGAACGACTTTTTGCTGCTTCGACGAAATTACGTTGCGTTCCTTAGAACAAAATTTTTGACAATTTGAAGGTCCTCCTTGCCACCATAAGTTCTTATGCTTCGGCAACTTAAGCCTGTGGAGAAGATATATTTTCACTATGGTAAAAAGCGAAACTGTTACAAGAGATTAAAAACGAAAAAAGCACTCAAGCCTCCCATAAGTGTTCCTTATTAAAAAGAAAATAATACTGAATGCGAAAAACTGCTGTCGGGGTAGGATATTTGTCAGTAAATATGCTTCGACTCTGGCACAGTGCTATTGACTGTGCGAGCTTCGGACTCTTCTCTGAAGTCCCGTTGGAGGTGAGTGTGCTGACTCCCTTCTGGCTGCTGGCCGCGTTGCGTTGGTGGTGGAGGTGGAGGCTGTTGCCAAGATGCTTGGGGTTGGCTTGCCGAAGCAACAGAAGTTGCAGGGTGGTTGCCTACATATTTTGGAATGTAAGGCGAATGGTACGAAGCAGTATGCATGACTTGCTTCGGCTGACTCTGTTGTGCTGCAGCTTCTGCTATCTCCTTTTGCTTATGGATGGTAACATGGCACATCCTGGTGGTATGGCCCTTGTCCTCACCATAGAATAGACAGTAAATTTTCCTTGGCTGATCTCCAAATCTTCCTCCGAAGCCCCTGGCGCCTCTGCCCCTTGGAGCTGGTGGCCAGAAAGAGCTTTGCTGCTGCCCCGAAGCTTGCGAGGAGTACTGTGGCCTTTGCTGTTGTCTCCCTCTATCATCACTCTGAGTAGAGATGTGAATTGACCTGACGTGCCTCGAATGGAATCTTCCTCCGAAGCCCCTGGTCATTTCAGAGAACCTGTATGCTTCCTCCCTTCTTTGGCGGAAGTCATTATCAGCTCGAATATACTCGTCCATCTTCTGGAGCAGCTTCTCCAAAGTTTGAGGAGGCTTCCTGGCAAAGTACTGAGCTGAAGGTCCCGGTCGAAGCCCCTTAATCATGGCCTCAATGACAATTTCATTGGGCACTGTTGGTGCCTGTGCCCTCAGACGCAGGAACCTTCGGACATACGCCTGAAGGTATTCTTCGTGGTCCTGGGTGCACTGGAACAAAGCTTGAGCAGTGACCGGCTTCGTTTGAAACCCTTGGAAGCTGGTTATCAACATGTCCTTCAGCTTTTGCCATGAGGTGATTATTCCTGGCTGAAGAGAGGAGTACCAGGTTTGTGCAACACTCTTGACAGCCATGACGAAAGACTTTGCCATGACTGCAGTATTGCCACCATACGAAGATATGGTTGCTTCATAGCTCATCAAGAATTGCTTCGGGTCTGAATGATCGTCGTACATGGGGAGCTGGGGTGGCTTGTAAGACTGGGGCCAAGGTGTAGCCTGCAGTTCTGTTGACAGAGGAGAAGTATCATCAAAAGCAAAATTTCCATGATGGAAATCTTCATACCAGTCGTCCTCGTTGTAGAAACCCTCCTGATGAAGCTCTCTGCGCGGAGGCCTTCAGTTCTGGTCATCTTGAGCAAGATGACGAACTTCTTCAGAGGCTTCGTCTATCTGCCTTTGTAGGTCAGCTAGACAAGCCATCTTTTCCTTCTTCCGTTGGACCTGTTGATGGAGCATCTCCAAGTTTTGGATTTCTTGATCCAAGTCGTCCTCCGGAGGCGTTGGACTGGTGGCCTTCCTCTTCTGGCTTTGGGCCTCCCTAAGAGAAAGGACATCCTGATTGGGATCCAGCGGCTACAGAGTGGCAGCCCCTATGGCTGAAGCTTTCTTCGGCGGCATGACGAAGGTGATGCTTGCCGAAGGTGTTCAAAACTTCAAAAAATGGAAGTGAGTTCACCGGAGGTGGGCGCCAATGTTGGGGACTTGCTCTCAAATGCTAAGAGTTAAGAACAAGGCAACATAAAAAGTGTTAAATATTAAAGTCCTTCGTCCTTCAAGACATTATGTCCCTTCGGATATAATGAATTTTGGACGAAGGTTATGAAGGAAAGAACCTTCGTAAGTTCGATAGATAATGAAGAAGACTTCATATATCAAATACGAAGAATAATTTAGATATTATTATCAACTTATATTTATTTGCATTATTATATTCAAAATAACAAATTATAAATGTACCTTCGGATTGACGGAAAGTAAAGGTACAGACGTGATGCGAAAAGCGAATGCTCAATCAACCTGAACAGTACAGGAGTACTGTTCATCTATTTACAGGCAAGGGACGCAGCCCGTGTAGAATTACATTTGTACCCTTTACATTTATCAATAACTCTATAGTAATTCTTTGGGGTCTAATTTGCCTTTTTATCTTTAAGTCGGTTCCCCTTCTCTGCTATCATGCCGAAGCTTTTCTGCGCACAGCTTCGTGATCATCTTATCCTTCGTCATAATCGCTTTCCGTCTCGCTCAGGCTTCGTCCTGACCATACTCTTGTATACTCATGACCCGATTCCGAAGATACCTGTTCACATATTTCACTTGGAAAACATTGTTAAATAATGTTTTCGAGGACCTTCGGAAGCCGAAGGCCCCCAACACCCAGAGCAACTAATGTCGGTCACCTTGTGCTATCTCCCTGTGCCCCGACATCCGCCGCTTGAGTAGAATCGGTGTGCTGCAGAAGGTTCCTCGGTATTGTTTAAGTCATAATGACTATTGTGTGCGTGCAGCAGTGTGGGCGTACTGCCCACTGCTTGATTGGACAGGCATGCCGCCTGGTCTGGTCGCCGCCTGCCAGCAGAGTGGACATGGCACATTAAATGCCGAGTCGGCACATTGCCCATCTGCAGGTCGGTCAGGCGGTGTGCGATCTCCGCAATAAATGCATAGATCGCACGGCCCTGTGGCCTTACATCAGGCTCTGCTCTCCGGCTTATGTCACGATCCGCAGGCTACGTGGTAGCACCGGGTCCCTGCCTGAGCGGGGAGCGTAGGCGTGCCCGGCAAGACCTAGACAAGTGTCTGTGCCGGACCCCTGTACGCCTTCGACTTAGGCCAAGGTACTCCTCGTCCCGAGATCTTGTAGTGGACAGTCCGAACCTCTCTTAGAAGGGTCTGGGTCCCATTTAGGGGAACGCTAAGGTCCCAGCTAGGTATGCTGAGGTCCGACATTCTCTCACGGGGGTCTGGATCCACTGATGATATCACGGTATATGTTACCTTCTCTGGTCATCTGGTGGCCTCGGAGTTGCCCACATGGTGGGGGTACCGCGCCTCCTTACTATAGTAAGGGGTACCCATGTTCCAGGGTATCGATAGTGGCCCCCGGGCCCACCTCAGGGGAGGTTACAAGCCTGTAGGTGGGGCCAAAGTCTGGTTGTCGTGCCATCTCCGGGCACTTGCTGACGTAACCATCGCCAACTTGCCTTTAGTCGTGCCGCCTGCCACGTCTGTCCCCGCATCTGGCAGGTACGTGGCCTCCGCTCCCACCGGATTCGTCGGGCTGCGCGCGGGGCGTCTTATTGCCGCCGCCTAAAAAATATCTTTCAGCGACCCCTAAGCGACGTGCGTGACGGTTTGCTTCCAGGGAGATGGCCCATCTTCCACACACTCGGAGACTGGTTCCCCGGGTGCGTGACATGTGGACCTGGGCCCCCATGTCAGGGACCGGGTCACTGTGAGCACTAGGCACGCGTTGGAGGGGGTTGGGACGCGCGAGGAAGGGGCCCTTTTGAGAAAAGGGGACTTACTCCGCGGCCAGCAGTTTCGCATCCGCACTTTTTTCAACTATTGCGTCCCTTCTCCTCTGAGTCCTCTGCGCCTCTGTTGCACCCACATTTCTATTTTCGCCGCCGTAGCAGCCATGGCTTCACTGGTTCATCCCGAGCGTTACTAGACCGAGAGGAGGCTCGACACGGTGCACCACCTGCTCGGATGGAGTGCGCCGTCGCACGCCTGAAGAATCCAGGCCGACGCTTCCCCCTCGGTGATCTTGCCGCCGAGGAGTTTGTGCTTTTTGTCTCCTACCTTTCGTGCGGGTTGGGGTTGCCGATCTCCCCCTTCTTCATGTTACTGTTGGAGGATCTCGGTCTCCAGCTACAGCACCTCACACCCCACTCCATCCTTCAGGCAGCCATCTTTGCCCACCTGTGCGAGATGTTTATGGGGGTGGCACCATGCACCTCTCTCTTCCGCCACTTTTTCGTGCTGGTGAAGTCCGGGAAGGCCAAGGACCATCTTGGCGTGTATTACTTCCAATCAAGGGTGGATTCGGCCGGCACCTATATCCCCTCCCTCAGTGGCGCGAGGTGGGAAAGCTAGCAAGCCGAATGGGTGATCGCTAATGCCGAGGCTAGCGACCGTCTCGTACTTCTGAGTGATGGGCCGAGGCTCGAGAAGAAGCAATGGAGAGCCAAGTCGTCGTTGGCGCTGGAGTTCGGGCCTGTGTTGGGCAGGATCAAGTCTCTGGCGACCGATGGTCTGACGTCGATGCACGTGGTTGGTGACTTCTTGCAGCGCGAGATCGTGCCACTACAAGCGAGGGCACGATTGAGCTGCTGGTTTTCTGGCTCAAACGACCCTGGCCAGGTCATGCGCGGGCCAGGCACCGACCTGACCTGGGAGGAGCTAGAGCTCTTAGTGAAGAGGGTCACTGGTGAGTCCTTTGTTGCTCAGTCCTTGATCCTTCCCGAGGGCATTTCTCTGCTTTGCGACGACCAAGGGTTGAGGACAACAATCTTGGATTCGCTGCTGACCCTTGATGAGAGCGGCGTAGCAGTTCGCCAGACTGGTGGCCAGGACCCCCACCGCGGGATTTAGATCCCCGATGCACCGGCCGGAGGTTCTTAGCCCGCCGATGCCGACTCCAGAGCTCCCTCGGCAACTCTCAGCCCATCGGGCAAGGGCAAGGGAGCCGCGAGCAGTTCTTCCGCCTCGGGTGGTTCCGGGAGGTCAGAGGGAGAGAGGCGGCACCGACTACGTCGTGCCGATGGGTCTTTCGTCGGGGATCTGCCCCTTGATTCGGGCCTCCCTCAGAAGCACCAGAAAACAGCTGGAGGGGTTGAGGAGGCCGGCTCCCCGACCCAGGGCTCGCAAAGGCACGTCGGTCCTCCACCAACTTCACCATCAGTCCCACCGTCACCGCTGCCGCCATCATCTGGCCTGCCATCGCCACAGGGGCAGCAGCATCAACAACAGCAGCAGCAAGGACAGGGGACATCTTGCTTCCAAGGTCGTTGGAAGGTCCGGGGCCCCAAGTGTATCCCTTCTTATTTCCTCCATTGGTCTAGTTACCATGCTGACGGGTATTAACCCGTCCTTTGCTTGTTAGGGCATCTTCTCCCTCTATCTCCAAAGTTGCTCTTGATGGTGAGTCTGGCCTCCAGCAGCAGGCGTCTGCTGGCCTTGATGCCGGCGACCTGCCTCCGACTGCCACTGTTGAGGCGGCGCCATCGGACCCTCAGGTTCTGACTGGCACTGCCGAGGCAGTGCCGTCGGGCCCCCAGGCTCCCACCAGGAATCCAGTAACGGTGTCGTCAGGCCCTAGGATCCAACTGGCACTGCCGAGGCAGTGCCGTCAGGCCCCCAGGCACCAGCCAAGAGTCTAGTAGCTGCAGCACCGCCGGCGGCTACGGCAGACTCAACGGCGGCAGCGGTGCCGAATGTACCTTCGGCGGTGGCAGAACCTTCAGGGGGCGTGCCCGATCCCATCCCGCCGCCGGTTCTAGAGGAGCCAGAGGTCATTTCTGTGCGGCGGATCCAGACCGGCGCCGGGCCAGAAACAGCACCACCTCCCCTCCCTTGGGTGCTGTCCAGCGCTCATCAGGCTCTCTAGGAGACTGAGGCGGCGATCCTTCGGGAGTGGGAGGCGCTCGAGACCGAGCACCAGCGCCTTGGCGATTGGTGCACCCAACTGGAGGAACGTACCAAGGCCGTGTCCCACCAATTTGCTTTAGAGTGGTCCGAGCTTGCGCGTGGATGTGAGGACCTTAAGGAGGACCTAGAGAGGGTGATCGAGCAGGAGCGGGAGGCTACCCGGGAGGAGAAGAGGCTGGCATAGAGGAAAGAGCGCTTGGACCAATGGGAGGTGGTCATTGCAGAATTTCATGGGAAGTTGAAATCCTACAATGCAATGCTAGAGAAGCAGCAGGATAAGCAGACCGCGATTGAGGCGGCACTGCAGGAGCTTGATGACAGGGCTGGCAAAATCTCTCTTGCTGAGGAAAAACTCAAAGCGAAGGATGCCTCCCTGGAGGAGCGGGCAACGGGTCTCATCTGACAGGAGAAGGAACTCGCCTGGAGGGAGGAGATGTGGGAAAGACGAGATAAGTTGCTGGCCGAGCATGAGCTCGAGGCGGAGAAGAAGGAGAAGAATCTAGAGGAGCGGGTCTGCTGGTTCCAGGCGGCGCAGGCAGCACAAGTAGCCCAGATGGCGCAGGCAGCTCTAGTTTCCTAGGCGGCAGAGATGATGAAGAAGACGCTAGAGGACCTCCGGGCGGAGCATCGCATCATGGTCTAGCATATCACCGCATGGGCTGACGAGGCGAGCTCGGCCCTGGCACCGCTGGGGGTGAGCCCCATCTCGGTGTTGAAGCAGCCAGTGTCCATTACCGACGCGCTCCCGGTGCTGGATTCCGCCGCTGACCGCCTCCGTCGCTTGGATCAGATCCTTGGTGCCTGTTTGGAGGCTGAGGGCAGCAGGCTCTGTCGAGCGGTGGTAGAATACATCCCGACGTGCTTCCGGAGCCATGACCCGGCCATCTCCTTAGGGCCGGTGATTGCCGGTCCGATGGCCAATACCGAAGACGCCGCCCAGGGGAGTGTGCAGGACGCTGTAGACGTGGTGGCCAGGCGTTTTCAGCGGGATCCCACTGATGAATAAGCGGATCTGCCGAAGAAAAAAGCACGGGTTCCGCTGGAGGCGGCTTATCATATTTTGGTTCTGTAAGATACATTTAAGTATTTCTTGCCAAGCGACATTATAACTTATCTGTATGCTACTTTTCCCTTGCTATGCATGTTGTTGACAACTTCTTCCCTGGTACATGGCCCCTCTGGGATGTGGTCTCGACTTATCGAGGCTGGATGCCAGTAAATTTAAGGAGGAGTCGGTGACCTGGTCTCTAAGAGGGTATTTATTCCGGGACCCGGATCTGCACACAGCCTTAGCTAGGGAGTTTCAGTAGTGCACCCATCAGACCCATTAGCTGGTACCCTTCATCCTTTGACTTACGTAATCATGACGTAGTCGGGCTTTTGGACGTATGGGACTTATGGTTTCGGATACTGGGATACCCGCCACTGGGTGGTGGGGTGTGTGGGCTTAGGGTACTGGACCAAGCTAAGTGGCCACACGGCTTTGGACCTCCCCACGAGCGATTATTCGTTCTCTTGGACTGGCCCCCAGGCTACATGGCCTGGTTATATAGTCCGGATGCGATATACCAACAATCGAGGGTACCCGAGTGGGTGGGTTAGATAAAAATAATGGCTGCAAAATTAAACAGAATAAGACCACCACAAGATAGATCTGAGGGTGGGGTGAATTTTCTCTTCATAGCTTCATGAGCGTAAACCAACAGGCTGGGTTTGAAGGGACGGGCCCTACAGGGCTGGCGTACATATGTGTGCTATTTTAGCTACAAAGCAAGGAAAAACTGCATCCCCCAATTTTGCTTTTATGGGAAGAACTTACGGAGGTGTTCTATGTTCCAGAGGTTGGGTAGAGACTCTCCTTCAGTTGTGGCGAGGCGGACGCACCCAGGTCGGCATACTTTCGTCACCTTGAAGGGTCCTTCCCAGTTGGGGGAGAGTTTATGGAGCCCTTCTCGGTTTAGTACTCGCCTTAGGACTAGGTCCCCGACCCTGAGCTCCCTACTATGCACGAACTGTTGGTGGTAGCGTCTGAGCGCTTGGTTGTACCGTGCATTTCAGATAGCTGCTCGCCACCTATGCTCGTCGATGAAGTCCATGTCTTCACGCCGCAGTTGTCCCTGCACGGATTCCTCAAAGGCCTGGACCCGAGGGGAGCCCATGATAATTTTCGGGGGAAGACAGGCTTCGGCCCCGTATACCAGGAAGAACGGGGTCTCCCCGGTGGCTCGGCTGGATGTTGTCCGGTTCCCCCATAGGACGGAAGGGAGTTCACTGACCCAATTCGTACCATGCTTCTTCAAGCAGTCGTAGGTACGTGTTTTGAGTCCCCTGAGGATCTCTGCATTTGCTCTTTCTGCTTGGCCATTGCTTCTAGGGTGGGCCACGGATGCAAAGTAGAGCTGGGTGCCAATGTCCTCGCATTATTCCTGGAAGATCCGACTTGTAAACTGGGTTCTGTTGTCCGTAATGATACGGTTTGGGACCCCAAATCTACATACAATGGATTTGAGGAAGGCGACAGCGGCACCTTGGGTGATGTTGACCATAGGGGTGGCCTCTGGCCACTTGGTGAACTTGTCGATGGCGACGAAGAGGTACTGGTACCCGCCAACAGCCCTGGGAAATGGTCCCAAGATATCCACCCCCCATACGGTGAATGGCCAGGAGGGTGGAATCATTTACAGTGCCTGAGCTAGTGTGTGTATTTGCTTTGCGTGGAACTGACATGCCTTGCAGGACTTCACCATCTCAACTACATCCTAGAGAGCGGTTGGCCAGTAGAAGCCATGCCGGAAGGCCTTGCCGACCAATGTGCGGGATGATGAATGACTTCCGCACTCTCCCCCATGGATCTCCGTGAGCAACTCACGACCCTCTTCCTGGGTTATGCATCGCATGTGAATGTCGTTGGCGCCGCGGTGGTAGAGATCCCCTTCCACCACCGCATAACGCTTAGCCAACCGCACTATGCGCTCTGCGGATGCATGGTCTTCAGGAAGGATATTTTCCTTCAGGTAGTCCCAGATCTCGGAGATCCATGCATCGGGACCACTCTGAGATATTGGCTGTGGCGCTAGGGCTCTAACAGGCCCCCCTGTAGCGCACACAGTCTTTGGTGGGTACTAGGACGCCACCAGGACCGCTAGCTTCGAGGTGCTAGTCTCGCCCCCTTCGCCCAGTTCGGCAGGCTGGGCGGTGGATCTCAACAGTCGTCTTTCGAAGATGCCCTCGGGCACGGGTGCCCAGGTTGATGCCTTTACGGAGAGGTCATCAGTCATTGAGTTGTCGGTCCAAAGAACATGTTGTGGTTCTAGGGCCGTGAAGTCTTTCTCCAGTTTCCTTACGTGAAGGAGGTAGGCTGCGAGCCTAGGCTCATTGCAGCTACATTTTCCACGAACTTGCTTGATGATCAGCTGGGAGTCTCCCTTTACTAGGAGCTGGCGGATCCCTAAGTATAGGGCCGCCGATAAGTCGAAGATCAGTGCTTCGTACTCTGCCATGTTGTTGGTGGCCTTGAACTCAAGGTGCACCATGTACTTCACTTGATCTCCGCTTGGATCGACAAGGATCACTCCGGCCCCACCAACTTGTTAGCAGGCAGATCCGTCGAAGTAGAGCATCCAGTGGGGCTCGGTGAAGACTGGTTCCCTGGGCTCCACAGGTGTGGGGTCCGAACTAGGTCCTGGACCCTTGGGGATGCTTTCGGGGGGCGTCCATTCTACGATGAAGTCAGCCAAGACCTGACTCTCAATGGCATGGCATGGTCAGAAATCCAGCCGAAACTCAGCGAGTTCCACAGCCCACTTAGCGATGTTGCCTGTGGCGTTAGAGTTGTGGAGGATGGCCCTTAATGGAAAGGAGGTCACCACCACAATCCTGTGCGCTTGGAAATATTGGCGCAGCTTCCTGGACACGACAAGCACAGCATAGAGGAGTTTGTGCATCTTAAGGTACCTGGTTTTCGCCTCATGAAGAACCTCACTGACATAGTAGACTGGCCTTTGGATGGTTCGGACCCCTGCAGCCGGTCGTGAGCCCTCAGGTTCCTGGCTTTCTGGTGCTGGTCTCTCGACGATCAGTACCATGCTCACTGCTTTTGAGGCCGCCGCGACATATTAATACAGCGGCTCCTCTCGTTCTAGAGCTACCAGTATTGGTAAGGACACCAAGCGTTGCTTTAACTCTTGGAAGGCTTGTTCAGCCTCTTCGGTCCAAGATAAAGGCCCAGACTTTCGCAACAGCTTAAAGAAAGGCAGCGCTCTCTCAGCCAAACTTGAAATGAAGCGGCTAAGGGCGGGTAGCGATCCTGTAAGCTTCTGGACGTCCTTAACTCGGGCGGGGGGCCTCATCACCTCGATCGCTCTGATCTTTTCTGGGTTCGCTTCAATGCCTCGGTATGAAACCAGGAATCCAAGCAGCTTTCCCGCGGAAATGCCAAAAACGCATTTGTTCGGGTTTAGCTTGGTGCGGGTTGCCCGTAGCTTGTCGAAGACCAGGGTTAAGTCTTCCACTAGGGTCGCCCCTCTCTTAGTCTTGACCACGATGTCATTGACATAAACCTCTACTTTGTCCCTAATCAGGTCCTCGAAAGTCTTACTCATCGCCCGCACAAATGTTGGCAGGGCGTTTTTCACACCGTACGACATTACAACATAGTAGTACAGCCCATCCACTGTTACAAAAGCAGTATGCTTCCTGTCTTCCCTGGACATCTGGATTTGGTGGAAACCAGAGTACGCGTCTAGGAATGATAACAGATCGCACCCGGAGGTAGAATCCATGATTTGGTCTATACGTGGCAGTGGATATGGATCTTTGGGACATGCCTTATTCAGGCTGGTGTAGTCGATACAAATCCAAAGTTTCTCATTCGCTTTAGGGACAATGAATGGGTTGGCCAGCCATATTGGGTGATGAACTTCTTCGATGAAGCCGGCGTCTAGCAGTTTCGGACTTCCTTTTGGATGAAGTCCTATCGCTCAATAGACTGTCTGCGTGGCTTCTGGCTCACTGGCCAGGCGTCAGGGTTAATCTTCAGGCAGTGCTCGATCACCTCCCTAGGGATCCCAGGCATCTGCGACGGCTCCCATGCAAACACATCGGCATTTGCCTGGAGGAAAGTGACGAGCGTGAGTTCCTATTTCTCGTCCAGATCACCCGCAATGCGAGTGGTCTGGGTGGAGTCCACCGCAAGCCGGATGGCTTTGACGGGGACACCGCCAGCTCTAGATGGTTGTACTTTTGGCGCCTTGCGGGGTGCCTTGGTACCGGAGGTTGATAGATTCCTCCCTTCGTCGTCTGGGCGAGCAGTCTCTGCCGCCAGGGCATGCGGCTTCTCTATGGCTGCAAGTGCAGCAGCACGGTCACCTTGCACGGTGAGGACCCCAGTCGGGGATGGCATCTTGAGGACCAAATACCCGTAATGAGCAATGGCCATGAACTGGTACAGGGTCGGCCTGCCAATGATGGCGTTGAAGGGGAGGTTGACTTCTGCAACGTCGAAGACGACGTTCTCCGTGCGGAAGTTCTCCTCAGTTCCGAATGTAACTGGGAGTGTGATGCTCCCAAGGGGATACACCGGCTGCGTGCCTACTCCGGAGAATGGGCGTGAGGGCCCTAGACGGGACCCTGGGATTTGTAGCTGCTTGAACGCAGCATGGCTGATGACGTTGAGGCCTGCCCCGCCGTCAATCAGCACATGGTGCAGTCGCGTATTGGCGAAGACAGGGGCGGTGATGAGTGGCAGTATGCTGGCCCCTGCCATGTTGTCGGGGCAGTCGGGTACCCCGAAGGAGATGGTGGTGCTCCTCCAGCGTTGATGGGGGGCAGCCCTCGGGACCCCTGGAGTTACCGACGTTCCTCCGGGAGGTAAGCTCCCAGCTCCCGCCGTACATGACATACAATTTCTTGCAGCGATCGCTGTCATCCCTGGAGTCAGAATCTCCAGTGAAGACGTCCTTGAGGTCCTCCTCGGGCGATTGATACCTGAGTTCTCGTTCCCCCAGGGCCACTTCACCGTTGTCGACCTTCTTCTCACTAGGCCGATGACGAGGCGGGGAGCCGTCCTTGGACGACTGCTCGCGACGCTCACTGATGCGTTTCGTGAGCTTGATGATCTTGCGGCATTCCGAGGCGCTGTGGTGAGTGTTGGGATGCATGGGGCACGAGCTGCTGCAGTCTCCCTGTGGTCGGGGGCGCTTATTGCGCTCGTCCCATCCTCTAGCCACGGCTGCAACAGCCGGAGCGGCAACCTGCGGCCTCTCATAGTCGCGGTTCTTCTTCTTTTTGCCGTCCTGGGAGAGGGCACCCGACTGGGCAGCCCCGATCCGTGGGGCCGAGTGCCATGCACGGCCCTCGGTAGCTCTAGCGCATTCGTCGGCCAGAGCGAAGAGTGTGGGGATAGTCTCCACGTCATGCGTGGCTAATTTCTCCAACATTTTCTCATCACGTACTCCTTGTTGGAAGGCCGTGATGATGGAGGCATCGGAAATACGAGGTATAGTACCTCGTACCTTGGTGAAGCGGGAGATAAACGTCTGGAGGGTCTCTCCGGGCTCCTGCCTCACTGCGTGTAGGTGGGCCTCCACGCCATGTTGCTGGTAAGCGCTGGCGAAGTTTGCAACAAACCATGCGCAGAGCTCTTCCCAGGTGTAGATTGACCCTAGGGCGAGGTTCATGAGCCAAGTCCGGGCGGGCCCAGACAAGGCGACATGAAAGTAAGTTGCCATCACAGTGGTGTTTCCACCTGCTGCTGTGATGGTGGTGACGTATACCTACAGGAATTCTGATGGATTTGATGTACCGTCATATTTTTCCGGCAGGTGTGGCCTGAACTTAGGTGGCCATGATGCTGCGCGGAGATGATCCACGAGAGCGGCACATCCCACGCCGGCTAGGGGGACTCTCGCCTAGAACCGGACACCCACTGGGGTTCGTGGTGTTTCCGCAGCGAAATCTTGGTCGAGGTTGCGGCCCTCAATGTTTTGTTGGCGCTCACGCGTCCTTTCTAGGAAGACCCGGGCATCCTCTCCCGCACGCCTGCGGTTGAGTTCTGTGCACCCCTTATGGAGGTCGTCGGTCTGTGCACCCCTTATGGAGGGCGAGCGCACAGACGCTGTCGCCTCGCGTTGGTGTCAGGATGACCGAGGCCTGGACCTGGTAAAAGTGGAATGTGCCATGCCGAGTAGCCGGTCGACGTCGTCACGCCACTGCTTCATGGCCCCCGGCGAGGCTGTGGAGCTAGGGGGTGGCGTAGCAACTCCCTGGCTGCAGACAACGCTGTAGGCGCTGCCCTTGATGGAGTCCGGGACGCTTGTGCAGGCGTGTGCTGCTACACGGTGTGTACAGCAGCAGTCCCAGAGTCAGGGCGGTCGGGTACTCGCGGCTCAGAGGATGCAACTTCTTGCTCCATCGCAAAATCTTCCGACGTTTTGGTGCGGTGCTCGATGATCCGCACCATCATGCCGAATAAGAACACAGGCAAAAACCTAAAGCCTAGCCCCCTACCTGGCGCGCCAAATGTCGGAGAGGAAATCTCCGGCCGGGTGGCGGAGTGCACCCGCCCTAAATCCTAAGATGAGGAGGGGCCTAAGTGTTTTGCCTGTTATGCGAGATGGATGGACGAACACAAAAACACGCGAGGGTTTAGAGTGGTTCGGGCCGCCGGAGCGTAATACCCTACTCTACTGTGTGTTGGATTGTTGTGGAAGCTTGAGAGTCTGAGTGAACTTGTGTTGTAACATCGCATGCCTCCTCTTTTATAGTTGAAGGGGGGCATGCACAAAAGACTCCGTACCTCGACATGTGGGTCCAGAGACATAAGGATGGAATACCCTGAGCAACTAATGTCGGTCACCTTGTGATATCTCCATGTGCCCCGACATCCACCTCTTGAGTAGAATCGACGTGCTGCAGAAGGTTCCTCGGTATTGTTTAAGTCATGATGACTACTGCGTGTGTGCAACGGTGTGGGCGTACTGCCCGCTGCTTGATTGGATAGGCACGCCGCCTGGTCTGGTCGCCGCCTGCCAGCAGAGTGGACGGGGCATATTAAATGTCGAGTCAGCACATCGCCCATCTGCAGGTCGGTTAGGCAGCGTGCGATCTCTGCAATAAATGCAGAGATCACATGGCCCTGTGGCCTTACGTCAGGCTCTGCTCTCCGGCTTACGTCATGATCTGTAGGCCACGTGGTAGCACCGGGTCCCTGCCTGAGCGGGGAGCATAGGCGTGCCTGGCAAGACCCAGACAAGTGTCTGTGCCGGACCCCTGTACGCCTTTGAAATAGGCCAGGGTACTCCTCGTCCCGAGATCTTGTAGTGGACGGTCCGAACCTCTCTTAGAAGGGTCTGGGTCCTATTTAGGGGAACGCTAAGGTCCTAGCTAGGTATGCTGAGGTCCGGCATTCTCTCACGGGGGTCCAGATCCACTGATGATTTCACGGTATATGTTACCTTCTCTGGTCATCTGGTGGCCTCGAAGTTGCCCACGTGGTGGGGGTACCGCGCCTCCTTACTATAGTAAGGGGTACCCCTGTTCCAGGGTACCGACAGTCACCATGCTCTTCACTCTAGCTGACAAGTGCGTCAGGCTGCCAAGGGGTACCCAGACGGGTGGCTCTGGTACCTTCGCCCAGGACAATAAGAGGAAGAAGAAGAACTGCGGTCACGAGAAGCCGCATTCTGCCACTCTGGTTGTTGCAGCTGCGACTGGGGGCCAGGGCGACCACAACAAACGCCCATGGTCGCAGAGGGGTAACAACGGCTCATGCCCTGTGCACCCCAACAGTCGCCACAGCGCCACGGAGTGTCACGAGATCATCGACCTCGCGAAACGCGTCAGCGCGTGGCGCGAGCAGTCTTCCGGGGACGGCACCCCACCTCGTCGCCGACCTGGTAAGGAAAGGGTCGACGATGACGAGGTGGTCACGACTGAACCGGACCTCGGGTATCAGTCACCCGAGGGGGTCCTGAAGGATGTTTTCGCCGGAGGCTCCAACTCCGGTGACGACAACTAGACAGGCCACCGGGGGACCCTGTACTCCCTGGTCTACAGGGTCGAAGCCTGTCTTCCCCCGAAAACCCTTCTGGACTCCCCACGGGTCCAGTCTTTTGATGAGCCTATGCAGGGGCAGTTACGGCGCAAGGACGTGGACTCCTTTGGCAAACTCAGATGTCAAGCGGCAACTCGAAATGCACTTTGTAACCAGGCGCCCATGCACTACGGCCAACGGTTCATGCATAGTAGAGAGCTCAGGGTCAGGACCTAGTCCTGCGGCAAGTACCGAACCAAGAAGGGGTCTGCAATCTCTCCCCTGGCTGGGAGGAACCCTTCAAGGTGATGGAAATATGCCAGCCCGGGGGTGCCCGCCTTGCTATAACTAAAGGAGTATCTCTTCTTGACCCCTGAAGCATCTCTGTAAGTTCAATCCATAGGAGCAAGTCTGAGGGGTTAAGCTTTTCTTCTTTTGTAATTAGGTTTCGCATATGTGTACACCAGCCCGGTGAGGTCCGCCCTCATAAACCCGGCCTGTTGGTTTACACCCATGCAAGTCAAGTTATATAGAGGAGATTTACCCCCTCAGATGTGCTTCTATGATAACTTTATCCTCCAGCTCCAAGGATTTATCCTGCAGTTTCCGGGTAATACTTTTTGTCTAACCCACCCGTGCGGTTCCCATCTGTCCTGACATGACGACATCCGAATTGAGAAGCCAGGCTTGTAGCATAGGATCCCTCTACGGAAGCAGAGGGGTCCGACAGCCTGGGGGCTGGTTCTAAAGAACAGGAGCTTGCTCCATGGGGTGGTCCGGAGCAGTGTAGCCGCTTAGCCTGGTCCCGTACCATAAGCCTGCACAGTCCACCACTCTATGATGAGTACCCTAGTATTTAGAGCTATAGTCCTGTGGATCCGACAACCTGGGGTCCAGCTCTAGAGAATGGACACTTGTCTCCTAGGGTGGTCCGGAGCCATATAGCCGCTTAGCTTGGTCCCGTACCGTAAGCCTGCACGCTCCACCACTCTGCGACGGGTGTCCTAGTATCTAGAACCGCGGCCCAGGGGGTCCGGACACACAACTTGGCTTCCCAGACTAAATCCTGCAAGTCCTGAGCATGTATCAAAGGATGGCTAATGTCAGACGAGGGATCCTATGGGTGTGCTACTAACGCCCCCCTAGCCGAAGCTGTGTCCAGGTCCCGGTCAGGGCTACCTCCTGGGGGTCGTTGCCAACTCTTTCAAGTACGCTGGTATCCAACCTCGACACATCGAGCGTGCATCCCAGGGGGGCCAAGTACCAGAGAGGAGTCGGCAACACCACATGTAATAGGGACAAATAGTATGCAGATAAGTGCTAATACTGCTTGATAAATAGTACTCAAAAAGTACCTTACAAAAGCAAAAGTTATTACATCCACCTTCAAGCAGAGTCCTAGCTCCATCTCTACTCTACAGGTATGGACTGCTCTGCACCAACAGGGTCACGTTGAAAGCTAGCTCCGAGCGGCTTGCCAGCGGCGGCGGCCACCTCTACACCAGCGGCTTGCCAGCGGTGGCGACCACCTCAACGTGTGTGCCATGGCAAGGAGGCCCTCGCCCCCGTCCTCCTACGAGGGTGACGACAAGACCATCCAAGCTAAGGAGTTGAATGCATGGCGGCAGACAGCGCTTGTGGCTTGGCCGGTGCCGCGTAGCCGAAGTTTGCCTCCTTCACAAGGATGACAAACATCCTTTCCTCCGAATGCTGGAGGAAGAGGCGGGCCACCATCTCATGCGGAAGGCGGAACCGCAGCTCAGCTCGCTCTCCACCCCTGCAAGGCTGATGAACATCCTTGAAGCTAAGGACAGGGGGAGGCCGCAGCCTGGCTCGCTTCCCGCCACCACAAGGCTGGTGGTCATCCTTGAGGCCGAGCGCTGGTGGGAGACTGCAGCCCAGTTCGCTTCCCACCACCGCGAGGCTGATGAACATCCTTGAAACTGAGCACTAGCAGAAGAGCGCCAACCCCCACGAGGTCGCGCTCCTCCAGCAACAGCAAGAAGAAGGCGAGGTCGGCAGCGCCATCGCGCAAGAAACAAAGAGCGCGAGCTCCCCAGCTGCAAGATCGCCGAGGGGGAAGGCGCTAACGTGGATCCTTCCAACAAACGCCGGTGCGCTCCATCCAGGCAGGCGGCGTGCCAGGTCAAGCGTCTGCTCAGTCTAAAAGCGCTCGGGATGAACTTACAAGTCCATGGCGAACTACGATGACACAAAGCGGAGACCTTGAAGACAAAGGGGCGTAGAGAGCTCGGAGGCAAAAGGGCACCGCGAGTGGGGGAGAAGCGAAGGCACGGCTGCTACTCAAGGGATGAACCCCTTTTTAAAGGCAGACTCCCCCGCTCGCGCCCCGAAACGCCACGGGAAGTCTCCCCAATGCAGACCGGTGTACCCAACCAATGACACGGAGGCCCAGCCCCACAAGTCATACAGCTGCTGCGTTGGTCTCCGAGTGCGGGGAAGACGAACCGCCACGTGAGGAGAGAATCATTGCGCCTCTTCGTCTCCACCGAAAGCAGTGGATCGGCCTCTGGCACGGGGGCCCGGGCCCACGAGTCATAAATCTTCAGGTGTCGGCTTCCGTGTGCGGGGAAGGCAAACCGCCGCACGAGGAGCACGCCACCGCCAGCGGTAGTGCACCTCTTCATCTCCGCCGAAGGCAGCGGACCAGCCTCCGGCCTGGGCCCATGAGTCATCCTCCTTAGGTGCCGGTTTTTGGGTGCAGAGAAGTCGAACCGCCGCTCGTGTCAGTGTCGTGCCTCCTCGGGGCTGCCGCAGAAGACAGAGAAGGTGAATTTTCAAAACCATGAGCAGCGGTATCGAGGCACCCCGTGCATGGCCCAGTAAAGCCATCAAGTGCGTAGACCACGGGTCAGTCAGCCGTGGGGACAGGCGGGGCAGTTGACGTGACCAAAGACGGGCTGGCATTGATTACGATAGCAAGCGCACGGAAGCAGCGCGCCAATCGCTGGTCAAGCTTTGGCCCCACCTGTAGGCTTGTATCCTCCCCTGAGGCAGGCCCGGGGGCCACTGTCGGTACCCTAAATCAGGGGTACCCTTTACTACAGTATGAAGACTCGATGCCCGTGTGGCTATCTCACCTGACCCCTCCACGTGGGTGGCTCCAGGGCCGCCACGAGGCCAGTGGAAAGAGATATACTCCAAGATGCCGACAGTGGGTCCAGACCCCCATAGAAAAGCGCCAGACCCCTGTGCATGTAGACCAGACCTCAGGGGCAAGGTCCAGGACCCCCGCGAGTACAACTCGGACCTCCGGGTCGGGTCCCGAACCCCTCTGCGTGGGGTCCAGACCACCCACAGCCGGGTCCTGGGACTCTGGAGGAAAATACCCAGGCCTTGCTATGGCTGGGGTCCGGTGCCGACATGTGTCCAGGCCTAGCCTGGTGTAGACCTGTTCGCATAGCGCTACTGCTCCCCGCCCAGGCGGAGACCCGATGCTACCGCGTGGCCTACCGCGCGTGACGTAAGCCAGCGGGCGGAGCCTGACGTAAGACCTCTGGGCTGCGCTGTCTCTGCATTTATTGCGGAGAAGACGCGCCGCCTGACTATCTCGCTGACAGGTGATGTGACCCTTCAACATTTAATGTGTTCTGTCCACTTAGCTGGCAGGCGGCGTCTAGGCCATCCTACAGGCGGCGTACCTGTCCATTCCATTGTCAAACAGTACGCCCACGCTGCAAGGTGCACTGTGCCCATCTGAAAGTTGCCTAGAGGGGGGTGAATAGGCAAGTTAAAACTTTTTCAACAAAAACTAGAAGCAAACTAGGTAAAACTGAATTGATCTCGAAATTCGCCCAGTTAACTTTGGAAATAAGGTGTTCTAAATGATCCACAGGGTTCAAAGTAGTAGATCTGAGAAGGGCACTTCTCAAAATCCACACACCAAAAAGATATGAACAAATCTTCCACGGAATGGTGAGAGAGCGAAGAACACAAACAAACACAATGAGCAAGAACACAAGAGACACAAGATTTATCCCAAGGTTCGGTCACACCACCAAGGTGCCCTACTTCCTCGTTGAGGCGCCCACAAAGAGCTGGGTCTCTTTCAACCCTAATCCTCCCTTTGTCGACCACAAAGGTCAAGCCCACACAATAATCTTTGCTAAAATGAGCGGGTAATACAAACTTTCTTGTGGTCTTCCACAAGATTTGGAGACTCACAAGCGACACCTAGTCGTCTAGGAGCTAGAAGCTCCAAGAGTAATGAATCCACAAAGAACTCGATGTAGTACCAAAGCTCGAATGAAGAAGAGTAAGAGAGATTTGGAGATGAAGCACAAAAACCGCAGTTCTCAAACTCACTCAAAGATTTCTCTCCAAAGATTTGAAATGGGAGAGGCAAGAGGTGTGTGAGAGAGAGTGGGAGGTGTTTGTCAGGTTGGGAATGAAGTTTTTGTGCGTGCTCTCCTGTGGGGAAGAGTGTGGGAGGTGTATATAAAGGATCCCCCAAAAGCTGGTGGCCGTTGGGAGAAAAAGGGTAAAAACCGGTTGAACCGGTATTCAAACCGGTTGAACCGGTTTCCACCAGAAAGATCCTGGTTCACTAACCTACTCAGCCGGAGACTCGATCGGTTCCAAAACCGGTTGAGCCGGGAAAAATTCTGGTTGAACCGGTTTTCCCAAAAGATCTGCAACGACTTTTTCTGACAGGACTGACTGTTAGACAGGTCAGAGCAGGGGTGGCAGAGGAACAGTCCCAAAACCGGTTGAACCGGTTTCAGGACCGGTTGAACCGGTTTTCAGGGCTGAAACCAAATTTTGAGAATTTTGAAGAGAACAAAAGTGGAGTTTTAGTGGGAAGTAAAATTTGTTTTTCTCAAGGGCATTCAAGATCTGGAAAAATGTTCTCGAAGATGTTTTTCAAAGGATTTTGAGCTTTAGTACCAACACCAGCCTTCTTTATGGATCCCCCTTGATAGTACGACGATTCCTATACTCAAGTTAAATAAAATATAATTAAGTAAACTCCTTGAGTCATTGGTGTCTCATGTGTGATTTCTCCATGGCGTTGCTTCATAAGGATCACAAACATCTTTGTCTCACCTTTTGAAGCAAACACAAATCGAGCCTGTGACTTGTGCCATTTCACCATATATGAGTTCAAATCATGGCTTCAAGTCACCTTACTGATGCATCAACATGTTGTAACTCTTTATAGCTGATTAGTTCATCGACTTAGTGCAAGTACTCTCTTCTTCACCTTAGCCATGGTACCTCGGTCTACAAGCCGTCGCTTGGCCTTCACCTTCGCTTAGTTCCTCGAAGCCCTTTCCTTGCTATCTTCACCCTATCAAGCCATTCTTGAGTCACATCCTATTGAGCATCCATTGAGAGAATCATTTCTTCAATATTGTGAACCTTGCTTGAATGTCATCTAGATATAACTGCTAAGATCAATCAAGCTCTAGTTTGATTCTCATATATTCATATATGGACTAATAGTAATATGGTCAAGCCAATTCACGATTCCTCATATCTTATTCACTTTGGCTTGACCAATCCTCTTAATCACTTCAACCTCTATTATGATCATATTTATGCATAGTGATTTCTCAGGACTTGTCCATATATTCAAACCAATATAGAGACCATATTATATCCATTTGCATTGTCTCACTGGTTATTTGACCTTGTGTTGAACCTTGTTCACTGATCATTATACACTATTCAAGTATGTTCATCATACTGAATTTCCTGTTCAACACTTAGCAAACTTGTTAGACCTTTAAATGTGTTGTTATCCAAATCACCAAAACTCACAAAAGGGATGAATGCACTTTCAATCTCCCCCTTTTTGGTGATTGATGACAACGCATTTAAAGCTTACATAAGATTTGATAAATAAGATTTTGAATCCTATGATATAGTTTCCTCCCCGTAAATATGTGCATTTCAGAAAATACCAATTTTGTACTCAAATGCCAAAAGCACATATTTGGGTCAAAGTATGGAGACAACTTATATCATACTATTCGTGGGGTGCAGTGTGTCATAAATAAACGTGATGCTCATGACATATTATGCACTCATCAATTTCCTTCATCTTATGTTTTACTTATGATTCAACCCCCTTTTGTCAATTATTTCTCCCCCTTTTCAAAAGTCTTCTTACACTTAGTTACATAAGACTAAAGGTAAGCTTTAATGCACAATTTCTCCCCCTTTGTCATAAATCTCCAAAAAAGTTATAAAGAATATAAAGGGTAGAAATTATGATTAATTAAGATTTGAACACACTATCATGAAAAGGGTCCTTATATGGCACAAAGGTAATGGAGAAGTGTCATAAGTGATGTACCTTTGCGTTTTACCTTTTCAAAGGGGTGTTCCACACTTGTGTTGTATTTAGAGTTCATTTTGCAATCTCTTGTTGGCATAATTGTGACATAGGTCCAAGATATCAAATGAATATTGTCATACTAATTGAAAGATAAATCTTGATACCTGGAGTCTAGATGTCACCTAGCATTTTCTTATCATAACAAGAGGCAGCATGAAAATTGCACAAGTATGAATTACACAACTAATGATCATGTACGAAAAATATCAATTGAAAACCACCAATTGATACAATTTGATAGATAATCAGATCACTAATTCCATATTACACTAAGTTCTCCTCAAGTTTTAGTGCACACATATATATGAATTCAATTGATACCTGTTGGGAGTACTTATTTGCAACTTAAAGTACCATTGGCATACAAGGAGTATGAATTGAACATAATCATGCAACATAAGGAACATGTGCACTATTTAATCAATTAAGTTCTAGACAATAGAATTTATAAGCTATGCTACTTCAGACATTTGCAATCCAAAAAGATGTGATACATATTTACCAATTTTAGATGATGTTGGAGTAGCATATACAAGAGAAACTCATTCTCTTATGAAATGTATAGAAGATACATTTATTGGAGCAAAGAATCTTTGATACCCATCAAATTTTGCAGTGGAAGCGATTGTCTTTGCTTGAAGGTTACTTTCTAATTTGAGACAACACACATAATAGACTTGAAAATGAAGTTAGTCTCAAAGATTCAAATTATAGACCATTCTCCCCCTAAATGTGTGCATACAAGTGATGAATACTTGTTTAGCTTATGCACTTGGACTTATGAGGCCAGGGGATTAAGTTCTACAATTTGAACCTTGGTACAAATAAAGTATGAAAATACGAAATTGCACCAATTGAAGGAATTACTCATAATCAAAAGGTATACTAATAGACATGATATGCAATATTTTAAGCCAAGATTCTTGAGAAGTTAGCATGTTTGACTCATACCTCACTAAGATGACTCAAGACTAACTTATGACATCACCACAAGAGGTATTAATCAAATATCTAAAGATTCTTTAATCGTCACCACAAGTGCAACCTTATGGTGTGACTTAAGATATTGCATATACATTCACACACTAGCATGTAAGAGACTAGATGTACAAAGGTAATACAATAGTTCATGGAATGACACACCTTTGTTTTATGCCACATGTTCTCTATCATGATCATCAATTTTCAACTTAGTGTTTTGATAGGATTGACATTATTTTTGCACAAAGCAAGATGATTTTCATTAATGCCCATCAGTATTCATTATGACATGTATTGAGTGAATTTAGCATGCCAAAGAGAAACATATCCTCTTCAAAAAAAATCAAGAGAAACCCATTCTTTTCAAAGAGCTACACAAATTCACTAAAAGAAAATGTTAGTATTTAAGGACACAGGATATAGAATGAGCTCCCCCTAAATGTGTGCATCAAGTACTCGAATTACTTGTAACATGCACTTGATTCAATTAAGATTCTTAGAGGGGTTCATCATATATCTTGGCCAGGGCATAATAAATTTGCAACAATTGAAATCATGCTAGAGAACTGTAACGCCCTGAATTTGGGGGTAGAATTTTTTTCTTCTTTTCTCTCACCAAATTCAGGCGTTACTCTTTTCTTTTCTCGTTCTCTCGCTAAACCTTGACCTTTTCCAAAGTTTTAGCGGGGTTCGGCTTGGAATTCCCGTGTTAAGCAAAACCTTAAAATACTTTATGTTGTTTGATGCACCATGCCGAACTATGCATTCTTTGATTGCTTAGAAATGTAAGTGCAATGATCTAGGAAGATCGGATTTCGAAAAGGAGAAAAACCTTTTCTTTCTTTTTCTTTTTCTTTCTCTCCCTCCTCCTTTTTCTCTCTCCCGCGCCGTGGGCCGCCCCGGCCGGCCCAGCCCCCCCCCCCCCCCGCGCCCCCTTTTGGGCCCAGTTGGCCCAGCCGCCCCTCCCTCTTCCCCCAAATCCTCCTCTCTCCCTCCCTTTCTCCCATTTTCTCTCTAGCCGCCGCCCCCTGCCCTAGCCGCCGCCCCTACCCTAGCCGCCGCCCCTGCCCTAGCCGCCGCCCCTGCTCGTCGCCGGTTCGGCCGCCCGTCCCCGTCCTCGGTGAGGTCCCCCTCCACCTCTCCTCCCTTCCCTCTCCCCTCCTCTCCCCCTCCCCGGCCCAACCGCCGCTCGGCTCGGCCGCCCCTGGCCGGCTCGGCCACCGCCGCCCCTGCGCGCCCAGCTCGGCCGCCCCTGGCCGGCTCGGCCGCCCCCTGCCCCGCGCCCTGTCCAGCCGCCCCTGCCCCAGGCCGGTTCAACCGCCCCCTGGCCAGTTCAACCGCCCCCCCTTTTTTATTTTTTTTATTTTATTTTATTTTCTTTCATTACTGTTATATATTTTATTTTAGGCAGGTTAATCATTGTTCATGTTATTGAAATAGGAAACTTAATTTAGAATTCCGTTACGCTAGTTAATTCATATAATCAATTGTTTATCCAGTTCAATGTTGATCAACTAAAAATGACTAGGTTTCCATTAGTGCATATAACTAAATTCTTTTGTTAGAACCAATTGTAACTAATCATTAGTGCATAAGCTTTAACCCCTGCGAGACCTTTCCCTGTTTCTTTCTAACCTTAACGAATGCGATGTCGCATGTCATACTTGATGCATATTTACTTTATTTGTCCCCTTGTGTGGTGTACTGTTTGTTTCCTAATTTGAATGGATGTATGTATGTATGCTTGCAATCGCATAGAGAACGATCCGGTCGAAGAGCCCGAGGAACTCGCAGGAGAAGCCCCTGAGCAGCAGTCGGTTGGTGGAGGCAAGTGTCCCTTGACCTATCTCTGTCCTAATCATTCTTTAATTCACCTCCCGCATTACACATTTATACTTAAGGATTGACTAGCTTTTGTTATCCATGTCCTTGTTTACCTATTTGGGTCAGATTATTATTGTTTAGCTTCATGCTATTGCTCAAACTCTAATCAATGAACATGATGAGATTATATATGATACGCTGTTTTCCCTTCTCTTATTATGATGTTGTACTTGTGGTCTTCAAGGGGGCTCGAGCGGTTTCTCGAGTGCCTCTCCGTAAGGACCTGTTCTATGGATGACCGCCCGGGAAAACAGTGCAACCATGAGGGTGGAGTGGGACGCCCTTAGCTGAATAATTTGAGGAACCAGGGTGTAGTTCGTTTAGCCGTTGTGCCGTCAATGGGGCTCGGTGTATGCGGCTCGTTCTGCCAAGGTTGATTTGTCCCTTGGGGAGGAGTGCGGTACATTTAGGAAACCTAACGGGCGGCTACAGCCCCGGGGAAATCTTTGTAAAGGCTACGTAGTGAGACCCTGCCTATTCACCTTGGTAGTGTTTAAGGGTTTGATCGGCCCGAGGCAAGAGGGAATCACGGCTTGTGGGTAAAGTGCACAACCTTTGCAGAGTGTTTGAAAACTGATATATCAGCCGTGCTCGCGGTTATGAGCGGCCAAGGGAGCTCCAGTGATTAGTGGTACTTGATCAGAGATACTTTGGTACAGGTGGCTATGAGATCGATGGTTTTGGTTATGACTATGGTGCTGGTAAGTGGTATTCTTTCCGTTTGGAAAGGGTACATCGGGCTAATAACTTGGGTTAAAGCTAAAACCAGGCTTTCTATTAGTAAATAATAATCTGACCAACTAAAAGCAACTGCTTGACTTACCCCCACATAAAGCTAGTCCACTACAGCCAAACAGGATACTTGCTGAGTATGTTGATGTGTACTCACTCTTGCTCTACACACCAAACTTCCCCCCAGGTTGTCAGCATTGCAACCACTGCTCGGGAGAAGATGAAGCTGTGGAAGGAGACTTCCAGGAGTTCCAAGACTACGACGAGTTCTAGGTGTGGGTTAGCGGCAACCCCCAGTCGGCTGCCTGTGAAGGCCGCAATTATCTACGTTTCTTTTCCGCACTTTGATTTATTGTAAGGACTATGTGGACGTCTCAGACGTATGATGTAATCGACTATTATTTCCCTTTTAATACTATTTTGAGCACTGTGTGATGATGTCCATGTTATGTAACTGCTGTGTACGTGAATAACTGATCCTGGCACGTACATGGTTCGCATTCGGTTTACCTTCTAAAACCGGGTGTGACATAAGTGGTATCAAAGCCAGGCTGACTGTAGGACCGCTAACCTAGAGTAGAATGGTCATTCTAAGGATTATAGACCTCTGTCCCTGCCTTGACTTTGGTACCCCTTCAAAAGTTGGTCACACTGACCAAACCTATGTTCTACTATATATTATACCTTGCTGAAAATTATGTTTTATTCTAACCCTTCATTTATTTATGATTCATTATTTGCTGGTCATATTAATTCTGTTCTCACTCTTTTGCTTGCGGTGTCTTTTGTAGATGGCTCGTCTTAGACACACTGCACGAAAGTCTGTCATCCCCTTCTTACCCTCCCGCCTTGCGGAGCGTTCGCTTCGCCGTCCCGTGGCCGCACAGTCCAGACACTTGGAGAGACTGCACCACCGCCTGCATGAGGAGCAGGAACGTCGACGACAGGAGCAGCAGGGCTCTTCTTTCTCGCTCCAGCAGGAGATAGAGTCCGTGAGGAGCTGCTCTCCCGTGCTTCCCCTGGAGGCGCCTCCTGCACCTCCACTGGGCGCCCCAGCCCTTGGAGTAGCTGCTGGAGGAGACCCAGACGACGGAGATGGCGACGACAGCCCGAGCCACGACACCGACTTCCCTGCTGACCATGAGCCGGAAGGATGGGTTGCTCGACCCATCACTCACGACGCTGCTCGCGGGTGTCACTTCCACGACGCGCTCGACACCCTGCTACGTCAGGCACTTGACCGGCGTACTTGGTCCATCGAGTATCGCTGTGTGGTCTACCAGCATAGTCGTGGGGTCTACCCGGACCGCTGGGAGGCGACCTGTTTGGTGCGCCGTCCGGAGAACAGTCTCCAGGGCGCGGAGGCTTGCTCAGAGCACTATTCTATCTCTGAGCGGGACTCAGCTGAGGCAGCCATGCAGGATGCTGCACGGCGTGCGCTTTCGCACTACTGCTCGGTTCTCGGTGGGGTAGCTGACGGTCTCGACCTGAAGTATTACCCCCGCCGTCCATCTGGCAGCACAGGAGGCGTGATTGTTTCACCTGCTGGTGAGGACAATCCTAGGTTGAGCAGCACAGTCAACCTAGCCGCCGTGCTAAACACGGAGCTGGACCATGCATTAGACGAGCTGAGTAGGGCTCGTGCTGAGATCGCCCTGCTGCGGGCTGAGCGCGCGGAACGTCGTCACTTGGATGATGGTTCCCCCGCTCCCGTCGGGACTCAGCACCCATACCGCTCACCTCGGCGTGGACGCCAGTCTTATGGCAATCCCGACTGCAAGACCAAGATAAATCTAGAACCATAGATCGTTAGAGTTGGATCTTGTAATTAATACAAAATACATACGTAGAAGCTACAGTCTTAGCGTTAGTCTCGTTGTTAGTTAGTCTTAGTTAGACAGGGTAGTTTGCTATATCCTGTGCATTTATGTTTGTCATGATGAACTATGTTTGGTTTGGATCTTTGTAATGACTGTCACCAGAGTGTGGGTACTCCCCCTGCATTATGGTTTACCTGTTATATGTTAATGGAGTTAGTTATATAGTTGGGAAACCTTTTATTCCACTTTCCTCTCTATCTGAGAAGCTGTGTGGTCTGTGTTGGAGATCAGTGAAGATGCTCATTTGTTCAGTGCTGTTGAAGAATTCTATACTCTTTTCTTATGCTGCAAGATTTGCCAGATCAGTTCTGATGTGTGGTTGCATTCTGTAGATGTCAGAGAACAGGCGCAGAGGAGGAAGGCGTGCTCAGCAGGAGCGAGCCGCTCAACAGGAGGAGGTGCCTCAGCAGCAGCACCTGCCGCCCCCGCCCCCGATGTCGATCGAGCAGATGTTTCTAATACAGACTCAAGCAGTTCAAGCCATCGGTCAGACTCTAGCCGCCATTCAGCAGCAGCAGCAGCAGCAACAGCAGCAAGCACCACCCCAGCCTCAGATGCCTCAGATGCCCAGAGACAAGCGTGCTGAATTCATGAGAGTTCATCCACCAACGTTCGCTCATTCTTCTGACCCCGTGGATGCTGAAGATTGGCTGCGCGCTGTGGAGCGAGAGTTGCATACCGCTCAGTGTGATGACAGGGAGAAAGTCCTGTATGGTCCCCGTCTGTTGAGAGGAGCAGCCCAATCATGGTGGGAGTCTTATCTCGCCACCCATGCCAACCCCGATGCCATCACCTTAGAAGAGTTCAGAGGTAGCTTTCGTCAGTACCATGTGCCTGCAGGTCTGATGACAGTGAAGAAGGAGGAGTTCCTGGCCCTCAAGCAAGGGTCAATGTCAGTCAGTGAGTATCGAGACAGGTTCTGCAGTTGTCTCGCTATGCTCCTGAAGATGTCAACACCGACGCCAAGCGACAGTACCGTTTCTTGAGAGGCTTGGTTGACCCTCTTCAGTACCAACTGATGAATCATACCTTCCTGACATTCAAGCACCTGATTGACAGAGCAATTATGACAGAAAGAAAGCGTAGGGAGATGGAGGATCGTAAGCGCAAGATCAGTGGACCCCAGCCTGGAAGCAGCAGCCGCCCTCGTTTCTCAGGCAATCAACCTCAGCAGTTCAGGCAGAACCAGCGTCCACCTCAGCAGCAGCAGTTCCAAAGGCAGTATCCTCAGCACCAGTACCAGAACCGTCAGAGCAATCAGTCAGGAGGTCAGTTTTAGAGGCAGAATCAGCAGACACCTTGCCTTCCTGCCCCAGCAAACCAGCAGAACAGTCAGGCAGCACCAGCTCAGGTTGGAAACAGAGCATGTTTCCACTGTGGAGAGCAAGGCCACTGGGTGATGCAATGCCCGAAGAAGGCAGCCCAGCAGCAGTCAGGCCCCAATGCCCCAGCAAAGCAGAATGTGTCTCAGCCTGGAGCAGGCAATTGCTCTCAGCCGCGCTATAATCATGGGAGACTGAACCACTTGGAGGCTGAAGCAGTTCAGGAGACCCCCGGCATGATAGTAGGTATGTTCCCAGTCGACTCTCACATTGCAGAGGTGTTATTTGATACTGGAGCAACGCATTCTTTCATTAATGCATCATGGGTAGAAGCATATAATCTTCCAATTACTACCATGTCAGCCCCCATTCAAATTGACTCAGCCGGTGGTAGAATTCGAGCTGATAGCATCTGTTTGAATGGAAGCGTGGAAATAAGGGGGATAGCGTTTCCCGCTAACCTTATAGTAATGGGTACTCAGGGAATAGATGTCATCCTAGGGATGAATTGGCTAGACAAGTATCAGGCAGTTATCAGTTGTGATAAAAGGACAATCAAGTTGGTGTCCCCACTGGGAGAGGAACTGGTGACCAGGTTAGTCCCGCCCGAACCAAAGAAAGGAAGTTGTTATCGGATGGCTGCCGATAGCAGTGAAGCAGACCCAATTGACAGTATCAAGGTTGTGTCTGAATTTCCAGATGTGTTTCCAAAGGATTTACTGGGTATGCCACCAGAGCGGAAAGTTGAGTTTGCCATAGAGCTTCTTCCTGGAATCGCCCCCATCTTTAAGAGAGCTTACAGAATATCCGGACCAGAGTTGGTTGAGCTTAAGAAGCAGATTGATGAGCTGTCAAAGAAAGGTTACATCCGGCCAAGCACCTCGCCTTGGGCCGCCCCTGTCTTGTTCGTGGAAAAGAAAGACGGCACCAAAAGGATGTGTATTGATTATCGAGCTCTGAATGAAGTCACGATCAAGAACAAGTACCCTTTGCCCAGAATAGAAGATCTGTTCGACCAGTTGAGAGGAGCCAGTGTGTTCTCCAAGATTGATCTGAGGTCAGGTTATCATCAGCTCAGGATCCAACCTTCGGACATTCCGAAGACAGCATTCATTACCAAGTATGGTTTGTATGAGTTCACAGTGATGTCTTTTGGTTTGACCAATGCACCAGCGTTTTCATGAATCTGATGAATAGTGTATTCATGGATTATCTTGACAAGTTTGTGGTGGTATTCATTGATGACATTCTGGTTTATTCTCAAAGCGAAGAAAAACATGCAGATCATTTGAGGATGGTATTGCAGAGATTGCGAGAGCACCAGTTGTATGCAAAGTTGAGCAAGTGTGAGTTCTGGATCAGTGAAGTCCTGTTCTTGGGTCACATAATCAACAAAGAAGGATTGGCTGTGGATCCGAAGAAAGTGGCAGACATTCTGAACTGGAAAGCGCCAACGGATGCTCGAGGAATCAAGAGCTTCATTGGAATGGCCGGATATTATCGGCGATTCATTGAAGGGTTTTCGAAGATTGCGAAACCAATGACAGCGTTGCTAGGCAACAAGGTTGAGTTCAAGTGGACCCAGAAATGTCAAGAGGCCTTCGAAGCGCTGAAAGAGAAGTTGACAACAGTGCCTGTCCTAGTCTTGCCTGATGTGCACAAGCCCTTCTCTGTGTATTGTGATGCTTGTTACACAGGTTTGGGATGCGTATTGATGCAAGAGGGAAGAGTTGTGGCTTACTCGTCCCGACAGCTGAAGGTTCATGAGAAGAATTACCCAATCCATGACCTAGAGTTGGCAGCAGTGGTTCACGCACTGAAGACATGGAGGCACTATCTGTATGGACAGAAATGCGATGTTTACACAGACCACAAGAGTCTGAAGTACATATTCACTCAGTCAGAATTGAATATGAGGCAGCGAAGATGGTTAGAGTTGATCAAAGACTATGAGTTGGAGATCCATTACCATCCAGGCAAAGCAAACGTAGTGGCAGATGCTTTGAGCAGGAAGAGTCAAGTCAATCTGATGGTCGCTCGTCCGATGCCTTATGAGTTGGCCAAGGAGTCTGACAGGTTGAGTCTCGGGTTTCTGAACAATTCGCGAGGAGTCACAGTTGAGTTGGAACCTACCTTGGAGCGAGAAATCAAAGAAGCGCAGAAGAATGATGAAAAGATCTGTGAGATTCGGCGACTAATCCTAGATGGCAGAGTCAAAGATTTTCGTAAAGATGCAGAAGGCGTGATATGGTTCAAAGACCGCTTGTGTGTTCCCAATGTCCAGTCCATTCGGAAGTTGATCCTTAAGGAAGCTCATGAGACAGCCTATTCGATTCACCCTGGTAGTGAGAAGATGTATCAGGATCTGAAGAAGAAATTCTGGTGGTACGGAATGAAGAGGGAAATCGCAGAGCATGTGGCTATGTGCGATAGTTGTCGAAGAATTAAGGCAGAGCATCAGAGACCAGCTGGATTGTTGCAACCGTTGCAGATCCCTCAGTGGAAATGGGATGAAATCGACATGGATTTCATAGTCGGATTGCCTCGCACTCGAGCCGGCTACGATTCTATTTGGGTAGTAGTGGACCGTTTGACCAAGTCAGCCCACTTCATACCTGTCAAGACCAACTATAGCAGCGCAGTACTGGTAGAGTTGTATATGTCTCGGATCGTTTGTCTTCATGGTGTGCCAAAGAAGATAGTGTCAGACAGAGGAACGCAGTTCACCTCTCATTTCTGGCAGCAGTTGCATGAAGCCTTGGGCACACATCTAAATTTCAGCTCAGCTTATCATCCGCAGACAGATGGCCAGACCGAAAGAACCAACCAAATTTTTGAAGACATGTTGAGAGCCAGTGCGTTGCAAGATCAGTCCGGATGGGACAAGCGATTGCCTTATGCGGAGTTTTCCTATAACAACAGTTACCAGGCCAGTTTGAAGATGTCACCATTTCAAGCGCTCTATGGGAGGAGTTGTAGAACTCCGTTGCAATGGGATCAACCTGGAGAAAAGCAAGTGTTCGGACCAGACATTTTGCTTGAAGCCGAAGAGAACATCAAGATGGTCAGAGAGAATCTGAAGATAGCGCAGTCAAGACAGCGAAGCTATGCAGACACAAGAAGAAGAGAGCCGAGTTTCGAAGTCGGAGACTTTGTCTATCTGAAAGTGTCACCGATCAGAGGAGTCAAGAGGTTCAGAGTCAAAGGCAAGTTAGCACCCCGCTACATTGGTCCGTATCAGATTCTTGCAAGACGTGGAGAAGTGGCCTATCAGCTCAGTCTGCCAGAGAATTTGTCCGCTGTGCATGATGTCTTTCATGTGTCTCAGTTGAAGAAGTGCTTGCGTGTGCCAGAAGAGCAGTTGCCAGTGGAAGGTCTTGAAGTCCAGGAGGACTTGACCTACGTTGAGAAGCCAGTGCAGATCCTTGAGGTTGCAGACAGAGTCACCCGAAGGAAGACCACCAGAATGTGCAAAGTCAGATGGAATCACCACTCTGAGGAAGAAGCAACCTGGGGGCGTGAAGATGATCTGATGGCCAAGTACCCAGAGCTCTTTGCTAGCCAGCCCTGAATCTCGAGGGCGAGATTCTTTTAATGGGGATAGGTTTGTAACGCCCTGAATTTGGGGGTAGAATTTTTTTCTTCTTTTCTCTCACCAAATTCAGGCGTTACTCTTTTCTTTTCTCGTTCTCTCGCTAAACCTTGACCTTTTCCAAAGTTTTAGCGGGGTTCGGCTTGGAATTCCCGTGTTAAGCAAAACCTTAAAATACTTTATGTTGTTTGATGCACCATGCTGAACTATGCATTCTTTGATTGCTTAGAAATGTAAGTGCAATGATCTAGGAAGATCGGATTTCGAAAAGGAGAAAAACCTTTTCTTTCTTTTTCTTTTTCTTTCTCTCCCTCCTCCTTTTTCTCTCTCCCGCGCCGTGGGCCGCCCCGGCCGGCCCAGCCGCCCCCCCCGCGTGCCCCCTTTTGGGCCCCGTTGGCCCAACCGCCCCTCCCTCTTCCCCCAAATCCCCCTCTCTCCCTCCCTTTCTCCCATTTTCTCTCTAGCCGCCCCCTGCCCTAGCCGCCGCCCCTGCCCTAGCCGCCGCCCCTGCTTGTCGCCGGTTCGGCCGCCCGTCCCCGTCCCCGGTGAGGTCCCCCTCCCCCTCTCCTCCCTTCCCTCTCCCCTCCTCTCCCCCTCCCCGGCCCAACCGCCGCCCGGCTCGGCCGCCCCTGGCCGGCTCGGCCGCCGCCGCCCCTGCGCGCCCTGCCCCGCCCCTGGCCGGCTCGGCCGCCCCTGCGCGCCCAGCTCGGCCGCCCCTGGCCGGCTCGGCCGCCCCCTGCCCAGCCGCCCCTGCCCCAGGCCGGTTCAACCGCCCCCTGGCCGGTTCAACCGCCCCCCCCCTTTTATTTTTTTTATTTTATTTTATTTTATTTTCTTTCATTACTGTTATATATTTTATTTTAGGCAGGTTAATCATTGTTCATGTTATTGAAATAGGAAACTTAATTTAGAATTCCGTTACGCTAGTTAATTCATATAATCAATTGTTTATCCAGTTCAATGTTGATCAACTAAAAATGACTAGGTTTCCATTAGTGCATATAACTAAATTCTTTTGTTAGAACCAATTGTAACTAATCATTAGTGCATAAGCTTTAACCCCCGCGAGACCTTTCCCTGTTTCTTTCTAACCTTAACGAATGTGATGTCGCATGTCATACTTGATGCATATTTACTTTATTTGTCCCCTTGTGTGGTGTACTATTTGTTTCCTAATTTGAATGGATGTATGTATGTATGCTTGCAATCGCATAGAGAACGATCCGGTCGAAGAGCCCGAGGAACTCGCAGGAGAAGCCCCTGAGCAGCAGTCGGTTGGTGGAGGCAAGTGTCCCTTGACCTATCTCTGTCCTAATCATTCTTTAATTCACCTCCCGCATTACACATTTATACTTAAGGATTGACTAGCTTTTGTTATCCATGTCCTTGTTTACCTATTTGGGTCGGATTATTATTGTTTAGCTTCATGCTATTGCTCAAACTCTAATCAATGAACATGATGAGATTATATATGATACACTGTTTTCCCTTCTCTTATTATGATGTTGGACTTGTGGTCTTCAAGGGGGCTCGAGCGGTTTCTCGAGTGCCTCTCCGTAAGGACCTGTTCTATGGATGACCGCTCGGGAAAACAGTGCAACCATGAGGGTGGAGTGGGACGCCCTTAGCTGAATAATTTGAGGAACCAGGGTGTAGTTCGCTTAGCCGTTGTGCCGTCAATGGGGCTCGGTGTATGCGGCTCGTTCTGCCAAGGTTGATTTGTCCCTTGGGGAGGAGTGCGGTACATTTAGGAAACCTAACGGGCGGCTACAGCCCCGGGGAAATCTTTGTAAAGGCTACGTAGTGAGACCCTGCCTATTCACCTTGGTAGTGTTTAAGGGTTTGATCGGCCCGAGGCAAGAGGGAATCACGGCTTGTGGGTAAAGTGCACAACCTTTGCAGAGTGTTTGAAAACTGATATATCAGCCGTGCTCGCGGTTATGAGCGGCCAAGGGAGCTCCAGTGATTAGTGGTACTTGATCAGAGATACTTTGGTACAGGTGGCTATGAGATCGATGGTTTTGGTTATGACTATGGTGCTGGTAAGTGGTATTCTTTCCGTTTGGAAAGGGTACATCGGGCTAATAACTTGGGTTAAAGCTAAAACCAGGCTTTCTATTAGTAAATAATAATCTGACCAACTAAAAGCAACTGCTTGACTTACCCCCACATAAAGCTAGTCCACTACAGCCAAACAGGATACTTGCTGAGTATGTTGATGTGTACTCACTCTTGCTCTACACACCAAACCCCCCAGGTTGTCAGCATTGCAACCACTGCTCGGGAGAAGATGAAGCTGTGGAAGGAGACTTCCAGGAGTTCCAAGACTACGACGAGTTCTAGGTGTGGGTTAGCGGCAACCCCCAGTCGGCTGCCTGTGAAGGCCGCAGTTATCTACGTTTCTTTTCCGCACTTTGATTTATTGTAAGGACTATGTGGACGTCTCAGACGTATGATGTAATCGACTATTATTTCCCTTTTAATACTATTTTGAGCACTGTGTGATAATGTCCATGTTATGTAACTGTTGTGTACGTGAATAACTGATCCTGGCACGTACATGGTTCGCATTCGGTTTACCTTCTAAAACCGGGTGTGACAAGAACACATATCGTTCCCCAAAAGAACTAATCCATGGGGTGATATGTGGTAATTATTGGATCATTTCCTTGGAACCACTCATCCTCATTTAATGTTCTCCAAGGTGTGAGACTACAAAACATGAACTTGAAGACATCATTAGCCTCATAAGATATAGGCTAAACTCTTCCTCAATTTGTGCATGAAAGAGTACACAAAGTACACTTATGCACATCAACAATACGAGGTTAAAAGGAGATGTTTGCACTATATCTTGGTTTAACATAACATGCTTTACATAGATGATGAAAATTAAACCAATTGAAAGTTTAAGAACTGAAAGTATATCAATTGAAATTCCAAAGGGTAAAGCATGCTAATATGAACCTCAAACCTTATAATGAAGGATATCATATAAATAAGTCATTACATCTTCATTATTTGGTTGACAAAAAGTGTAACTCCCTTCTTTAATCACTGTGATTTCTTTTCTCTTTATGATTTCATCCAACCAGGCGATCTTGAACTTCATTCATCTTGGCTTGGTTCAATCATACTTGATATAAGACCCATTGAAACTCAATGATTGAAACAACCAAGACTCTTATATCCGTAAAATTTTGAATCCATCTTGAAAGCACTTGGAAAGACCTTATTGAAACACTTAGAAAAGAGAGCATTAGAAACACAAGGGAGGGTTTCACAAATGATGATCCTTATATGTGGATGAAAATGAACCATCATTCTTGAAACCCAAAAGGATAGACTAAATTCCTTTAAATTAGTGCACACATATAGTTGATGTCAAAGTTATATGCACTATTGAACATTTTATAATGCAATGAATTTAACCTATACTATGGTACATCCCACTAAGGATAGAATACTAAAACAACTGAAGAATAGGAAGTTTTCATACCTTGGCCTCTTATCAACTTCATCTTACTTTAGTTGAATAGTATCCTTTAAGCTTGTGATTTATCCAATTTAATAATAAGCACCATCTCTCAACATAGATTTTCTATGGATAAACTCAACACAAGAGATGGCATTAGTAGCACAAGCACTAGTTTCTTATTTAGCAACCCTTTATATGTGAAAGGCAAACAAGTTGCTAAAATAGAGAAACCTCATAATATGGACTAAATTTCCCTTGAACCCTCATGCACAATATATTTTGAATGACATGGATAATATGCATGGTTATTCAATGAAGTCTAAAGGGATGACTTAATCCATATTATGGTGAGTGTCTAATATAGAAGAATCAAATCCAAATTAACTAGATAGAGAATATGTCACATAATTTTGGATTGTTCACCATATGATAATATTCATTCAACTTCCAATTAGACCTTTATTTCATAATCAACAACTGATGTATATCCTCAAGTGCTTCTTTTTCCTTAGTGGCTACACAAGTCACAAAAAGATAAGATTTGAAAATAACATGCACTTGAGATTCAGTTGTTACCACCCTAGCTACTATCTCCAAAGATGATTTATACATTCATTATCGAGCACCCAACTTGATCCATTGAAGGAGTGATCCTGCAAAACAAGTTTAAGCTTCATATCTTGGTACCCAATTTGAATTGGGTCCTTTGAGATTAGTAGTAAGAGCCTTGAGTACCCACACAATCCTTATTGTGGCCTTTCTCTTTGTGTAGGCACCCACATATACTTGACAACCATCTTACATGGTTTCAAGTCAATATTTAATCACATAGATAAAAACTAGAGTTAAGAATAGGAGCCTTTTCTCCTTTTTCTTAATACATCGTTGTGTTGCCTTCTTGATGATGAACCTAGCTTGACCTTGGGTGCACCTAGCTTATCAAGGTTAGTCGCACAAGCATTCATATCATGAAGACAAGTTATGCATGTAATTTACAACTTAGTGATCCAATTCAATGTGAAGCATATGGATATCAATTGAAGTATATTTCTAAGATATCAAAATATGGGTTTCCAAAATTTATAGAGTATGGATCACTAATTGTACCTTTTACAGTTTAAAAATCATATCCATGTTAGTGCATATGTATGTGATGAATATCAACAAAAAGATTCTTATGCACTTTTAGAATTAATGATAAGGGAATTTTAAATTGCATCAAGAGTAGCTATTTAGAAAACAAAGATTACAATCCATATGAATGAGATACAAATTTACCATTTTGGATTGTCTTAGTATAGCTTACTCAAGTGAAACTTAATCTCTACGACATAAGATATATAATGTTCTCCCACTAGATATGTGCATTAAGTATTTGAATGACTTGCCACATGCACTTTCAATTCAGTTAAGAGTCTCATGGGGAGTACATTACATATCATGGTCAAGGCATGACAAATTTGCAATGAATTAACTTATGCCTAAGAATACTTACCACCATATAGAATGTACCATTTGTTATACCAATTTGACAGATCTTACTATCTGTGGTGGTGTCACCTTAGTATTCTTCTTTTCATCATTTGTGGAGACTTCCTTCTTTGTTATCTCTTTTCCTTTTAAAACTAGTCGATAAAACACTTTGAAAATAGGTATTAGTAGTACAAGGAAGTATTTAATGAATGATGATATATATATATGAATGGCAAACAAATCATCATTTATGAGGCGTAAAGGCATAAATTAAATTCCTTTTAAGTTAATGCATATGGAGCAGTGAGTTCACAATATGCACTAATTTACAAATTTAAGCCAAAAGGAATTTAACCTTCATATTGACATTCCTTTCCATAGAATATATTATTACCAATTGAAAGAATGTCACTTGAAAGGAACTATTATTGATCACATACCAAATGAAACAATTAGTTCCATACCTTTGCCTTGAGCATTCCTAATCTTTCTTTTAGGTGAAGATTAACCTTTAATGCTTGTGATTTTACCAATTGAAAGAGCACAATCTCTACTTATGAATTTCATGAAATATCTTAAAAGAGATTGTATTAGTAACACAAGCAATAGTTTCCTATTTAGCAACCTCTAGTATATGAATGACAAGAAGGTTACTAAAACAAGGAAACCTCATGATATGAACTAAATTACCCTTACAAGCAACATGCATAACATCAATTGTAAAAAAGATGAAAGTAGCATGATTATTTAATTAAGTTTACATGGCAAGTTTAATTCATAGCATGGTGAGTGATTAATGTAGAAGACTCAAAACCAATTTAAACAAGAATGAATACATCACATAGTATTGGTTCGATCTTCTTTGAATGTTGAATGGCACATTCCATTTGGGAAACACATTCTCATGTTGTGAGACTACATAAACACTTGGATAGAAACATTAGTCTCACAACTCTAGTCATATAGAGAATTCCCTTTTTGTAAGTGCTTTAAGAATTTGAATTTCTTACTTAGCACTCTATTCATTTAAGAACATGGGATAATACTCTTTATGTCTAGGTCATGGCAATAATATGATGATTAACTTGAAATATGCCACAAGATACATACAATCAATTTAAAGCATGTAGATTGTCACAATATAAAAATATGAACTTGCAATCTACCATATAATTAGATCCTTTCCAAAGCAAGGTAAAATCTTTTAAGTTCATTCTCAAGTGCTTCATTTTTCCTATGTGGCTACAAAAGACACAAAGGAATATACCAATTAAAAGCAATGTGCACTTAAGAATTAATTGTTACCATACTTTAGATATCACTTGGTTGTAGGCCTTTTGCTTGATTCCCACAAAGGTTAATCCTTATTCCCTACAACACAAGTTCTTGCTAGAGATGAATATGAAGTTAGTGATATAACAACTCAATTCATCTTTGGGTCAATCTTAAAGGATAGACAATGTAAGATTGATAGCTTGAGATAAGAATTGTGTTAAACAGCTCAAGCACCCCAAAGCTTCATATCATCTCTGGGTACCTGCAAAACTTATTAAGTACATTTTGGTACCCATTTTTGGATGGGTCCACCAAGGTTAGCTAATAAGTACTTAGGCACCCAAATGGCCTTTGTGCTAGTTTTAGGTGAACTAATTACCTTTCTAGCACAGGAGTCAAATTTGGGTCTCCTAAGCATATTTGAATGTGTTGACAAGTTAGGCTTAGGAGTTTTACCCTTTGGACAAACCTTGAATAGATGACCTTTTTCACGGCAATTGTAGCAAATGTGATGCTTGTCCTTGCAATGCATTTGCCTTTTGCTTTCATCCTTTTTGATGGTCATCTTTCTTGATCGTGCAAGGTCTTGATTCTTCATGTGGGGGCATGAATCAATTTCATGGCCCTTCTCCATGCATCCATAGCACCTCCTATCGCTTCTCTTTGATCTTTCTTTGTTGAAGCACATAGGTACATTGTTAGAGCAAATCATATGAGCATTAATTTTATCACCATGGATTTTGCTTGTGCCCTTCTTAGAAAGCTTGGTATTCTTTTGAAGGGGTTTTGTGCATGCTACGGTTGTCCCCTTCTCAAGCTTTTTCACCATATTATCACGGTTATCTTGAGAAGGTTGAGCATGACACTTTCCCTTCAAACGTGTTAAGCTCCTTCTTAGCACTCCAACTTCTTCCTTGAGCTCTTTATTTTCTTGTGTGATAGAAATATCACTAATTCCTGAAATTTCTAGCTCAATGGAAGATTGGCTTTCTTGAGAGCAACATTTGTTAGCACATGGTAATATAGTTTCAATTTCAACACATGTGCACATGTGAGGTTGGTATGATTTCAAATTAGTTAACACAACCTCATGAGCCATTTCTAACATGATATGTGAATCCATAAATTTATTATGAGAGCATACAAGCATATCGTGTTTTTCTTGTAAAGCTAGATTTTCAATATTTAGCCTTTCTATCATGTTCTTGAACATAGCATTTTCTTTTTCTAATTGAGCAACACAAGATAAAGCATTTGAAGTACTAGTTTGCTCAATTGAAATCTTTTCATACCTTTGGACCAAATCATCATGAGAGCACTTTAGCTTCTCATGCTCTTTGGTCAACTTCTCCAAGTCTTTGATTTTTTCGATGAGGATATCTTCTTGCTTATGAAGCATTTCCTTTTGTTCTTCCGCTCTTTTCATGAGTTTGAGCAAGCTCATCCGGTTCTTCTTGCTTAGTTGAGCGAAGAATTTTTGAAGATCATCCTCATCTTCATTATCACTTTCATGCTCCTCCTCATCCTCACTTTCGATTTCACTGTCACTCTCATTAGCAACAAAGCACATATGAGAAGTGGATTTGAAAGACGAACCTTGTGAAGAGGTGGATTCGTCGTTTGGTCTCCATCGATCATTTTCTTCTTCTTCAATACTATTCTTCGCCTCATCTTCCTTCATTTTGAGGAACATCCTTTCGGCGATTCTCATGGCAAGGTCTATTGCCCTAGGATCAACATCTGCACCAAAAGATGAAGTCGAGACAACCTCAACTTTTTCAAGCTTAGAAGCACTTTTGTTTCTTAGTCCCCCCGACATGATCTTTTCCTCACGCGGTTAAGCGTTAGAACGAGGATTAGGCTTTGATACCAATTGAAAGTTGCCTAGAGGGGGGTGAATAGGCAAGTTAAAACTTTTTCAACAAAAACTAGAAGCAAACTAGGTAAAACTGAATTGATCTCGAAATTCGCCCAGTTAACTTTGGAAATAAGGAGTTCTAAATGATCCACAGGGTTCAAAGTAGTAGATCTGAGAAAGGCACTTCTCAAAATCCACACACCAAAAAGATATGAACAAATCTTCCACGGAATGGTGAGAGAGCGAAGAACACAAACAAACACAATGAGCAAGAACACAAGAGACACAAGATTTATCCCGAGGTTCGATCACACCACCAAGGTGCCCTACTTCCTCGTTGAGGCGCCCACAAAGAGCCGGGTCTCTTTCAACCCTAATCCTCCCTTTGCCGACCACAAAGGTCAAGCCCACACAATAATCTTTGCTCAAACGAGCGGGTAATACAAACTTTCTTGTGGTCTTCCACAAGATTTGGAGACTCACAAGCGACACCTAGTCGTCTAGGAGCTAGAAGCTCCAAGAGTAATGAATCCACAAAGAACTCGATGTAGTACCAAAGCTCAAATGAAGAAGAGTAAGTGAGATTTGGAGATGAAGCACAAAAACCGCAGTTCTCAAACTCACTCAAAGATTTCTCTCCAAAAATTTGAAATGGGAGAGGCAAGAGGTGTGTGAGAGAGAGTGGGAGGTCTTTGTCAGGTTGGGAATGAAGTTTTTGTGCGTGCTCTCCTGTGGGGAAGAGTGTGGGAGGTGTATATAAAGGATCCCCCAAAAGCTGGTGGCCGTTGGGAGAAAAAGGGTAAAAACCGGTTGAACCGATTTTCAAACCGGTTGAACCGGTTTCCACCAGAAAGATCCCGGTTCACTAACCTACTCAGCCGGAGACTCGACCGGTTCCAAAACCGGTTGAGCCGGGAAAAATTCCGGTTGAACCGGTTTTCCCAAAAGATCTACAACGACTTTTTCTGACAGGACTGACTGTCAGACAGGTCAGAGCAGGGGTGGCAGAGGAACAGTCCCAAAACCGGTTGAACCGGTTTCAGGACCGGTTGAACCGGTTTTCAGGGCTGAAACCAAATTTTGAGAATTTTGAAGAGAACAAAAGTGGAGTTTTAGTGGGAAGTAAAATTTGTTTTTCTCAAGGGCATTCAAGATCTGGAAAAATGTTTTCGAAGATGTTTTTCAAAGGATTTTGAGCTTTAGTACCAACACCAGCCTTCTTTATGGATCCCCCTTGATAGTACGACGATTCCTATACTCAAGTTAAATAAAATATAATTAAGTAAACTCCTTGAGTCATTGGTGTCTCATGTGTGATTTCTCCATGGCGTTGCTTCATAAGGATCACAAACATCTTTGTCTCACCTTTTGAAGCAAACACAAATCGAGCCTGTGACTTGTGCCATTTCACCATATATGAGTTCAAATCATGGCTTCAAGTCACCTTACTGATGCATCAACATGTTGTAACTCTTTATAGCTGATTAGTTCATCGACTTAGTGCAAGTACTCTCTTCTTCACCTTAGCCATGGTACCTTGGTCTACAAGCCGTCGCTTGGCCTTCACCTTCGCTTAGTTCCTCGAAGCCCTTTCCTTGCTATCTTCACTGTCACACCCGGTTTTAGAAGGCAAACCGAATGTGAACCATGTACGTGCCAGGATCAGTTATTCACGTACACAGCAGTTACATAACATGGACATCATCACACAGTGCTCAAAATAGTATTAAAAGGGAAATAATAGTCGATTACATCATACGTCTGAGACGTTCATATAGTCCTTACAATAAATCAAAGTGCGAAAACAAAAAGTAGATAATCGCGGCCTTCACAGGCAGCCGACTGGGGGTTGCCGCTAACCCACACCTAGAACTCGTCGTAGTCTTGGAACTCCTGGAAGTCTCCTTCCACAGCTTCATCTTCTCCTGAGCAGTGGTTGCAATGCTGACAACCTGGGGGGGGGTTTGGTGTGTAGAGCAAGGGTGAGTACACATCAACATACTCAGCAAGTATCATGTTTGGCTATAGTGGACTAGCTTTATGTGGGGATAAGTCAAGCAGTTGCTTTTAGTTGGTCAGGTTATTATTTACTAGTAGAAAGCCAGGTTTTAACATTAACCCAAGTTATTAGCCCGATGTACCCTTTCCAAACGGAAAGAATACCACTTACCAGCACCATAGACATAACCAAAAACCATCAGTCTCATTGCCACCTGTAAACCAAAATGTCTCTGATCAAGTACCACTAATCATTGGAGCTCCCTTGGCCGCTCATAACCGCGAGCACGGCTGATATATCAGTTTTCAAACACTCTGCAGAGGTTGTGCACTTTACCCACAAGCCGTGATCCCCTTTTCTGCCCGGAGAGAGCTACTACCCATTGACCACTACCTAGGTGGTCCAGCAGGGCATCACTACGTAGCCTTTACAAAGATTCCCCGGGGTTGTAGCCGCCCGTTAGGTTTCCTAAATGTACCGCACTCCTCCCCAAGGGACAAATCAACCTTGGCAGAGCGAGCCGCATACACCGAGCCCCATTGACGGCACAACGGCTAAGCGATCTACACCCCGGTTCCTCTAATTATTCAGCTAAGGGCGTCCCACTCCACCCTCATGGTTGCACTGTTTTCCCGGGCGGTCATCCATAGAACAGGTCCTTACGGAGAGGCACTCGAGAAACCGCTCGAGCCCCCTTGAAGACCACAAGTATAACACCATAATAAGAGAAGGGAAAACAGCGTATCATATATAATCTCATCATGTTCATTGATTAGAGTTTGAGCAATAGCATAGAGCTAAATAATAATAATCCGACCCAAATAGGTAAACAAGGACATGGATAACAAAGCTAGTCAATCCTTAAGTATAAATGTGTAATGCGGGAGGTGAATTAAAGAATGAATAGGACAGAGATAGGTCAAAGGACACTTGCCTCCACCAACCGACTGCTGCTCAGGGGCTTCTCCTGCGAGTTCTTCGGGCTCTCCAACCGGATCGTTCTCTAAGCGATTGCAAGCATACATACATCCATCCATTGAAATTAGGAAACCAACAATACACCATACAAGAGAACAAGTAGATTAAACATGCATAAAATATCACATACAATAATGAGTTTACCATGGTTAGAAAGAAATGAGAAAAGGTCTCGCGAGAGTTAAAGCTTATGCCCGAGACGCACTACGGGTTGGTGAATAACTAGACGTCACGTGTTCTAGTTCCAATTGGTTCTAACAAAAGAACTAGCTACATGCACTAATGTAAACGTGACCACTTTTAGTAGATTAACATTGAATAAGATAGACGATTAGCTATACAAATTAACTAACGTAACCAATTTCCAAATTGAGACTCCTATCTTATTAATATAAACAGCGTGATTAGCGCATATAGGATACGGGGGGTAGACGGGGCTAGGGGGTAGACGATCGTGTCGCGAGCGCAATAGGGCGCTATGCGTCGCGTCGCGAACACGACGAGCTACGCCAGAACGCTGCGCGAACACGTGCACGCGCAAAGCCACACTTAACGTGCCGCGAACGAGTCGCGCACGCGTCGGGGCCGTGCGCTGGGCCGAGCTCGAGGCCACGCCGAGGGCCGACACGACGCGAGCAAGGCACGGCGGGGCGAGCGGGCAAACATGCCAGGGCAAGCGAGCACGGGCGAGGACACGGTCGGGCGAGGCCGGGCGCGGGGGCGGGGCGACCGGGCCGGGGCGCGACGGGAGCGGCCGAGCCGGGGCACGGGGCGGCCGAGCCAGGGTCGGGGCAGGGCGGTTAGGCCGAGCGCGGGGGAGGGGCGGTTGAACCGGGGGGGCGGTTGAACCGGGGGGCGGCCGAGCTCGCCGGGAGGCGGGCGGCCGAGCTGAGCGGGGGCGGTTGGGTCGGGGCCGGGGCGCGGGCGGCCGAGCCGAGGCGGCCGAGCCGGGGCCGGGGGCGGTTGGGCCGGGGCCAGGGCGCGGGCGGCCGAGCCGGGGCCGGGGCGCGGGCGGCCGAGCCGAGGCGGCCGAGCCGGGGCCGGGGGGCGGTTGGGCCGGGGCCGGGGCGCGGGCGGCCCAAGGCGAGGTGCTTGGCCGGATGTAACCTTTCTCTGACAACTCATCAATCTGCTTCTTAAGCTCAACCAACTCTGGTCCAGATATTCTGTAAGCTCTCTTAAAGATGGGGGCGGTTCCAGGAAGAAGCTCTATGGCAAACTCAACTTTCCGCTCTGGCGGCATACCCGGTAAGTCCTTTGGAAACACGTCTGGAAACTCGGACACAACCTTGATACTCTCAATTGGGTCTGCTTCACTGCTATCGACAGCCAACCGATAACAACTTCCTTTCTTTGGCTCGGGCGGGACTAACTCGGTCACCACTTCCTCTCCTAGTGGGGACACCAACTTGATTGTCCTTTTATCACAACTGATAACTGCCTGATACTTGTCTAGCCAATTCATCCCTAGGATGACATCTATTCCCTGAGTACCCATTACTATAAGGTTGGCGGGAAACGCTATCCCCCTTATTTCCACACTTACATTCAAACATATGCTATCAGCTCGAATTCTACCACCGGCTGAGTCGATTTGAATGGGGGCTGACATGGTAGTAATTGGAAGATTATATGCTTCTACCCATGATGCATTAATGAAAGAATGCGTTGCTCCAGTATCAAATAACACCTCTGCAATGTGAGAGTCGACTGGGAACATACCTACTATCATGTCGGGGGTCTCCTGAACTGCTTCAGCCTCCAAGTGGTTCAGTCTCCCATGATTATAGCGCGGCTGAGAGCAATTGCCTGCTCCAGGCTGAGACACATTCTGCTTTGCTGGGGCATTGGGGCCTGACTGCTGCTGGGCTGCCTTCTTCGGGCATTGCATCACCCAGTGGCCTTGCTCTCCATAGTGGAAACATGCTCTGTTTCCAACCTGAGCTGGTGCTGCCTGACTGTTCTGCTGGTTTGCTGGGGCAGGAAGACGAGGTGTCTGCTGATTCTGCCTCTGAAACTGACCTCCTGACTGATTGTTCTGACGGTTCTGGTACTGGTGCTGAGGATACTGCCTTTGGAACTGCTGATGCTGCTGAGGTGGATGCTGGTTCTGCCTGAACTGCTGAGGTTGATTGCCTGAGAAACGAGGACGACTGCTGCTTCCAGGCTGGGGTCCACTGATCTTGCGCTTACGATCCTCCATCTCCTTACGCTTTCTTTCTGTCATGATTGTCCTGTCAATCAGGTGCTAGAATGTCGGGAAGGTGTGATTCATCAGCTGATACTGAAGAGGGTCAACCAAGCCTCTCAAGAAACGGTACTGTCGCTTGGCGTCGGTGTTGACATCTTCAGGAGCATAGCGAGACAACTGCAGAAACCTGTCTCGGTACTCACTGACAGATGATGACCCTTGCTTGAGGGCTAGGAACTCCTCCTTCTTCACTGTCATCAGACCTGCAGGCACATGGTACTGACGAAAGCTACCTCTGAACTCTTCCCAAGTGATGGCGTCGGGGTTGGCATGGGTGGCGAGATAAGACTCCCACCATGACTGGGCTGCTCCTCTCAACAGGCGGGGACCATACAGAACTTTCTCCCTGTCATCGCACTGAGCGGTATGCAACTCCCGCTCCACAGTGCGCAGCCAATCTTCAGCATCCATGGGGTTAGAAGAGTGAGCAAACGTTGGTGGATGACCTCTCATGAATTCAGCACGCTTGTCTCTGGGCATCTGAGGCATCTGAGGTTGAGGTGGTGCTTGCTGCTGCTGCTGCTGAATGGCGGCCAGAATCTGACCGATGGCTTGAACTGCCTGAGTCTGCATCAGAAACAACTGCTCGATCGACATCGGGGGCGGGGGCGGTAGGTGCTGCTGCTGGGGCACCTCATCCTGCGGAGCGGCTCGCTCCTGCTGAGCACGCCTTCCTCCTCTGCGCCTGTTCTCTGACATCTGCAGAATGCAACCACACATCAGAACTGATCTTGCAAATCTTGTAGCATAAGAAAAGAGTATAGAATTCTTCAACAGCATTGAACAGATGAGCATCTTCACTGATCTCCAACACAGACCACACAACTTCTCAGATAAAGAGGAAAGTGGAATAAAAGGTTTCCCAACTATATAATTAACTCCATTAACATATAACAGGTAAACCATAATGCAAGGGATACCCACACTCTGGTGACAGTCATTACAAAGATCCAAACCAAACATAGTTCATCATGACAAACATAGATGCACAGGATATAGCAAACTATCCTGTCTAACTAAGACTAACTAAGACCGAGACTAACGCTAAGACTGTAGCTTCTACGTATATATTTTGTATTAATTACAAGATCCAACTCTAACGATCTATGGTTCTAGATTTATCTTGGTCTTGCAGTCGGGATTGCCATAAGACTGGCGTCCACGCCGAGGTGAGCGGTACGGGTGCTGAGTCCCAACGGGGGCGGGGGAACCATCATCCAAGTGACGACGTTCCACACGCTCAGCCCGCAGCAGGGCGATCTCAGCACGAGCCCTACTCAACTCGTCTAATGCATGGTCCAGCTCCGTGTTTAGCACGGCGGCTAGGTTGACTGTGCTGCTCAACCTAGGATTGTCCTCACCAGCAGGTGAAACAATCACGCCTCCTGTGCTGCCAGATGGACGGCGGGGGTAATACTTCAGGTCGAGACCGTCAGCTACCCCACCGAGAACCGAGCAGTAGTGCGAAAGCGCACGCCGTGCAGCATCCTGCATGGCTACCTCAGCTGAGTCCCGCTCAGAGATGGAATAGTGCTCTGAGCAAGCCTCTGCACCCTGGAGACTGTTCTCCGGACGGTGCACCAAACAGGTCGCCTCCCAGCGGTCCGGGTAGACCCCGCGACTATGCTGGTAGACCACACAGCGATACTCGATGGACCAAGTACGCCGGTCAAGTGCCCGACGTAGCAGGGTGTCGAGCGCGTCGTGGAAGTGACACCCGCGAGCAGCGTCGCGAGTGATGGGTCGAGCAACCCATCCTTCCGGCTCATGGTCAGCAGGGAAGTCGGTGTCGTGGCTCGGGCTGTCGTCGCCACCTCCGTCGTCTGGGTCTCCTCCAGCAGCTACTCCAGAGGCTGGGGCGCCCAGTGGTGGTGCAGGGGGCGCCTCCAGGGGAAGCACAGGAGAGCAGCTCCTCACAGACTCTATCTCCTGCTGGAGCGAGAAGGAAGAGCCCTGCTGCTCCTGTCGTCGACGTTCCTGCTCCTCATGCAGGCGGTGGTGCAGTCTCTCCAAGTGGCTGGACTGACCGGCCACGGGACGGCGAAGCGGACGCTCAGCAAGGCGGGAGGGTAAGAAGGGGATGACGGACTTTCGTGCAGTGTGTCTAAGTCGAGCCATCTATAAAAGACACCGCAAGCAAAAGAGTGAGAACAGAATTAATATGACCAGCAAATAATGAACCATAAATAAATGAAGGATTAGAATAAAACAAAATTTTCAGCAAGGTATAATATATAGTAGAGCATAGGTTTGGTCAGTGTGACCAAGTTTTGAAGGGGTACCAAAGTCAAGGCAGGGACAGAGGTTTATAATCCTTAGAACGACCATTCTACTCTAGGTTAGCGGTCCTACAGTCAGCACGGCTTTGATACCACTTATGTCACACCCGGTTTTAGAAGGCAAACCGAATGCGAACCATGTACGTGCCAGGATCAGTTATTCACGTACACAGCAGTTACATAACATGGACATCATCACACAGTGCTCAAAATAGTATTAAAAGGGAAATAATAGTCGATTACATCATACGTCTGAGACGTCCATATAGTCCTTACAATAAATCAAAGTGCGAAAACGAAACGTAGATAATCGCGGCCTTCACAGGCAGCCGACTGGGGTTGCCGCTAACCCACACCTAGAACTCGTCGTAGTCTTGGAACTCCTAGAAGTCTCCTTCCACAGCTTCATATTCTCCTGAGCAGTGGTTGCAATGCTGACAACCTGGGGGGGTTGGTGTGTAGAGCAAGGGTGAGTACACATAAACATACTCAGCAAGTATCCTGTTTGGCTGTAGTGGACTAGCTTTATGTGGGGATAAGTCAAGCAGTTGCTTTTAGTTAGTCAGGTTATTATTTACTAGTAGAAAGCCAGGTTTTAACATTAACCCAAGTTATTAGCCTGATGTACCCTTTCCAAACGGAAAGAATACCACTTACCAGCACCATAGACATAACCAAAAACCATCAGTCTCATTGCCACCTGTAAACTAAAATGTCTCTGATCAAGTACCACTAATCATTGGAGCTCCCTTGGCCGCTCATAACCGCAAGCACGGCTGATATATCAGTTTTCAAACACTCTGCAGAGGTTGTGCACTTTACCCACAAGCCGTGATCCCCTTTCTGCCCGGAGAGAGCTACTCCCCATTGACCACTACCTAGGTGGTCCAGCAGGGCATCACTACATAGCCTTTACAAAGATTCCCCGGGGCTGTAGCCGCCCGTTAGGTTTCCTAAATGTACCGCACTCCTCCCCAAGGGACAAATCAACCTTGGCAGAGCGAGCCGCATACACCGAGCCCCATTGACGGCACAACGGCTAAGCGAACTACACCCCGGTTCCTCTAATTATTCAGCTAAGGGCGTCCCACTCCACCCTCATGGTTGCACTGTTTTCCCGGGCGGTCATCCATAGAACAGGTCCTTACGGAGAGGCACTCGAGAAACCGCTCGAGCCCCCTTAAAGACCACAAGGATAATACCATAATAAGAGAAGGGAAAACAGCGTATCATATATAATCTCATCATGTTCATTGATTAGAGTTTGAGCAATAGCATAGAGCTAAATAATAATAATCCGACCCAAATAGGTAAACAAGGACATGGATAACAAAGCTAGTCAATCCTTAAGTATAAATGTGTAATGCGGGAGGTGAATTAAAGAATGAATAGGACAGAGATAGGTCAAAGGACACTTGCCTCCACCAACCGACTGCTGCTCAGGGGCTTCTCCTGCGAGTTCTTCGGGCTCTCGAACCAGATCGTTCTCTAAGCGATTGCAAGCATACATACATCCATCCATTGAAATTAGGAAACCAACAATACACCATACAAGAGAACAAGTAGATTAAACATGCATAAAATATCACATACAATAATGAGTTTACCATGGTTAGAAAGAAATGAGAAAAGGTCTCGCGAGAGTTAAAGCTTATGCCCGAGACGCACTACGGGTTGGTGAATAACTAGACGTCACGTGTTCTAGTTCCAATTGGTTCTAACAAAAGAATTAGCTACATGCATTAATGTAAACGTGACCACTTTTAGTAGATTAACATTGAATAAGATAGACGATTAGCTATACAAATTAACTAACGTAACCAATCTCCAAATTGAGACTCCTATCTTATTAATATAAACAGCGTGATTAGCGCATATAGGATACGGGGGGGTAGACGGGGCTAGGGGGTAGACGATCGTGTCGCGAGCGCAATAGGGCGCTATGCGTCGCTTCGCGAACACGACGAGCTACGCCAGAACGCTGCGCGAACACGTGCACGCGCAAAGCCACACTTAACGTGCCGCGAACGAGTCGCGCACGCGTCGGGGCCGTGCGCTGGCCGAGCTCGAGGCCGCGCGCCGAAGGCACGCTGGGCCGAGCTCGAGGCCACGCCGAGGGCCGACACGACGCGAGCAAGGCACGGCGGGGCGAGCGGGCAAACATGCCAGGGCAAGCGAGCACGGGCGAGGACATGGTCGGGCGAGGCCGGGCGCGGGGGCGGGGCGACCGGGCCGGGGCGCGACGGGAGCGGCCGAGCCGGGGCACGGCGCGGCCGAACCGGGGTCGGGGCAGGGCGGTTAGGCCGAGCGCGGGGGAGGGGCGGTTGAACCGGGGGGGCGGCCGAGCTCGCTGGGAGGCGGGCGGCCGAGCCGGGGCCGGGGGGCGGTTGGGCCGGGGCCGGGGCGCGGGCGGCCGAGCCGAGGTGGCCGAGCCGGGGCCGAGGGGCGGTTGGGCCGGGGCACGGGGCGGGCGGCCGAGCTCGCCGGGGTCGGGCACGGCCGGGGGCGGTCTGGGCGAGGCCAGGCGCGGGGAGGGGCGGGGCGGGCACGGCCGAGCGCGGCCGGGCACGGCGGCTCACCGGAGCGCCGAGCGGACGGGGCCGGGTGAGCGCGCCATGGGCGCGGGGGAGGGCACCGACGAGAGGGGGAAGGAAGAGGGAGGGGAGGGAGGAGAGGGAAGCCTCACCGTGGGCGGGGAAGGGCAGCGCGGCGGCACGCGGGGGAGGGAGCGGCGGCGGCGCGCTAGGGCAAGGGAGAGCGGCGGCGGCGCTAGGGCTAGGGAGAGGGAGAGAGAGAGGGAGGAAATTTTTGGAAAAAAAAGAAAAGGGGAGGGGGGCGGTTGGGCCGGCTGGGCCCAAAGGGGGGAGGGCGCGCGGTTGGGCCGCCAGGGGGCCCACGCGGGAAGGGGGGAAAGGGGGCGGCTGGGCCGGCCGAAGGGGGGAGGAGAGAGAAAAAAAAGAAAAAGGCTTTTTCTTTTTCAAAAATCTATTTTCCTCTAGATGAAAGCATTCACATTTTTAATCAATCAAAAAGTATGCATGGTTCGGCATGGTGCATCACACGAAATAAAGTATTTTAAGGTTTTGCTTTACACGAGGTCTAAGCTTTAACTCTCGCGAGACCTTTTCTCATTTCTTTCTAACCATGGTAAACTCATTATTGTATGTGATATTTTATGCATGTTTAATCTACTTGTTCTCTTGTATGGTGTATTGTTGGTTTCCTAATTTCAATGGATGGATGTATGTATGCTTGCAATCGCTTAGAGAACGATCCGGTTGGAGAGCCCGAAGAACTCGCAGGAGAAGCCCCTGAGCAGCAGTCGGTTGGTGGAGGCAAGTGTCCTTTGACCTATCTCTGTCCTATTCATTCTTTAATTCACCTCCCGCATTACACATTTATACTTAAGGATTGACTAGCTTTGTTATCCATGTCCTTGTTTACCTATTTGGGTCGGATTATTATTATTTAGCTCTATGCTATTGCTCAAACTCTAATCAATGAACATGATGAGATTATATATGATACGTTGTTTTCCCTTCTCTTATTATGGTGTTATACTTGTGGTCTTCAAGGGGGCTCGAGCGGTTTCTCGAGTGCCTCTCCGTAAGGACCTGTTCTATGGATGACCGCCCGGGAAAACAGTGCAACCATGAGAGTGGGACGCCCTTAGCTGAATAATTAGAGGAACCGGGGTGTAGTTCGCTTAGCCGTTGTGCCGTCAATGGGGCTCGGTGTATGCGGCTCGCTCTGCCAAGGTTGATTTGTCCCTTGGGGAGGAGTACGGTACATTTAGGAAACCTAACGGGCGGCTACAGCCCCGGGGAATCTTTGTAAAGGCTACGTAGTGATGCCCTGCTGGACCACCTAGGTAGTGGTCAATGGGGAGTAGCTCTCTCCGGGCAGAAAGGGGATCACGGCTTGTGGGTAAAGTGCACAACCTCTGCAGAGTGTTTGAAAACTGATATATCAGCTGTGCTCGCGGTTATGAGCGGCCAAGGGAGCTCCAATGATTAGTGGTACTTGATCAGAGACATTTTGGTTTACAGGTGGCAATGAGACTGATGGTTTTTGGTTATGTCTATGGTGCTGGTAAGTGGTATTCTTTCCGTTTGGAAAGGGTACATCAGGCTAATAACTTGGGTTAATGTTAAAACCTGGCTTTCTACTGGTAAATAATAACCTGACCAACTAAAAGCAACTGCTTGACTTATCCCCACATAAAGCTAGTTCACTACAGCCAAACAGGATACTTGCTGAGTATGTTGATGTGTACTCACCCTTGCTCTACACACCAAACCCCCCCCCAGGTTGTCAGCATTGCAACCACTGCTCAGGAGAAGATGAAGTTGTGGAAGGAGACTTCCAGGAGTTCCAAGACTACGACGAGTTCTAGGTGTGGGTTAGCGGCAACCCCCAGTCGGCTGCCTGTGAAGGCCGCGGTTATCTACGTTTTGTTTTCGCACTTTGATTTATTGTAAGGACTATATGGACGTCTCAGACGTATGATGTAATCGACTATTATTTCCCTTTTAATACTATTTTGAGCACTGTGTGATGATGTCCATGTTATGTAACTGCTGTGTACGTGAATAACTGATCCTGGCACGTACATGGTTCGCATTCGGTTTGCCTTCTAAAACCGGGTGTGACATTCACCCTATCAAGCCATTCTTGAGTCACATCCTATTGAGCATCCATTGAGAGAATCATTTCTTCAATATTGTGAACCTTGCTTGAATGTCATCTAGATATAACTGCTAAGATCAATCAAGCTCTAGTTTGATTCTCATATATTCATATATGGACTAATAGTAATATGGTCAAGCCAATTCACGATTCCTCATATCTTATTCACTTTGGCTTGACCAATCCTCTTAATCACTTCAACCTCTATTATGATCATATTTATGCATAGTGATTTCTCAGGACTTGTCCATATATTCAAACCAATATAGAGACCATATTATATCCATGTGCATTGTCTCACTGGTTATTTGACCTTGTGTTGAACCTTGTTCACTGATCATTATACACTATTCAAGTATGTTCATCATACTGAATTTCCTGTTCAACACTTAGCAAACTTGTTAGACCTTTAAATGTGTTGTTATCCAAATCACCAAAACTCACAAAAGGGATGAATGCACTTTCACCATCCATCACCACCCGTACGTTGCCAGGAAAACTTCCCCTGCACGCCAATGCTACGCAGATTGTGGATATCAGGGCGCAAGGAAAATTGCACTGTGAACGAGCATTAGTCGCTCCAAGTATAACATCCGTTATGTCCCTGGGCCCACATGTCGGGGCTCAACACCCTTATACGTGCCCCCCTTAGACTATAAAAGGGAGGACACGCTGCGTTACAGAGACTCATACAGCCTCATTCAGACTCAAGCTCACTTAGACCCAGCTCAGGCTCACAAATTCATACAAGCTCTCAAAACAACACACAGTGGAGTAGGGTATTACGCTCCGGCGGCCCGAACCACTCTAAACCCTTGTGTGTCCTTGTGTTTGTTCATCGCTTAGCAGACAGGTAAAACGCTTAGGCCCCTCCTTATCTTAGGATTTAGGGTGGGTACATTCCGTCACCCGACCGAAGAATTTTCTCTCCGACAGATCCATTCCGGTTTTGTCGCTTCCGAAATCCAAACTAGTCCTTAAGAATAGAAGTGACTACTCGACACGTTTGGAGGATTCGCAGTCCTGGGGTATACGTAGACTTGTTTTCAAAAAAAGGAAACAAAAATCAAATTCAATCCAAAGTAAAGGCCGTCCACTTCTGTGGTAAGAATCGCTTACGTGAAATTTTTCTAAATCAATATGAATTTAGAATCCGCCGATTTATCGCAACAAAAGGAATTCGCTGACTAGAAGGTGTATCTGGGAATTCATCTCATTTCTATATATATCCCCGTAGACGAGCTACAGATTTGAAAAATCAAAAGTCGAAGGATGACAGCACTTCCTTCGTTTTTTTTTTTTGAATTATAAGTCGTTTAGCTTGCTTTTCTAGATTTATAGTTAGTGTATGTCTAATGCATAGTAAGATCTACGTACTTTTAAAAAAAACTAAAACGACTTACCGAGTATATGCTATAATGTTTCATCAAACTGAAACATTTTATTTATACATCCGATACTGTTTCATTGAACTGAAACGTTTTATAATGAAACCGCTAGTAGTATTCTATAGCAGCTTGCCTTGCAGGAGACCACATCGATGAGCACAACATGATCGGGAGGGAAAAGAAACACCATCCAAGCATCCACAATGTTAGGAGTCATTCCTTGCACAATTCTGCGATCACAACGCTCCATACAAATTCTCGCTGCCAAAGCAACAAACTTCAACTTCGGTTGGAACAGTCTCCTAGACTAAACTCACTAATGCATGGAAGAGTAGCAGGTCAGATGTTAAACCGTTGCAAGAACAAGTTTCGGCGACAGGGGTTTTGGCCTGTTGGCACATCAGAAACCATTTCCTTCGGGCCCTGCTAACAGGTGAGAAACTTTTAGCCGCCTCGGATACTACTAATCTTTTGTTATGCACAAGAATTCTCATCTAGCCTGTATAAATACAAGAACAATGACTTGTACAGTTCCGCAACTTGAGCAGAGGAACAGACTGCCGCATCTCAGATCAGTCACAGCCTCAGGTCACTGAAAGTAATTCATATCATTGAGCCTGGGGATCTAGACCCATAGCACCAAACCTTGCACCAGCACCAATCCCAGCATTGGGTGGCTGTGCCACCACAACATTGTCATCAGCAAATAGCGCCTTGATGAAGGACGGTGTCTTCAGCGGACGGCGGCCAGTCATCCGTGGGTATACATCTTCCAGAAAGTAGTACACATGTCCAGCAATCATACCCTGAAAAGAGATGCGTCATCAGTTTAGAGATAGATATACCACTCCTTCCTCCAAGAACAGAATGATCAAGGCAACAATCAGAATGCTATACAGGCAACCTACAAGGACTAATATGTCAATTCAATCACAAATATGATATATGTGAATCAAATGAACTTTATAATCTACTTGTTCAAAATTATAAGACGATTCGGTTTTTCTGGACCTATAATTGTAAGACATCAAAACAACATATAATTTGGGACACAGGATGGTAATCTACTGCACATTTGCACATAGGAAATTCCACACCAAGGTCACATCTGCAATCAAATAGCCAACAGCTACATTCATGACTGAAAATAAGGGAAATAAGCACTATTCCTATAAGCATGCACCAAGAAAAAACAACTCCTTTGGAAAGGATTTTCCCAAGAACTTTATTAATGTAATGGTTTACTATAAATTCATTTGAACTAGAAGAAACATACCAAGAGATCAACCCATGTGCTGCTTCCCACCAGGATAGAGAAGCCCAATAGGACCTGAGATTCAAGATAAAACAATCAAGACAATAGCCATGCCCTGCCTGGTTGGAGCTCAATTTCACTGAATTGAGCATTTACTCCCAAATAATCTAATTGAAGAAAACCACAGCCTTCTTTAAGAACAAAATTAATAGTGGTCCCCTGTTTCACAATTCCTCCCAACCTGAAACTTGCTGTCCATTTAGGCAAATATAAACACTTCTTATATGTATTTGGTGAACGGTTATTCCTCATCAATGGTCCAATCACATGAATTAAGAGGTTACAGTGTTCATTTATCTCACACCTCAGGATTCAGGTCAGGCACCACTAGAACAAAATGATAACAGAGCAAATGAAATTATCGCCTTTTCCTACAAAGTTCCTGTACAATTTCAACGCGTTAAAAATAGGCTGTTCCTTCTTATGTCAAAACATTAGTGACTGATATTGTCAAGTACTCAAGTTAGAATTTCATAACAAAAGAAGGAAAGCATTCAAGTTGATAAAAAACATCTATACACCACAGGTTCTCAGAAAAGTCCAGCATATATTTTGATGATTAGCAGATAAAATTGTAGCCTAAAACAATAGGTGTGAGGTTTATGTCATGCGGACCTCCCAGATACATTAAGTATTGCATTTCCGTTACATACATCTAAAAGGATGTGCAGCAAACAGAATTGCACATTTCACATGTCGTGGAACATTCAGACATAATCGCATAACCGCATAAGAAAGATGATTGATTTCATAGACATATGGTCACTATAAAAATAACTTAGAATGTGAATGCATAGGGTGATGTGGCATTCAAGAAACGGGGCAGAAGAACATTTACCCATGGTAAGTATGCAGCCGTAAAGGTGAACAGGCCCAGAAAGCTCATATGGATGAAAGGATTGTGCTTGCTCCAGACATAAACCTAACATGCCATATCAGAAGTCAGAGTTACCAATGTAAGACTTTCTCAAACATGCATTACTATTAAATTTATACTCCTTCTGTTCTCGAATATCTGTCGCCCGCTAGTTAATTTTGAAACTAAAACGCGACAAATAAAAAACGGAGGGAGTACAATTTTATTACAATTATAAGCGCTGGTAATTCCATACCATCATAAACGTCAATGAATTGCTCAGGAACAGAATTCTGGCAAATGTCTCGGAAATGTAAGGTATCATCCCTCCGATCAGAACAATGCTAGTTAGGACAGTAGCACCAAACAAGAGCATGTAAAAAAAGTCGGCAGTTCTTCCTCTAAATGAGTTCTCCTCCAGAAGCTTGCAGTATCGTGCGAGAAAAAACATGTGGAACAGAAAATCCAAATCTGGAAAAAGAAAGAGAGTAAGTTTTTATTATAAGGCTGAAGCACTTGAGATGCAAATAAACAGCATGCAACCTAATAGTAATTATAAGTCTGGAGCGATGCATGTGTAAACATGCAATAAGACAAGGATATAAGCATTTTCATGCTCAAATGCATACAAACTATCATTGTGTCCATAATCACTGGTTCTAGATGTTCGAGTATTCAGATGCAAACCAGTGGCTTTGGCTACTCTCTGAATTCATTCAATGGCCTCTTGTGGCAATTGAAGTAGATAGATAACCAATGTTAAATCATAAATAAGAATATGTAAACTGTACACACACATCTCTGTCATAAGGAATGCTTCCTAAAGCAGCCCATGTGGATTGTGGCACAACTAAGATTGATGACACTGAATCAAGCTCACATAAGAAGGCTGGATGGTGCAGGGGAAGATACTTTTCCGATTTGCTCTAAAGCAGTAGAGTTTAGAAGTTGAGTTTACAGATATAGTAATTGTTTTACTTATGAGTTTGACATAGGATTACAGAAGAAGACCAGTAGAACACATCGAGAAGTTTTGCATTCAAAATTGATGTTATGCACAGCAGCTCTGATAAACATATATAGATGGCACACTGCTCAGGCACGCAGACCTTCCACACTGGACACCAGATGTGCACAGAGTTTCCATTCTAACATATCAACATGCCCACGTATTTGCATCACTCAACGAACAATGCCTCGAAACCAATGTACTAAAAAAAAGAGTGTACCGCGTCTCAAAGAAAGAACAACAAACAAAGGATCTACTATGTCATATAGAACAAACCGGCTCACGTACATCGCCAACCCACACAGTTGTGCTGGGAAAGCCACATCCAGCCACTACTATGTGGCTAGCTAAACGACTACCGGTTACTACTGGTTTTCACAGCCAAGCACAGAATACATTAAATTTGCGTAAGCTATATATACAAGGTGGCGAACGGAGTGGCATTTACACTGCAGATCTAAAACCGCCGCTCACAGTTGAAAACAAGCATCCTCTACAACAAGAGCCTCTATCCACACCACACGACACCACACAACATAAAGTTGGCTCGCCACAACGGGTCGAACGGATAGAGGGCACGGATCGCATACCCATCTTGCGGAAGTAGAGAAAGTTGGTGACGAGGCGCCAGATCTCGTAGTGCTGCACCACGAGCTTCGGGTTCAGGTACAGGTGATACGGCGAAATGATCTGCACAGCCGGGGCCAGCCAACGGGCGCACGAAAAAAAAAAGAAGAGGAGATTAGAGATCCTAGCGACAGGGGCGAGAGAAGAATCTCCTGATCATGGGAAGGAGGGGGAAGCCGGTACCTCGAGGGTGCAGCCGACGGTGGTGACGACGGCGGCGGTGAGGTAGGAGCGCGTGATGATGGGCATCTGCCGGTACCACTCCTCCACCGCCTGCGCCATCTCCCCTTTCCTCCGCCCTCACTCTCTCTCTCTCTCTCGCGCGCGCGCGCTCACCGGTAAACCCTAGTCGGCCTCCCCGCAATCGGTGATCAAATCGAGGAGCGGTTGGAGCACACGGGGTGGTTGAATGCCCCGGTCGGGTTGGGTGGAGACGAGTGTTCGGGGAGGACGGAGAAGGGTAGAAGGCGACGTACCTTTCGCAATGGCCGCGCGTGTCACTGACCTGTGGGCGCCCATGGGAGGAACCTGTGGGCCTGGCAGATGTGCACGCCGGTCGCTATGTACGTATGTGCCACCAATGGAAGGACGACACGTCGGATCGAAGTTGTCATAGGATGACCGCGGCTATCCATGGTGAATCCAACGGCCAAGCTTGCAAAATCCATCTAATCCAACGGCCATGTGCGAGTCTGCGCTGCCGCCCGCCCACTACCGGAATTCGAGGCTTTACCGAGTGCAGTACGCTTTGCCGAGTGCCTTTTGTCGGGCACTCGGCAAAGAAGGCTTTGCCGAGTGCCGCACTCGGTAAAGTTAGGAACTCGGCAAAGAGCCTCTTTACCGAGTGCTGAACACTCGGCACAAGGGGTTCTCGGCAAAGACACGTTTTGCCGAGTGTTAAACACTCGGCAAAGGGGGCTCTCGGCAAAGGGCCATCAACGGCCGTCTCAAAGCTGACGGCCTATAGTCGTTGTCGAGAGCCTGCGGTTGGCACTCGGCAAAGAGGATTCTTTGCCGAGTGCCACCCAGGGGCACTCGGCAAAGAAGTCTTTGCCAAGTGTCATCTCTAGACACTCGGCAAAGTATATTTTTATTTTTTTATTTTGTCTCCCAAATTTTTTGTGTTATGTTCCTACACTGTGTAGATCTACATGTATCATTTGTGCACAATTTTAACAAAGTTTTCAATCGTGAGTAGATTTAGTTCGTTTATTTGAATTTCTTCGGAAAATTTAGATTTGAACTGCAGGTCACTCGAAACTTAGAAAACCGTGCATGCAAAAATGATATTCATGTTACTTAGCATAAGTTACGAGCGATTCCAGGAGTGGACCGGAAACTTCGAGCAACATGCTCACTAAACATGGTCGTGAACTTGCCATCCACATGTTTAAAAATTGTATAAAACACAAACAAAGTCAGAAAATCCTGAAACTTGTCCACGTGTCATGATATCATATGTACATGCTGCGATAAAAATTTTAGAATGTTTGGAGAAAGTTGTGGGACACTATGTGTAGAAACCTAAGAGAACTACACATGAAATCATAGGGTTTCAATTTGGATCTCTTAGGTTTGTACACATAGTGTCCCACAACTTTCTCCAAACATTCTAAAATTTTTATCGCAGCCTGTACATATGATATCATGACACGTGGACAAGTTTCAGGATTTTCTGACTTTGTTTGTGTTTTATACAATTTTTAAACATGTGGATGGCAAGTTCACGGCCGTGTTTAGTGAGCATGTTGCTCGAAGTTTCCGGTCCGCTCCTGAAATCGGTCGTAACTTGTGCTAAGTAGCATGGATATCATTTTTGCATGCACGGTTTTCCAAGTTTCGAGTGACGTGCAGTTCAAATCTAAATTTTCCGAAGAAATTCAAATAAACGAACTAAATCTACTAGCTATTGAAAACACAGTTATAATTGTTCTAAAATGGTACATGTAGGTCTACATAGTGTAGGAACATACCACAAAAAGTTTCATAAACAAAATAAAAAAATTTAAATATATTTTGCCGAGTGCCCCAGCTTGGACACTCGGCAAAGAAAGCTTTGTCGAGTGCTTGTCGTGCGGCTCTCGGCAAAGTTTTTTTAAAAACCCTAATTCTAGTCTTTGCCGAGTGCCAACAGACAGGCACTCGGCAAAGAAGCCTTTGCCGAGTGCCAGAACAAAGGCACTCGGCAAAGTATATTTTTTAATTTTAAAAAAATCTTTGCCGAGTGCCAGATCGCGGGCACTCGGCAAAGAAGTTAATTATACCGACCTGCGGGCTCTTCTTCTCCTTCCTTCTTCTTTCACTTTCCCACCGTGACATCGACGCCCGTCTTCGCCCGAGCGCCACCAAGCCATCCGCGGCCGCCCCCACGCGCTCGGCCGGCCGGCCGGCTGAGAGCACCTAGAGGGGGGGTGAATATGTGATCCTGTAACACTTCAAAACTTAAGCCACAAAACTTGGTTAATCGTTAGCACAAAAATTGCCAAGTGGCTAGAGAGGAATCCTCAACAAAACACAATAACCAACAAAGATCAATCACAGAGATGGCACGGTGGTTATCCCGTGGTTCGGCCAAGACCAACGCTTGCCTACTCCACGTTGTGGCGTCCCAACGGACGAGGGTTGCAATCAACCCCTGTCAAGCGGTCCAAAGACCCACTTGAATACCACGGTGTTTTGCTTGCTTTACTCAATCCCGTTTGCGAGGAATCTCCACAACTTGGAGCCTCTCGCCCTTACACTTTAAGATCACAAAGAACACGGAGCAAGGGAGGGATTAGCAACGCACACAAGACACAAGAATCAGAGTGTCAACACGCACACAAGTCGCAACAAGAGCTCGCAACACAACTCAATGAGTTCACAACTCCACTAGAGCTCTATATGCTATCACAATGAAAAGAATGCGCGAAATCGATGTCTTGGTGCTTAGAAATGTTGTAGGAATGCTTGGTGTGTTCCTCCATGCGCCTAGGGGTCCCTTTTATAGCCCCAAGGCAGCTAGGAGCCGTTGAGAGCAATCAAGGAAGGCTGATCTTGCCTTCTGTCGACTGGCGCACCGGACAGTCCAGTGCACACCGGACACTGTCCGGTGCCCGATTTCTTTCCATAAGTGGCGCTGTCGACCGTTGGCAGCCTGAGAGCCGTTGGCGCACCGGACATGTCCGGTGCACACCGGACAGTCCGGTGCCTTCTTCTAGCCGTTGGCTCGGCCACGTGTCCCGCGCAGATCGCGCGGCCGACCGTTGGCCCTGCCGACCGTTGGCTCACCGGACAGTCCGGTGAATTATAGTCGTACGTCGCCGGTGAAATCCCGAGAGCGGCCACTTCGCTCGAGCCAGCCTGGCGCACCGGACACTGTCCGGTGCTCCAGACTGAGCAAGGTCTTGGCTGCTCGAGCCAAGGCATTTCCAGTCGATCTTTTCCTGTTTCCAGCACTTAGACACAATAAATTAGTCTCTAAAACAATGTACTAAGTCTGAGAAACATACCTTTATCCTTGATTTGTACTTTGTCCACCATTTTATACTTAGGCACTTGTGTTGGACACTAAACCACCAAAATACTTAGAAATGGCCCAAGAGCACATTTCCCTTTCAATCTCCCCCTTTTTGGTGATTTATGCCAACACAACATAAAGCAAGTAGAACAAGTACAAAATCACTTCAAATAAGAACTCAAATTATTTTGATTCAAATTTGACATATATGGATCACTCTATGCCACCACTTGGTTTGTTTTTGCAAATCAAACTCAAATTCCTATCTCTAAGTCAAAACCACTTGTAGAGACATAAAGAGAGGTTTTCCAAAGAAATTTGATCAAGAATTCCAAAAACTCCCCCTTTTTCCATAATCAACACTTCTCCCCACAAGAGGCCAACTTTTGACATAAAAGACAATAAAAGAGTTTTGACAAACCAAAAGCTCTAATCTACTATTTTCAAAATTTCTCAAGTGGTAGCTGATCCATCTATTGCTTTGGCCTTTATTTTCTCCCCCTTTGGCATCAAGCACCAAAACGGGATCAATCTTGGCCCTTTAACCCCATTGCCTCACCAAAATCTTCAAAGGAGAACACAAAGGCAATAAGAGTATAAAGATGAACTTGGAAAAGTTACTCTTTTCATCGGAGTGCAGTGGAAGTCTTGCATGGTCCAAGTCTACCTTTTCCCTTTCAATCCTCCTTTGAGGCTAAAACAACCAAACTCAAGTACATGGTTAGTCTCAAAGGGTCAAGTTGTAGCATAGCTCCCCCTAAATATGTGCATCACTTGCAAAAAGGACTTGTGAGGTCCAGGGAGTGTTTGTACAACTTGAGCACCACAATAAGCAACAAAATGCAGAATGAACATGATCAAAGGCATAAACACATGTATGCTACAGTTCAATCCAAGTTCCGCGAATCTAAGATATTGAGCTCACTACGCAGCCTGCAAAAGGTCTTCTCATCTAGAGGCTTGGTAAAGATATCGGCTAGCTGGTTCTCGGTGCTAACATGAAACACTTCGATATCTCCCTTTTGCTGGTGGTCTCTCAAAAAGTGATGCCGGATGTCAATGTGCTTTGTGCGGCTGTGCTCAACAGGATTTTCCGTTATTCGGATAGCACTCTCATTATCACATAGGAGTGGGACTTTGCTCAGATTGTAGCCAAAGTCCCGGAGGGTTTGCCTCATCCAAAGTAGTTGCGCACAACACTGTCCTGCGGCAACGTACTCGGCCTCAGCGGTGGATAGGGCAACGGAAGTTTGTTTCTTAGAATTCCATGACACCAGGGACCTTCCTAAGAATTGGCACGTCCCCGATGTACTCTTCCTATCGACCTTACATCCAGCATAGTCGGAATCTGAGTACCCAATCAAGTCAAAGTTAGACCCCTTTGGATACCAGATCCCGAAGCAAGGCGTAGCGACTAAATATCTAAGAATTCGCTTCACAGCCACTAAGTGACACTCCTTAGGATCGGATTGAAATCTAGCACACATGCATACGCTAAGCATAATATCCGGTCTACTAGCACACAAATAAAGTAAAGACCCTATCATAGACCGGTATGCTTTTTGATCAACGGACTTACCTCCTTTGTTGAGGTCGGTGTGTCCGTCGGTTCCCATCGGCGTCTTTGCGGGCTTGGCGTCCTTCATCCCAAACCGCTTTAGCAGGTCTTGCGTGTATTTCGTTTGGGAGATGAAGGTGCCGTCCTTGAGTTGCTTTACCTGGAACCCGAGGAAGAAGTTCAACTCGCCCATCATCGACATCTCGAATTTCTGTGTCATCACCCTGCTAAACTCCTCACAAGACTTTTGGTTAGTAGAACCAAATATTATGTCATCGACATAAATTTGGCACACAAAAAGATCACCATCGTAAGTCTTAGTAAAAAGAGTTGGATCGGCTTTCCCAACCTTGAAAGCATTAGCAATTAAAAAGTCTCTAAGGCATTCATACCATGCTCTTGGGGCTTGCTTAAGTCCATAGAGCGCCTTAGAGAGCTTACACACGTGGTCGGGGTACCGTTCATCCTCGAAGCCAGGGGGTTGCTCCACGTACACCTCTTGACATCCATTTGGTACAACCTGAAAGAATGGTGAGCGGCATATGCTAGCAAAATACGAATTGATTCTAGCCTAGCCACAGGAGCAAACGTCTCCTCAAAGTCCAAACCTGCGACTTGGGCATAACCTTTTGCCACAAGTCGAGCCTTGTTCCTTGTCACCACCCCGTGCTCATCCTGTTTGTTGCGGAACACCCACTTGGTTCCCACAACATTTTGCTTGGGACGAGGCACCAGTGTCCAAACTTCATTGCGCTTGAAGTTGTTGAGTTCCTCCTGCATGGCCAACACCCAGTCCGGATCTAGCAAGGCCTCTTCTACCCTGAAAGGCTCAATAGAAGAGACAAAAGAGTAATGCTCACAAAAATTAACTAACCTTGAACGAGTAGTTACTCCCTTGCTAATATCACCCAATATCTGGTCGACGGGATGACCCCTTTGGATCGTCGCTCGAATTTGGGTTGGAGGTGCCTGAGGTGCTTCTTCCTCTTCAACTTGAACATCTTGTGCTCCCCCTTGATCATGCGCCTCCACTTGAGGTACCTGTTCGTCATCTTGGGTTGGGGGATGCACCATAGTTGAGGAAGACGGTTGATCTTGCTCCAATTGTTCCTGAGGCCGTACATCTCCAATCGCCATGGTGCGAATCGCGGCCGTTGGAACGTCTTCTTCATCTATATCATCAAGATCAACAACTTGCTCTCTTGGAGAGCCGTTAGTCTCATCAAATACAACGTCACTAGAGACTTCAACCAAACCCGATGATTTGTTGAAGACCCTATACGCCTTTGTATTTGAATCATAACCTAATAAAAAACCTTCTACAGCTTTGGGAGCAAATTTGGAATTCCTACCCTTCTTCACTAGAATGTAGCATTTACTCCCAAATACACGAAAGTACGATACATTGGGTTTGTTACCAGTCAGCAGCTCATATGAAGTCTTCTTGAGGAGGCGGTGAAGGTAGACCCTGTTGATGGCGTGGCAAGCCGTGTTCACGGCTTCCGACCAAAAGCACTCGGGGGTCTTGAACTCTCCAAGCATAGTCCTCGCCATATCTATGAGCGTCCTGTTCTTCCTCTCTACCACACCATTTTGCTGAGGTGTGTAGGGAGTGGAGAACTTGTGCTTGATCCCCTCCTCCTCAAGGAACTCCTCCACTTGAAGATTCTTGAATTCGGACCCGTTGTCGCTCCTTATCTTCTTCACTTTGAGCTCAAACTCATTTTGAGCTCTCCTGAGGAAGCGCGTGAGGGTCCCTTGGGTTTCAGACTTATCCTGCAAAAAGAACACCCGAGTGAAGCGAGAGAAGTCATCAACAATAACTAGACCATACTTACTTCCTCCTATGCTCAGATAGGCGACGGGTCCGAAGAGGTCCATATGCAGCAGCTCCAGAGGTCTTGACGTGGTCATCACATTCTTGTTGTGATGTGCTCCTCCCACTTGTTTACCTGCTTGACAAGCTGCACAAGGTCTATCTTTTTCGAAATGAACATTGGTTAGACCTATCACGTGTTCTCCCTTTAGAAGCTTGTGGAGGTTCTTCATTCCCACATGTGCTAAGCGGCGATGCCACAACCAGCCCATGCAAGTCTTAGCCATTAAGCATGCATCTAGACCGGCCTCTTCTTTTGCAAAATCAACTAAGTTTGCCGTCTAGTACACCCTTAAAATCTAGTGAACCATCACATCTTCTAAAGACAGACACATCTACATTTGTAAATAAACAGTTATATCCCATATTACATAATTGACTAACAGATAGTAAATTATATCCAAGACTCTCCACTAAAAACACATTAGAGATAGAATGCTCATTTGATATTGCAATCTTGCCTAAACCTTTCACCTTGCCTTGGTTCCCATCACCGAATATGATTGAATCTTGGGAATCCTTATTCTTGACGTAGGAGGTAAACATCTTCTTCTCCCCCGTCATATGGTTTGTGCATCCGCTGTCGATAATCCAGCTTGAACCCCCGGATGCATAAACCTGCAAGGCAAATTTAGGCTTGGGTCTTAGGTACCCAACTCTTGTTGGGTCCTACAAGGTTAGTCATAATTTCCTTAGGGACCCAAATGCAAGTTTTATCACCCTTGCATTTTGCCCCTAATTTTCTAGCAACTATCTTCCTATCCTTTCTACAAATAGCAAAGGAAGCATTCAAAGCATGATAAATTGTAGAGGGACCATTCATAACTTTCCTAGGAGCATGAACAAAATTCTTTCTAGGCACATGATGAATATTTTTCCTAGGCATATCTCTATAATGCATATAGGAAGAACTGGAAGCATACATAGCATAAGAATCATAGGCATGTGAATCAAAAGCATTACAATTCCTATGAGACTGTCTTCTATCATTGTACATAAAAGCATGGTTCTTTTTAGTACTATTTGCCATAGGGGCCTTCCCTTTCTCCTTGGCAGAGATGGGAGCCTTATGGCTTGTTAAGTTCTTGGCTTCCCTCTTGAAGCCAAGCCCATCCTTAATGGAGGGGTGTCTACCAATCGTGTAGGCATCCCTAGCAAATTTTAGTTTATCGAAATCACTTTTGCTAGCCTTAAGTTGGGCATTAAGACTAGCCATTTCATCATTTAATTTTGCAATAGAAGCTATGTGTTCACTACAAGCATCAATATCAAAATCTTTACATCTATTGCAAATCATAACATGTTCTATACAAGAATTAGATTTATTTGCTACTTCTAATTTAGCATTTAAATCATTGTTAACATCTTGTAAAGTAGAAATGGTTTCATGACAAGTAGATAGTTCATAAGAAAGCATTTCATTTCTTTTAACTTCCAAAGCATAGGATTTTTGTGCCTCTATAAATTTATCATGTTCATCATACAACAAATCCTCTTGCTTTTCTAAAAGCCTATCCTTTTCATTCAAGGCATCGATCAATTCATTGATTTTATCAATTTTATTCCTATCCAATCCCTTGAACAAGCTAGAGTAATCTATTTCCTCATCACTAGATTCGTGAAAGTCGCCTAGAGGGGGGGTGGATAGGCGACACCTGAAAATTAAAACTTTATCCCCCGACTAGATCCCTTGATTAGTGATTAGAACAAGATATATAATTATCGGAGTATAAAAACTAAGTCCTTGCTTGTAAAGAGTATTGCTTTCAAATAATGCGGGATTGATAAATCAATACTACTAATAAGTCTATGAGAATAAAGCAAGAAGGCTTAGGCAAGAAGAGCAATAGGTCAAGATCTTTCTTGCAACGTGTTGCTTCACTAAATGGGAATTTAACTTGAAGCAACACCAAATGATATTAGCAAATAATGGTGCAAGAAAACTTAGAGCAAGGGAAAACAAACAAATCACAAGCAATAAACACAATGGACACGGGTGATTTGTTTTACCGAGGTTCGGCCCTCGAAGGTCTAGTCCCCGTTGAGGAGTCCACTTAAGGACGGGTCTTTTTCAACCCTTTCCCTCTCTCCCCCGATCACACAAGGATCGGCGAGCTCTTCTTCTTCTCAAGGATCACTCTCGATCCCACAAGGACCACCACAATCTTTGGTGTCTCTTGCTAGCTTTTACAAGCCTCCAAAACTTTGGAGGAAGTTCAATGGGAGTCAATACTCCACGCACAAATGAACACAAAGATGTAGCACACACTATCTCTCAATGAATCTCACAAGGCGCTAGGGCTAAACTCAATTGAGTAGCTCTCAATTGCTTGCTCTCTCTTTTGTGGCACTTGTGTTGGTTGTAGTGGACTAAATCTTGTGTATAGGATGGATCAATGAATATATGTGGTTGGGAGGGCTTGAGTATGTCAACTAGATGACTTGGAATGTTGCTTGGGCTCCCACACCTTGAAGTGGTCGGTTGCGGTGGTATTTATAGCCACCAACCAAAAACTAGTCGTTGATGAAGGCTGTCTGTCGCATGGTGCACCGGACAGTCCGGTGCACACCGGACATGTCCGGTGCGCCAGCCACGTCATCCGGCCGATAGGGTTCCGACCGTTGGAGCTCTGACTGCTGGGCCCACCTGGATGTCGGGTGGCGTACCGGACATGTACTGTAGAGTGTCCGGTGCGCCATGACGCGCGTGTCTGACTCCTGCGCGCTCTGGCGCGCATTTAATGCGCCTGCAGGTGACCGTTGGCGCCGAAGTAACCGTTGCCCCCGCTGTCACACCGGACAGTCCGGTGAATTATAGCGGAGCAGCCATTGCGAATTCCCGAGACGGGCGAGTTCGGGGCCGTGTTTTCTTTGGAGCACCGGACACTGTCCGGTGCACACCGGACAGTCCGGTGAATTATAGCGCGCTGGCTCCGAGAATTCCCGAAGGTGAAGAGTTTGAAGTTGGTCTTCCCTGGTGCACCGGACAGTCCGGTGCGCCAGACCAGGGTGCCTTCGGTTGTCCCTTTGCTCCTTTGTTTGAACCCTTTACTTGGTCTTTTTATTGACTAAGTGTGAACCTTTGGCACCTGTATAACTTATACACTAGAACAAACTAGTTAGTCCAAATATTTGTGTTGGGCAATTCAACCACCAAAATTAATTAGGGACTAGGTGTAAGCCTAATTCCCTTTCAATCTCCCCCTTTTTGGTGATTGATGCCAACACAAACCAAAGCAAATATAGAAGTGCATAATTGAACTAGTTTGCATAAAGTAAGTGCAAAGATTGCTTGGAATTGAGCTAATATCAATACTTACAAGATATGCATGGATTGTTTCGTTATAGTTACCATTTTGGACCATGCTTGCACCACATGTTTTGTTTTGCAAATTCTTTTCAAAGTCCTTTTGAAAGATAGTCAAAGGTAAATGAATAGGATTTTTGCGAAGCATTTTCAAGATTTGAAATTTTCTCCTTTTGTTTGAAATGCTTTTCTTTGACAAAACAAAACTCCCCCTCAAATAAATTCTCCTCTTAGAGTTCAAGAGGGTTTTAAGATATCAAGTTTTGAAAATACTACTTGCTCCCCCTTTAGAACACAAAGAGATGCCAATTTGAAATTTACCAATTGAAAATCATTAATTTTAAAAATTAGGGTGGTGGTGCGGTCCTTTTGCTTTGGGCCAATACTTTCTCCCCCTTTGGCATGAATCGCCAAAAACGGATACTTGGAATGAAATATAGGCCCTTTAAGCACTTTCTCCCCCTTTGGTCATAAATAAATGAGTGAAGATTATACCAAAGACGGAGAGTGAAGCGGAGTGACGGCGAAGGATAAGTATTAGAGTGGAGTGGAAGCCTTTGTCTTCGCCGAAGACTCCAATTCCCTTTCAATATACCTATGACTTGGTTTGAAATACACTTGAAAACACAATAGTCATAGCATATATCAAAGAAACATGATCAAGAGGATATATCAAATTAAGCATGATCATAGTTCTATATAACATAGATTGCTCCCCCTAAGTATGTGCATGGAGAGGAACACATATTTTGACCTTAAATGCCAATTGCACATAATTAGATTAATGAGAACATATCTATATCATACAGATTGTGAAGTGCATTGTGCCATAGTATAAGAGTGATGCTCATGACAATTTATGCACTTATGAAAGCATGTTGTAAACAATTTAAGCATTTTCCCTTAAGGATTTCAAAGAGACTTAAGGACCATCCACCTTTTAAACAAAGGCAGCTTATCCTCGTTACAAGGTTAAGCTTTAAGCTCTTTGTCAATAAAAGTAAAGCAGAGATGCAGTAAAGCAGGAATGAATTTTTGGGAAATTAAACTAGGTATGAAGCAGGGATAATACATGGACATGCTCTCTCTTCCTTTTATACAAGATATGCAAAGAATGTATAGAAAAGGAAGATTTAGGTACATATGTAAATGAATGGAAGTAGTTTTACGGTTTTGTACCTTCACATAGAGACGCTCTCTTCATTGTGCTTTGTCCTTTGTATTAGTTGCTTAAGACCTATTCTTAGGACAATATATGGAAATATTTTGCACAAAAGAGAGTTCTACAACAAGTGATCCTTTTCAAAGTTATTGTTAGCATATGGAAAATGGATCACAAATTGCATAAATGTATCATGAATTCTCCTTTTAACTTAGTGCATGTCAAGAGATATTGATTGATGATACCAATTGAGAGTCTATGCGGCACTAAGAAGCATGATTGTAGAAGTCATTCTATGATCAAACAAATAACAGATGTGATCAAGAGAACAACATACACAATAAATTATCAATTAAGCTTAGAGTAGGAGAATCCAGCAAATATGCTACTTTAGAGTGAAAGACAAGAATTTAAAAATAGTAGCATACTTCATGAGAAACTCATTCTCATGCAAGAGACTATATGAAATTACTGAGATAAAGCAATAGTCTCAACGCAATCAAGATGTAGATAGAGACTCCCCCTAGAGATATGCATCAAGTATTTGAGTTGAATGGATGCATTTACTTTAAAGACAAATATGGAGAAGCATTATACATCTTGATTAAGGCTCATAAAATTTTGCTATAAGCAACTTAAGCCTAGCATTCTCATTATGAAAGAATTTAGAATACTCACAACCACACTATTGATTGTTTTGTAGATCTTATTATCCAAGTAGGTGGTGTTGTTCTTGATGTCCTCCTCTTTCATTTGAGAATCCTCCCTTTGTAGTTGTTTCTTTTTCCTTTCAAACTAATTGAAAATACTCAAGAAGGATGTTAGTAACATAAGGGAGTATAAGATGAAGAATGATTTCTTTAGATAGGAAATAAGCATAATTCATCATTCATAAGTCACACAGACATGAAGTAAAATCCTTAACATTAGTGCATTTCATTTGAGAAATATGAATGAGCACCTTTTAAGCATTTTAATAATCATTGGAGATTTTACTTTATCATATTGAATTTAATTAATCATTACTTGGAAGCAAATCAATATGATAACATATATAAATATCGCAAAGGCATTAAATAGATTCTAATGGTCATTAGCATTTAAAAGAGTGAGATTGAATGCACGTCTAGCTGATTTAGGTCCAATAAAGAATCTATTCCTCACATGGGTAGAATATGATAATTTAGATTAAATACCCATTGAGATGGGAACTATAATTGATTAAGAAGATGAGTTCCCATACCTTTGCTTTTACCTTTCTTCCTTTGGGTGAAGAGCAACCCTTGAGGCTTGTGCACTTTCTCTTTTGCAGATATTCGTAAGTAAGCTCAAGAGATACCTTGTTAGTAACACAAGCACTAGTTTTCATTTTTGTAACCATTTTTGATAAAGAATGAAAAGCTAGATTACTAAAACATGGAAACCTCATAGCATGAACTAGATTATCCATAGATGATGTTATGCTCAATTTTAATTCTTAAAACAAGCATAAATAATCTCTTAAGATTATAGGAATAAATCTAATTCATGATATGGAAAGCGATAAATGTGAAAGAATCAAATCCAATTTAAGCAAGTAGAAGTACATCATAAATTATTGGATTGATTTTTCTTTTCATGTTAGATTACATGCTTTTCCAAAGAGAAACTTATTCCCTACAAGTGAGACTACTTGGGTTGCTTAGATAAAAATCATTAGTCTCACTTTTCTAGTTATAGAAAGAGTTTTCCTTTTATAAGTGTCCTAAGAATTTGAATTCCTTACATGACACCTTATTCTTTTAAGAACTTGAAATATCTCTCTATATCTAGAATCATGGCAATAATAGAATGACTAGCGAAAAAACATACCATGAGACTTGCAATAATTTAAAGCATGTAGATTGTCATAGGATGGAAATGATGAGTATGCAATCTACCATATGAGAGGAAATTCTCCAAGGAATGGTGACGTAATTTAAAGACATTTTAAGTGCTTCCTATTTCTATGTGACTACACAAGACACATGAAATGATAATTTAAGATACTTGCACTTAAAAGCATAGAAGTTACCATCCTTAGACTTTCCTCCATGTTGTAGGCCTTGATTTTTCACACATGATACTTCTTTATTTCCTACAACATCAATGTCTTCCCCGAGATGATATGAGTATTAGACATAACAATTTGAAGAATAACCTTGGGTCAATCACGGATATAGATCATTGAAGATTGATAGCTTGAGAATTGAATGGACTCTCTCAAGCACCCCAAGGCTACATATCATCTCCTTCTCCTACAAAGCTTGTCAAGCATATTTTGGTACCCATCGCTTGATGGGTCCATTACGGTTAGTCAACAAAGATCTAGGAACCCAAAAGTCCTTTGTGTTAGCACTAGGTAAACTCATTACCTTTCTAGCACAAGTTGCAATTTTGGGTTGCCTAGTTACATGAAAATTAATTGACAAGCTAGGAGTGGGATTGTTACCAATGGGACAATCCTTGCATTGATGTCCCTTCTTTCGGCATGTGTAGCATAGACATTTTTCAAGTTTTGAAGTTTTCTTCTTTCCTTGTTTGTTGTCTGCTACATGGTTAGTAAAAACTTTCTTTTCTAACCCTATGCCTTTTTGTTTTAAATGGGGACAGGATCTAAGCAAGTGTCCCTTCTTGGAGCATTTAAAACAAAGTCTATCATCCTTGTTAATAATTAAGCCATTTTTAATGTAGGGACATGACCTAATCAAGTGCCCCTCTTCAAAGCATTCACTACACCTCTTAATGTGAAGTGTGGCTTGATCATTACCATGGATGTTACCTTTTGTGGGGGCGTGGTTGAGGCTTTTGGAGGAAGTGTTGAATTTCATCTTTTGTTTCTTCCTCTTGGCAATCCTCAAATCCTTGACATTTTCTTCAAGGGATGTAATGCATGCCACGGTTGTTCCCGTCTCAAGCTTCTTCACCATGTGATCACGGTTATCTTGAGAAGGTTGGGCAATGCATTTCCCTTTTAGTTGTGTCAAGCTCATCTTTAGCCTCTCATTCTCTTCTTTGAGCTTTTGATAAGTATCATCTTTTGTTCCTGCAAGTTCTAGCTCAAGAGAAGATATGCTTGTTGACGGACAACAAGCATTAGCACATGGTAATATAGTATCAATTTGAATACATGTGCATGAGTGAGGTTGTTGGGATTTTAGGTTTTCTATCACAACCTCATGAGCAATGTTTAATATGATATGATCATCTCTAAGATTTTCATGAGAGTATAGGAGCATATCATATTTATCTTGAAAAGCTAGATTTTTAACTTTTAGCTTTTCTACTTGGTCCTTAAGCAAGGTATTCCTATTTACTAATTGAGCGATACAATGTAAAGCGTTATCATGCTCTATTGAAACAGTTTCATACCTTTGGACCAAATCAACATGAGAGCACTTTAGCTCCTCATGTTCTTTAGTCAACTCGTCAAAGTGTAGCATTTTCATGGAGAGAATGTCTTCAAGCCTTTGACGAGCTTCACCTTGCTCTCTCGCTCTTTCTAGAAGTTTGAGCATGACCGCCTTATCTTCTTGGCTTAGGCGAGCGTAGAGTTGCACAAAGCTTCTTTCTTCCTCCTCATCCTCATTTGTGCTTCCGCTATCATTTGCATTAGCCACACAACACATGTGGGAATCGAAATGGGAAGACACACCTTTTGGAGAGGTGGATTCATCGTTTGGTCTCCATCGTTCATTTTCTTCTTCTTCCTTACAAGGGTTAGTATCACAAATACCAAAGGAAGTAGAAGCACAAAATGAACTATCATGTTTGGACTCATCAAATTTGCGTCTAATTCTAGTCCAAATATCATGCGCATCATGGACAGATTCGTCATAGTTTGATATGAAGGCATGATAATCTTCTTTGCTAATAGAATTAGTTAAGATGTCAAAAGCTAGATAGTTTAAGCGATAACATCTTTGATCCTCCTTGGAATTAATTTTTCCATTGAAATTAGAGGAAAAAATACTCTTGTCTATAATTTGTTCTAATCGTGGATCTATGGTTCTAAAAGCATTTATCACACTAGTAGACCATGAGTCATAATTAGAACAATCATCAAATAATATTTCAAGAATTACCTCTTTTTGAGTTACGTTTGATGGAGGAGTCTTCTTGTTCTTTTGGAATCTTCTACGAGCCATCACTTCGAGTTGTTAGACTCAAGATGAAGTGCCTAGCTCTGATACCAATTGAAAGTCGCCTAGAGGGGGGGTGGATAGGCGACACCTGAAAATTAAAACTTTATCCCCCGACTAGATCCCTTGATTAGTGATTAAAACAAGATATATAATTATCGGAGTATAAAAACTAAGTCCTTGCTTGTAAAGAGTATTGCTTTCAAATAATGCGGGATTGATAAATCAATACTACTAATAAGTCTATGAGAATAAAGCAAGAAGGCTTAGGCAAGAAGAGCAATAGGTCAAGATCTTTCTTGCAACGTGTTGCTTCACTAAATGGGAATTTAACTTGAAGCAACACCAAATGATATTAGCAAATAATGGTGCAAGAAAACTTAGAGCAAGGGAAAACAAACAAATCACAAGCAATAAACACAATGGACATGGGTGATTTGTTTTACCGAGGTTCGGCCCTCGAAGGCCTAGTCCCCGTTGAGGAGTCCACTTAAGGACGGGTCTTTTTCAACCCTTTCCCTCTCTCCCCCGATCACACAAGGATCGGCGAGCTCTTCTTCTTCTCAAGGATCACTCTCGATCCCACAAGGACCACCACAATCTTTGGTGTCTCTTGCTAGCTTTTACAAGCCTCCAAAACTTTGGAGGAAGTTCGATGGGAGTCAATACTCCACGCACAAATGAACACAAAGATGTAGCACACACTATCTCTCAATGAATCTCACAAGGCGCTAGGGCTAAACTCAATTGAGTAGCTCTCAATTGCTTGCTCTCTCTTTTGTGGCACTTGTGTTGGTTGTAGTGGACTAAATCTTGTGTATAGGATGGATCAATGAATATATGTGGTTGGGAGGGCTTGAGTATGTCAACTAGATGACTTGGAATGTTGCTTGGGCTCCCACACCTTGAAGTGGCCGGTTGGGGTGGTATTTATAGCCACCAACCAAAAACTAGCCGTTGATGAAGGCTGTCTGTCGCATGGTGCACCGGACAGTCCGGTGCGCCAGCCACGTCATCCGGCTGATAGGGTTCCGACCGTTGGAGCTCTGACTGCTGGGCCCGCCTGGATGTCCGGTGGCGCACCGGACATGTACTGTAGAGTGTCCGGTGCACCATGACGCGCGTGTCTGACTCCTGCGCGCTCTGGCGCGCATTTAATGCGCCTGCAGGTGACTGTTGGCGCCGAAGTAGTCGTTGCCCCGCTGTCACACCGGACAGTCCGGTGTACACCGGACATGTCCGGTGAATTATAGCGGAGCAGCCATTGCGAATTCCCGAGACGGGCGAGTTCGGGGCCGCGTTTTCTTTGGAGCACCGGACACTGTCCGGTGCACACCGGACAGTCCGGTGAATTATAGCGCGCTGGCTCCAAGAATTCCTGAAGGTGAAGAGTTTGAAGTTGGTCTTCCCTGGTGCACCGGACACTGTCCGGTGGCACACCGGACAGTCCGGTGCGCCAGACCAGGGTGCCTTCGGTTGTCCCTTTGCTCCTTTGTTTGAACCCTTTACTTGGTCTTTTTATTGGCTAAGTGTGAACCTTTGGCACCTGTATAACTTATACACTAGAACAAACTAGTTAGTCCAAATATTTGTGTTGGGCAATTCAACCACCAAAATTAATTAGGGACTAGGTGTAAGCCTAATTCCCTTTCAATTCGTCTTCACTTGAAGAAGAATAAGTAGAGTCTCGAGTACACACCTTCTTCTCCCTTGCCATAAGGCATGTGTGACGCTCGTTGGGAAAGAGGGATGACTTGTTGAAGGCGGTGGCGGCGAGGCCTTCATTGTCGGAGTTGGACGAGGAGCAATCAGAATCCCATTCCTTGCCAAGATGTGCCTCGCCCTTTGCCTTCTTATAGTTCTTTTTCTTCTCCCTCTTGCTCCCGTGTTCCTGGTCACTTTCATTATCGGGACAGTTAGCAATAAAATGACCAATCTTACCGCATTTGAAGCATGAGCGCTTCCCTTTGGCTTTGGTCTTGCTTGGCTGCCCCTTGCGACCCTTCAGTGCCGTCTTGAATCTCTTAATGATGAGGGCCATCTCTTCATCATTAAGTCCGGCCGCCTCGATTTGTGCCACCTTGCTAGGTAGCGCCTCCTTGCTTCTTGTTGCCTTGAGAGCAAGGGGTTGCGGCTCGTTGATCGGTCCATTCAAAGCGTCGTCCACGTACCTCGCCTCCTTGATCATCATTCGCCCGCTAATGAATTTTCCTAGGACTTCTCCGGGCGACATTTTGGTGTACCTGGGATTCTCACGAATATTATTCACCAAATGAGGATCAAGAACGGTAAAGGACCTTAGCATCAGTCGGACGACGTCGTGGTCCGTCCATCGCGTGCTTCCGTAGCTCCTTATTTTGTTGATAAGGGTCTTGAGCCAGTTGTATGTTTGAGTTGGCTCCTCGCCCCTTATCATTGCAAACCGTCCAAACTCGCCCTCCACCAACTCCATTTTGGTGAGCAAGGTGACGTCGTTCCCCTCATGAGAAATCTTGAGGGTGTCCCAGATCTGCTTGGCGTTATCCAAGCCGCTCACTTTGTGATATTCATCCCTGCACAAAGAAGCTAGAAGAACAGTAGTAGCTTGTGCATTCTTATGGATTTGCTCATTAATGAACATGGGACTATCCGAACTATCAAAGTGCATTCCACTCTCTACAATCTCCCATATACTAGGATGGAGAGAGAATAGGTGACTACGCATTTTGTGGCTCCAAAATCCGTAGTCCTCCCCATCAAAGTGTGGAGGCTTGCCGAGTGGAATGGATAATAAATGAGCATTTGCACTTTGAGGAATACGAGAGTAGTCAAAAGAAAAGTTCGAATTAACCGGTTTTCTTCTCTCGTAGTCGTTGTGGTCGTCGTCCTTTTGGGAGGAAGTAGACTCATCGCTGTCGTAGTAGACGATCTCCTTGATGCGTCTCGTCTTCTTCTTCTTCCCTTCTTTCCATTTATGGCCCGAGCCGGAGTCGGTGGGCTTGTCGTCCTTCGGCTCGTTGATGAAGGATTCCTTTTCTTTATCGTTGATCACGATACCCTTCCCCTTAGGATCCATCTCTTCGGGCGGTTAGTCCCTTTGTGAAGAGAACGGCTCTGATACCAATTGAGAGCACCTAGAGGGGGGGGTGAATAGGTGATCCTGTAACACTTCAAAACTTAAGCCACAAAACTTGGTTAATCGTTAGCACAAAAATTGCCAAGTGGCTAGAGAGGAATCCTCAACAAAACACAATAACCAACAAAGATCAATCACAGAGATGGCACGGTGGTTATCCCGTGGTTTGGCCAAGACCAACGCTTGCCTACTCCACGTTGTGGCGTCCCAACGGACGAGGGTTGCAATCAACCCCTCTCAAGCGGTCCAAAGACCCACTTGAATACCACGGTGTTTTGCTTGCTTTACTCAATCCCGTTTGCGAGGAATCTCCACAACTTGGAGCCTCTCGCCCTTACACTTTAAGATCACAAAGAACACGGAGCAAGGGAGGGATTAGCAACGCACACAAGACACAAGAATCAGAGTGTCAACACGCACACAAGTCGCAACAAGAGCTCGCAACACAACTCAATGAGTTCACAACTCCACTAGAGCTCTATATGCTATCACAATGAAAAGAATGCGCGAAATCGATGTCTTGGTGCTTAGAAATGTTGTAGGAATGCTTGGTGTGTTCCTCCATGCGCCTAGGGGTCCCTTTTATAGCCCCAAGGCAGCTAGGAGCCGTTGAGAGCAATCAAGGAAGGCTGATCTTGCCTTCTGTCGACTGGCGCACCGGACAGTCTTGTGCACACCGGACACTGTCCGGTGCCCGATTTCTTTCCATAAGTGGCGCTGTCGACCGTTGGCAGCCTGAGAGCCATTGGCGCACCGGACATGTCCGGTGCACACCGGACAGTCCGGTGCCTTCTTCTAGCCGTTGGCTCGGCCACGTGTCCCGCGCAGATCGCGCGGCCGACCGTTGGCCCTGCCGACCGTTGACTCACCGGACAGTCCGGTGCACACCGGACAGTCCGGTGAATTATGTACGTCGCCGGTGAAATCCCGAGAGCGGCCACTTCGCTCGAGCCAGCCTGGCACACCGGACACTATCCGGTGCACCACCGGACAGTCCGGTGCTCCAGACTGAGCAAGGTCTTGGCTGCTCGAGCCAAGGCATTTCCAGTCGGTCTTTTCCTGTTTCCAGCACTTAGACACAATAAATTAGTCTCTAAAACAATGTACTAAGTCTGAGAAACATACCTTTATCCTTGATTTGTACTTTGTCCACCATTTTATACTTAGGCACTTGTGTTGGACACTAAACCACCAAAATACTTAGAAATGGCCCAAGAGCACATTTCCCTTTCACCGGCCACCACCGCCGCCGGCCTCCCTGCGCCCGCTGCTGCCCAGCCGTCTCCCTGCGCCCGCCACCGCTCGGCTGCCACGAGCTCGGCCCGCCGCCGCCGCCCGGTCGTCAGGCGGCTCCAACGAGCTTGGCCCGCCGCCGCCCGGTCGCCTACGCTACTCCCTGCGCCCGGCCGTCCACGCGCAACCACCGTCCAGCCACCCGCGCGTCCACCATCGTCGCCGGCCCCGGCCTCGAATAGGTATAATTTTTTTTCTTGATCAAAGCTTGTACTACTACTCTACAATTAATTGTATATCTATGATGTTCGAAATATTGCATATGCATTATGTTATTCAACTATATCTATAGGAAAATAACAATATTTATGATACTAATTTGAGTCTAAAATCATAAACCTTGTGATAGATGTGGTTCGACTACTTGTATATATGATGTCCAATGCATTGCATATATGTCATAGTGTCGTTGATATACCTGTGAATATCAGCCATCGTGCTGCTACTTTTATTTGCAGGTTTTGGAAACCTCCCCGTGCAGGGGAGGTGCTGCCGATTTTTTTGTCGATATATGTTAGATAGCGGTAGATAGGCACAAGTAGTGGTAGGTTTGCCGATGGCATGCGTGGTCCTAAGGATGGCGGTCGTTGATGTGAATTCATATGAACAAAGTTTGGCAATATTGTTTTTGTATTAATAGACTTGTGTTTCTTTTTTACAGAGAATATACTTGTCTTCCTAGCCGCTGCGGGTCTGCCTGCACCGCGTCCCGTCGCCACTGCACCGACCCGCCACAGCCCCACTAGCCTGACTCCACCGCCACCCTAGGTATAACCTCTACATCCGCATCATGGTCGTAGATCACCTAACCCAGTTAGGCGTCTCCCGTTCGAAAGTGATACGGTGTAGATATGCAGATATTTGCATATCTACAAATATATCAGTTTCGAATTGTCCACGTTTTTTGGACAGCCCGCGGTTGCGTAGATGGTGTTAGTTTGATGCTCTACTCTGGTCCAAGATAGAGTTTCGGCGTCACCTCCCTGTTGTTCTCCGGACAGTACACTCTCCCTGCTAGGACGTGTATCCGGAGAACAGCGGGGAGGTGCTGCCGAAATTCTATCTCGGATCGAAGTAGAGCATGGAAACTAACTCCATCTACGCAACCGCGGGTGGGATTAGGACCTATCGTCACCTATTAGAAGGTAGGAACGTAGTGTACATGCATTACATGTCTATATTAAACTATACTCGGTTATATATGTTAGAGGATGGAGGACCGTGAGTGGATGTACACGGGCCGTAGAGGAAGGAACGATGTCACCACTGAATGGATTAGAAAGACCGATGATTTCGTGGAACGGGCATATGGCGAAGCTGCTAAAGGAGCGAGTCTAGTCCCCTGCCCGTGCAGCAAATGTGACAACCGGAAAAGAAAACCAAAGAAGACCATGGTAGAACATATTTGGAAGAATGGATTTACGTCGGGCTATACTCGGTGGATATTTCATGGTGAAGTGCATCGTACGAGAGAAGAGGTGCTGAGACAACGTGTCGAGGATTATAACGCGGATGCGGGGGTAGCGGATATGTTGAACGACTATCAGGAGGCACAGTACACGGGAGGATGTATGAATGACGAGCCAGAGCCGACTGCAAAGGCGTTCTACGACATGTTCGACGCGGCACAGAAGCCCCTTCACGGCCAGACAAAGGTTTCTCAACTGGATGCCATTGGGTGTGTAATGGCGTTCAAGTCGCAGTACAGCATGAGTAGAGATGCATTCGATGGCTTGTTGATGGTTATTGGGAGTCTGCTTCCGGATGATCACGTTCTGTCAAAGAGCATGTACGAGGCACAGAAACTACTTCGTGCACTTAAGATGACGTATGAGCAGATTCATGCTTGTCCGAAGGGCTGCGTGCTATTTAGGAAAGAATACGCGGAGGCAAAATACTGTCCCAAGTGTAATTCGTCTAGGTTTATGGAGGTAGACTCTGGTGATGGACAGAAGAGGCAGCTCGACATCCCCTTGACAATCCTACGACACCTTCCGTTCATACCGAGGATCCAGCGTCTTTACATGACAGAGGAATCCGCGAAACAGATGACATGGCACAAAAATGGAAAACGATACAATCCTGACAAGATGGTGCACGCATCAGATGGTGAAGCATGGAAACACTTTGATGACATTCACCGTGAGAAAGCCGAAGAGGCTCGTAATGTACGTGTTGCATTGGCCACAGATGGGTTCAATCCCTATGGAATGAGCGCTGCCCCGTACACATGTTGGCCCGTGTTTGTTATCCCAATCAATCTCCCCCCTGGTGTGTGCTTTCAAAGGCAGAATATATTCGTGTCGTTGATAATTCCCGGACACCCGGGGAACAAAATGGGCGTGTACATGGAGCCTTTGATCGATGAATTGGTACGTGCCTAGGAGGAAGGGGTATGGACATATGACCGAGCTACAAAGACAAACTTCAGAATGCATGTTTGGTACCAGTACTCCATGCATGACTTACCGGCGTATGGGCTATTCTGTGCCTGGTGTGTTCACGGTAAATTCCCATGCCCAGTTTGCAAGGAAGCTCTCAGGTTCATTTGGTTGAAAAAGGGTGGCAAATATTCGTCCTTCGATAAACATCGATAATTTCTTCCTGCTGACCATCCATTCCGCCTAGACATCAAGAACTTTACGAAAGGTGTCGTAGTGACAGACCGCCCACCTGCAACGATGACTGGTGCCGAAATTCGTCAATAGATAGATGGGCTCGTGGCCAATACAGAAGGTGGTTTTGTGGGATATGGTGAGCAGCATATGTGGACACATAAGTCTGGCTTGACTCGGCTCCCCTATTATGATACCTGCTCCTTCCACACAACATTGACGTGATGCACACTGAAAAGAATGTTGCCGAGGCACTGTGGGCAACAATTATGGACATTCCTGATAAGTCAAAGGATAATGTGAAGGCAAGAGTGGATCTGGCAGCGTTATGTGATAGACCAAAACTAGAGATGAAGCCGCCAAGTGGCGGAAAGACGTGGAGAAGGCCTAAGGCCGATTTCGTCCTAAGCAGGGCCCAGAGGAAGGAAGTACTTCAGTGGATAAAGATGTTGATGTTCCCTGATGGATATGCAGCTAACCTGAGTAGGGGGTGAACTTATCTACTATGCGAGTCTTAGGGATGAAGAGTCATGACTTCCACATATGGATTGAACGGATTCTTCCTGCGATGGTTCGAGGCTATGTCCCTGAGCATGTCTGGCTAGCGCTTTCAGAGTTGAGCTATTTCTTCCGTCAGCTTTGTGCAAAAGAGTTATCTCGGACCGTGGTTGCAGACTTGGAAAGATTGGCCCCCGTGTTACTGTGTAAGCTTGAGAAGATATTACCACCTGGCTTCTTCAATCCAATGCAGCATTTGATTCTTCATCTCCCTTTGAGGCACGAATGGGGGCCCCGTGCAGGGACGTTGGTGCTATCCAATCGAGAGATGTCTAAAGACTATTCGAAAGAAATGTAGAAATAAATGCAAAATCGAGGCTTCCATTGCAGAGGCATACATTCTAGAGGAGGTCTCAAACTTCACAACAACTTATTATGGTGACAAACTGCCGAGCGTGCATAATCCACCCCCTCGTTACAATGATGGCGACAATGAATCGAACCTTAGCATATTTCAAGGCCAACTCGGAAGCGCAAGTGGCTCGACCACCAAGACCCTGACACATGAAGAGTGGCGGCATATCATGCTATACGTATTGACCAACCTTGAAGAGGTGACGCCATACATGGAACAATTTCTTCATGAATTCTGGCGTCGATCAAGGGACCCCACTCCACAGGAATATGACGCTCTTCTTAGAAAGGGTGCGAGAAATGGGTTGCCCGATTTCAATTCCTGGTTCAAACATAAGGTACGTGCTTAGTTTGTAAAAGAGATACGTCTTTAAACTCAATTTAGCGTCTTTTAACTTGCGAATACTTGCAGGGCCAAAGAGATCCGTCTATGAGTGCCGAATTGAGACAAGTAGCCAACGACTTTGCTTATAGGGTCAAGAAATATTCTGGGTATGACGTCAATGGATACCGTTTTCGCACAACACACTACGACAAAAGTCGGCCCAATCGGAAAACAACGTGTTCTGGGGTCTTTACGCCGGGCCTTGACAATGTCGATTATTTTGGACGAATCGAAGAAATATATGAGCTCAATTTTTATGGTTCCAAACCTCTTACTCCAGTGATATTCAAATGTCATTGGTTTGACCCTCAAGTGACGAGACGGACACATTCTAATCTTGGGATAGTCGAAATTCGACAAGATTCCACCTTAGCAGGAGACGATGTCTATATCGTTGCCCAACAGGCCACACAAGTGTATTATCTCCCATATGCGTGTCAAACGAAAGAACATCTTAAGGGTTGGGATGTTGTGTATAAGGTATCGCCGCACGGGAGGTTACCTGTTCCTAACGATGAAGATTACAACTTAGACCCGGACACATATGATGGAGAGTTCTTCCAAGAAGATGGGCTAGAAGGGCGATTTGAGATAGACTTAACCGAAGCTATCGGAATGGACGTAGATATTGAAATGGTTGTTGATGAGGAGGATGATGAGGTGCAAAATGATAATGACTTAGTAATCCTTGAAGGCAATGACATTACTGACGAACTTGCGTCTTCCGATGGTGTGGAGATTGAAATGCTTGATAGTGATGATGAGAGTTATGATCCGGCTAACCCCGACACATATGAAGATTATTTTTAATCGATGTAATGCTATATGACTTTTTATTTCGCACCTGTTTTTAAATACATCTTTTTATATGTGCTTATTTGTTTACTCTTAATTGCAGGTTGTTGGACAAATATGGTGGGCGGTTTCCTGAGGAGGAGGAGGGGGAGGAGGAGTAGGACGGCGGACGATGCAGAGCAGGCAGCACAGCAGGACGAGGCAGAGCAGGCAGCACAGCAGCAGGCGGCGCCTCAGGACGACGACGACCAGCAGCAGGACGCCTCAGGTTCAGGCGGCTCTAGTTCGAGGAGCATCTACCTGCGAGGCCCCACGAGTCTCCCTCAGCGTCCCATACTTCGGGACAGACGACCGCTGATTCGGCCGGAAGGGGAGAGGTATGTAACTTTATGTTCTTCATTCTTGTTCATATTATGTGTTCAAAATCATAATATAAACTAATACTTTTTATTTATCACTTGGACAGGTCTTGGACGGTTTTGGATTATGCTGGGGGTCATCGTCGCCCCCCCCCAATGGCATCCTCGGCCTGCTGTGCAGGGAACACTTCCCTGGACTTGTGGAGTACGCCGGAGTGACGGGCCTAGCCTTCACCTTCGACCACTACGCCGTCGCCCCCGATGCAGTAGACCGGGACGGCAGGGAATTCAATAACAAGGCGGAGCGGGTGAAGCAAGAGTTGTGGGTAAGTCTTAGTATAATGTAAAATATGTCGCATTCGTTGCAAATTCTTGAAATAATTGTTGGCACTGTCTCTCGACAGCAAGGAGATCCAACACGAGTGAATGGAGATGGCAACAGGGCACTCGCGCGTGATGGCAAAAGCTCTGTTAATCTGGCCTCTCACGGGCACTGTGCGGGGGTATTTATAGGTATCCGAGTGCACGGCGCCTTGCGTTAAGGACGCATGTGCCCTCAGGTACCTAGTTTATCCCCAGAATATTCCCATAAAGCGGGGTTACAAGCTGTAATTACAAGTACGCCTTTACAAATTAGGCCCGTAACCCAACCGCGGCCACGCAGGGCCCGTTACAATGGGCCCGACCTCATGTGGGCCTCGGAGCTGACCGAGGCCGCGCCGTAGGGAGGCGTTGCCGCAGGCCTTCGTCTTGTGCCGAATCGAGCGAAGGGTCTCCATGTTGTCCCTGGTGTCGATCAAGCGAAGGGTGTCCCTGCCTGCTTTGCCTGTCAGGGCAGGGGCTAAGCGGTGGAGACTTCGGGCGAAGGGTGGCGTTTCTGCCTTCGCTCCAACATTTGCCCTCCGAGGGACCAGTTCGACAAAGTCACCTGGTGCCGAAGACGTCGCTAGATGGCGGAGACGCTGCCCTCGCTCGAAGTGGTTCCGCGGGGGTTTTTGATGTGACCGTTGATGGACATTGTACTGTTGGACTGCGGGTTTTCCGAAGCGTCGCGCCCTGTGGGATTGCGAGTTTCCCGAGGAGCCGCGCCCTGCCTATAAAGGGGGGCGGGGGACGGCGCTGTTTGCACTTTGCCTTCCGCGCTCCGTGAAAACCCTAGCCGCCCGCCGTCTTTCTGCTCCTCTTCTTCTACTGCTCGCTTTGCTCGTCGGAGATCTGGCTCGAGTGAAGCAGACCGCCCGCCGCCGCCGACGGTACGTAGCAATGCCATCCTCTTCTTCTTCCGCCGACGCCACGCCGCCGGCCGCCGCCTCGTCTGAGGAGACGTTGAGTAGCGTGATGGTGGAGGAGCTGCGCGCCGGCGACTCTGTTGATTTTGGTGTGTCACGGATGACGTCGGCCCGCGTCGAAGAAATGCAGCGCTTGGGCTACTTTGGCGGCGGAGTCGCTCGTGCTCCGGGGACGGAGGAAGTCCCCGAGCCGGAGGGTGAGTTGGTTGTTTTTGAGGCGTTCTTCGTCGCCGGTCTCCGCTTGCCTGCGCACCGGTTTGTTGGCGAAGTCCTGCGTAGATTCAACGTTCAAATTCATCAGCTGACACCGAACGCCGTGGTGGCGCTGGCGAAGTATGTCTGGGCGACGACTTCGTACGGCGGACAGCCGTCGGTTGAAGTTTTTGCGAAGAATTACTGCTTGCATTGGCAGAAGAGGGTGATTGAGGACGGAGTTGCCCAGTTTGGGTCGTGCACATTCACGCCGAAGACCGGCAAGACCACAATGCCAGTAGTGGAGTTGGTTCCGTGCGCCCGCAACAAGTGGGGCAATTGGAATGAATTTTGGTTTTACGTTGCTGAGGCTACTGTCGAAGGCCATGAAGGACTGCCCGTGTCTGAGATGTGCTCTCACTATTACTCTGCGTATCCGCCTTTTGAAGTGGCAGAAGAGGATGCAGACGAAGGGGCCCTTCGATGCGCCGCCGGCCAGAGCAGTGGTCGTGATTTAGTTGAAGAGTTTGTGGCGTACGGGGTCTGGCCCTTGGCGCACGGCTGGGCGTTGGGCGAAGTGTGCCCTCGCCAGATGCCTTTTCACGGAGGAAGGGTGGTGCGAAGTCCTGCCTTTGCACTGAATTTGCGAAACCGTGACCCGGCCGCCTTTGTGCGTGATGCGGAGGACTTGGCGGTGCGGCTCGTGGGGCGGTACGTGGCGAGGACGGAAGGCCAGCGCAGCTTTGATATTCGCGGGTCAAATGAACGTTTGAACAGGGTCTTCGAATTGAATCAATTGCCGTACGACGGCTACCCTGGTCAAGACGAAGCGGACCGCCGTGGGAAGAAGCCGGCGGTGGAGACTGGAGGCGACCCTGCGCTGACGGCCGCCCCCTCCTCAAAAAAGAGAAAATTAGGTACTGCGATGGGAGGAATCGGGGTGTCTGATAGTTTTGCTAGGGAGTTAATGAGGACGTGTGCGGCCCCGGGGGAGAGGATGTCTTCGCCCGAGCTCCGGGAGTCTTCGGCTCGGATGCTGAGGGTTACCGGGGGCTGCTGGCCTAGAAATGTTCCTGTCCCCTGCGCGGCTGAGGAAGACTGTTTTACATCTCGTATGGTTCGTCAGTGGAGGGTTTTTCCTTACGGGCGAAATATCGGTGCTGTTGTGTGGGCAGTGATGGACAAGGATCGCCAAGGGGCGGCGCAAAAACGCCAGGCGACCGTAAGGATTCACGACGCCCGGCCGAAAAGGCAACGGGGAACGGCGAAGGCTGCGGCCTCCAGCGGAGGCAAGCCGCCGCTGGCGGCGAAGGCGGGCGCCTCTGCGCCCAGCAAGGCGCCGGAGACAACGGCGGGCGCCGGAGTCTCCAAGCCGACGAAGGTGGTGCCGCCGGCCAGCGGAATGGCGGAGGCTTCGAAGGCGGCCCGAGCGTTGCCGCCGCCGGGCAAGCGCGTTGCCGACTTCGGCACCGACATTAGTGTGGACGATTATCTTGGGGGTAAGTCACCCGGTCGCCCCCTTTTTTTTTGATCGTTGATGCGCTGCAGGGTCGGACGAGGGCCGGCTTGCTATAGCTGTGCCTGCCGGGGCAATCGCGACGGCTGCGCTGTCGTCGAAGGCGAAGGGCGGGACCCTTGGCGCCGGAGGCGAGGTGTCGGCCCTCGCGTTGGTCAGAGACGAGGCTGGCGCGGCGACCCGCCGGCTGAAGGGAGTGACGGAGGCGCTGAGTCAGGCGACGGAGGCGCTGAGTCAGGTCCGCCGAGCTCTTTTTTTTTTTTACGGCCATGGCCTTACGTGTTCTCTGCAGGTGGCGGACTTCACCAGCCGTACTGCGTCGGGGGCACTTACGGCAGCCTTATCTGCCGAAGTCGAGAGACTTCGGACGCAACATGCTGACGCTGTCCGTGAGAAGTCTGCCTCCGACAGCAAGTGTCGTAAACTGGCGGACAAGGTGGCCGCCCTGGAGGAGGAAAAGGCTGACCTCCGGCGCCAGCTGGCGGGGGAGAGGAGGGAGACCAACGAGGCCATCGCCAAGGAGCAGGCCGCGCAGGCGGAGGCTAGGCTGGCACGGGCGGAAGCCAATCTTGCCAAGGATCTCGCCGAAGACCTGCGGGGGCGGCTCACCGCTCTGGAGAGCCGCGCGAAGGGGGCCGAAGCCGCGGTGCGAACGGAGGCCGAACGGACGCGCACACAGCTTATGGCCACATATCGCGAGCTGGGTGCGCGGACCGGTGACTTCGTGGTGCCGGAGCGAGAGGCCGGGCTTCGCTGTTTGGAATGGGTGCAAGAGGAGCTGCAGGAGCTCCCCACTGTCCTGGGGGGGTTAATGTCGTTCGCCTCCCTGGTCACCTGCGAGGGGGCGATGAACGCACTCTCTCGCGAAGGGTGCCGGCACTATGAGGCCTTCGACCAGGCAGATGAAGATTTTGGGCGAGACATCTATAAGGTCGAAGACCCCGTGGTGAAGGAGTCCGCCGGCGCCCTCTATGACCGGATGTGGGGTCTGTATGGTGGTGAAGTGGTCAGGGAGCGGGCCGAGGCTGCGAGGGCTCAGGTAACGTTGTCGTTTGTTTGGCGTTTGCTGGGTGTGGTCTGTGCGTGTGTTTGCTGACTTTTTGTATGTTTTGTTCTAGGCGGAGCGAGGCGAGCGGGTGGACGATTTCGGAGCACTGAACGACGCCCTGCCTGACCCGGAGCCGGCCCCGGAGACCACGGAAGACGCACCAGGCGCCCCCACATCTGCTGCGACAGTTGAAGACCTGCCCCTGAAGGTGGCCGAAGGCGCTCCCGATGCCCTCGCAGCAGCTGCGCCGACCGTCGAAGATCCCACGGCGGAGGCGGTGGAAACAATGGCGGGAGCGGCGGCGGAGACAACGGCGGAGGCACCCGCCGCGTCAGGGCCCTCGCAGGTGGCGTAGTGGTTGTTTAGGGTTAGGGAATTTTGGATGTACTGAACTTTGGTTGCTGCGCAGGTTCAAGATTTTGGGCCTGCGCACGCAACCACTGCTACTGAGTTTTTGGCGGCCTCGACCGCGGAAGGTGGTAATCAATATAGTGGGTCTGCATCTGAGTTTTTTGACTTTGCTGACTCCGGGAGCTCGGTTGAGTGGACTGAGGAGTCGTCGGAGGAGAATTTGGATTATTTTACGGCCTTGGACGTGGCTGCGGCGGAGGCCTCGCCACACGCCGCGGACGCGTCGGACGTGCCAGGCCCTAGCGCCGGGCGCCGTCGACGAAGGGCGGTTGCAAAACGTAGGGTTAGCGCGGAGGAGCGGGCTCTGCTTCGTGTGAGTGGGGCTGGTCGGCAGGAACTGTTGTCTCTGCCGACCGCCGAGAGTGTAGGTGAAGGGGAACTGCGAAGGCTTTTTGCGGGTGAGGAGCTCAGGATAATGTTATTTAATTATAGGGAGATGGGAATTATTCCTAAGGTTGAGCCGATGTAGAGTGTGGTGCCCTCGCTTGCGTATGTAGAGGCTTGTATGGTGGAATTGTGTGCCCTCGCGTGCATGTGTGCGAAGGCGTTTTGTACTAACTGATTCGTTCGGCTGCGCTGTGCTTGCTTGATTATAATTGGTCTTGGCGTGAATGGTTCGATGTTGTCGTTTCGGCCGTTGTTGCGCTGCACAGATAGTCTTCGGTTTTTTCGCACTTGTTGTGTTAAACCGGCTGTACCCTTAGGCGACTTCCGCGCGGATAGTCTTCGCGATAGACTTAGATTTTTTCCGGCTGCACCCTTAGGCGACTTCCGCGCGGATAGTCTTCGCGATAGACTTAGATTTTTTCCCGGCTGCACCCTTAGGCGACTTCTGCACGGATAGTCTTCGCGATAGACTTGGATTTTTTCTGCACTTGTTGTGCTAATCCGGCTGCACCCGTAGGCGACTTCGGCGCGGATAGTCTTCGCGATAGACTTAGATTTTTTTTTCCGGCTGCACCCTTAGGCGACTTCTGCGCGGATAGTCTTCGCGATAGACTTAGATTTTTTCTCGGCTGCACCCTTAGGCGACTTCTGCACGGATAGTCTTCGCGATAGACTTGGATTTTTTCTGCACTTGTTGTGCTAATCCGGTTGCACCCGTAGGCGACTTCGGCGCGGATAGTCTTCGCGATAGACTTAGATTTTTTCCCGGCTGCACCCTTAGGCGACTTCTGCACGGATAGTCTTCGCGATAGACTTAGATTTTTTCTGCACTTGTTGTGCTAATCCGGCTGCACCCGTAGGCGACTTCGGCGCGGATTTGTCGCACGCGAGGGTAGCTAGCGCTTAGCCTCGCGGTGACCTCGTGGTGGTCGAATGTCGAAGACCGTCATCGCGGTCTTTTTCGACGCATGTCTTTTTGCGGGGGATTTTTTACGCATATATTACATGGCTCCGCCTCGTTAAAAACCTCACCCCCCGGGAGGAAAAGAGTGCGGGCCGGTGCAAGATTGTTTTTGCGAATTACAAGGGCGAAGACAGCCCTGAGGAATCAAACAAAAAATTTGCGGAGGTTGTCAATGTTCCAGGAATGCTCCAGGTCCTCGCCGGTTGGCGTTGTGAGCCTGTATGCGCTGGGGGAAGCCTTTGTCTTGACGATGAAAGGGCCCTCCCACTTGGGCTCCAGCTTGCCCTTTGACTCCGTCCGAGCTGTCCGAATGAGCACGAGGTCCCCCTCGCTGAACTCCCTCGGGGTGACTGAGTGGTCGCGCCATGCTTTGGTCTGGGCTTGATACTTGTTCAGGGCCTGTAGGGCGAAGACACGGTCTCCGTCGATGAGATCCTTTGAAGTTGGCTCGTCCACATCTGGGACGGCTGACGGGACTGTTCGCGGGGACCCGTGCTTTATTTCCTGCGGGGTCATGGCCTCCGATCCGTATAACAGACGGAAGGGAGTAAACCCGGTTGCCCTGCACTCAGTCGTGTTTAGTGCCCAGACTGCCTCAGGTAAGAAATCGCTCCATCTGCCCTTTTTTTTATCGAGGAGCATTTTTTTGATAGCTGTGAAGATTTTTCCGTTGGCGCGCTCCACGACCCCGTTGGACTGCGGATGATAGACTGAGGCGAAGGCAAGCTTGGTGCCAATGGAGAAACAAAAATCCTTGAAGTCCTGGTTATCAAACTGTTTGCCGTTGTCGACCGTTAACTCGGACGGTACTCCGAAACGGCAAACGATGTTCTGCCAGAAGAATTTTTGGGCAGTCTTCGATGTTATTGTGGAGACAGCCCGTGCCTCGATCCATTTGGTGAACTACTCGACCGCGACGAAGGCGAACTTGAGGTTCCCCTGAGCGGTGGGCAGGGGTCCAACAATGTCGAGACCCCAGCGCTGGAGAGGCCATGTGTGGGCGATCAGCTTTGTGTACTGCGAAGGGCCGCCTGACCGAGGAGAGAACTTCTGGCAGGCTTCGCAGGACCGAGTGACCCGATTCGCGGCGCAAATCATTGCTGGCCAGTAAAAACCCTGGCGTATCACCTTAGCAGCTAGGGCCCTTGGCCCCGCGTGCGAGCCGCACGTGCCGCTGTGGACTTCGCGTAGGACCTGCATGCCTTCGGCCTCGGTGACGCACTTAAGCATTGGCTGGCTGACCCCTTTTTTGTAGAGTTGGCCTTCAATCAGAGCGAAGTCCCGGCTTCGATGTCTTAGGCGCTTGGCCTCACTGATGTCGGCTGGGTGATAAAACCCCTGCAGGAACAGGGTAATGGGTGCTCGCCAGTCTTCGGTCATGATGAGGTTGACTGTACGGTGGCCCTCGCTGTCATTGGTTATTTGGAGCCCTTCGGGGCTCCGGACTGCTGGCGTGCCGATGACGTGGAAGAACACGTCGGAGGGCAGAGTTTCGCCCCTGGCCGCGGCCTTGGCCAATGCGTCGGCCTCCTCATTCTTGGCCCGGTGCACATGCTGCACGGTGAACCCCTTGAACTGCCTCTCGAGACTTCGGATGGCCGCGAGGTACTGCATGAGCGCGGGGTCCTTGGCTGCATAGTCTTTGTCGACCTGGCCGGCAACTACCTTGGAGTCTGTTTTGATGATGCAAGTGGTGACTCCGAGGGCCCTCAGCTTGCGGAGGCCGAGGATGACTGCTTCGTATTCTGCTATATTATTTGTGCACCTGTCGGATTCCAGATTGAAGCTGAGTCGTGCTGCATATCTGTGCCTGACCCCGACTGGTGATGTTATGATTGCAGCGACGCCTGCCCCCGCATGGCACCATGCGCCGTCGCAATGGATCGTCCAGACCTTCTCTGTGGTCGGGTCCGGCTGTGTTACTGGCCCGGTCCAGTCGACGACGAAGTCTGCCAGGACTTGCGATTTGATGGCTGTCCTGGGCTCGAAGCTGATGTGGTAGCCGAAGAGTTCGGCTGCCCACTTGGCGATCCTCACCGATGCCTCCGGGTTTCTAAATAGTTCGCCGAGCCCCCTATCCGAGGTGACGCGGACCTTGAATGCTTCAAAATAATGGCGCAGCTTGCGCGAGGACATAACGACTGCGTAGGCGATCTTCTCCAGCTCTGTCATGTTGCATTTGGACGGAGTCAGGACCTCGGAGACGTAATAAACAGGGCACTGTCTGACAGCGCCTTCGACTGTCTGCTCCTGCACTAGTGCCGCGCTGACCGCGTGCGGCGAAGCCGCGACATAGAGCAATAAGGGGAGCGAGGAGTCGGGGCTCGTGAGGATGGCCAGCTCCGTTAAGTACTGCTTTAATGAGGCGAAGGCCGCTGCTTGCTCCGGCCCCCAGGCGAAGTCTTTTGCGCCGCGGAGAGTTTTGAGGAAAGGAAGACTTCGCTCGGCCGACTTGGAAATGAATCTGTTGAGAGCGGCCAATCTGCCTGTCAGACGCTGGACATCCCTGGTGGACTGCGGAGGCGACATGTCGATGATGGCCTGGATCTTGGTTGGGTTGGCCTCGATGCCGCGGTGCGACACTAGGTAGCCCAATATCTTGCCTTGGCGAACACCGAAAACGCACTTTTCCGGGTTTAAGTGGAGTCGTGCGTCTCGCATGTTTGCGAATGTCTCGGCCAGGTCGGCGAGGTGGTCCTCCTTATTTTTGCTGGCGACGACGATGTCGTCCACATATGTAAATATATTTCTGCCGACCTGCCCCTCGAGTACTGTTTTGGTGAGTCTGGAGAAGGTGGACCCGGCGTTCTTGAGACCCTCCGGCATTCTGATGAAGCAATAAGTGCCGAAGGGTGTTATAAAGCTGGTGCTGGCCTTGTCTTCCTCCTTCATGTATATCTGGTGATAGCCGGAGAAGCAGTCGAGGAGAGACATGACCTCGCATCCGGCCGCGCTATCGACTATTTTGTCGATCCGTGGCAACGGGAATTTGTCTTTTGGGCAGGCCTTATTGAGACTGGTGAAGTCTATGCACATCCGCCATTTCCCGCTTTTTTTCTGCACCATTACAACATTGGAGAGCCATGTGGGGTAAGCCACTGGCTCAATGAATTTAGCCTCTAGGAGGCGGTGCACCTCCGCCTTGGCGGCCTCTGTCTTTTCATCGGACATTTTGCGAAGCTTTTGCTTTCTTGGTCGCACCGAGGGGTCGATCCCCAGACTGTGCTCGATTATGGATCGGCTGACTCCGACCAGGTCGAGGGCGGACCAGGCGAAGACATCTTTATTCTTGGCCAGGCAGCAGAGAAGCTTCTCTTCTTCATGCGAAGTAAGGTCTTCGCTGATAGTGACTGTCTGCTTGGGCGTGGCCTGATCGAGGGGGACAGTCTTGGTCCCATCCTGACTCTGCAACTGAGCCTTGTCGTGCTGCTTGTCAGTTGGGCTGGCGGGCGCAGGGACCTCGCGCTGTGTCGTGAGACAGTGCACGTTCCTCTGACCAGGCACGAAGTCCCGCTCTATGTTGCGCGCAGCTTGCTGGTTACCGCGGACTGTAATTACGCCTAGAGGGCCTGGTATCTTCATGCATAAATACAGTCCGTGGATGGCAGCTTCAAACTTATTGATGGAGCCCCGACCCATGATGGCGTTGTATGGATATACCATATCCACAATGTCAAAAGTCACTTGCTCGCTTCGGGCATTGGGTGCTACACCGAAGGAGAGGGGCAACTCTATTTTGCCGACGGGGAAGGTGCCTTTGCCGCCGAAGCCATACAACGGGTTGTCCGAAGGCTTGAGCAGGCTGTGGCTGATGCCCATGCGATCGAAGGCGTGGAGGAAGATGATGTCCGCCTGGCTGCCGTTGTCAACGAGGACCTTGTGTAGGTCCCAGCCTGCCACGCTGCAATTGATGACCATGGCATCGCAGTGGGGGGCGCTACGCAAGTCGACGTCCCGTGCGTCGAAGGTGAGCGGTATGTGGGACCACTTCGTCTGCACAACTGGGCCCGTGACAGCGACATGGTTTATGCTGCGGTAGTGGTCCCGCTTCTGCCGCTTGGTGTCGAAGTCGGTGCTGGACCCCCCAGTTATCATATGAATGACTCCGCGATAAGGTTGATCGGCGAAGTCTTCCTGTTTTGGGGCGTGGGGGATGTTTTGTTGTTGCTGGTGTGGTGGTGGAGGCGGAGGATGTACGATTTGTACTTCCTGATGATGTTGGTAAGCGTGGTGCGGTGGATGCGGGGCGGGAGCGTGGATATATGGTAGAGGGGGTGGCTGGTAATTATGCGCGACAATTCTGGGGTTGTCGGCTGGCTGCGCCCTCGCCATTCTGTCTCTGGTGGCCTTTACTTCGGGGCAGTCTTTAGTTTGGTGGGCGCAGTCTTCGCCATGGAAAAGGCAGTAAAATCGGCGCGGCGGAGGGGGTGGCTGCGCACGCCCTCGGCCCCTGCCGCGAGTTCCATTTCCGCGGCCCTGGGGGGGATATTCCTGGCGACGAAGGGGGTCAGCGGCCGGCTGCTGGTTGGCGATGTTGTGCACTTGCTGCTGACCGCGGCCATCCCGACCGGAGTCTGGCTGCGGAGTCCTTGTCCACGTGCGGCTGGACTGCGGAGCATCTTTTGGCTTCCGCTGGGACTCAATCTTGCGCTGGTGGAGCTCCTCGGATCTGGCGTACTTTTCAAACAGCTGGTATAACTCTTGGAGGTTCTTGGGCGGGTCCCTGATGCAATGGCTGTAAAGGACGCCAGCGCGAAGACCACTGATAGCATAGTGGATGGCAATCTGGTCATCGACTGAGGGTAGCTGTGACTTGAGTGTCAAGAATTTGCGGTAATATTCCCTCAGGGTCTCCTTCACTAGCTGCTTGCAGAGCGAGAGCTCGGCCAGGGCGTCGGTGTCCGGGCGGTACCCCTGGAAGTTGAGGAGGAACTTGTCCCGGAGACTTCTCCAGGAATCGATGGACAGCGGGGGCAACCTGGTGAACCAGGTGAGCGCGGGGCCCTCGAGGGCGATGATGAAGGACTTCGCCATTGTGGCGTCGTCCCCCCCGGACGATGCGACGGCGACCTGGTAACTCATTATGTATTGAGCCGGGTCGGTGCTGCCGTTGTACTTGGGGTAGGTCCCAGCCCGGAAGTTAGCTGGCCACGGCGTCACTTGCAGGTGAGGCGCCAGGGGGCTTCGCTCATCGAGATAGTTGACCCCTGAAAGGGAATTAGGCTTACACCTAGTTCCTAAATAATTTTGGTGGTTGAATTGCCCAACACAAATATTGGACTAACTAGTTTGCTCTAGTACTCAAGTTATACAGGTGCAAAAGGTTCATACTTGCCAATAAAAAGACCAAGTTTTGGATTCAACAAAGGAGCAACGAGGCAACCGAGGGCACCTCTGGCTGGAGGCACCGGACTGTCCGGTGTGCACCGGACAGTGTCCGGTGCGCCCAGAGGACTCCAACTTCAACTCTTCGCTCTCGGGAATTCTCGGAAGCCGGCGCGGTATAATTCACCGGACTGTCCGGTGTGCACCGGACATGTCCGGTGCTCCAAGGAAGCGCGGTCTCCGGAACTCGCCAGCCTCGGGTTCGCGCGGCAGCCGCTCCGCTAAAATTCACCGGACTGTCCGGTGTGCACCGGACTGTCCGGTGTAACTGCGGAGCAACGGCTACTTCGGCGCCAACGGTCGACTCTGACAGTAAACAGTACACGCGGCAGAGTCAGAGCAGAGGATCAGAGAGTCACCGGACTGTCCGGTGTGCACCGGACTGTCCGGTGCCGCATGAGGACAAAGCCTCCAACGGTCGACCAGCTCTATCCCCAACGGCTATTTGGTGACGTGGCTGTCGCACCGGACATGTCCGGTGTGCACCGGACTGTCCGGTGCACCATCGAACAGACAGCCTTCACCAACGGCTAGATTTTGGTTGGTGACTATAAATACCACCCCAACCGGCCACTTCAAGGTGTGGGAGCCCAAGTAACATTCCAAGTCATTTAGTTGACATACTCAAGCCCTCCCAACCACATATATTCATTGATCCATCCTATACACAAGATTTAGACCACTACAACCAACACAAGTGCCACAAAATAGAGAGCAAGCAAAAGAGAGCTACTCATTTGAGTTTAGCACTAGTGCCTTGTGAGATTCATTGAGAGATAGTGTGTGCTTCATCTTTGTGTTCATTTGCGCGTGGAGTTTTGACTCCCATTCGCACTTCCTCCAAAGTTTTGGAGGCTTGTAAAAGCTAGCAAGAGACACCAAAGATTGTGGTGATCCTTGTGGGATCAAGAGTGATCCTTGAGAAGAAGAAGAGCTCGCCGATCCTTGTGTGATCGGGGGAGAGAGGGAAAGGGTTGAAAAAGACCCGTCCTTAAGTGGACTCCTCAACGGGGACTAGGCCTTCGAGGGCCGAACCTCGGTAAAACAAATCACCCGTGTCCATTGTGTTTATTGCTTGTGATTTGCTCGTTTTCCCTTGCTCTAAGCTTTCTTGCACCTTTATTTACTAATATCATTTGGTGTTGCTTCAAGTATAATTTCCCATTTAGTAAAGCAACACGTTGCAAGAAAGAACTTGTCCTAGTGCTCTTCTCATCTAAGGCTTCTTGCTTTGTTATTCTATAACTTACTAATTGTATCTATTTATCACTTCCGCATTATTTAGCAATATTCTCTTCAAGCAAGAACTTAGTTTATATTCTCCGATATTTGTATATCTTGTTCTAACCTCTAATCAAGGGATCTAGTTGGGGGATAAAGTTTTAATTTTCAGGTTTCGCCTATTCACCCCCCCTCTAGGCGACTTTCAATTGGTATCAGAGCTAGGCACTTCATCTTGAGTCTAACAACTCGAAGTGATGGCTCGTAGAAGATCCCAAAAGAACAAGAAGACTCCTCCATCGAACGTAACTCAAAAAGAGGTAACTCTTGAAATATTACTTGATGATTGTTCTAATTATGATTCATGGTCTACTAGTGTGATAAATGCCTTTAGAACCATAGATCCACGATTAGAACAAATTATAGACAAGAGTATTTTTTCCTCTAATTTCAATGGAAAAATTAATTCCGAGGAGGATCAAAGATGTTATCGCTTAAACTATCTAGCTTTTGACATCTTAACTAATTCTCTTAGTAGAGAAGATTATCATGCCTTCATATCAAACTATGACGAATCTTTCTATGATGCGCATGATATTTGGACTAGAATTAAAAACAAATTTGATGAGTCCAAACATGATAGTTCATTTGATGCTTCTACTTCCTTTAGTCTTTGTGATACTAACCCTTGCAAGGAAGAAGAAGAAAATGAACGGTGGAGACCAAACGATGAATCCACCTCTCCAAAAGGTTTGTCTTCCCATTTCGATTCCCACATGTGTTGTGTGGCTAATGCAAATGATAGCGGAAGCACAAATGAGGATGAGGAGGAAGAAAGAAGCCTTGTGCAACTCTACGCTCGCCTAAGCCAAGAAGATAAGGCGGTCATGCTCAAACTTCTAGAAAGAGCGAGAGAGCAAAGCGAAGCTCGTCAAAGGCTAGAAGATGTTCTCTCCATGAAAATGCTACACTTTGACGAGTTGACTAAGGAACATGAGGAGCTAAAGTGCTCTCATGTTGATTTGGTCCAAAGGTATGAAACTGTTTCAATTGAGCATGATAACGCTTTACATTGTATTGCTCAATTAGTAAATAGGAATACCTTGCTTGAGGACCAAGTAGAAAAGCTAAAAGTTGAAAATCTAGCTTTTCAAGAAAAATATGATATGCTTCTATGTTCTCATGAAAATCTTATAGATGATCATATCATATTGAATTTGACTCATGAGGTTGTGATAGAAAATTTAAAATCCCAACAACCTCACTCATGCACATGTATTCAAATTGATACTATATTACCATGTGCTAATGCTTGTTGTCCGTCGACAAGCAAATCTTCCTTTGAGTTAGAATTTGCAGGAACTAATGATGATACATATCAAAAGCTCAAAGAAGAAAATGAGAGGCTAAAGAAGAGCTTGACACAACTAAAAGGGAAATGCATTGCCCAACCTTCTCAAGATAACCGTAATCACATGGTGAAGAAGCTTGAGACAGGAACAACCGTGGCATGCACTACATCCCTTGAAGAAAATGTCAAGGATTTGAGGATTGCCAAGAGGAAGAAACAAAAGATGAAATTCAACACCTCCTCCAAAAGCCTCAACCACGCCTCCACAAAAGGTAACATCCAAGGTAATGATCAAGCCACACTTCACATTAAAAGGTGTAGTGAATGCTTTGAAGAGGGGCACTTGATTAGGTCATATCCCTACATTAAAAATGGCTTGATTATCAACAAGGATGATAGACTATGTTTTAAATGCTCCAAGAAGGGACACTTGCTTAGATCTTGTCCCCATTTAAAACAAAAAGGCATAGGGTTAGAAAAGAAAGTTTTTACTAACCATGTAGCAAGCAACAAACAAAGAAAGAAGAAAACTTCAAAACTTGAAAAACGCCTTTGCTACACATGCCGAAAGAAGGGACATCAATGCAAGGATTGTCCCATAAGTAAATCTTCCACTTCTAGCTTGTCAATTACTTCTCATGTAACTAGGCAACCCAAAATTGCAACTTGTGCTAGAAAGGTAATGAGTTTACCTAATGCTAACACAAAGGACTTTTGGGTTCCTAGATCTTTGTTGACTAACCGTAATGGACCCATCAAGCGATGGGTACCAAAATATGCTTGACAAGCTTTGTAGGGGAAGGAGATGATATGAAGCCTTGGTGTGCTTGAAAGAGTCCACTCAAGCTATCAATCGTCAATGATCTACATACATGATTGACCCAAGGTTATTTTTCAAATTGTTATATCTTAAACTCATATCATCTCGAGGAAGATATTATATGTTGTAGGAAGTGAAGAGATATCATGTGCAAAAATCAAGGCCTACAACATGGAGGAAAGTCAAAGGATGGTAACTTCTATGCTTTAAGTGCAAGTATTTTAGAATATCATTTCTTATGTGTCTTATGTAGTCACATAGAAAAATTGAAACACCTCAAATGTCTTTTGATATTACCATTCTTTGAAGAATTTTCTCTCATATGGTAGATTGCACATTCATCATTTCATTCTATAGTAATCTACATGCTTTAATTTATTGCTAGTATGTCATGGCATATCCTTTCTCTAATTATCTTGTTATTGCCATGATATAGAGAGATATTTCATGTTCTTAAAAGAATAAGGTGTCATGTAAGGAATTCAAATCCTTAGGACACTTGTAAAAGGAAAAACTCTCTCTATAACTAGAATAGTGAGACTAATGATTTTTATCTAAGTAACCCAAATAGTCTCACTTGTAGAGAATAAGTTTCTCTTTGAAAGCGTGTAATCTAACATGAAAAGAAAAATCAATCCAAATGTTTATGATGTATTTTTACTTGCTCAAATTGGATTTGATTCTTTCACATTTATCGTTTTCCACATCATGAATTAGATTTATTCCCATAATCTTAAAGGATTATTTATGCTTGTTTTATGAGTTAAAATTAAGCATAACATCATCTATGGATAATCTAGTTCATGCTATGAAGTTTCCATGTTTTAGTAATCTAGCTTCCCATTCCTTATCAAAATGATTACAAAAATGGAAACTAGTGCTTGTGTTGCTACTAACATTTCTCTTGAGTTCAATTATGAAAATCTACAAGAAAGAAAGAGCACAAGCCTCATGGGTTGATCTTCACCCAAAGGAAGAAAGGTAAAAGCAAAGGTATGGAACTCATCTTCTTAAGTTTGGTTCCCATCTCAATGGGTATTTAATCTAAATTATCATATTCTACCCTTGTGAGGAATAGATTCTTTATTGGACCTAAAATAACTAAGTGTGCATTCAATATCATATTCATAAATGCGTTTGTCCATTAGAATCTAATTCATGCCTTTGCTATATCCATTCTCATATTGATGCACTTCTAAGTCATGATAATAAAGTTCAATATGAAGAAGTAAATTTCTATGAGTGAGAAAATTGCTTAATAGTGCATGTTCCTCTTTTTAAATAAAAGTGCACTAATGTTAAGGATTTTACTTCATGTCTGTATGACTTATGGATGATGAATTATGCTTATTTCCTATCTAAAAGAAATCATCCATCACTATATACTCCCTTGTATTACTAACATCCTTCTTGAGTATTTTCAATAAGTTTGAAAAGAAAAAGAAGCCACTGCAAAGGGAGGACTCTCAAATGAAAGAGGAGAACATCAAGAACAACACCACCTACTTCTACAAAACATGGTGTGGTTGTGAGTATTCTAAATACTTTCATTATGAGAATACTAGGCTTAAGTTGTTTATTGCAAAATTTAATAAGCCTTGATCAAGATGTATAATGCTTCTCTCTATTTGTCCTTAAAGTGAATGCATCCATTCAATTCATTCAAATACTTGATGCATATCTTTAGGGGGAGCCTCTTTTTATATCTTGATTATGTTAAGACTATTGCTTTATCTTAGAAATTTCATATAGTCTCTTGCATGAGAATGAGCTTCTCATGAAGTATTTGTTGGATTCTCCTATCCTAAGCTTAATTGATAATCTAATGCGTATGTTGTTCTTTTGACCACATGTGTTATTTGTTTGATCAATTGAATGACTTTCATTAACAACCATGCCTCTTAGTGCCTCATATTCTATCAATCAATATCTCTTGATATGCACTAAGTTAAAAGGAGAATTCATGATACTTTTATGCAACTTGTGATCCTTTTTGATATGTGCTAACAATAACTTGAAAAGATCACTAGTTGTAGAACTCTCTCTTGTGCAAAATATTTCCATATATTGTCAATAAGTATAGGTCTTAAGCATCTAAGACTAAGGACAATGCACAATGAAGAGAGTATTCCCATGTAAAGGTACAAAAAGGTAAAACCATCTTCTTTCATTTAAACTTGTACCTAAATCTTCCTTTTCTATATATTCTTTGCATATCTTGTATAAAAGGAAGAGAAAGCATGTCCATGCATATCCCTGCTTCATACCTAGTTTAATTTCCCAAAATTCATTCCTGCTTAGTGCATCTTTGTTGAAACTAGATGAAGTGATTTAATTGTCAAAGAGCTTAAAGCTTAACCTTGTGACGAGGATAAGCTGCCTTTGTTCCAAAGGTGGATGGTCCTTAAGCCTCTTTGAAATCCTAAGGGAAAATGCTTGAAATGTTTACAACATGCTTTCATAAGTGCATAAACTGTCATGAGCATCTCACTTATAATATGACACAATGCACTTCACTTTTTGTATAATATAGATATGTTCTCATTAACCTAATTATGTGCATTTGGCATTTAAGGCCAAAAATATGTGTTCCTCTCCTTGCACATACTCAGGGGGAGCAATCTATGTTATATAGAACTATGATCATGCTTAATTTGATATATCCTTTTGTTCATGTCTCTTTGATATATGCTATGACTAATGTGTTTTCAAGTATATTTCAAACCAAGTCATAAGTATATTGAAAGGGAATTGGAGTCTTCGGCGAAGAAAAATGCTTCCACTCCACTCTACTCCTCATCCTTCGCCGTCGCTTCGCATCATCTCTCCAACTTTGGTATAATCTTCACTCATTCATTTCATGACCAAAGGGGGAGTAAGTACTTCTAAGGGCTTATGTCTCACTCAAAGTATCCGTTTTTGGCGATTCATGCCAAAGGGGGAGAAAGTATGAGCCCAAAGCAAAAGGACCGCACCACCACCCTAATTTTAAAAAAAATTTTGATGATTTTCAATTGGTAAATTTCAAATTGGTATCTCTTTGTGTTCTAAAGGGGGAGCAAGTAGTATTTTCAAAATTGATGTCTTCAAACCCTCTTGAACACTAAGAGGAGAATTTATTTGAGGGGGAGTTTTGTTTAGTCAAAGGAAAAGCATTTCAAACAAAAGGAGAAAATTTCAAATATTGAAAATGCTTCTCAAAATCTTATTCATTTACCTTTGACTATCTTGCAAAAGGACTTTGAAAAGAATTTACAAAAGAATTTGCAAAAACAAAACATGTGGTGCAAATGTGGTCCAATATGTTAAAAATAAAGAAACAATCCATGCATATCTAGTCAATATTTATATTGGCTCAATTCCAAGCAACCTTTGCACTTACATTATGCAACCTAGTTCAATTATGCACTTCTATATTTGCTTTGGTTTGTGTTGGCATCAATCACCAAAAAGGGGGAGATTGAAAGGGAATTAGGCTTACACCTAGTTCCTAAATAATTTTGGTGGTTGAATTGCCCAACACAAATATTGGACTAACTAGTTTGCTCTAGTACTCAAGTTATACAGGTGCAAAAGGTTCATACTTGCCAATAAAAAGACCAAGTTTTGGATTCAACAAAGGAGCAACGAGGCAACCGAGGGCACCTCTGGCTGGAGGCACCGGACTGTCCGGTGTGCACCGGACAGTGTCCGGTGCGCCCAGAGGACTCCAACTTCAACTCTTCGCTCTCGGGAATTCTCGGAAGCCGGCGCGGTATAATTCACCGGACTGTCCGGTGTGCACCGGACATGTCCGGTGCTCCAAGGAAGCGCGGTCTCCGGAACTCGCCAGCCTCGGGTTCGCGCGGCAGCCGCTCCGCTAAAATTCACCGGACTGTCCGGTGTGCACCGGACTGTCCGGTGTAACTGCGGAGCAACGGCTACTTCGGCGCCAACGGTCGACTCTGACAGTAAACAGTACACGCGGCAGAGTCAGAGCAGAGGATCAGAGAGTCACCGGACTGTCCGGTGTGCACCGGACTGTCCGGTGCCGCATGAGGACAAAGCCTCCAACGGTCGACCAGCTCTATCCCCAACGGCTATTTGGTGACGTGGCTGTCGCACCGGACATGTCCGGTGTGCACCGGACTGTCCGGTGCACCATCGAACAGACAGCCTTCACCAACGGCTAGATTTTGGTTGGTGACTATAAATACCACCCCAACCGGCCACTTCAAGGTGTGGGAGCCCAAGTAACATTCCAAGTCATTTAGTTGACATACTCAAGCCCTCCCAACCACATATATTCATTGATCCATCCTATACACAAGATTTAGACCACTACAACCAACACAAGTGCCACAAAATAGAGAGCAAGCAAAAGAGAGCTACTCATTTGAGTTTAGCACTAGTGCCTTGTGAGATTCATTGAGAGATAGTGTGTGCTTCATCTTTGTGTTCATTTGCGCGTGGAGTTTTGACTCCCATTCGCACTTCCTCCAAAGTTTTGGAGGCTTGTAAAAGCTAGCAAGAGACACCAAAGATTGTGGTGATCCTTGTGGGATCAAGAGTGATCCTTGAGAAGAAGAAGAGCTCGCCGATCCTTGTGTGATCGGGGGAGAGAGGGAAAGGGTTGAAAAAGACCCGTCCTTAAGTGGACTCCTCAACGGGGACTAGGCCTTCGAGGGCCGAACCTCGGTAAAACAAATCACCCGTGTCCATTGTGTTTATTGCTTGTGATTTGCTCGTTTTCCCTTGCTCTAAGCTTTCTTGCACCTTTATTTACTAATATCATTTGGTGTTGCTTCAAGTATAATTTCCCATTTAGTAAAGCAACACGTTGCAAGAAAGAACTTGTCCTAGTGCTCTTCTCATCTAAGGCTTCTTGCTTTGTTATTCTATAACTTACTAATTGTATCTATTTATCACTTCCGCATTATTTAGCAATATTCTCTTCAAGCAAGAACTTAGTTTATATTCTCCGATATTTGTATATCTTGTTCTAACCTCTAATCAAGGGATCTAGTTGGGGGATAAAGTTTTAATTTTCAGGTTTCGCCTATTCACCCCCCCTCTAGGCGACTTTCAACCCCTTGGAATGGCGCGGCGTGCTGGAAAGTGAAGTCGCGCTGGGGGAAACGCGGGTCCTCCGGTTGCGCGCGGTGTTGCAGGGGTGGCCCATGCTGCAGGCCGGGGTGGCCTTCGCGCGTGTCTTCGTTTTGTGCGCGCTGCTGGAGGGATGACTCGTGCCGCGGGCTGAGGTGGCCTTCGCGCTGCATCAGCGCGATCTCCCGCTCGAGTTCCTGGGCCTTGTGCTCTTCGTCGCGTATCATCTGCCGCACCTTGGCAAGTGCGGACACACGCTGGCGCTTGGCCTCCAGTATCTCCTTCTGCCTCTGGAGGTTGCGGTTCTTGAGGCGCAGGGCGCGCAGCTGTAGCTGTTCTTCTGCTGAGATGCCGAGGACCTCACCGTCCTCGGCGAGATCCGCGCCCTCCGGTGGAGCGATGTCTGAGGGAGGTGCGAAGCCTGAGGGTTGTCCCTCAGGGTCGCAGGTGCGGAGGGTGTCGTCTTCAGTGGCCTCTTGGTGGGTGGATTGGGTGAGGGCGAGGGCCTTGCCCTTTCTTGCGGCGAGCAGTGCTGCCTTCGCAGCCTCGTCAGCCTTCGGGTTAGCTCTCTTGGGTGCCATCGCGGGTGGTTGTCTCGTAGCACGAACGGTGGGCGTCAAATGTTGGCACTGTCTCTCGACAGCAAGGAGATCCAACACGAGTGAATGGAGATGGCAACAGGGCACTCGCGCGTGATGGCAAAAGCTCTGTTAATCTGGCCTCTCACGGGCACTGTGCGGGGGTATTTATAGGTATCCGAGTGCACGGCGCCTTGCGTTAAGGACGCATGTGCCCTCAGGTACCTAGTTTATCCCCAGAATATTCCCATAAAGCGGGGTTACAAGCTGTAATTACAAGTACGCCTTTACAAATTAGGCCCGTAACCCAACCGCGGCCACGCAGGGCCCGTTACAATGGGCCCGACCTCATGTGGGCCTCGGAGCTGACCGAGGCCGCGCCGTAGGGAGGCGTTGCCGCAGGCCTTCGTCTGGTGCCGAATCGAGCGAAGGGTCTCCATGTTGTCCCTGGTGTCGATCAAGCGAAGGGTGTCCCTGCCTGCTTTGCCTGTCAGGGCAGGGGCTAAGCGGTGGAGACTTCGGGCGAAGGGTGGCGTTTCTGCCTTCGCTCCAACAATAATGTATGGATACATCGTTTTTGTATGCAGGATTTCTTCAGATGCGATGCTGGATACGAGGCTAGGGCGGATGTGGTGGCCACCACGAGCTGTAAGAAGCTCGTCGTGGACATGCACTATAAGGCCCGCATCCAGGCCATCATCACCTACCACGGCTCCGTCCTTGGGGAGAAGGTGACCAAAACTCAAGCCCGAACCATGTCGTTGACCAGGGAGCAGTACCTGCAGGTAAAGTCATGCATGTTTGGTACCAGTACTCCATACATGAATTTTATTTTATCTTCTGATATGCACTTTACGTGTTTACTTTGCAGATGATTCCACATTAGTGCGCCGCACATCCTCTGTGCTGGGAGCAGATGGTGGATAGGTGGTGTTCGGCTGAGTGGGACGAGGCGCACACAGCTAGCCGGGAACGACGTTTGATGATGCAAGGCCCCTCCCACCACCAAGGCAGCCGGAGCCTGGGCCAATATGCCGAAGCATGGGTACGCCACCTTTTTTATTTAGATATATAGCACTAAGTTAGATATTATTTCTAACTATCTCGTTGGTTTTCGTTGCAGTCGGCGTCACATGGTGGCAGGCCTTGCTCCACCTTCTCGGCCTATGCTATGGCCCATAAGGGTAAGGCGACGTCCGACGTCACCTACAACCCGGATGACGGGCCCGAGGCCTACACTAACCCCGCCGTCTACAGCCGCCTCCATGACTACACCGCCATGGCGCAGGAGGTCCATGGCCTAGACTATGATCCGAGCACCGAGCCGATCGACGCCGATGTGCTCATGAGGGTCGGAGGAGGCAAGAGACATGGGCGGTACTGGATTGCCGACGGGGCAATCGACTCGTCCTCCACTCCCACTCTGTCTCAGGTGAGAGCAAGGAGCACGGGCTCGAGTCCAGCCATACGACCTCGACACGACAGCTCACAGCATCACATACAGCAACTCGAGGTTAGTGCTTCTGTAACTCGTCCTTTCTTGAGTTATATACCTTCTCTTTGAGTTACTATAACGTTGGCTTGTAATATTACAGACCCAACTAGAAGAAGAGAGGAGGGAACGTCAAGAGATGGAGGCGAGGATAATGGCGGAGCGGGCGGCGGCTGATCAGAGGATGGCAGAGATGTTCCAGTACATGCAGAGCCTTGGCGCCGCACAGGGCATCCCTCCGCCACCTCCATTGTTCCCTCCAGTTGACCCTACTCTCTTCCACACTCCTGTGAGTATCAAAAGTGTAGTTAGATGTTTGTAATGCATCTGGTATAACACATGCAATCTCTTCTCTGTGCAGGGCCAATCTGGGGCGGCATCCAACAACCCTCCGGAAGGGTTCAGCCCAACGCAGCCCCGGTCAAACCGCCCACCTCCATGAGTGTTGTGTTTTCATTGTTTTAGACTTCAGAACTTATGTATAATACTTATGTCTGTGTTTGATACTTATGTGAGAGCTTGCGACGTTTGAGACTTATGTTTGTGTTTAATACTTGTGTTGAACACTTATGTTTGTGATGGATATTTATGTTTGTGGTGACGGTTTTATGTTTGTGTTGGCTATTTATGTCTGTGATGATATCTGTGATGTATATATGTGATATATATGTGATATCTTCTGTTTGTGTGGATGGAATACAAAAAACAAATTAAAAAGGTATATACTGGTCACTTTGCCGAGTGTTACACTCGGCAAAGAGGCTCTTTGCCAAGTGTCCGGGTCATAACACTCGGCAAAGAGCATAGACCTGGGCACCGGCTTAGGTTCTTTGCCGAGTGTTATGTCCCTGGCACTCGGCAAAGAGGTCGGCTTTGCCGAGTGCCATCTGGGACACTCGGCAAAGAACCTGACATGGGGACCCTCCCTGGTGGGTTCTTTGCCGAGTGTCCCAAGTGGCACTCGGCAAAGATGGATTCTTTGCCGAGTGCTGCACGGAAGACACTCGGCAAAGCTAACTTCTTTGCCGAGTGTCACAAGCGTCTCCGTCACCCGACGCCGTAACGGCCGCTTTTCTTTGCCGAGTGCTCTCTGGCACTCGGCAAAGATCTTTGCCGAGTGCCCGAGAAAAAGCTCTCGGCAAAGAAGGCTTTGCCGATGCACTGTTCACCGAGCCTTCTTTGCCGAGTGTAACACTCGGCAAAGCTTTTGCCGAGTGTTTTGAAGGCTTCGCCGAGTGAGCACTCGGCAAAGCGATTGATTCCGGTAGTGGCCGTCTTTTTTTCGTCGCTGCAGCTCGTCATCGTCGCCGGTGCTCTTTTGGTGCTGCCCCTCTCCTCTCTTTTAGTGACCGTGGCCGGTGTCTCAAGTCGTACTGGTCTGGTAGATTTGCTGTTGCCAGGTGTGTGGTTTTATGCAAAAACTCTGTTAATATGATTCAGATGTCTTGAGATGGGCATGATCTGTTTCAATTCCAAACAGAAATTATATTATATTTATCTTTACAGACAAACGACAGTCATGGTCCATTATTTTTTTCTTCTGTTGCCTGAGAGACTCCCCCAAAGATGATGACAGTAGCTCTAACAAGTCTGCTTGTACGTTGCACGCTTGATGGCTGCTTGAATGGAATAAGATCAGAATTTCCCGTTTCATCTTTCAAAGTTCACAAGTATATTTTACAAACAGAACCGACATGTCTAATTACGGCTGCAGGTGCCGTATGAATTTCCAGCTTGAAGATTTCTGTCAAGTGCATCTGACAGACAGAGACATTTCTCTGATAGATGAATTAAGCAGTAGCAAGGCACGACCACAACTCACTCCATTGCTCAATGCGATGCAGCGTTCCCACATTCCAGAGGTTAAAAAAGTGAGAATCAAATCCAAACAAAAGGAAGAGCAAATCATCACATAGTAGATCAAAACCAAAATCAGGAGTTCAGGACAGGGCAGCATCCTCAGCTGATGAGCAGCAGAACAATATTGCTATCGTGATGTTTGCAGACTATTCCAGTCCATAAAACAAAATGCTTTTTCCAATGTTCGTCATCAAAGTTAAACATGGGATCACCATGACCAGAGGCAACCTCCATCGATCCACAAAGCAAAATCAAGAACCACACCAAGGCTTAACGGCGACTGACCGTCACTGCGAGGCCGATGTGGATGACGGTGATGCGCCGGCGCTGCTGCTGCTTTCAGTGGACGGGGAGTAGAGGAACTTCTTCGCGTTGCCCACGTGCACGCAGGTCAGCTTCACGACATTTCTCCCCGTCATCCATTTCAGCAGGATCTTCATGTGCGTCTTGCTGTTCAGGCCAGCGATGCCAGCATCCTGTGGTACAAATACGCCAGGGTCAGTGTACAGCTCTGGACAAGGCAGCAAGCAGGGTAAATTTCATTTTCGGGTTCAGATACTATACATTCTTCTGTAGCTAAAGCTAACCTGAATCAGGCCTTAGTGGGTAACAATGACAGTTTCAGAACCATCGGCAGGCGCTTATATATAACTGGAGGTAAAACGATCATGTATACATGCTACAGACTGCAACCCAAGCCTGTCAAATCTCATGGAAGAGTTATTTGCCACTCTGCCTGTCTGATTGACTGATTAGGTACCTAAATTCATACACTGTGAAGAAAGTAATCCCGATTTCGGTTCCTTAGCAACGTGATCGTATAGCAGAATGTGCGTATGATTACAGAGACGAGATGATCCCATTTAATCTCAAGTTCACAGAGTTAAAAAAAAATAGACACCCTTGTGGGGGTCCAAGCATATTGAGCAAAGGTACCGTGGATTGAAGATTTGGAACAGAAGGGAAACGTTGCAATTGCAAAGGTACCAGATACCACAACAAATAGCTGTTGGGATGGGGCTACGATTGAATCCATCTTTCGTGGTATTCCATAAGACAGTGCCTAGTTTATCTTACTACCACTACTGGTACGCAAAAAGGCATTAGGCTGCTTTTCTGATGTTGTAGCAGAGTGATTTGAATATTTTATACAGGTTTGTAGGGGCAGTAGCGTGTTTATCGTTGTACCTTGGCGTGGTTCCAGGTGTTGCCGACGGTGAGGGGCCCATGGTCGGAGAGGATCTGGAGGAGTCGGCCGGAAATGGCGACGGCCTCCTCCTTGGGAACCTTGGGGTTGATCCGCCTCACGTCCACGGACCGCTTCCTAGAGAAGTGCCGCCGCAACACCTCCCACGCCACCCCCGGGAACCCACCGCCCCCGCCCCCGCCGCCGCTGCCTCGGAGGAACTGCATCACGCCGCTGACGCCTGGGTCGCTGGGGTTCAGTGTAAAGCCCTCTTCCTCCTCACCTCCTGGGAGTGGGCTAGAGGAGAAAATGCTGCCCATTTGGGCCCAACAGGCCCAGCCCAACAATTGCTGACTCGGGCTCGGCCAGCTGGTCCATTCGCCGCCCAGCCCTCACAGACTCGTCTCGTCGTCGGCCACTCCCGTCCGCTCCATCCAACCACCTCATCCCTCTCCGCCACGGGCCGCGGCCGACCGCCGGCTCCGTGGCCTTGACACCAGTTGACGAGGAGCATCTCTACTCTACAGGTCAGGTCAGCACCCCCGCTTCCTTCTCACGCTTCTCCTGCCTGTCGAGTCCACTTGCCTTGCCCTGGCCGGCTCAGACCACGGGATCTATTGTCCTATGTTACGTCGGCCGCGGAAGGAATATTTGAAACGTTGTCGGAATTTTTTTTTTGTTCTAATTTTGCAGCGCAAATCGGCAGATGCTTGGTCAATATCGGGCGGCGGCATATGTCAACTCTCCCCTTATGCGATGGAACTGCCAACTCGCCGTGCTGGTCGGAGTGCTCTGGATCGAGGCTTGCTGCTGCGCGCCGTGTTGGGAGGGAAGCTGCCGTCTCCTGCCGCTGGGAGAAGCCGGGGACCCTCTGTTTGCTGAGGGCAAAATCTCCTTCCTTGCGCAGGCATTCGAGGTTTGTTTGCGTAACTGAAACTGTTAGCAGCAGCATGTGGATGTGATGTACTGATCCATCAGTGTGTTTGATGCATGTTTCATGGGAGGGGAGTCCTAGCAATCGGTCTCATTCATTCATCATCCGCTGGTGAAAAGCTATGTGGTTCATATACACCATACCGCCCAACTGAGTTTCAAAGTCCAGCGGTATTTCTTATAGTCTAGAGAATGCATATAAGCATGGTGTTTTCTGATCAGGAACCAAATCGAGTGTTCCGAAGTCTGTGCATTGCTCGATGCGTGCACATATGCATATTGTTTTCACAGTAGCTTATTTGTTTGTTACATCTGTAGTTGCACACCTTCACTAGAAAAATTTAGAACTAGAATCCCAGTAAATGCGCAATTTCAGTCAGTCCATCAGTGTACTGATCCATCAGTGTGTTTGATGCATGTTTCATGGGAGGGGAGTCCTAGCAATCGGTCTCATTCATTCATCATCCGCTGGTGAAAAGCTATGTGGTTCATATACACCATACCGCGCAACTGAGTTTCAAAGTCCAGCGGTATTTCTTATAGTATAGAGAATGCATATAAGCATGGTGTTTTCTGATCAGGAACCAAATCGAGTAAGTTCCGAAGTCTGTGCATAGCTCGATTCGTGCACATATGCATATTGTTTTCACAGTAGCTTATTTGTTTGTTACATCTGTAGTTGCACACCTTCACTAGAAAAATTCAGAACTAGAATCCCAGTAAATGCGCAATTTCGGTCAGTCCACTGTTAATTGTATGATTTGAGCAGTGGTCGTCGTCCATTCTTAACTAAGTCCTCTAATTTTCTCCTGTTATGTGTGTTCCATTTATTTATGTAGGAAGGTGCAGTGGGCCATCAGAACCATGTCCGACGACAGCGGTGACCAATCTGGCAACAGCACTCGCCTCTTCAGCGCGATCCGTTCATTCTGGAACCAGTTGTCTGCCAAGCTGAAGAAAGCAAGGAGAGGGTTGGCAGTGAAGATCCTATTCTTTCTGATCGGGTTCTACTGCGCTACCGCGTTCGCTACCGTCATCGGGCAAACGGGTGACTGGGACATATTGTCGGCCGGACTTGCTGTTGCCATCGTGGAGGTTATCGGTGCGCTGATGTATAGGGCCTCCTTTGCATTCCTCGGTAGGATGGGGAACATGATTACCGTGTTTAATTACTGGAAAGCTGGGCTTACACTTGGGCTGTTCTTGGACTCTTTCAAGTATGAAGTGGATGAATTTCTTGAATCGTGTAACCCATTCAACTTTCAGATTAATATATTTACTGGATTTTGTTGGTGAATTCTCGTCCAGGTCCTGTTACTATTTCTACCGATGGGAAATGTTGGTGTACCCAACATGTAGCATTCCTATCATGTCTGTTTTTTGTTTCCTTCCATGTGACCTTTGAGTTCTCTACCACTGATTTTTAAAAAGAAGAAGAAAAAAGGGCATGGCTGATGAGTTTTTCACTCGCTGCATGACAGTTCTGTGTGAGAAGCTACAGCCTAAAACTAAAACAGACCAGCGTTTTGTTTGTTCGCACTGCTATGCTAACGGAGAATATGCTTGCACCAACAGGAATAGAATGAACAAACTAATCAGCTGTTAACGACACTCTGTATCACCGGCAATGTGTTAGAAGGACAATCGTGTGCAGATTGCAAAATAATGAAATGAATGGATGGCTGGTGAAACCACCCTCTTGCCGAACGCCAAAGCATGACTGACACTGACGATGTGCATGCACCATATACTCTGTATCACCAGGCGACGGGGACGGGGGAGGACGAGAGTAAGAGCAGCAGCAGCTTCGCTTCCAAGGTGCTGGCTTGCCTCCTCCCTGTGTCCATTCTCTGATGATGCGTGCGTACAAAAAAACAAATTTCAGCAGCAAACCATTGCGAATTCAAGCGAGTACGAACACAAAACAGGATGGATAAGTAGAAAGTTACTGAAAAACAATCGATGTGGTTCAACTTAGGAATTACATTGTTGTTACAAGTGATGTGACAAAGGAAGTCCCAGAGCAACAATCCTCTCGAGTAGCGTGCAGTACAAATGTACAATACATACCAGGGCCACTTCTACATGTGGGCCACCAGGTCCTTTCTAAAATAAAATGGTATCCTAGTCCTAATGTAAACAGACAATGCTACTATGTTCAACTGGGAAATGCAACAATCACTGTCCTCAGATCAAGAGGAGGCAACTGGGATTGGTCTCACGGCACCCTGTATGCGGCGGAACGCAGTCTTGATCCGTTCCTTCAGTGTAGCATTCTCACATTCCACATCGCCACTCCTCCCGTCCAAGTGTGCCACATTTCCATCCACAGATATGACAAGTCTCCCTTCCTCCGCAACTTTAACATCACCGAAAAGTGACGCCATAAGAGCATACACCACCTTTTGAGCCGTCTCCTCTTTGGTCTTCACTGCTCCTTCCACCGGAACAACTTTGGGACCTTCACGACCGACGTTCAAGATCATAGCCACCACAGAATCAGACACCATATCGCTGATGGGGTCGGACGGCCACTGCAGCGTGACATAGCTTTCTGAATCCAGGCGAACCGTCACTCTTCCGTGCACAATCAGCGCTGGAACATCGGATTCTTCCGTCGCTGGCTCCACGCTCTCGTATATCTGCTCCAGTCTGTACCTTATGACTTCAAAGGAACCACAGTAAGGTACCGCGATGCGCTGCATGATGTTAGCTGTAGATAACTGCGTGAACACACGGAGATCTTCAGGAGCCATGATCTGGTATGTGAATCCCTTCTTCACGAGTAGGCCACCGGAAGACTCTCCAGCTTCTGGTACCTTTTCTGCCAGCCTGCCGATAGTCTTGGCCATTTTCTCACAGGTGAAATACATCTCCACTGACTGGCAGTTCTTGGGAGACACGATTTTCGTATTTGTGCCATCGAACTGAGTAATAAGTTTCTGCTTAAGCCTCGACATTTCATTCGCTTCTCCATGCACGAGAATAATATTTGGAGGCCCAAGTTCGTCCAGAAAGTTGCTTGTCTGAGGGAAATCAGCATGAGCTGAAAACGAGATATAGTGGACCGACATATGAAGAGGAGCAGTGAGGCCATTAGCTAGCGCCACTTCTCTTGGCTCGTTGATAATGGTCTTCGCAAGGGTCCCCTCCACAACGTAACCTGGAATAACACATGCGTTCCTCTTATCTGTGCACCACTTATCAAAAAGCTGCCTGGAGAGACCACTCTGGAGGCCACTTGGACTAGCCATCACCACTGATGGACCCACATCGTGGAAGTTATCGATGCTATTCAAGGACTCGATGTGCTTGAAATGGAATGGGTTGGATTGCGCAAACTGGTTCCTTATCCTTTCATTCATGGAGTTTATGTATGTCTGGTAGACAGCCATGCACCTCTTGGCAAGAGGGGACGCATAATAGATAGGAATCTTATGGAGCTCTGGGTGTTTGGACCAATACTCATCGAGGATAAGTAACAGTTCTTGTGCTCTGCCCAGAGCAAATGCCGGGATAAGAACACGCCCCCCCTGTGAAACGGTATTGTGAATGACCTCAGTAAAGCGCTTCTCACGTACAATCCGGGGCTGATGTTGCTGTACGCCGTAAGTGGACTCGATAATGCAAATGTCTGGGGAGAACTGTGGGAGCTCAGCAGCTCGTAGGTGACGGTCTTCTTCACGGGAGTAGTCACCAGTGTAAAGAATGCGCACGCCAGCAATATCCACCATGAACATAGCGGCACCAAGTACATGGCCAGCAGTGTAGCACCAGAAGCGTATCCCATTAACTTCCAACGTCTGGTGGAAATCTATAACCTGCACAAGACAACTTTCAGATTAATAAAAATGTGCATTCCCTGAAAAAATAGTCTCTTTCAAACAAGATGAGCAGAATTCTGCATTTTCTTTAAAGTAGAAAAACACATGATGCTTAGGGGAGGAAACTAGCAGCTATTTTCACTAAGCAGCACATCATAAGCAGTACATGTTATTCATGGCTACATTTAAAAGGGGTAAGACAAATGGAATATCATTTCACTATGGAAAATCAAATATATGCTAGACATATAGGCAATATCTTCATCATCTTAAAGCACACTAGACACAACAGCTCCCCTGCCTAATAGATCTGTCCTAAATAAGAAGGATGTACTACCTCCGTTCCAAATTGGTACAGTAATAAGGATGTAATGTACCTCGATTTTATCCATGGAGCGAGCAATATCACTCTCATCAAACAGCATATCCTCCACGGACACCTTGCTGACTTTGACATAATCCGAGAGCAGCAGCTTGTAAATAGCCTTTGTGGCGTGAGTCATAAACACGCGGCCCTTAAACGTAGTCTGCAGAAATTACCGGCAAATTACAGCACCGCAACAACTATCACACAAGCAGCACCGATAGCACAAATGCGCAGGCATTACCTTCTCCAGGAAGTACGGCAGCGATGCGGCGTGGTCCAAGTGAAAGCTGTGATTTTTTTGATTCCGCGAATTAGGGCATGTCGAGAGGCAGGCGGAGGGTCGGTTCGAAAGAGTAAGGAGGTTACTGGGTGATGAGGAGGACGTCTATGGCGGACGGATCGATCTCGTCGAAGTAGGGCAGCGCCGCCATGCCGGTGTACGCCGGGTGGATACCGCAGTCGAACTAGCGGCATCACAGAGAGAGGAGCATTCGTCAGCTGCAGTAGTGGCGAATCGGAGAAGGGGAGGGGATGATGAATGAGGAATAAGGCGCTTACGAGGACGGTACGCCCCTTGAAGGTCATGTGGACGCACGAACGGCCGACTTCGCTGCCGGCGCCCAGCGGCGTGATGACCATCTGGTCTCCCTCCCGTCCGCTGGAGGCCGGGCGCTTCCCAGCCGGTGGCGCGCCGCTCGGCGCCGCGGCGGAGGCCGCCATGGAATTCCCTCTTCCTGAATCGGCGAAGGGGTTAGGGTTTTGTCCGTGGTGCGATGGCCCGGCGGCCGGCGGGCTCGGATACCAGACCGGGTCAGGAATTCAGGATTCTAGGCTCCAGCAGACAAACATGAATGCTAACCGAAAAACATATTTACATAAATTTCGCCGATTCAAACGACGCTAGGTAGAATTCCACGGCTGATTAGACAAAATTTATAGTCCACCATCTTTTTTCTGGGTATTTTTCTTTTTGAAAAAACAGATTATTAACATAATGATCCTCAAGGAGCGGTTGCATCCATTCCACGGTCATTTTCCTCAGTGCCACTACAAGTCTACAACTGCAGCCTTGCACTGGTTCATGAATCGTGAGCCCGCACATTCACAAGCTCCGGAGGTGTTTTGCTTCGTATTAAAAAGTCGGTTGTTTAGACTACTGCAGTTATAATCTATAAAAATAAAAATATTATAAAAATAAACGATATAAATTAAAGCCAAACAAATAGATAGACTAATGGCGCTCTGGTTCTGGATAGCTTCAAGGCTGAGGGGAACTTGAACTTTGTTGATGCTGAACACTTGTCGAACAAGTCTGTTGGCCAGGCTAACACCCTGGAAAGCTCTCTTATGGTCATGTTTGTTTCAGTTTTTTCTGACAAGGTTTTTGTCGGGTATCATAATTAGGGATACCCCCAACGCTCCTAATCATGGCTGGTAAACATCCTCAGACCAACTGATGGGTGCGGTTCAAGTCAAGGCTTCGTCTACCCAAGAGACGCGATCTCGCCTGAGCCTAGCCTCGGGCCGGAGCAGTAATCCCAGACAAGTTCACGCCTCGCCCGAGGGTCTCCTCAGGCAGCGGGCGCCCTCTCGGCTCTCCCGAAGCCCGGCTCGGGCAGGCTTCATTGTGAAGCAACCTTGGCCAGACCGCCTCACCAACCGACCGCTTCGTAGCCGCATTCAATGCAGGGGATGCCTGACGCCGTATCCTGACACATGCGCCTCAGTCGGCCAGGCCGAAGTGACCGCAGTCACTTTGCCCCTCTTCTTTACTGTACTGATATGACAGGAAAACAGTGCTGCTCGCCCTGCTCCGACTGCCATGTCAACCACCCAGGCAAAGACTGACAACAAGTCACGATCAACCACCGAGTTCGGCCTCGGGCGCAACAGGAAGCTCCGCCTCGTCCGACCTCAAGCTCCGGCCTCGGGAGGAGGTCTCCGCCTCGCCCGACCCCCGGACTCGGCCTCGACCTCGGTCTCGGGAGGAATCGCGTTCTCGCCCGACCCCGGCCTCGGCCTCGACAGAAGTCTCCGTCGTCTCGCCCGACCTTGGGCTCGGATCGACCGCGCCAACAGGGGATACATCATTACCCTATTCCTAACCTGCTCAGACTAGGAGGAACAAGACCGGTGTCCCATCTGGCTTACCCCGGCGATGGGTAATGATGGTGCCCCGCGTGCACCATGACGCCGGTGGCTCTCAGCCCCTTACGGCAGCAAGGAGACGTCAGCAGGACCTTTGCCGCACTGCCAGCTGTACTCCTACAGGACTCAAGCGCTTCTCCAACGGCCACGCTATCACGTGTACAGGGCTCGAACTCTCCCCCGATGGCCACGTTGGCATGTACACAAGCATAGGCGCTCCTTTGTCGGACACGTTAGCGCATAGCTACGCCCCCCGTTGTACGTCTGGACCCTCTCCTTGCGTCTATAAAAGGGAGGTCTAGGGCCACCCTGAGGGGGGTTCGCGCAAGGGAAGGAGCGGACGAACTCTCTCTCTCTCCCTCTCGCGACGCGCTTGTAACCCCTACTACGAGCGGCACCCCTGGTGCAGGATAATACAAGGCTTGCCCCACATCTTGTGTTCCATCCCGCGCCAACCCATCTGGGCAGGGGCACACAGCGATTTAACTGGTCGGTCCAAGGGACCCCCCCGGGTCCGAGACGCCGACAGTTGGCACGCCAGGTAGGGGCCTGCTGCGTGTTAACGAACATCTTCCCGTTGAGTTCCAGATGGGGAGTCTTCAGCAACCTCTTCAGCCCGGGACGGTGCTCCGCTTCCGGAGTCTCGAGTTCATGTCCCTCGACGGCAGCTATGACATGGTACTCCTCCCCCCGCGGCGTGACGACAACGACGGTCTCTGACTCGCCCGGCGGCGGCGAGCTCTACGACAACATCTCCCCGCGGCGGAAGAGGGGCGCTCCGGTCGTCCCCGCCACCCTCCTCGCCGGAGGAGGCGGAGACGAGGCAACCATGGCCACGCAGGAGGCGGCACCTTGTCGACTGTCGCACCAGAGCGAGTCGACGACGCCGGCACTCCCCTGGGGGACATGTCGGGCATTGTCCTCGCACCTGAGACGACGACGGGTATCACTTCCCCGCAACGTGTCAGCCCCAAGCGGACTGATGATGCCAGCACCCTCGCAAAGGACCTGATGGGCGTTACTCTCGTACCTGAGATGACGGTGTGCTCCGCCCCCGACGTGACTTCACCACCGTCCATCGCCCAAGAGGTACCATTTGTTTTCCATCTCGTACCTTTTCGGTTCAGCTTCGATCCACCTAGCGACCCCGCTGCGGTGAGCGCCTTCGTAAAGGCGTATCCAAACCTCCCGGGGTACCACATGTGGTCGACCTGGGACCGACTCACAGCCGTCTCAACCTTCAGACCGGCGGGTTCTGAGGAGGAGGACGACCCCGACTCCGGTTGGGATTTCTCTGGCCTCAATGACCTAGGTGCCATGCGGGACTTCATGTTCGCATGTGACCACTGCCTCTCCGGTTGTTCTGATGATGGCCATGACCTTGGCGACGAGGGTTACGGCCCAAGTCGCGAATGTTTCCACGTAGATCTAGGAGATCACAACGAAGGCAACCACCTCGGTATGCCAGAGGTTGACGATCCTCCTGGGCCCGCATCTCGCGTTGATATCCTGCGGGAGCTAGCTGTGGTCCCAGTCCCTGCGGGGGGTCAGGACACATAGCTCGAGCAAATCCGTGAGATGCAGGCCCGGGTCGACGGGGAAGCAGGCCGGCTTGTGCAGCTCCGACAGAACATCGAACAGGAGTGGGCAGGTCGAACACTCGTCAGAGAAGCCTGTCATCGGCCCCAAGACATCCGGCGCCGCATCGTCGACAATGCCAGGGCAGCGCTGCCCCCGGCCGTCAGCGGGTCCGGCCAGGACCTAGCTGCAGCGGCGATGCTACTTCGAGCCATGCCGGAGCCATCCACCATCGAGGGACGGCGTATCCAGGGCGAACTCAAGGATCTCCTGGAAGGCGCCGCGGTTCGACGAGCCAAGAGCTCCGCCTCCCGCAGGCGAGCTGACCCCTCGGAGCATCACGCGGTGTCCTCCCGACGCATTCGGAAAGCCTCGGTCCATCCCGAGCGCGCGCGGGACGAGGCGCCTGCCGCCCGGGAACGCCTCGGCAACGAGCACCACCATCCCGACCATCGAGCCCGCCTCGACGAGAAGGTGCGTCGAGGCTACCATCCCAGGCGTGGGGGACGCTACAACAGCGAGGAGGATCGCAGTCCTTCACCCGAACCACCCGGTCCGCGGGTCTTCAGCCGGGCCATACGATGAGCGCCGTTCCCTGCCCGTTTCCGAGCCCCAACTACCATCACCAAGTACTCGGGGGAGACGAGGCCGGAGCTGTGGCTCACGAACTCCCGACTGGCATGCCAGTTGGGAGGGGCGGATGATGACAACCTCATCATCCGTAATCTACCCCTTCTCCTCTCCGACGCTGCCTGAGCCTGGCTGGAGCATCTGCCTCCTGCGCAGATCTCCGACTGGGACGATCTGGTCAAAGCTTTCGCGGGAAACTTCCAAGGCACGTACGTGTGCCCTGGGAACTCGTGGGACCTCCGAAGCTGTCGTCAGCAGCCAGGGGAGTCCCTCCGAGAGTACATTCAGCGGTTTTCGAAGCAGCGCACCGAGCTGCCCAACGTTACTGACTCAAATGTCATTAGGGCTTTCCTCGTCGGCACCACTTGCCGAGACCTGGTGAGCAAACTGGGGCGCAAGACTCCCACCCGTGCGAGCGAACTGATGGACGTCGCCACCAAGTTCGCCTCGGGTCAAGAGGTGGTCGAAGCCATCTTCCGAAAGGACAAGCAGCCTCAGGGAGAGCCGAAGACAGACGCCCTCGAGGCGTCCGCCCAGCGAGGCACGAAGAAGAAGGCCAAAAACAAGTCGCAAGCGAAGCACGACGCCGCTGACGCGAATCTCATCGCTGCGGCCGAGCACAGGAACCCTCGGAAACCTCCTGGAGGGGCCGGCGCGTTTGAAAGGGAATTAGGCTTACACCTATTTCCTAATTGATTTTGGTGGTTGAATTACCCAACACAAATAATTGGACTAACTAGTTTGCTCTAGTGTATAAGTTCTACAGGTGCCAAAGGTTCACAATAAGCCAATAAAAAGACCAAGAAAAGGGTTCAATAAAGAGAGCAAGGGTCAACCGAAGGCTGCCCTGGTCTAGCGCACCGGACAGTGTCCGGTGCACCAGGAGACTCCAAGCTAAACTCTTCACCTTCGGGAAATCTCAGAGGCGCTTCGCTATAATTCACCGGACTGTCCGGTGCACCACCGGACAGTGTCCGGTGCTCCAGGGGAGAGCGACTCTGAACTCGCCAGCTTCGGGAATCCGCTCCGCTAAAATTCACCGGACTGTCCGGTGAGTCACCGGACAGTGTCTGGTGCACACCGGACTGTCCGGTGTGACAGCGGAGCAACGGCTAGTTCGCGCGCAACGGTCGACTGCAACGCATTAAATGCGTGCCTGCGCGCGCAGAGGAGCAGGGCACGCGCGTGTGGCACACCGGACAGCCTACAGGGCCTGTCCAGTGCACCACCGGACAGCCAGGCGGGCCCACAAGACAGAGCTCCAACGGTCGGAACCCTTCGGCCTGGTGACGTGGCTGGCGCACCGGACAGTGTCCGGTGGTGCACCGGACTGTCCGATGCGCCCGTCGAGTGCAGCCTTCGCCAACGGTCAAGTTTGGTAGTTAGGGCTATAAATACCACAACCACCCCCACATTCAATGGCATCCAAGTTTTCACCTTCCAACTACTTACAAGAGCTATATCATTCAATTCTAAACACACCAAAGAGATCAAATCCTCTCCCAACTCCACACAAAGCTTTAGTGATTAGAGAGAGTGATTTGTCGTGTTCATTTGAGCTCTTGCGCTTGGATCGCTTCTCTTCTTTCTCTCATTCTTTCTTGTGACCAATCTCAATTGTAATCAAGGCAAGAGACACCAATTGTGTGGTGGTCCTTGCGGGGAAGTTTTGGTTCCCGGTTGATTGAGAAGAGAAGCTCACTCGGTCTGAGGGACCGTTTGAGAGAGGGAAAGGGTTGAAAGAGACCCGGTCTTTGTGACCACCTCAACGAGGAGTAGGTTTGCAAGAACCGAACCTCGGTAAAACAAATCATCGTGTCTCACTCTTTATTTGCTCACGATTTGTTTTGCGCCCTCTCTCTCAGACTCATTTCTATTTCTAACGCTAACCCGGCTTGTAGTTGTGATTAAGTTTGTAAATTTCAGATTCGCCCTATTCACCCCCCTCTAGGCGACTTTTAATTGGTATCAGAGCCCGGTGCTTCATTAGAGCCTAACCGCTCGAAGTGATGTCGGGAGATCACGCCAAGAGGGAGATGGAGACCGGCGACAAGCCCACTACAAGCCACGGGAAGACTTCATCGGAAGAGTCCCGCAACAAGGGAAAGGGGAAGGAGAAGAAATCCTCTTCCCACAAGTCGCATCGGAGTGGCGGCAAGCACAAGAAGATGAGGAAAGTGGTCTACTACGAGACCGATACTTTATCACCTTCCACCTCCGGCTCCGACGCGCCGTCCGTAACTTCTAAGCGCCATGAGCGCAAGAAGTTTAGTAAGATCCCCCTATGCTATCCTCGCATTCCTAAACATACGCCTTTACTTTCCGTCTCATTAGGCAAACCACCAACGTTTGATGGTGAAGATTATGCTAGGTGGAGTGATATGATGCGATATCACCTAACCTCACTCCACAAAAGTATATGGGATGTTGTTGAGTTTGGTGTACAGGTACCATCCGTAGGGGATGAAGATTATGATGAGGACGAAGTGGCCCAAATCCAACACTTCAACTCCCAAGCCACAACTATACTCCTCACCTCTCTAAGTCGAGAGGAGTATAATAAGGTGCAAGGGTTGAAAAGTGCTAAGGAAGTTTGGGACGTACTAAAGACCGCGCACGAAGGAGACGAGGTGACCAAGATCACCAAGCGGGAAACGATCGAGGGGGAGCTCGGTCGCTTCCGTCTCTGCCAAGGGGAGGAGCCACAAGACATGTACAACCGGCTCAAAACCTTGGTGAACCAAGTGCGCAACCTCGGGAGCAAAAAATGGGATGACCACGAAGTGGTTAAGGTTATTCTTAGATCACTTGTTTTCCTTAACCCTACTCAAGTTCAATTGATTCGTGGCAATCCTAGATATACACTAATGACTCCCGAGGAAGTAATCGGGAATTTTGTGAGCTTTGAATTGATGATCAAAGGCTCAAAGAAGATCAACGAGCTTGACGGCCCCTCCACGTCCAAAGCACAACCGGTCGCATTCAAGGCGATGGAAGAAAAGAAAGAGGAATCTACTCCAAGTCGAACACCCATCGACGCCTCCAAGCTCGACAACGAGGAGATGGCGCTCATCATCAAGAGCTTCCACCAAATCCTCAAACAAAGGAGGGGGAAGGATTACAAACCTGCTCCAAGAAGGTTTGCTACAAGTGTGGTAAGCCCGGTCACTTTATTGCCAAATGTCCTATTTCTAGTGACAGTGACAGGGGCGATGACAAGAAGGGGAGGAGAAAAGAAAAGAAGAGGTACCACAAGAAGAAGGGCGGCGATGCCCATGTGTGCCGCGAGTGGGACTCCAACGAGAGCTCCACCGACTCCTCCTCCAACGAGGACGCCGCAAACATCGCCGCCACCAAGGGTCTTCTCTTCCCCAACGTCGGCCACAAGTGCCTCATGGCAAAGGACGACAAAAGGAAGAAGGTAAAATCAAGATCCTCCACCAAATATGAAACCTCTAGCGATGAGGATGATGCTAGCAATGAGGAGGATAACTTGCGCATTCTTTTTGCCAACCTAAACATGCAACAAAAAGAAAAATTAAATGAATCGATTAGTGCTTTTCATGAAAAGGACGATCTCTTGGACTCCCAAGAGGACTTCCTTATTAAAGAAAATAAGAAGCATGTTAAGGTTAAAAATGCTTATGCTCTGGAAGTTGACAAATGTGAGAAATTAACTAGTGAGCTAAGCACATGCCATGATTTGATTGCCAACCTTAGAAATGAAAATGCTAGATTAATTGCTAAGGTTAATTCTAATGTTTGTGATGATTCAATTTCTAATCTTAGAGATGATAATGCTAATTTGCTTGCTAAGATTGATAAATTGAATGATTCTCTTGCTAGCCTTAGAAATGAGAATGAAAAATTAATTGCTAAGGCTAAAGATTTTGATGTTTGCAATATTACTATTTCTAACCTTAGAAGTGAAAATGATATATTACATGCTAAGGTTGTAGAATTAAAATCTTGCAAATCCTCTACATCTACCGTTGAACATCTTTCTATTTGCACTAGATGTAGAGATGTTGACATAAATGCTATTCATGATCACATGGCTTTAATTAAACAAAAAATGATCATATAGCAATATTAGATGCTAAAATTGCTGAGCATGAACTTGAAAATGAAAAATTTAAATTTGCTCGTAGTATGCTTTATAGTGGGAGACGCCCTGGCATCAAGGATGGCATTGGCTTCCAAAAGGGGGACAATGTCAAACTTAATGCCCCTCCTAAAAGATTGTCTAACTTTGTTAAGGGCAAGGCTCCCATGCCTCAGGATAACGAGGGTTACATTTTGTACCCTGCCGGTTATCCCGAAAGCAAAATTAGGAGAATTCATTCTAGGAAGTCTCACTCTAGCCCTAATCATGCTTTTATGTATAAGGGTGAGACATCTAGCTCTAGGCAACCAACCCATGCTAAGTTGCCTAAGAAGAAAACTCCTAGTGCATCAAATGATCATGGCATTTCATTTAAAACTTTTGATGCATCTTATGTTTTGACTAACAAATCTGGCAAGGTAGTTGCCAAGTTTGTTGGGGGCAAACACAAGGGCTCCAAGACTTGTGTTTGGGTACCCAAAGTTCTTGTATCTAATGCCAAAGGACCCAAAACAGTTTGGGTACCTAAAACAAAGAACTAAACTTGTTTTGTAGGTTTATGCATCCGGGGGCTCAAGTTGGACCATCGATAGCGGGTGCACAAATTGAAAGGGAAATGTGCCCTTGGGCCATTTCTAAGTATTTTGGTGATTGAGTGCCAACGCAAGTGCTTTTGTGTTGATCTATGCAATATGGTGAACAAAGTGCAAATCAAGTCAAAAGGTATGTTTCTAGACTTAGTACATTGTTTTATGGACTAATGTATTGCATCTAAGTGCTGGAAACAGGAAAAATTGAATTGGAAATGAGATGGCTTTGTTCAGCCAAAGTCTGCTCAGTCTGGGTGCACCGGACTGTCCGGTGGTGCACCGGACAGTGTCTGGTGGTGCACCGGACAGTGTCCGGTGTGCCAGGCTGGCTCTGGCGAACAGGCTGCTCTCGGGACTTCGACGGCGGTGTACGGCTATAATTCACCGGTCTGTCCGGTGGTGCACCGGACTGTCCGGTGAGCCGTTCACAGGCGAACTCGTCGCTCTCGGGAGATGATTAACGGCGTACGGCTAAAATTCACCGGTCTGTCCGGTGGTGCACCGGACTGTCCGGTGGTGCACCGGACTGTCCGGTGAGCCAATGGTCAGCCGGGGCAACGGTCGGCCGAGGATTCCGCGCGTGACGCGTGGCCGGGCCAACGGTCACATTGGTGTACCGGACTGTCCGGTGTGCACCGACAATGTCCAGTGCGCCAACGGCTCTCAGACTCCAACGGTCGGCTTCGCCAAAGAAGGAAAGAAATCCGCACCGGACAGTGTCCGGTGGTGCACCGGACTGTCCGGTGCGCCAGTCGACAGAAGGCAAGATCTGCCTTCCAGAATTGCTCTCAACGGCTCCTAGCTGCCTTGGGGCTATAAAAGGGACCCCTAGGCGCATGGAGGAGCACACCAAGCATTCCTTGAGCAATCTTGATCACTCACACTTCATTCTTGCGCACTTGTTCGACATTCTAGTGATTTGAGCTCCGTTCTAGTGTGCTAGTCTCTTGAGCTTAAGTCTGGGTCTTGTGTGTGTGCATTTGCTGTGATCTTAGTGTCTTGTGTGAGTTGCTAATCCCTCCCTTGCTCCGTGCTTCTTTGTGAACTTCAAGTGTAAGGGCGAGAGGCTCCAAGTTGTGGAGATTCCTCGCGAACGGGATTAAGAAAAGCAAGCAAAACACCGTGGTATTCAAGTGGGTCTTTGGACCGCTTGAGAGGGGTTGATTGCAACCCTCGTCCGTTGGGACGCCACAACGTGGAGTAGGCAAGCGTTGGTCTTGGCCGAACCACGGGATAACCACTGTGCCATCTCTGTGATTGATCTCTTGTGGTTATTGTGTTTTGTTGAGACTCCTCTCTAGCCACTTGGCAATTATTGTGCTAACACTTAACCAAGTTTTTGTGGCTTAAGTTTCAAGTTTTACAGGATCACCTATTCACCCCCCTCTAGGTGCTCTCAATTGGTATCAGAGCCGTTCTCTTCACGAAGGGACTAATCGCCCGAAGAGATGGATCCTAAGGGGAAGGGAATCGTGATCAACGATAAAGAGAAGGAGTCCTTCGTCAACGAGCCTAAGGATGACAAGCCTACCGACTCAGGCTCGGGTCACAAACGCAAAGATGGAAAGAATAAGAAGACGAGACGCATCAAGGAGATCGTCTACTACGACGACAGTGATGAGTCCACTTCTTCCCATAAGGACAATGACGACAACGACTACGACAAACGAAAGACGGTTAACTCAAACTTTTCTTTCGATTATTCGCGTATTCCTCAAAGTTCAAATTCACATTTGCTCTCCATTCCTCTCGGCAAGCCTCCACACTTTGATGGGGAGGACTACGGATTTTGGAGCCACAAAATGCGTAGTCACCTGTTCTCTCTCCATCCAAGCATATGGGAGATTGTTGAGAATGGAATGAAGTTTGATAGCTCGGATAGTCCTATTTTTATTAATGAACAGATTCATAGAAATGCACAAGCTACTACTGTGTTGTTAGCCTCCTTGTGCAGGGACGAGTACCATAAAGTGAGCGGCTTAGACAATGCCAAGCAGATCTGGGACACCCTCAAGATCTCTCATGAGGGGAACGACGTCACCTTACTCACCAAGATGGAGTTGGTGGAGGGCGAGCTTGGACGATTCGCGATGATAAGGGGCGAGGAGCCAACCCAAACATACAACCGACTCAAGACCCTTATCAACAAAATAAGGAGCTATGGAAGCACGCGATGGACGGACCACGACGTCGTCCAACTAATGCTAAGGTCCTTTACCGTTCTTGATCCACATTTGGTGAACAATATTCGTGAGAATCCCAGGTACACCAAAATGTCGCCCGAAGAAGTCCTTGGAAAATTCGTAAGCGGGCGAATGATGATCAAGGAGGCGAGGTACGTGGACGACGCACTGAATGGTCCAATCAATGAGCCTCAACCCGTTGCTCTCAAGGCAACGAGAAGCAAGGAGGCGTTACCTAGCAAGGTGGCGCAAGTTGAGGCGGCAGGGCTAAATGATGAAGAGATGGCCCTCATCATCAAGCGCTTCAAGACGGTGCTTAAAGGTCGCAAGGGACAGCCAAGCAAGACAAAGTCAAAGGGGAAGCGCTCATGCTTCAAATGTGGTAAGCTTGGTCATTTTATTGCTAACTGTCCCGATAATGATAGTGACCAGGAAAAAGGAAACAAGAGGGAAAAGAAGAAGAATTACAAGAAGGCCAAGGGCGAGGCACATATCAGAAAGGAGTGGGATTCGGATTGCTCCTCCTCTGACTCCGACAATGAAGGACTCGCCGCCACTGCCTTCAACAAGTCATCCCTCTTCCCCAACGAGCATCACACGTGCCTCATGGCGAAGGAGAAGAAGGTATGTACTCGGGATACCACTTATGCTTCTTCAAGTAATGATTCTAGTGATGACGATGAGATAGACTATTCTAGTTTATTTAAAGGTTTGGATAGAATTAAAATTGGCAAAATTAATGAGTTAATTGATGCCTTGAATGAAAAGGATAGACTTTTAGAAAAGCAAGAGGATTTGTTGTATGAAGAGCATGATAAATTTGTTAGTGCACAAAATTCACTTGCTTTAGAAGTTAAACGAAATGATATGCTTTCTTGCGAAATATCTACTTGCCATGAGACAATTTCTAGCTTAAAGAGCATAAATGATGATTTAAATGCTAAGTTAGAAAAATCTAATAAATTAACATCTTGTGTAGAACATGTTGTGATTTGCACTAGGTGTAAGGATTTTAATGTTGATGCGTGTAGTGAACACCTAGATTGCATTTCTAGATTAAATGATGAAGTAGCTAGTCTTAATGCCCAACTTAAGACTAGCAAAAGTGAATTCGATAAGCTAAAATTTGCAAGGGATGCCTACACGATTGGTAGACACCCCTCAATTAAGGATGGACTTGGCTTCAAGAGGGAAGCCAAGGACTTAACAAGCCATAAGGCTCCCATCTCCACCAAGGAGAAATGGAAGGCCCCTATGGCTAGTAGTACTAAAAAGAACCATGCTTTTATGTACCATGATAGGAGACAGACTAGAAATACTTATAGGAGTTGTAATGCATATGATGCTTTTGATTCTCATGCCATGTTTGCTTCTAGTTCTTCCTATGTGCATGATAGAAATGTTGGTAGGAGAAATGTTGTTCATAATATTCCTAGGAGAAATGTTGTTAATGTTCCTAGGAAAGTTAATGAACCATCTACAATATATCATGCTTGCAATGCTTCTTTTGCCATTTATAGGAAAACAAGAAAGTGATTGCTAGGAAGTTAGGGGCAAGATGCAAGGGAGATAAAACTTGCATTTGGGTCCCTAAGACAATTGTGACTAACCTTGTAGGACCCAACAAGAGTTGGGTACCTAAGACCCAAGCCTAAATTTGCCTTGCAGGTTTATGCATCCGGGGGTTCAAGCTGGATTATCGACAGCGGATGCACAAACCACATGACGGGGGAAAAGAGGATGTTCTCTTCCTACGTCAAGAACGAGGATCCCCAAGATTCAATAATATTCGGTGATGGGAACCAAGGCAAGGTAAAAGGGTTAGGTAAAATTGCTATTTCATCTGAGCACTCTATTTCTAATGTGTTTTTAGTTGAGTCGCTTGGATATAATTTGTTATCTGTTAGTCAATTATGCAAAATGGGATATAATTGCCTTTTCACAAATGTAGATGTGTCTGTCTTTAGAAGATGTGATGGTTCACTAGCTTTTAAGGGTGTACTAGACGACAAACTTTATTTGGTTGATTTTGCAAAAGAAGAAGCCGGTCTAGATGCATGCTTAATTGCTAAGACTTGCATGGGCTGGCTGTGGCATCGCCGCTTAGCACATGTGGGGATGAAGAACCTCCACAAGCTTCTAAAGGGAGAACACGTGATAGGTCTAACTAATGTACATTTCGAAAAAGATAGACCTTGTGCAGCTTGTCAAGCAGGGAAACAGGTGGGAGGCTCTCATCACACCAAAAATGTGATGACCACATCAAGACCCTTGGAGATGCTTCATATGGACCTCTTCGGACCCGTCGCCTATCTTAGTATAGGAGGAAGTAAGTATGGTCTTGTTATAGTTGATGATTTTCCCGCTTCACTTGGGTATTCTTTTTGCAGGATAAATCTAAAACCCAAGGGACCCTCAAGCGCTTCCTCAGGAGAGCTCAAAATGAGTTTGAGCTCAAGGTGAAGAAGATAAGGAGCGACAACGGGTCCGAATTCAAGAATCTTCAAGTGGAGGAGTTCCTTGAGGAGGAGGGGATCAAGCACGAGTTCTCCGCTCCCTACACACCTCAGCAAAATGGTGTGGTAGAGAGGAAGAACAGGACGCTCATCGATATGGCGAAGACTATGCTTGGAGAGTTCAAGACCCCCGAGCGTTTTTGGTCGGAAGCCGTGAACATGGCTTGCCACGCCATCAACAGGGTCTATCTTCACCGCCTCCTCAAGAAGACTTCATATGAGCTGCTAACCGGTAACAAACCCAATGTGTCTTATTTTCGTGTATTTGGGAGCAAGTGTTATATTCTTGTGAAGAAAGGTAGAGCTTCTAAATTTGCTCCCAAAGCTGTAGAAGGGTTTCTATTAGGCTATGACTCAAATACAAAGGCGTATAGGGTCTTCAACAAATCATCGGGTTTGGTTGAAGTCTCTAGCGACGTTGTATTTGATGAGACTAATGGCTCTCCAAGAGAGCAAGTTGTTGATCTTGATGATGTAGATGAAGAAGACGTTCCAACGACCGCAATGCACACCATGGCGATTGGCGATGTGTGACCACAGGAACAATTGGAGCAAGATCAACCTTCTTCCTCAACTATGGTGCATCCCCCAACCCAAGATGACGAACAGGTACCTCAAGTGGAGGCGCATGATCAAGGGGGAGCACAGGATGTTCAAGTTGAAGAGGAAGAAGCACCTCAGGCACCTCTAACCCAAGTTCGAGCAATGATTCAAAGGAATCATCCCGTAGACCAAATTTTGGGTGATATTAGCAAGGGAGTAACTACTCGTTCAAGATTAGTTAATTTTTGTGAGCATTACTCCTTTGTCTCTTCTATTGAGCCTTTCAGGGTAGAAGAGGCCTTGCTAGATCCGGACTGGGTGTTGGCCATGCAGGAAGAGCTCAACAACTTTAAGCGTAATGAAGTTTGGACACTGGTGCCTCGTCCCAAGCAAAATGTTGTGGGAACCAAGTGGGTGTTCTGCAACAAACAGGATGAGCATGGGGTGGTGACAAGGAACAAGGCTCGACTTGTGGCAAAAGGTTATGCCCAAGTCGCAGGTTTGGACTTTGAGGAGACTTTCGCTCCTATGGCTAGGCTAGAATCAATTCGTATTTTGCTAGCATATGCCGCTCACCATTCTTTCAGGTTGTACCAAATGGATGTGAAGAGCGCTTTCCTCAACAGGCCGATCAAGGAGGAGGTGTACGTGGAGCAACCCCCTGGCTTCGAGGATGAACGGTACCCCGACCACGTGTGTAAGCTCTCTAAGACGCTCTATGGACTTAAGCAAGCCCCAAGAGCATGGTATGAATGCCTTAGAGACTTTTTAATTGCTAATGCTTTCAAGGTTGGGAAAGCCGATCCAACTCTTTTCACTAAGACTTGCGATGGTGATCTTTTTGTGTGCCAAATTTATGTCGATGACATAATATTTGGTTCTACTAACCAAAAGTCTTGTGAAGAGTTTAGTAGGGTGATGACGCAGAAATTCGAGATGTCGATGATGGGCGAGTTGAACTACTTCCTTGGGTTCCAAGTGAAGCAACTCAAGTACGGCACTTTCATCTCCCAAACAAAGTACACGCAAGACTTGCTAAAGCGGTTTGGGATGAAGGATGCCAAGCCCGCAAAGACTCCGATGGGAACCGACGGACACACGGACCTCAACAAAGGAGGTAAGTCCGTTGATCAAAAAGCATACCGGTCCATGATAGGTTCGTTGCTTTATTTATGTGCTAGTAGACCGGATATTATGCTTAGCGTATGCATGTGTGCTAGATTTCAATCCGATCCTAAAAAGTGTCACTTAGTGGCCGTGAAGCGAATTCTTAGATACTTAGTCGCTACACCTTGCTTCGGGATCTGGTACCCAAAGGGGTCTAACTTTGACTTGATTGGATACTCAGATTCCGACTATGCTGGATGTAAGGTCGATAGGAAGAGTACATCGGGGACGTGCCAATTCTTAGGAAGGTCCCTGGTGTCGTGGAACTCTAAGAAACAAACTTCTGTTGCCCTATCCACCGCTGAGGCCGAGTATGTTGCCGCAGGACAGTGTTGTGCGCAACTACTTTGGATGAGGCAAACCCTCCGGGACTTTGGCTATAATCTGAGCAAAGTCCTACTCCTATGTGACAATGAGAGTGCTATCCGAATAGCGGAAAATCTTGTTGAGCACAGCCGCACAAAGCACATTGACATCTGGCATCACTTTTTGAGAGACCACCAACAAAAGGGAGATATCGAAGTGTTTCATGTTAGCACCGAGAACCAGCTAGCCGATATCTTCACTAAGCCTTTAGATGAAAAGACCTTTTGCAGGCTGCGTAGTGAGCTAAATATCCTAGATTCGCGGAACTTGGATTGATTTATAGCATACATGTGATTATGCCTTTGATCATGTTCCTTATGCATTTTGTTGCTTACTATGGTGCTCAAGTTGTACAATCACTTCCCGGACCTCACAAGTCCTTGTGCAAGTGATGCACATATTTAGGGGGAGTTGTGCTACAACTTGACCCTTTGAGACTAACAGTTTGCTTGAGTTTGCTTGTTTTAGTCTCAAAGGAGGTTTAAAAGGGAAAAGGTGGACTTGGACCATGAAAGACTTCCACTGCACTCCGATGAGAGGGTAACTTATTCCAAGTTCATATCATTGCCTTTGTATTCTTATTTGAAGATTTTGGTGAGGCAATGGGGTTAAAGGGCCAAGATTGATCCCGTTTTGGTGCTTGATGCCAAAGGGGGAGAAAATAAAGGCCAAAGCAATAGATGGATCAGCTACCACTTGAGAAATTTTGAAAATAGTAGATTAGAGCTTTTGGTTTGTCAAAACTCTTTTATTGTCTCTTTTGTCAAAAGTTGGCCTCTTGTGGGGAGAAGTGTTGATTATGGGAAAAAGGGGGAGTTTTTGAAATCCTTGATCAATTTCCTTTGGAATACCTCTCTTTATGTCTCTACAAGTGGATTTGACTTAGAGATAGGAATTTGAGTTTGATTTGCAAAAACAAACCAAGTGGTGGCAAAGAGTGATCCATATATGCCAAAATTGATTCAAAACAACTTTTGGTTTTCATTTGCATTGATATTGCACTTGTTCTAGTTGCTTTATGTTGTGTTGGCATAAATCACCAAAAAGGGGGAGATTGAAAGGGAAATGTGCCCTTGGGCCATTTCTAAGTATTTTGGTGATTGAGTGCCAACGCAAGTGCTTTTGTGTTGATCTATGCAATATGGTGAACAAAGTGCAAATCAAGTCAAAAGGTATGTTTCTAGACTTAGTACATTGTTTTATGGACTAATGTATTGCATCTAAGTGCTGGAAACAGGAAAAATTGAATTGGAAATGAGATGGCTTTGTTCAGCCAAAGTCTGCTCAGTCTGGGTGCACCGGACTGTCCGGTGGTGCACCGGACAGTGTCCGGTGGTGCACCGGACAGTGTCTGGTGTGCCAGGCTGGCTCTGGCGAACAGGCTGCTCTCGGGACTTCGACGGTGGTGTACGGCTATAATTCACCGGTCTGTCCGGTGGTGCACCGGACTGTCCGGTGAGCCGTTCACAGGCGAACTCGTCGCTCTCGGGAGATGATTAACGGCGTACGGCTAAAATTCACCGGTCTGTCCGGTGGTGCACCGGACTGTCCGGTGAGCCAACGGTCAGCCGGGGCAACGATCGGCCGAGGATTCCGCGCGTGACGCGTGGCCAGGCCAACGGTCACATTGGTGCACCGGACTGTCCGGTGTGCACCGGCAGTGTCTGGTGCGCCAACGGCTCTCAGACTCCAACGGTCGGCTTCGCCAAAGAAGGAAAGAAATCTGCACCGGACAGTGTCCGGTGGTGCACCGGACTGTCCGGTGCGCCAGTCGACAGAAGGCAAGATCTGCCTTCCAGAATTGCTCTCAACGGCTCCTAGCTGCCTTGGGGCTATAAAAGGGACCCCTAGGCGCATGGAGGAGCAAACCAAGCATTCCTTGAGCAATCTTGATCACTCACACTTCATTCTTGCGCACTTGTTCGACATTCTAGTGATTTGAGCTCCGTTCTAGTGTGCTAGTCTCTTGAGCTTAAGTCTGGGTCTTGTGTGTGTGCATTTGCTGTGATCTTAGTGTCTTGTGTGAGTTGCTAATCCCTCCCTTGCTCCGTGCTTCTTTGTGAACTTCAAGTGTAAGGGCGAGAGGCTCCAAGTTGTGGAGATTCCTCGCGAATGGGATTAAGAAAAGCAAGCAAAACACCGTGGTATTCAAGTGGGTCTTTGGACCGCTTGAGAGGGGTTGATTGCAACCCTCGTCCGTTGGGACGCCACAACGTGGAGTAGGCAAGCGTTGGTCTTGGCCGAACCACGGGATAACCACCGTGCCATCTCTGTGATTGATCTCTTGTGGTTATTGTGTTTTGTTGAGACTCCTCTCTAGCCACTTGGCAATTATTGTGCTAACACTTAACCAAGTTTTTGTGGCTTAAGTTTCAAGTTTTACAGGATCACCAGATGAAGCGTCCCCAATCCTCTGTGACTCAAATGTGATACAATTACTAGTCCCAGGAGGCTAGTAAACACATTTATACATCAGATGATACCAAATCTGCTTAAACGAGACAAACCTACAAAGGTGGCGAACAACTTTAAGAGTTGGCCACAACTCGGGACATATCATCAGAGTGGGGCTGAAGCAGCCCGATATACGCAGCGAAGCAAATCAGCGGTCCAACAGCCACAGGTAAGGTTGGGAACAGTCGTAACTCTTACCCAATCTCCTTTTTCTGAAAAACAACAAATAAGCAAGGGTGAGTACAAACGTACTCAGTAGCCCACCTTCACCCACGGAATGGGGAAATCAGATATAATGCATGGAATATGTGGAGCTCAAGATATTTTGCAGAAACAACAATATTTTATGCAGGGTTGTTTTGAAAACATTTTGTATTTTTGCAAAGCGCATCCTCTCCAAAAGGAGCAGAAAGTTTTTCAATATTAGAACAAAATCCCCTGGACTAAACCATCCAGGTATCTCAGCAGTTTCCCACTGGTTTTCATTTTCAAAAACAGCTACTGGACTTCCCGTCCACCATAGCTCACGGCTCAACCGCCGATCCTTTTAAAAACCACTTTTCTCAAACGCATCTTTTTTTTGGAAAACAAAACACTAATTGCCATACCACACCAGACTCGTCCATTCCTGTGGACACAGACTATTCGAATAGGTTTGAACTCTGCGCAGAGGTGTACACTTTACCCACTAGTCCGGCTCTGCGATCTCATGGCCGATGAGATCCGAACCCGAATCTCTTTCTTTCCTCGCACGTCCTAACCTTAACGGTTATACCGGAAGGAGTCAGGCCACCGCCATGCCCAAACCGGACAAAACATTCCCCCTCCTTATCCTCCCGGTGCTCCCCAGCCTTCATAACCCTGGGGTTGGACCGTACGAGTTCAAATTGAGTGACTGCCCACACAGTCTCGAGTGGTTGTACTTATCATGAGTACAGGTAGTGAAGGATGATAAACCGGTCCTTATATGAGGGGACAATCCTTCTACTCACGCCTAAACTAGCTGAGCCATCACCTTAGGCCCTCCCCTAAACCAGGGAGTCCCTGATCATCCCTACTCAAAGGTGATGAGGGTGAAAACCCTTCATCATACCCATTTTGAAAACTCACACCTTTTCTCAAATCATTTGGAACAAATATATCAAGGATTGATTGCGGCAAGCGGCTGGGTGGCTATAATAACTTGTCTCAAAATCATATCATGCATAAAATAACAGGCTGAGGGTTGTGGTTGAAAAATCATAGGTAATTTATGCATCAAAGGGATCCAGTGAGCTTGCCGTGCTTATCCGGCGAAGGGGGAAGGAGAGCTCGCGGAACTGGCTTCTGGCTCCACCGCCTGGCGTAGACTTGCAGATCTGGCCTCCACGAGACGGCACGACGCTCTGATAACTATGCAACATGAACAAGCAAACATACAAACCAGCAAGTATACCAACAAATATTTAGTATAGTGGTCAGAATAGTGATATATGGATGGGTAGAGTCTTGAGCAGAATCTGTGTCATGTGGTGTTGAGATACTACTAGTGGTGGAGCGGAGGTGCTTACCAGGAGGGTGGACTGGAGGCGAAGCGACACTATGCGTGTAGCCAGCAGAGCGGAGTATCTGAGTGGGTGGGGGTTTGCCTTGGCTGAGGGTGTTGAGTGTGTGGAGAGGGAGAGGGTAGCTGGGTGTATTTATAGCTGGGTGTATGTGGTGTAGCACAGTGAAGTTCACTGTTGGTGAGAATAGTGACGAATGAATCATCTGACTTAGTATGAATAGGAGCGTTATAGGCAGAATATGGGACAAGAGTACTTTGGGAGTTTTCTGGAATATGGACCAGGCTTAAGGGATGACATGGTTGGATAGGGAATAGTTTGATAAGAATTTAGAAACAAGAATTATTGGAATCTGAGTTTGGAAGCCTGGTTTGAAGGAATCTCAAAGTTAAGCATGCTCAACTTGGAGAAACCTGGGATGGGTGGCCAGATGGGAAGTTCCCTACTGGAAGGAAAATCACAGTCACCGGAGTCCGTATGACTGGAACATGGGTCTAGCTGGTCTTAGGTGGACTGGACAGCATGATGGATGAGTAGTTGAAATTTGGGATGACTAGATGACCAATGAATAGTAACGATGAATAGTGGCGATGAAAAAGTAATTATAGATACCATCGATGAATAGTAACGATGGTGAATAGTAATGATAAATAGTAACGATGATGAATAGTGTGTGTGAATAGTAACGATGAATAGTAATGGTGAATAGTTCGTGTGAACGAACGATGAACGATGAATAGGAACTATGAACAAACGGACGAACGATCGAATGATCGGACAAACGAACGATCGGAATTTCGGCAGCATAACAGCAGGAAAAGATTATTTGGACGAACGAACGGACGAACGATCGAATGATCGGACGAACGAACGATCGGAATTTCGGCAGCATAACGGCAGGACAAAGATTATCTGGAAGAACGATGAATAGGGACTATGAACGAACGATGAACGATGAATAGGGACTATGAACGAACGATGAACGATGAATAGGGAACTATGAACGAACGATGAACGATCGAATGATCGAACGAACGAACGATCGGAATTTCGGCAGCATAACGGCAGGACAGATTATCTGGAAGAACGATGAATAGGGACTATGAACGAACGATGAATAGGGACTATGAATGAACGATGAACGATCGAATGATCGAACAAACGAACGATCGGAATTTCGGCAGCATAACGACATGAAAAAGATTATTTGGACGAACGAACGGACGAACGATCGAACGATCGGACGAACGGACGAACGAACCATGAACGATCGGACGAGCGAACAAACTAAGAACAGGGGGACGAACGACCGAAGAACGATCGAACGATCCTTGTGCTAGTGTGTGCTTGTGTGGAACATGGAGTGGGTGTGTGTGGGGGGGGGGAGAGAGTTGCCATGAAATGGCTTGGGGTGGGATGAGAGGAGGCCCTTGCCCCTCTATTTATAGCCATGGTGGGGGATTAGGGGGAGGGATGAGAGGATTAGTGGGAGGATGAGAAAATTAGTGGGAGATTAGCATGTATTTGTCTTGTATAAGTGAGATTAGCTTGTAGAGCTCACCGTATGACACCGGAGGCATACGTATACGTATGAGCATGAGGAAAGTTATGAAGAAAATATTTGTAGGGACTTGAAAAATGATTCTGAAGGTATTTCTCAGGAAGAAAATACTTGGAGATATATTGGTGGAATATCTGGGCAATATTTCTAGAAAGAACTTGAAGGGGATCACTAGGGAAATATCTAGGCAGTATTTCTGGAAGGAATTTGAGTGGGATCGCTGGGAGATATTTGTAGGATATTTTGAGGAGGATTTTTGGAGAGAATATTGACCACTATAATTTTATTTGTTGATATCAACTTGCAAACAAACATTTTGAAACGAAATTTGAAATTCATTTTGAATTTAGAGGGAGTTTGAGAAATGTTTAAGATTTGAATTTTTGGGATGCTACAGATCTACCCCACTTAAAAGGAATCTCGTCCTTGAGATTCGGCTTGGAAGGGTTATGGGTATAGCTTTACTTCAGCTACATATCTTCACTTTGCAGACTCTTCGAGGAGATGGAGCTTGAACAAAATCTAGCCTTTGAGGAGCATCTGGTTGCTGATTGCAAACGCTGATTCTGGCTACTCAAAGATCATCTTCAGGCTTCTAGGTTTCGCTTGGCAGCTAGCTTATTGAAGAAGCATCGATGCCAACACGCAAACCTTCCTCTTGCGAACTCCCACATGGATTCCTTCCTTGATTGGTCTTCTGGTGCTTCATCAACATAACTTGGGTGACCACTTCTCAACCAGAAACTTATATGCTTTGATGATCTAGTCCTCCACAAGCTTGCTACAGGCCTTCTTCTTTTTCTCCATAGCAGGAACCTTGCTGGAACACTACCCCACTTAAAAAGAATGAGGGTAGGGCTCTTGAATCTCGGGGATTTTAAATCCTTGAAGTACCTCATAACAAGGGTGTTACGGGGCCTTCTCCTGCTGTTGCTGCTTGACCAGGCTGCAGAGAGATGACTGTCACAGGGTTGATTCTGGGAGAACCTTCTTATTTTCTTCTCTTCACTATCTTCTTTTCTCTTCTTACTGCCTCTTTCTTTCTCTTTGCTCTTCCCACTGGAGGATTCTATCAAAGAGTATTACCATCATACAGAGGAGGAAACCAAAGATGTTGAACCATATACAATAGTCTTCAACCCAAGAATTACCAAGCATTGTGATCTTAGGGGCAAGGGAGTGGAAAATGGAGTTGCTTGCAATTTGGCAGAGGGTATTTTATCTGGTGTGTGTGCTTTGCTTGGGATGGGAGTTGAGGGAGCTGGTGGGGGGGGTTTTATAGGCGAGCGGGTGCTCGGGTGCGGAGTGGCGGTGATGGAGTAGGTGCCACGCGGCAGCAAACACGACAAGGGGAGGGGGGGGCCTGTTGCCGGCGATGATGGCGGTGGGTGCGCTGCAAGGGGCGTGGTCGGTGGTAGTGCGCTGCAAAGGGGGCATGGGCGGTGGTGCTAGTGCGCATGGAGGCAGGCACGGGTGCGAGGGGCACGGGTGAGTGGTGGGGTTAATGACCCTGATGTTTGTGGTCTCTGGTTCCAAGAATCTTTGCCTCTTTGTATGGTAATAACTCCTTCTGTCCTCTTTTCCTGTTTACTTTGACTCAGGGGCAGTGCTTTGATTCTCACGGTCGGTCCTTTTGACTGAGCGGCTGGACTGGTTTCTTCTGTAGCTTAATCCAGGCTTCAAGGGTAAGCTTCCCGGTATCCTCTTGGGTAAGGCACTTTTCTCTTGAGATGGGTTAAGATGAGAATGGAAGCATAAGGTGAGGATTGGATCTAATTTGTAATCTATGTTTTTAGAGAAAACCTTTCTTAAAAAGAAAGAGAACACACAAGCTCAGCAATGATAAGCACAAACAAATCGAATGTTTTGAATAAGGGAAGAATAGAGTTCTTCCAAAGCACAGACTACTCAGATTCGGGGGCTAAGCATAACTACTATTGCTTGGCTCCTAAATTGAGAACTATGCTAAATTTAACTTATGAGCACTAACGTTAAAGCATCACATATGCACTCAAAAGGGAAGAAAACATCAAGTGAAATTCATTTTGAACTGCCCTAGGGGGCCACACAATTAGAGTTTTTCAAAACACGAGTCTACACGATTACCTCTCATACATGCAGGGCTCTAGCCAAAGTGAAGAAAAACTTCACTACCCAATGCATACAGAGGACTGGGCATAACTAACTTCAGACCTGGCAGCTTCTCTTCTAGCGAGCCTGACACACAACTTCAATTTGAGACATCTCCTGGATGGGTCAAGAGGGAGCTGATGTTGATGACTTCTTCTGGCGGCGACTGAGATGGCAACACGGGGTTGAACTCTTCTTCAAGCGGGACTGGCTCTTGTAGCTCCTCAGAGGGTGGCAGTGCTGGCGGGGTGCTTGCAGCTTCTTCCTTGATCTCACGGTACGGCGCTGGAATCTTCTTCATGGTGAGGGGCTCAAACAACTCTGACGGGGGATCTTGGGAGGATTCAGGGTGCTCTTGCTTATCCGTAGCCTTAGGGGAGACTGGAATTCCTTCCAAGACTATGGCTCCTTCCGGGAGTTCCCAAGTCTTCTTATCTCCTCTGATACAGACCGGGTGACCTTCAAGAATCTGGGGATCTTCAGCTCTCATGGGTTGAACTGGATTGGATGAAGCGGGCTCTTGGATCCGCAGGGCTCTACGTTGGTTATGGGTTACCAAGTAGGCCTCCATCAACTTCTGGACATGCTCATCCTTGGCTTGCTTCAGGGCTTCAACAGCAATGACTTCACGACTTTCCAAGGCAGTTGCACGGGCTTGAGCTGTGGTGAGATCCACATGGAGCTGATGGTTGCGCTTCTCTACATCTTCTGCTCGGGCAATCATCTGACGGTGGTGCCGAGCCAAGAAATCATAATGTGCATCCAGGGTGAGCAGGTATGCAGTGAGGTACATGACTGTGGGGTAGTCCTCAAGCAGTTGCTGCCCTTCCAATGAACGCATTCTGGCCATCCAAACGGGACGGTCTCTCTGAAAGGGCGGAAAGAATCTGAGCGGGGTGTCGGCCACTTCTTCTTCATAGATCTGACACAGGGCCTTCAATGCCTTGCAGGTGACGACTTGGCAGGTGTCTTTGAATCTGTGCTCAGCAGCAGTGACACTCCATTCCACATGGTGCGGACTGGATCCAATGTATACAGTCACGACACACTTCTCTGTGCCATGCTCGACAAATTCACGACCATCATACTTTGGCTGGCTCCTGATTCCAAGGCGAACTGTGCATGCTCTCAACAACTTGGAGAAACCATCTTCATTCTGGCACAAGCTGGTTTGGCAGCGGACCTCCATCTGACTTCTGAGAGAAGGAAATGGGGAAGCATTTTTTTGAAATGAAGGGATGAGAGCAAGATTTTTTTTAATAAAATAGTTTGGACTCAAAAACTTTTGGATCAGGATAAGGGTTACGTCCTGCGGCCAACCTAACAGCTCTGATACCACCTGAAGCGTCTCCAATCCTCTGGGACTCAAATGTGATACAATTACTAGTCCCAGGAGGCTAGTAAACACATTTATACATCAGAAGATACCAAATCTGCTTAAACGAGACAAACCTACAAAGGTGGCGAACAACTTTAAGAGTTGGTCTACAACTCAGGACATATCATCAGAGTGGAGCTGAAGCAGCCCGATATACGCAGTGAAGCAAATCAGCGGTCCAACAGCCACAGGCAAGGTTGGGAACAGTCGTAACTCTTACCCGATCTCCTTTTTCTGAAAAACAACAAATAAGCAAGGGTGAGTACAAACATACTCAGCAGCACACCTTCACCCGCGGAATGGGGAAATCAGATATAATGCATGGAATATGTGGAGCTCAGGATATTTTGCAGAAACAACAATATTTTATGCAGGGTTGTTTTGAAAAACATTTTGTATTTTTGCAAAGCGCATCCTCTCCAAAAGGAGTAGGAAGTTTTTCAATATTAGAACAAAATCCCCTGGACTAAACCATCTAGGTATCTTAGCAGTTTACCACTGGTTTTCATTTTCAAAAACAGCTACTGGACTTCCCGTCCACCATAGCTCACGGCTCAACCGCCGGTCCTTTTAAAAACCACTTTTCTCAAACACACCCTTTTTTGGAAAACAAAACACTAATTGCCATACCACACCAGACTCGTCCATTCCTGTGGACACAGACTATTCGAATTGGTTTGAACTCTGCGCAGAGGTGTACACTTTACCCACTAGTCCGGCTCTGCGATCTCATGGCCGATGAGATCCGAATCCGAATCTCTTTCTTTCCTCGCACGTCCTAACCTTAACAGTTATACCGGAAGCAGTCAGGCCACCGCCATGCCCAAACCGGACAAAACATTCCCCCTCCTTATCCTCCCGGTGCTCCCCAGCCTTCATAACCCTGGGGTTGGACCGTACGAGTTCAGATTGAGTGACTGCCCACACAGTCTCGAGTGGTTGTACTTATCATGAGTACAGGTAGTGAAGGATGACAAACCGGTCCTTATATGAGGGGACAATCCTTCTACTCATGCCTAAACCAGCTGAGCCATCACCTTAGGCCCTCCCCTAAACCAGGGAGTCCCTGATCATCCCTACTCAAAGGTGATGAGGGTGAAAACCCTTCATCATACCCATTTTGAAAACTCACACCTTTTCTCAAATCATTTGGAACAAATATATCAAGGATTGATTGCGGCAAGCGGCTGGGTGGCTATAATAACTTGTCTCAAAATCATATCATGCATAAAATAACAGGCTGAGGGTTGTGGTTGAAAAATCATAGGTAATTTATGCATCAAAGGGATCCAGTGAGCTTGCCGTGCTTATCCGGCGAAGGGGGAAGGAGAGCTCGCGGAACTGGCTTCTGGCTCCACCGCCTGGCGTAGACTTGCAGATCTGGCCTCCACGAGACGGCACGAACGCTCTGATAACTATGCAACATGAACAAGCAAACATACAAACCAGCAAGTATACCAACAAATATTTAGTATAGTGGTCAGAATAGTGATATATGGATGGGTAGAGTCTTGAGCAGAATCTGTGTCATGTGGTGTTGAGATACTACTAGTGGTGGAGCGGAGGTGCTTACCAGGAGGGTGGACTGGAGGCGAAGCGACACTATGCGTGTAGCCAGCGGAGCGGAGTATCTGAGTGGGTGAGGGTTTGCCTTGGCTGAGGGAGTTGAGTGTGTGGAGAGGGAGATGGTAGCTGGGTGTATTTATAGCTGGGTGTATGTGGTGTAGCACAGTGAAGTTCATTGTTGGTGAGAATAGTGACGAACGAATCGTCTGACTTAGTATGAATAGGAGCGTTATAGGCAGAATATGGGACAAGAGTACTTTGGGAGTTTTCTGGAATATGGACCAGGCTTAAGGGATGACATGGTTGGATAGGGAATAGTTTGATAAGAATTTAGAAACTAGAATTATTGGAATCTGAGTTTGGAAGCCTGGTTCGAAGGAATCTCAAAGTTAAGCATGCTCAACTTGGAGAAACCTAGGATGGGTGGCCAGATGGGAAGTTCCCAACTGGAAGGAAAATCACAGTCACCGGAGTCCGTATGACTGGAACATGGGTCTGGCTGGTCTTAGGTGGACTGGACAGCATGATGGATGAGTAGTTGAAATTTGGGATGACTAGATGACCAATGAATAGTAACGATGATTAGTAACGATGAATAGTGGCGATGAAAAAGTAATTATAGATACCATCGATGAATAGTAACGATGGTGAATAGTAATGATAAATAGTAACGATGATGAATAGTGTCGGGGACCATAATAAGGGGTACCCCCAAGACTCCTAATCTCAGCTGGTAACCCCCATCAGCACAAAGCTGCAAAGGCCTGATGGGCGCGATTAAGGTCAAGGCTCAGTCCACTCAAGGGACACGATCTCGCCTCGCCTGAGCCCAGCCTCGGGAAAAGGCAGCCAACCCCGAAGGATTCACGTCTCGCCCGAGGGTCCCCTCAAGCAACGGGCACAACTTCGACTCGCCCGAGGCCCAGTCTTCGCAGAGAAGCAACCTTGGCCAGATCGCCACGCCAACCGACCGTATCGCAGGAGCATTTAATGCAAGGATCGCCTGACACCTTATCCTGACGCGCGCTCTTCAGTCGACAGAGCCGAAGTGACTGCAGTCACTTCGCCGCTCCACTAACCGACCTGACAAGAAAACAGCGTCGCCTGCCCCGCTCCGACTGTCGTGCCACTCGCCAGAGTGAGGTTGACAGCGGCTAAGTCCAGCCTCGGGCGACATAGGAAGCTCCGCCTCGCCCGACCCTAGGGTTTGGTCCCCGTCTCGGCCTCGGAAGAAGGACTTCGCCTCGCCCGACCCCAGGGCTCGGACTCAACCACGACTTAGAAGACGACGAACTCCGCCTCGCCCGACCCCAGGGCTCGGACTCAGCCTCGGCTCCGGAAGACGACGAACTCCGCCTCGCCCGACCCCAGGGCTCGGACTCGGCCTCGGCTCCCGAAGACGATGGACTCCGCCTCGCCCGACCCCAGGGCTCGGACTCGGCCTCGACTCCCGAAGACGATGGACTCCGCCTCGCCCGACCCTAGGGCTCGGACTCAACCTCGACCTCGGAGGAATCGCCACCTCGCTCAAACTCGGGTCCGGACCGGCCACGTCGCCAGGGGGTCATCATTACCCTGCCCCTAGCTAGCTCAGGCTACGGGGACAAGACCGGCGTCCCGTCTGGCTCGCCCCAGCAAACAAGTAATGATGACACCCCGCACGCTCCACAACGACGACAGCTCCTAGCCCCTTACATCAGCCAGGAGACGTCAGCAAGGATCTGATAGCCCCGACAGCTGTACTTCCGCAGGGCTCCAGCGCTCCTCCGATGGCCACGACATCACATGAACAGGGTGCCAAAACCTCTCTGACTGCCACGATGGCATGTACTTAGGGCTCTAGCTCTTCTCTACTAGACACGTTAGCACACTGCTACAACCCCCATTGTACTCCTGGACCCTCTCCTTACGCCTATAAAAGGAAGGTCCAGGGCTCTCGTACGAAAAGAGGTTGGCCGCGCGGGAGAATGGGCCGACGCATAAGGCTCTCGCTCCCTCTCTCTCTCCCACGCGAACGCTTGTAACCCCCTACTGCAAGCGCATCTAGCTGCCCTGGGCGTCGGACAACACGAAGGCCGCGGTTTCCCCTCACTGTTCTCCCCCCTTTGTGTCCCGTCTCGCGCCGACCCATCTGGGCTGGGACACGCAGCGATAATTTACTCGTCGGTCCAGGGACCCCCCGGGGTCGAAACGCCGACAGTTGGCGCGCCAGGTAGGGGCCTGCTACATGTTGACGAATAGCTTCCCGTCAAGCTCCAGATGGGTAGTATCCAATGACCTTTCCAACCCAGGATGGTGCTCCGTTTCGGGAGTCTTGAATTCATGTCCCTCGACGGCAGCTACGACATGATACTCCTTCCTCCGCCGCGCGACAGCGATAATGGCGGCCATCAGCCCACCCGCCGGCGGCGGAATCAACGACATCTTCGCCACATGGTGGAAGGACAACATCCAGGCTTGTCCCATCACCTCCCCCACCGACGGAGGAGGAAGCGAGGCAACCATGGCCAAGCAGGAGGCGGCACCTCGTCGGCTGTCAAGCAAGTCGACAACGCCGGTGCCCCAGCGGGGGACACGTCGGGCGTCGACCCTGCATCTGAGACGAAGACGAGCCCCATTTCCCCGCAACACGCCAACCCCAAGCAGACGAATGACGCAAGCACGCTCGCGAAGGACTTGCTGGGCGTCACCCTCGTACCTGAGACAGCGGTGTAGTCCGCCCCTGACGCGACTTCGTCACCGCCCGTCGACAAAGAGGTACCGACTGATTCCCATCTCGTGCCTTTTGGATTCAGTTTCGACCCACCAAGAGACCTCGCTTCGGTGGAAGCCTCCATAGAGGCATGTACCAACCCTCCGGGGTACCATATGCGGTCGCCCTAGGACAGACTGACGACCGTCTCGACCTACGGACCTCCAGGTTCCGAGGAAGATGACGAGCCCGACTTTTGTTGGGATTTCTCCGGGCTCGGTAACCCCAGTGCCATGCGGGACTTCATGACCGCATGCGACTACTGCCTCTCCGATTGTTCCGATGGTAGCCGCAGCTTCGGCGACGAGGACTGCAGCCCAAGTCGTGAATGTTTCCATGTCGATCTAGGGGGTCCCGGCGAAGACAACCATCTTGGTATGCCGGAAAACGGCGATCCCCTTAGGCCTGCGCCTCGCGTTGACATCCTTCGGGAGCTAGCTGTGGTCCCAGTCCCTGCGGGGGGTCAGGACACACAGCTCGAGCAAATCCGCGAGATGCAGGCCAGGCTCGACGAGGGAGCAGGAACACTTGAGCAGTTCCGGCGGAACATCGGGCAGGAATGGGCGGACCGAGTTCCGGCCGGAGAAGCGCGTCATCTACCCCAGGGCATCCAGCACCGCATTGCCGACGACGTCAAGGCAAGGCCGCCACCAGCTTCCAGTGGGGTCGACCAGAACCTGGCTGCAGCAGCAATACTACTCCGCGCGATGCCGGAACCATCGACTACCGAAGGGCGGCGTATCCAGGGAGAGCTCAAGAATCTCCTGGAGGATGTCGTGGTCCGACGGGCTGAAAGCTCTGCCTCCCGAAGGCAGGGATACCCCTCGGAGCATCGCGCCGCGACTTCCCGATTCATGTGGGAAGCCACGGTCCACACCGGGCGCACGCGCAACACGGCGCCTGCGGCCCCGGGTCACCTCGGCAACGAGCACCACCACCGCGACCATCGAGCCCACCTCGACGAGAGGGTGCGCCGAGGCTACCACCCCAGGCGTGGGGGACGCTACGACAGTGGGGAGGATCGGAGCCCCTCGCCCGACCCACCCGGTCCGCAGGCTTTCAGGCGGGCCATACGACGGGCGCCGTTCCCAACCCGGTTCCGAACCCTTACTACCATCGCAAAGTACTCGGGGGAGACAAGGCCGGAACTGTGGCTCGCAGACTACCGACTGGCCTGCCAGCTGGGTGGAACGGACGATAACAACCTCATCATCCGCAACCTCCCCCTATTCCTCTCCGACACTGCTCGAGCCTGGCTGGAGCATCTGCCTCCGGGGCAAATCTCCAACTGGGACGACCTGGTCCAAGCCTTTGCCGGCAACTTTCAGGGCACGTACGTGCGCCCTGGGAACTCCTGGGATCTCCGAAGTTGCCGCCAGCAGCCGGGAGAGTCTCTCCGGGACTACATCTGACGATTCTCGAAGCAGCGCACCGAGCTGCCCAACGTCACCGACTCCGATGTCATCAGCGCGTTCCTCGCCGGCACCACCTGCCGCGACTTGGTGAGCAAGCTGGGTCACAAAACCCCCACCAGGGCGAGCGAGCTGATGGACATTAGTTCGCCTCTGGCCAGGAGGCGGTTGAGGCCATCTTCCGAAAGGCCAAGCAGCCCCAGGGCCGCCAGCTGGAAGACGTTCCCGAGGCGTCCGCTCAGCGCAGCACCAAAAAGAAGAACAAGAAGAAGTCGCAAGCGAAACGCGACGCCACCGACGCAGACCTTGTCGCCGCCGCTGAGTACAAGAACCCTCGGAAACCTCCTGGAGGTGCCAATCTCTTCGATAAGATGCTCAAGGAGCCATGCCCCTATCATCAGGGGCCCGTCAAGCACACCCTTGAGGAGTGCATCATGCTTCGGCGCCACTTTCACAAGGCCGGGCCACCTGCGGAAGGTGGCAGGGCCCACAACGACGACAAGAAGGAGGATCACAAGGCAGAGGAGTTCCCCGAGGTCCACGACTGCTTCACGATCTACGGTGGGCAAGTGGCGAACGCCTCGGCTCAGCACCGCAAGCAAGAGCGTCAGGAGGTCTGCTCGGTAAAGGTGGCGGCGCTAGTCTACCTAGACTGGTCCGACAAGCCCATCACCTTCGACCAGGGCGACCACCCCGACCGCGTGCCGAGCCTGGGGAAATATCCGCTCGTTGTTGACCCCATCATCGGCAACGTCAGGCTCACCAAGGTCCTCATGGACGGGGGTAGCAGCCTTAACATCATCTACGCCGAGACCCTCGGGCTCCTACAGATCGATCCATCCTCGGTCCGGGTAGGCGCGACGCCTTTTCACGGGATCATCCTCGGGAAACGCGTCCAACCCCTCGGACAACTCGATCTGCCCGTCTGCTTCGGGACTCCCTCCAACTTCCGAAGGGAAACCCTCAAGTTCGAGGTGGTCGGGTTCCGAGGAACCTACCACGTAGTGCTGGGGAGACCATGTTACGCCAAGTTCATGGCCGTCCCCAACTACACCTATCTCAAGCTCAAGATGCCGGGCCCCAACGGGGTCATCACCGTCGGCCCCACGTACCGACACACATACGAATGCGACATGGAGTGCGTGGAGTACGCCGAGGCCCTCGCTGAATCCGAGGCCCTCGTCGCCGACCTGGAAAGCCTCTCCAAGAAGGCACCGGACGCGAAGCGCCACGCCGGCAACTTCGAACCAGTAGAGGCGGTTAAGTCCGTCCCTCTCGACCCCAGCAACGTCGCCTCCAAGCGGATTTGGATCGGCTCCGAGCTCGACCCCAAATAGGAAGCAGTGCTCGTCGACTTTCTCCGCGCGAACACCGAGGTTTTTGCGTGAAGTCCCTCAGACATGTCTGGCATACCGAGGGAAGTCTCCGAGGACTCACTGGATATCCGAGCCGGAGGACAAGTTCTACGTGTTCGAGCTCAACCACATCGCCCGGCGGTACAACGAGACTATGGACGAGCTGGCGAAGATAGCTTCGGCGCGAACAACGGTTCCCCCGAACGTCTTCTCCCGGGACCTACATCAACCCTCAGTCAAGACCAACGACACGCCCGAGCCCGAGAAGGTCTCGGCCATGCCCGAGGTGCCCTCGGCTCAGCCTGAGGCACCCTCGGCCCCCGAGAGTAAGGCACTGCGTGTCGAGGGAGAGCGGAATGGGGTCCCACCTGATCGAGACTGGCAGACCCCGTACCTGCGATATCTCCACCGAGGAGACCTGCCCCTCGACCGAGCCGAAGCGCGGCGACTGGCGCGGCGCGCCAAGTCATTCGTCTTGCTGGGTGACGGGAAGGAGCTCTACCACCGCAGCCCCTCCGGCATCCTCCAGCGATGCATACCCATCGCCGAAGGCCAGGAGCTCTTACAAGAAATACACTCGGGGGCTTGCGGTCATCACGCAACGCCTCGAGCCCTTGTCGGAAACGCTTTCCGACAAGGTTTCTACTGGCCGACTGCGGTGGCCGACGCCACTAGAATTTTCCGCACCTGCCAAGGGTGTCAATTCTACGCAAGGCAGACGCACCTACCCGCTTAGGCTCTGCAAACAATACCCATCACCTGGCCGTTTGCTGTGTGGGGTCTGGACCTCGTCAGTCCCTTGCAGAAGGCACCTGGGGGCTACACGCACCTACTGGTTGCCATCGACAAATTCTCCAAGTGGATCGAGGTCCGACCCCTAAACAGCATCAGGTCCGAACAGGTGGTGGCATTCTTCACCAACATCATCCATCACTTCGGGGTCCCGAACTCCATCATCACCGACAACGGCACCCAGTTCACCGGCAGAAAGTTCTTGGACTTCTGCGAGGATCACCACATCCGGGTGGACTGGGCCGCCGTGGCACACCCCATGACGAATGGGCAGGTAGGACGTGCCAACGGCATGATTCTGCAAGGACTCAAGCCGAGGATCTACGACGACCTCCACAAGTTCGGCAGGCGATGGATGAAGAAACTCCCCTTGGTGGTCTGGAGCTCGAGGACAACGCTGAGCCGAGTCACGGGCTTCACACCGTTCTTTCTAGTCTATGGGGTCGAGGCCATCTTGCCCACAGACTTAGAATATGGTTCCCCAAGGACGAGGGCCTATGACGACCGACGCAATCAGACCGACCGAAAAGACTCATTGGACCAGCTGGAAGAGGCTCGGGATATGGCCTTACCACACTCGGCGCGGTATCAGCAGTCCCTGCGACACTACCACGCCCGAGGGGTTCGGTCCCGAGGCCTCCAGGTGGGTGACCTGGTGCTTCGACTACGACAAGACGCCCGAGGGCGGCACAAGCTCACGCCTCCCTGGGAAGGGTCGTACGTCATCGCCAAGGTTTTGAAGCCCGAGACGTACAAGCTGGCCAACAGTCAAGGCGAGGTCTACAGCAACGCTTGGAACATCCGACAGCTACGTCGCTTCTACCCTTAAGATGTTTTCAAGTCATTCATACACCTCGTTTCCATACCCAAGCAAAGTCTAACCTTCAAGGAAGGGTCAGCCTTGCCTCGGCAAAGTCCGACCCTCCCTCGGGGGCTAGAAAGGGGGAACCCCCTCCGCATCAAAATTTTCCGCGAAAAAGTCTTCCATCAAAACGACTTTCGCGTCTCCCGGCTATATAAGTAACAGGACCCCAAGAAATGAATAAGAGTGCATGTAAGTGGTAAGGCCGACCGAGCCGAGAGACTCCTACGCCTCTAGGAAACGGATACCTCACTCGTCGCCTACCACGAAAAATAACTCTTACTTGGGTAAGCAATCCTGCTACTGACGAACGAGTTCAGATACGCAAAACAGGAGGAAAAGAGACACAACCTTGTATTACGATGATAAAGTGTTCGGGCCTCAGCGGCCGCAAAAGACACATATGCATTCAAAATAAACTGCTTCGGCAGAATCAGGCGTCGCCCGGAGAAGGAGACGCGCCCTCGGCTTCGTCTCCACCCTCGGCAAGATCCGCCCCGGCCTCAGACGACAGCACAAGCGGGAGGATCTCTGCTTCGAAGGTGGTCGCCAGCACCACACTTGGGCCCACGGCGGCCGCGTCAAGCCTCTAGACTTCGGCTAGGGCAGCTTCATCTTCGTCGGGAAGGCAATACCCCTCGCTGACCCGCTCCAGATCCACGTCATAGTGGGAAGCGAGCACGGCGAAGGCCCGCCTGACGCCGTGATGCAGCGCCTCCCGAAGTCTGCCGCGCGCGTGGTCACCCAAGGCCTGCAGGCGACTCTGGGGGGAGCTTCCCGAAGGGATGTTGTCGAAACCAAAGACCCGACAGAAGGCCGAGATGGCCCCAGACATGGCCGCGTGATCGGCCTCCCTCTGCTCGGCCGCCTGGGCAAGTGCCTTGGTGGACTCATCGAGGGCAGACTCGAGCTCTGGAAACAACCAAAGCAGAAGACTTCAAACACGAGTTGAGGAACGAAGCTGAATCAAAATCTTAAAATAGCCAAGACATACCTTTGGCTCGGGCACGCTGCTCCGAGGATGCGGCTTGCGCCACGGCTAGGTCTGCCGCAAGGGCTCCGGCCCGAGCAGACGCCTCGGCTAACTGGACTCCAAGAGCCTCAGCACGGCTTTCAGCCTCGGCGGCCCGGCCCCGAGATTGGTCTCGCTCGCCGATGACCTGGCCAAGCTCCAACTGCTTCCACTGCGCCTCTGCGCGTGCCGCCGCTGCCTCTGCTCCCAGATCGACACAGAGCAACCGAAGGTCCGCCACCTCGGCGCTCCGTTGGGAGAGGCGCTCGGTAGCCCCGGCAAGCGTGCCCTCAGGGACCGCAGCGAACCCCAGACATCGGCCTCGCAGTAGATGAACAATGACTTGGCGGCGCTCAGATCCGTCAGATCCTGAGGAAAGGAAGCGGGGCGTCACGAAGAATGCCTTGGTCACGTGAAAGGTATGCTTGAAATCATTACCTGGAGGATCTTGGGAACGTCCCTGCAAAGGACCTCCAAGGTCGACCGAAGCGACCCCACCGTTGCCGCGGCGCACTCACGAAGCCCGTCCCAAGACTGCTCCTCTCGCTCATCGTCAAGAACGAAGAGGGGATCCGAAGCCCCACTGGTCTAGAACCGGAGCGACTGACGCCGCCCGTCGGGACTGCGCCGTGTGGGGACGAGGTTGTCGCTCCCTAGGATGGGTCGCGGTTTTGCGCCCCCTCCTCCGAGGCATCAAGTAGCGATGCCTCGGCCATCTCAGTGTCGGCGGCGACGGGTGGCTCCACGGCCAGAACGGCAACCACATCGGTAGAAGCCGGTGCCAGCACCGGCAACACGTCTGGTGGGCTCGGAGCCGCAGCCGCGCCAGCAGTCTCCCCCGGCACGACGGCCACCTCGACGGAGGAGTCGGCCTCGGGAGCTCGCCCCACGGCAACTTGTGCCGACAGAACCCCCTGCTCGGGGGCACCTTGTATAGAGGCCAGCCGGCCGCCAAGGCCTGGTGCGGCACCAGCTGCAGAAGCTGGCGCCGTCTTAAGGGCTTTTCGGGGAGCCAGACCGGTCGAACCGTGCCTCCGCTTGCTGGGAAGAAAGGGAAAAAGCAGTATCAGGACACACGAAGAAGGCGCCAGGGCAGAAGTATCCTCAGATACTTACCCACTCCGGGCCACGATCAATCGTGCCTACGGGGAGGCCCCTCGAGCCTCGGCCCCCGCAGGCACCACCGAGGCTTGCGCCGCTGCCGGCTTCGGCGCCATCCCTGCCTCGGGCGCCCAGGGCACCGAAGGGACGGTCCGCCTAGGCGTGAACACGGTGACCTAAGGATCGGCCTCCTCTGCTGCCAGCATGGACAACGGCTCTGGGGGCACAGGCAGGACGGCCTGGCTCTCCGGGGTCACCTTAGCTACCTGGGCCAAAGGGTCAAAAACTCCCTCGGCCTGCCCCTGTTCTTCGGGTCGGGACCCTGATGCCCCCGCCCCGGATACCGACAGCACCGGCCCACTCGGGGGCTAGCTCGACGACCCCTGGCCTAGCCTCAGGTCCGGGCTGAGGCCAAGGCGGGCGGCCATGTCGTCGACTTCATCATCGTCGTCGTCTTCATCATCATCGTCGTCGTCGTCATCATCAGGCGTCTCCGGCAACGGCTCCCTCGGGAGCCCATCCCTCTCCTGCCGACGACGAAGCCTTTCCAAGGCATCCCGAGCCCGCATCCGCTCGCGGGCCCGAGCCTTCTTCGCGTCCTTCTTCTCCTTCCTCTTCTCCGCGACGACCCTCTGCGCAGCTCGGTCCACCGCGTCCTCCGGGACCGGTGGCAGGGAAGGCTTGTGAAACCCCACCTCCTGGAGACGGGCGAAAAGTCGCGGCTGTGAGAACCAAGGGCAATCCGACACAAGAAGGAAGAAGGAGCGGACACTCACCAGGGACACACACCCGCGATCGGGACGCATCAAGAGCTGGGAAAAGGCGCCGGTGTCTAACTTCCCCACCGTGTCGGCTACCCGCCTGTGGAGGTCGTCGGTGGGAAGGGGGTCCGAGGACATCTGCAAACCCTCCAAGTCGACCCCCGGCGTCATCTCCAAAAGCGGCAGCCGCCGCTTCGTCAAGGGAAGCACCCTCCGGCGATGAATGGCGGCAACCACCCCCGCGGCGGTGAGCCCTCCTTTTCGCAGTTCCTCCAAGGCCTTCAAAAGGGGCTGGAGATTTTTCTGTCTCTCGTGCGGGGCCCCGTAGCGCCAGTTATCGCCGGCGGCGGTCACCACTCGCTGAGAAAACGATGGGAGCCTCCCGTCGTCATTTCGGAGATAAAACCATCGGCGCTGCCACCCTTTGTTCAAAGACGCGAGGATGGCAGGGATGTACTGCTACGCCCGTGCCTGCCTCAACTAGAGGATGCAGCCACCGGCCCGCACCGCCATGCGAACTCTTCTTTCCCCCGTCGTCGAAGCAAAAAGCTCCGCGGAGAAGAGATGGGTCCACAGGTCCCAGTGGGGGGCAATCCCCAAATATCCTTCGCAAATCGCTGCGAAGATGGCTGCTTGCGAGATGGAGTTGGGGCTGAGATTGTGCAGCTCCACCCCGTAGACATGCAGAATCGCCCGCATAAAACGGCTTGCCGGCTGAAAGGGAATTAGGCTTACACCTAGTCCCTAATTAATTTTGGTGGTTGAATTGCCCAACACAAATAATTGGACTAACTAGTTTGCTCTAGTGTATAAGTTATACAGGTGCCAAAGGTTCACACTTAGCCAATAAAAAGACCAAGTATTGGGTTCAACAAAAGAGCAAAGGAACAACCGAAGGCACCTCTGGTCTGGAGCACCGGACTGTCCGGTGTGCCACCGGACATGTCCGGTGCACCAGAGGACTCCAGTGCAAACTCGTCGTCTTCGGGAAAATCCAGAGGCAACTCCACTATAATTCACCGGACTGTCCGGTGTACACCGGACAGTGTCCGGTGCTCCAAGGAAGAGCGGCCTCAGGAACTCGCCAGCTTCGGGAAACTGCAACGGCTGCTCCACTATAATTCACCGGACATGTCCGATGTACACCAGACTGTCCAGTGTAACTGCGGGGCAACGGCTACGACGGCGCCAACGGCTACCTGCAGCGCATTTATTGCGCGCCAGCGGGCGCAGAAGTCAGAAACGCCCATACTGGCGCACCGGACACTCTACAGTACATGTCCGGTGCGCCACCGGATATCCAGGTGGGCCCAGAAGACAGAGCCCCAACGGTCAGAACCCAACGGCCTGGTGACGTGGCTGTCGCACCGGACATGTCTGGTGTGTACCGGACTGTCCGGTGCGCCATACGACAGACAGCTTCCACCAAACGGCTAGTTTTGTGGTTGGGGCTATAAATACCCCCAACCACCCCCACATTCAAGTCATCCAAGTTTTCCACTTCTCAACCACTTACAAGAGCTAGGCATTCAATTCTAGACACACTCAAGTGATCAAATCTTCTCCAATTCCACACAAGGCTTTAGTGATTAGCGAGAGAGATTTGCCGTGTTCTTTTGAGCTCTTGCGCTTGGATTGCTTCTTTCTTTCTCATTTGTTCTTGTGATCATAAACTCATTTGTAACCAAGGCAAGAGACACCAATTGTGTGGTGGCCCTTGCGGGGAAGTTTTATTCCCGGGTTGATTTGAGAAGAGAAGCTCACTCGGTCCGAGGGACCGTTTGAGAGAGGGAAAGGGTTGAAAAAGACCCGGCCTTCGTGGCCTCCTCAACGGGGAGTAGGTTTGCGAGAACCGAACCTCGGTAAAACAAATCCGCGTGTCACACTCTTCATTCGCTTGTGATTTGTTTTGCGCCCTCTCTCTCGGACTCATTATTATTTCTAACGCTAACCCGTCTCGTAGTTGTGTTTATATTTGTAAATTTCAGTTTCGCCCTATTCACCCCCCCTCTAGGCGACTTTCAATTGGTATCAGAGCCCGGTGCTTCATTAGAGCCTAACCGCTCGAAGTGATGTCGGGAGATCACACCAAGAGGGAGATGGAGACCGGTGACAAGCCCACTACGTGTCACGGGAGCACTTCATCGGAAGAGTCCCGCACCAAGAGGAAGGAGAAGAAGGACTCCTCCAAACGGAAGGAGAAAAGATCTTCTTCTTCACACCACAAAGAGAAGAAGGAAAAATCCTCTTCCCACAAGCCGCATCGGAGTGGGGACAAGAAAAAGAGGATGAGGAAGGTGGTCTACTACGAGACCGATTCTTCATCGACATCCACCTCCAGCTCCGACGCGGCGTCCGTAACTTCTAAGCGCTAAGAGCGTAAGAAGTATAGTAAGATCCCCTTACGCTACCCTCGCATTCCTAAACATACACCTTTACTTTCCGTCCCATTAGGCAAACCACCAACGTTTGATGGTGAAGACTATGCTAGGTGGAGTGATTTAATGCGATTTCATCTAACCTCACTCCACAAAAGTATATGGGATGTTGTTGAGTTTGGTGTACAGGTACCGTCCGTAGGGGATGAAGACTATGATGTGGATGAAGTGGCCCAAATCGAGCACTTCAATTCCCAAGCCACAACCATTCTCCTCGCCTCTCTAAGTAGAGAGGAATACAACAAGGTGCAAGGATTGAAGAATGCGAAGGAGATTTGGGACTTACTCAAGACCGCACACGAAGGTGATAAACTCACCAAGATTACCAAGCGGAAAACGATCGAGGGGGAGCTCGGTCGCTTCCGTCTTCGCCAAGGAGAGGAGCCACAAGATATGTACAACCGGCTCAAAACCTTGGTGAACCAAGTGCGCAACCTCGGGAGCAAGAAATGGGATGACCACGAGGTGGTTAAGGTTATTTTAAGATCACTTATTTTCCTTAACCCTACTCAAGTACAATTAATTCGTGGCAACCCAAGATATACACTAATGACTCCCGAGGAAGTAATCGGGAATTTTGTGAGCTTTGAATGTATGATTAAAGGCTCAAAGAAGATCAACGAGATTGACGAACCCTCCACATCCGAAGCACAACCGGTGGCATTTAAGGCGACGGAGGAGAAGAAGGAGGAGTCTACATCGAGTAGACAACCAATTGACGCCTCCAAGCTCGACAATGAGGAGATGGCTTTAATCATCAAAAGCTTTCGTCAAATCCTCAAGCAACGGAAGGGGAAGGATTACAAATTCCGTTCCAAGAAGGTTTGCTACAAGTGTGGTAAGCCCGGTCACTTTATTGCTAAATGTCCATTATCAAGTGACAGTGACAGGGATAACGACAAGAAGGGCAAGAGGAGAGAAAAGAAGAGGTACCACAAGAGGAAGGGCGGCGATGCCCACATATGCCGCGAGTGGGACTCCGACGAGAGCTCCACCGACTCCTCCTCCTCCGACGAGGACGCCGTCAACATCGCCGTCACCAAGGGACTCCTCTTCCCCAACGTCGGCCACAAGTGCCTCATGGCAAAGGACGGCAAAAAGAAGAAGGTTAAATCTAAATCCTCCACTAAATATGAGGCTTCTAGTGATGAAAATGCTAGTGATGAGGAGGATAACTTACGTACCCTTTTTGCCAACCTTAACATGGAACAAAAGGAAAAATTAAATGAATTAATTAGTGTTATTCATGAAAAGGATGACCTTTTGGATTCCCAAGAGGACTTCCTAATTAAGGAAAACAAGAAACATGTTAAGGTTAAAAATGCTTATGCTCTAGAAATAGAAAAATGTCAAAAACTATCTAGTGAGCTAAGCGCTTGCCATGACACTATTGCCAACCTTAGAGATGAAAATGCTAAATTAATTGCTAAGGTTGATTCTCATGTTTGTAATGTTTCAACTTCCATTCCTAGAGATGATAATGTTGATTTACTTGCTAGGATTGATGAGTTGAATATTTCTCTTGCTTGCCTTAGAGATGAGAATGAGAAATTGTTTGCTAAGGCTAAAGAATTAGATGTTTGCAATATTACAATTTCCAATCTTAGAGATAACAATGATATTTTGCATGCTAAGATTGTTGAACTTAATTCTTGCAAACCCTCTACATCTACTATTGAGCATGTGTCTATTTGTGCTAGATGTAGAGATATTGATATTGATGCTATTCATGATCACATGGCTTTAATTAAACAACAAAATGATCATATAACATTATTAGATGCTAAAATTGCCGAGCATAACCTAGAGAATGAAAAGTTTAAATTTGCTAGAAGTATGCTCTATAATGGGAGACACCCTGGCATCAAGGATGGCATTGGCTTCCAAAGGGGAGACAATGTCAAACTTAATGCCCCTCCAAAGAATTTGTCTAACTTTGTTAAGGGCAAGGCTTCCATGCCTCAGGATAACGAGGGTTACATTTTGTACCCTGCTGGTTACCTCGAGAGCAAAATTAGGAAAATTCATTCTAGGAAGTCTCACTCTGGCCCTAACCATGCTTTTATGTATAAGGGTGAGACATCTAGCTCTAGGCAACCAACCCGTGCTAAGTTGCCTAGAAAGAAAACTCCTAGTGCATCAAATGATCATGGCATTTCATTTAAGACTTTTGATGCATCTTATGTTTTGACTAACAAATCTGGCAAGGTAGTTGCCAAGTTTGTTGGGGGCAAACACAAGGGCTCTAAGACTTGTGTTTGGGTACCCAAAGTTCTTGTATCTAATGCCAAAGGACCCAAAACCGTTTGGGTACCTAAAGTCAAGAACTAAACTTGTTTTGTAGGTTTATGCATCCGGGGGCTCAAGTTGGATCATCGATAGCGGGTGCACAAACCACATGACGGGGGAGAAGAAGATGTTCTCCTCCTACGAGAAAAACCAAGATCCCCAAAGAGCTATCACATTCGGGGATGGAAACCAAGGTTTGGTCAAAGGTTTGGGTAAAATAGCTATATCTCCTGACCATTCCATTTCCAATGTTTTTCTTGTAGATTCTTTAGATTACAATTTGCTTTCCGTTTCGCAATTATGTCAAATGGGCTACAACTGTCTATTTACTGATGTAGGTGTCACTGTCTTTAGAAGAAGTGATGATTCAATAGCATTTAAGAGAGTGTTAGAGGGTCAGCTATACTTGGTAGATTTTAATAGAGCTGAACTCGACACTTGCTTAATTGCTAAGACTAACATGGGTTGGCTCTGGCACCGCCGACTAGCCCATGTTGGAATGAAGAATCTTCATAAGCTTCTAAAGGGAGAGCACATTTTAGGACTAACAAATGTTCATTTTGAGAAAGACAGGATTTGTAGCGCATGCCAAGCCGGGAAGCAAGTTGGCACTCATCATCCACACAAGAACATCATGACAAGTGACAGGCCACTGGAGCTCCTACACATGGATTTATTCGGCCCGATCGCTTACATAAGCATCAGCAGGAGTAAGTACTGTCTAGTTATTGTGGATGATTATTCTTGCTTCACTTGGGTGTTCTTTTTGCAGGAAAAATCCCATACCCAAGAGACCTTAAAGGGATTCTTGAGACGGGCTCAAAATGAGTTCGGCTTAAGGATCAAGAAAATTAGAAGCGACAACGGGACGGAGTTCAAGAACTCACAAATAGAAGGCTTCCTTGAGGAGGAGGGAATCAAGCATGAGTTCTCTTCTCCCTACACCCCACAACAAAATGGTGTAGTGGAGAGGAAGAATTGAACTCTATTGGACATGGCAAGAACCATGCTTGATGAGTACAAGACACCGGATCGTTTTTGGGCCGAAGCGGTCAACACCGCTTGCTACGCTATCAACCTGTTATATCTACACCGAATCCTCAAGAAGACATCATATGAACTCCTAAACGGTAAAAAGCCCAATATTTCATATTTTAGAGTCTTTGGTAGCAAATGCTTTATTCTTGTTAAAAGAGGTAGAAAATCTAAATTTGCTCCTAAGACTGTAGAAGGCTTTTTACTAGGATATGATTCAAACACAAGGGCATATAGAGTCTTTAACAAGTCCTCAGGACTAGTTGAAGTTTCTTGTGACGTTGTGTTTGATGAAACTAACGGCTCTCAAGTAGAGCAAGTTGATCTTGATGAGATAGGTGAAGAACAGGCTCCGTGCATCGCGCTAAGGAACATGTCCATTGGGGATGTGTGCCCTAAGGAATCCGAATAGCCTCCACATGCACAAGATCAACCATCTTCTTCCACACAAGCATCTCCACCAACTCAAAATGAGGACGAAGCTCAAGTTGATGAAGGACAAGATCAAAGAAATGAGCCACCTCAAGATGACGGCAATGATCAAGGGGGAGATGCAAATGATGAAGACAAGGAGGATGAAGAGCCAAGGCCGCCACACCCAAGAGTCCACCAAGCAATCCAACGAGATCACCCCGTCGACACCATCCTCGGCGACATTCATAAGGGGGTAACCACTAGATCTCGTGTTGCACATTTTTGTGAGCATTACTCTTTTGTTTCCTCTATTGAGCCACACAGGGTAGAGGAAGCACTACAAGATTCGGATTGGGTGATGGCGATGCAAGAGGAGCTCAACAACTTCACTAGGAACGAGGTATGACATTTAGTTCCACGTCCTAACCAAAATGTTGTAGGAACCAAGTGGGTCTTCCGCAACAAGCAGGACGAGCATGGTGTGGTGACAAGGAACAAAGCCCGACTTGTGGCCAAGGGGTATTCACAAGTCGAAGGTTTGGATTTTGGTGAAACCTATGCACCCATAGCTAGGCTTGAGTCAATTCGTATATTATTAGCCTATGCTACTTACCATGGCTTCAAGCTTTACCAAATGGACGTGAAGAGTGCCTTCCTCAATGGACCAATCAAGGAAGAGGTCTATGTTGAGCAACCTCCCGGCTTTGAAGATAGTGAGTACCCTAACCATGTCTATAGGCTCTCTAAGGCGCTTTATGGGCTCAAGCAAGCCCCAAGAGCATGGTATGAATGTCTAAGAGATTTCCTTATTGCTAATGGCTTCAAAGTCGGCAAGGCCAATCCTACTTTATTCACTAAAACTCTTGACAATGATTTGTTTGTATGCCAAATTTATGTTGATGATATCATATTTGGGTCTACTAACGAATCTACTTGTGAAGAATTTAGTAGGATCATGACACAAAAATTCGAGATGTCTATGATGGGGGAGTTGAAGTATTTTCTAGGATTCCAAGTCAAGCAACTCCAAGAGGGCACCTTCATTTGCCAAACAAAGTATACACAAGACATTCTAACCAAGTTTGGAATGAAGGATGCCAAGCCCATCAAGACTCCCATGGGAACCAATGGGCATCTCGACCTTGACACGGGAGGTAAGTCCGTGGATCAAAAGGTATACCGGTCGATGATTGGTTCATTGCTTTATTTATGTGCATCTCGACCGGACATTATGCTTTCCGTATGCATGTGTGCAAGATTCCAAGCCGACCCTAAGGAATCACACCTTACAGCCGTAAAACGAATCTTGAGATATTTGGCTTATACTCCTAAGTTTGGGCTTTGGTATCCTTGGGGATCCACATTTGATTTGATTGGTTATTCGGATGTCGATTGGGCAGGGTGTAAGATTAATAGGAAGAGCACATCAGGGACTTGCCAGTTCTTGGGAAGATCCTTGGTGTCTTGGGCTTCAAAGAAGCAAAATTCGGTCGCTCTTTCTACTGCCGAAGCTGAGTATATTGCCGCAGGCCATTGTTGCGCGCAATTACTTTGGATGAGGCAAACCCTGCGGGACTATGGTTACAAATTAACCAAAGTTCCTCTTCTATGTGATAATGAGAGTGCAATCCGCATGGCGGATAATCCCGTTGAGCATAGCCGCACTAAACACATAGCCATTCGGTATCATTTTCTTAGGGATCACCAACAAAAAGGGGATATCGAAAATTCATACATTAACACTAAAGATCAATTAGCCGATATCTTTACCAAGCCACTTGATGAACAAACTTTTACCAAACTTAGGCATGAGCTCAATATTCTTGATTCTAGGAATTTCTTTTGCTAAATTTGCACACATAGCTCATAAGTATACCTTTGATCATGTCTCTTTTATATATGCTATGACTAATGTGTTTTCAAGTGTATTTCAAACCAAGTCATAGGTATATTGAAAGGGAATTGGAGTCTTCGGCGAAGACAAAGGCTTCCACTCCACTCTACTACTCATCCTTCGCCGTCGCTCCGTATCGCTCTCCATCTTTGGTATAATCTTCACTCATATGTTTTATTTGCCAAAGGGGAGAATGTAGTTAGGAAAGGGCTTATATCTCACTCAAAGTATCCGTTTTTGGCGATTCATGCCAAAGGGGGAGAAAGTATGAGCCCAAAGCAAAAGGACCGCACCACCACCCTAATTTTAAAATTAATGATTTTCAATTGGTAAAATTTCAAATTAGTATCTCTTTGTGTTCTAAAGGGGGAGAAAGTAGTACTTTCAAAATTAATATCTTAAAACCCTCTTGAACACTAAGAGGAGAATTTATTTGAGGGGGAGTTTTGTTTAGTCAAAGGAAAAGCATTTGAAACAAGGGGAGAAAATTTCAAACTTGAAAAAGCTTTGCAAAAATCTTATTCATCTACCTTTGACTATGTTGCAAAAGGACTTTGAAAAGGATTTACAAAAAGAATTTGCAAAAACAAAACATGTGGTGCAAGCGTGGTCCAAAATATTAATAATAAAGAAACAATCCATGCATATCTAGTAAGTAACATTTATTGGCTCAATTCCAAGCAACCTTTGCACTTACATTATGCAAACTAGTTCAATTATGCACTTTTATATTTGCTTTGGTTTGTGTTGGCATCAATCACCAAAAAGGGGGAGATTGAAAGGGAATTAGGCTTACACCTAGTCCCTAATTAATTTTGGTGGTTGAATTGCCCAACACAAATAATTGGACTAACTAGTTTGCTCTAGTGTATAAGTTATACAGGTGCCAAAGGTTCACACTTAGCCAATAAAAAGACCAAGTATTGGGTTCAACAAAAGAGCAAAGGGACAACCGAAGGCACCTCTGGTCTGAAGCACCGGACTGTCCGGTGTGCCACCGGACATGTCCGGTGCACCAGAGGACTCCAGTGCAAACTCGTCGTCTTCGGGAAAATCCAGAGGCAACTCCACTATAATTCACCGGACTGTCCGGTGTACACCGGACAGTGTCCGGTGCTCCAAGGAAGAGCGGCCTCAGGAACTCGCCAGCTTCGGAAAACTGCAACGGCTGCTCCGCTATAATTCACCGGACATGTCCGGTGTACACCGGACTGTCCGGTGTAACAGCGGGGCAACGGCTACGACGGCGCCAACGGCTACCTGCATCACATTTATTGCGCGCCAGCGGGCGCAGAAGTCAGGAACGCCCATACTGGCGCACCGGACACTCTACAGTACATGTCCGGTGCGCCACCGGACATCCAGGCGGGCCCAGAAGACAGAGCTCCAACGGTCAGAACCCAACGGCCTAGTGACGTGGCTGTCGCACCGGACATGTCCGGTGTGCACCGGACTGTCCGGTGCGCCATACAACAGACAGCTTCCACCAAACGGCTAGTTTGGTGGTTGGGGCTATAAATACCCCCAACCACCCCCACATTCAAGTCATCCAAGTTTTCCACTTCTCAACCACTTACAAGAGCTAGGCATTCAATTCTAGACACACTCAAGTGATCAAATCTTCTCCAATTCCACACAAGGCTTTAGTGATTAGCGAGAGAGATTTGCCGTGTTCTTTTGAGCTCTTGCGCTTGGATTGCTTCTTTCTTTCTCATTTGTTCTTGTGATCATAAACTCATTTGTAACCAAGGCAAGAGACACCAATTGTGTGGTGGTCCTTGCGGGGAAGTTTTATTCCCGGGTTGATTTGAGAAGAGAAGCTCACTCGGTCCGAGGGACCGTTTGAGAGAGGGAAAGGGTTGAAAAAGACCCGGCCTTCGTGGCCTCCTCAACGGGGAGTAGGTTTGCGAGAATCGAACCTCGGTAAAACAAATCCGCGTGTCACACTCTTCATTCGCTTGTGATTTGTTTTGCGCCCTCTCTCTCGGACTCATTATTATTTCTAACGCTAACCCGTCTCGTAGTTGTGTTTATATTTGTAAATTTCAGTTTCGCCCTATTCACCCCCCCTCTAGGCGACTTTCACCGGCACTCCGAACCCCCGCTCGTGAAAAGAGACGAAGCTCAGCACATACCCCGGCGGCGGGGACGGGGTGCCTCCACTCGGAGGGGCCATCCACTCCGGCTGCGAATCATCGGAGAGAGGGCGAAGCAAACCATCGGCAACAAGGGCCTCCAGATCATCCGCCGTGACGGTGGAGAAAGGCCACGGGTCGCGCGGCGAAACAACGGTCACCCGCTCGGCCATCACCAAGCAGAAGAGGTGGCGGCGGAGAGGACAAGGTGCACGGTTTCCTTTCTCTGGCTATTCCCTCAGGTTGCGAAAACCTAAGTGGGAGGCGAGCAGCAGAGTAAAGAACCGCCACCGGTCCCTCTCCCGAATATATAAAGGCCCAGGCGAGACCCATTCAACACTTCGCCCGAACCCGCCGCGAGATTCAAAACTCAAAAGCGAGACGCCTGTTCCTCGAACAGCTCGCACACGCACGACGGCTGCCTTGCCAACCACTCGTTCTGTCGCATTAACTCTGCGGCAGGGCAGGCGGCACCATTGGCAGGCGGAGTGGGCGACGCTTCACCTCCGCCGTAATGATCGTGTCAAAAAAGGTGCGCCACGTCGTTCAATTTCGTATCCTTTTCCACTTCCTCTTTCTCTCTCTTGCTACAGGGACCGGGAAAGGGGATACTCCGAAAGGGATCCTTCTCCACGAAGGAAGCGGGCCCCAAGCCCCCCTACTGATCAGAGGTTCGAAGGCTGGCCCCTCGGAAGGGTTCAACAGCCGCCTCAGAGCACTCGGGCTCCGCGCCCACTACTGGTCAGAGGTTCGAAGGCTGGCCCCTCGGAAGGGTTCAACGGCCGCCTCAGGCCACTTGGGCTCCGCGCCCCCTACTGATCAGGGGTTTGTAGGCTAGCCCCCAAAGGGTTCGACAGCCGCCTCAGAGCACGCAGAGCGAGGGATGACCCTGGGTATGTTCGATACATAACCAAGGCTCGGGCTACGCTCCCGAGGTACCCTAGGACATTTCCGATACCAGCGGGAGCGATTTTGTAACGGAATCCCACCAGAGGGAGGTATCGAGCCCTCGTACCCCATCAAAAGGGGACCGGGTCCGGCGAATCACCCGCAGGTACTTTTGGAGCGCGCCTCCGGGCCACTAGCCGACCCCTAACGAATGGGGCACGGGCGTCCACTCGGATTACCCATTAGCAACTCACTAGAAACACCATGTTCGGCGCCCTCCGAGGGCAACATGGCGCTTTCCCCCCTCCTCCTTGCGGAAAGGCGACGCAGGGGCGTATGAAAAAAGCCGAGTCTGTCCTTGACCGTCCTCTCGCTCTGTGCGGAGGCTCGGGGGCTGCTCTCGCAAACCCGGCTCTGGCCAAACCGTTGACAGCGTCAACATACCAGCCCGAGAACTTGGGACCCAACTAAGCACCCGGGCAACGACCAGTTCGCATGAGAGAACAACCAAACCGGTCGAGCCATCACGAAAGGCACTAAGACCTCGAAGGAGTCAAAACACTCCTCCGAGGCCTCGAGGGCTACACCCGGCGGGTGCGCTCGCGCGCACCCACTGGAACAAAAAGCAAACGAGAAAGGTCGGTCCCCTTGCAAAAAAGTGCGACAAAAGCCTCCAAGCGAGTGCCAACACTCCCTTTGAGGCTCGGGGGCTACTATCGGGGACCATAATAAGGGGTACCCCCAAGACTCCTAATCTCAGCTGGTAACCCCTATCAGCACAAAGCTGCAAAGGCCTGATGGGCGCGATTAAGGTCAAGGCTCAGTCCACTCAAGGGACACGATCTCGCCTCGCTCGAGCCCAGCCTCGGGCAAAGGCAGCCAACCCTGGAGGATTCACGTCTCGCCCGAGGGTCCCCTCAAGCAACAGGCACGCCTTCGACTCGCCCGAGGCCCAGTCTTCGCAGAGAAGCAACCTTGGCCAGATCGCCACGCCAACCGACCGTATCACAGGAGCATTTAATGCAAGGATCGCCTGACACCTTATCCTGACGCGCGCTCTTCAGTCGACAGAGCCGAAGTGACCGCAGTCACTTCGCCGCTCCACTGACCGACCTGACAAGAAAACAGCGTCGCCTGCCCCGCTCCGACTGTCGTGCCACTCGCCAGAGTGAGGTTGACAGCGGCTAAGTCCAGCCTCAGGCGACATAGGAAGCTCCGCCTCGCCCGACCCCAGGGTTCGGCCCCCGTCTCGGCCTCGGAAGAAGGACTTCGCCTCGCCCGACCCCAGGGCTCAGACTCAACCACGACTTAGAAGACGACGAACTCCACCTCGCCTGACCCCAGGGCTCAAACTCAGCCTCGGCTCCGGAAGACGACGAACTCCGCCTCGCCCGACCCCAGGGCTTGGACTCAGCCTCGGCTCCGGAAGACGACGAACTCCGCCTGGGCCCGACCCCAGGGCTCGGACTCGGCCTCAGCTCCCGAAGACGATGGACTCCGCCTCGCCCGACCCCAGGGCTCAGACTCGGCCACGGCTCCCGAAGACGATGGACTCCGCCTCGCCCGACCCCAGGGCTCGGACTCAACCTCGACCTCGGAGGAATCGCCACCTCGCTCAAACTCGGGTCTGGACCGGCCACGTCGCCAGGGGGGTCATCATTACCCTGCCCCTAGCTAGCTCAGGCTACGGGGACAAGACCGGCGTCCCGTCTGGCTCTCCCCAGCAAACAAGTAATGATGACACCCCGCACGCTCCACAACGACGGTAGCTCCCAGCCCCTTACGTCAGCCAGGAGACGTCAGCAAGGATCCAACAGCCCCGACAGCTGTACTTCCGCAGGGCTCCAGCGCTCCTCCGATGGCCACGACATCACATGAACAGGGTGCTAAAACCTCTCCAACTGCCACGATGGCATGTACTTAGGGCTCTAGCTCCTCTCTGCTAGACACGTTAGCACACTGCTACACCCCCCATTGTACACCTAGACCCTCTCCTTACGCCTATAAAAGGAAGGTCCAGGGCTCTCGTACGAAAAGAGGTTGGCCGCGCGGGAGAACGGGCCGACGCATAAGGCTCTCGCTCCCTCTCTCTCTCTCCCAAGCGAACGCTTGTAACCCCCTACTGCAAGCGCATCCAGCCGCCCTGGGCACAGGACAACACGAAGGTCGTGGTTTCCCCTCACTGTTCTCCCCCCTTTGTGTCCCATCTCGCGCTGACCCATCTGGGCTGGGACACGCAGCGACAATTTACTCGTCGGTCCAGGGACCCCCCGGGGTCGAAACGCCGACAAATAGTGTATGTGAATAGTAACGATGAATAGTAATGGTGAATAGTAATGGTGAATAGTTCGTATGAACGAACGATGAACGATGAATAGGAACTATGAACGAACGGACGAACGATCGAATGATCGGACGAACGAACGATCGGAATTTCGGCAGCATAACGGCAGGAAAAGATTATTTGGACGAACGAACGGATGAACGATCGAATGATCGGACGAACGAACGATCGGAATTTCGGCAGCATAACGGCAGGGCAAAGATTATCTGGAAGAATGATGAATAGGGACTATGAACGAACGATGAACGATGAATAGGGACTATGAACGAACGATGAACGATGAATAGGGAACTATGAACAAACGATGAACGATCGAATGATCGAACGAACGAACGATCGGAATTTCGGCAGCATAACGGCAGGACAAAGATTGTCTGGAAGAACGATGAATAGGGACTATGAACGAACGACGAACGATGAATAGGGACTATGAACGAACGATGAACGATCGAATGATCGAACAAACGAACGATCGGAATTTCGGCAGCATAACGGCAGGAAAAAGATTATTTGGACGAACGAACGGATGAACGATCGAACGATCGGACGAACGGACAAACGAACCATGAACGATCGGACGAACGATCGAACGATCGGACGAACGAACGAACAAACTAAGAACAGGGGGACGAACGATCGAAGAACGATCGAATGATCCTTGTGCTAGTGTGTGCTTGTGTGGAACATGGAGTGGGTGTGTGGGGGGGGAGAGAGTTGCCATGAAATGGCTTGGGGTGGGATGAGAGGAGGCCCTTGCCCCTCTATTTATAGCCATGGTGGGGGATTAGGGGGAGGGATGAGAGGATTAGTGGGAGGATGAGAGGATTAGTGGAAGATTAGCATGTATTTGTCTTGTATAAGTGAGATTAGCTTGTAGAGCTCACCGTATGATACCGGAGGCATACGTATACGTAGAGCATGAGGAAAGTTATGAAGAAAATATTTGTAGGGACTTGAAAAATGATTCTGAAGGTATTTCTCAGGAAGAAAATACTTGGAGATATATTGGTGGAATATTTGGGCAATATTTCTAGAAAGAACTTGAAGGGGATCACTAGGGAAATATCTAGGCAGTATTTCTGGAAGGAATTTGAGTGGGATCACTGGGAGATATTTGTAGGATATTTTGAGGAGGATTTTTGTAAAGAATATTGACCACTATAATTTTATTTGTTGATATCAACTTGCAAACAAACATTTTGAAACGAAATTTGAAATTCATTTTGAATTTAGAGGGAGTTTGAGAAATTTTCAAGATTTGAATTTTTGGGATGCTACACCAGAGGTGCATGAACCACGTGTTCGGAGAACACATCGACAGAACGGTCGAGGCTTACGTCGATGACATTGTTGTCAAGACGAAGAGAGCCTCCGACCTCCTCTCTGACCTTGAAACGACATTCAAGTGTCTGAGAGCGAAAGGCGTGAAACTCAACCCCGAGAAGTGTGTCTTCGGAGTCCCCCGAGGCATGCTCCTTGGATTCATCGTCTCTGAGCGAGGCATCGAGGCCAATCCGGAGAAAATCGCGGCCATCACCAACATGGGACCGATCAAAGATTTGAAAGGAGTACAGAGGGTCATGGGATGCCTTGCGGCTCTGAGCCGCTTCATCTCACGCCTTGGCGAGAAAGGCTTGCCTCTGTACCGCCTCTTAAGGAAGGCCGAGTGCTTCACTTGGACCCCCGAGGCCGAGGAAGCCCTCAGAAACCTTAAGGCGCTCCTTACAAATACACTCATCCTGGTGCCCCCCGCCGCAGGAGAAGCCCTCTTGATCTACGTAGCCGCGACCACTCAGGTGGTCAGCGCCGCGATCGTAGTCGAGAGACGAGAAGAAGGGCATGCACTGCCCGTCCAGAGGTCAGTCTACTTCATCAGTGAAGTGCTTTCCGAGACCAAAGTTCACTACCCACAGATCTAGAAGCTGCTCTACGCAGTGATTCTGACACGGCGAAAGTTGCGACACTACTTTGAGTCTCATCCGGTGACTATGGTGTCATCCTTCCTCCTGGGGGAGATCATCCAATGTTGTGAGGCCTCGGGTAGGATAGCAAAGTGGGCAGTGGAAGTTATTGGCGAAACGCTATCATTCGCTCCTCGGAAGGCCATAAAATCCCAGGTCTTGGCAGACTTCCTGACTGAGAGGACTGACACCCAGTTATCGACAACTCTAATCCAGCCCAAGCTCTAGACCATGTACTTCGATGGGTCACTCATGAAAACAGGAGCAGGCACTGGCTTGCTCTTCGTTTCACCCCTCGGAAAGCATCTCCGCTACGTCATTCGCCTCCATTTTCTGGCATCAAACAACGTGGCTGAGTACGAGGCCCTGGTTAACGGGCTGCGCATCGCCATCGAGCTAGGGGTCCGGCGCCTCAACGCTCGTAGTGACTCACAGCTTGTCATCGACCAAGTCATGAAGAACTCCCACCGCCGCGACCGGAGGATGGAAGCCTACTGCAACGAAGTCCGGCGCCTAGAAGACAAGTTCTACGGGTTGGAGCTCAACCACATCGCCCGACGGTACAACGAGACTGCGGACGAGCTGGCGAAGATAGCCTCGGGGCGAACGACGGTTCCCTCGGACGTCTTCTCCAGAGACCTACATCAACCATCCGTCAAAATCGACGACGCGCCCGAGCCTGAGGAAGCCTTGGCCCAGCCTGAGGTACCCTCGGCCGAGCCCGAGGTACCCTCGGCCGAACCCGAGGCACCCTCGGCCATCGAGGAAGAGGCCTTGCCCGTCGAGGAGGAACAGAATGGGGTCACGCCAGATCCGAACTGGCAGACCCCGTACCTGGAATATCTCCTCCGAGGAGAGCTTCCCCTCGACAAGACCAAAGCTCAGCGGCTGGCTCGGCGCGCCAAGTCATTCGTCTTGCTGGGTGATGAAAAAGAGCTCTATCATCGCAGCCCCTCGGGCATCCTCCAACGATGCATATCTATCGCCCAGGGACAAGAACTGTTGCAAGAAATACACTCGGGGGCTTGCGGCCACCATGCAGCACCTCGAGCCCTCGTGGGAAATGCCTTCCGACGAGGTTTCTACTGGCCAACCGCGGTGGCCGACACCACTAGGATTGTGTGCTCCTGCCGGGGGTGTCAATTCTACGCAAAGCAGACGCATCTGCCCGCTCAGGCCTTGCAAACGATACCCATCACCTGGTCGTTTGCTGTGTGGGGTCTAGACCTCGTCGGTCCCATGTAGAAGGCACCCGGGGGCTTCTCGCACCTGCTGGTCGCCATCAACAAATTCTCCAAGTGGATCGAGGTCCGACACTTGACCAGCATCAGGTCCAACGGACGCCACGCGAATCACCCATCCCGCCGCATTAACTCCCCGGCGGAGCAGGCGACACCTCTGGCAGGTGAGGCGGGTGTCGCTTCGCCTTCGCCATAATGACCGCGTCAAAAAAGGTGCGCCACCTTATTTAAATTCATATCCTTCCCATTCTCCTCTCTCTCTCTCTTGCTACAGGGACCGGGAAAGGGGATGTTGTGGAAAGGATCCTTCTCGGCGAAGGAAGCGGGCCCCGAGCCCTCCTACTGATCAGGGGTTCGAAGGCTGGCCCCTCGGAAGGGTTTCGACAGCCGCCCCAGAGCACTCGGACTTCAAGCCTGTTACTAATTAGGGGTTCGAAGGCTGGCCCCTTGGAAGGGTTCGACAGCCGCCCCAGAACGCTCGGGCTCCGTGCCCATTACTGATCAGGGGTTCGTAGGCTGGCCCCTCGGAAGGGTTCGACAGTCGCCCTAGAGCACGCAGAGTGAGGGATGACTCTGGGTACGTCTGATACATGGCCGAGGCTCGGGCTACGCTCCCGAGGTACCCTAGGACATTTCCGAGACCGACGGGAACGATTTGTAACGGAATCCCACCGGAGGGAGGCATCGAGCCCTCGGACCCTGTCGAAGGGGTCTGGGTCCGGGGAATCACCCGCAGGTACTTTTGGAGCGCGCCTCTAGGCCACCAGCCGACCCCTAACGAACGGGGCACGAGCGTCCACTCGGATCACCCGTTAGCAGCTCACAGGAAACACCATGTTCGGCGCCCTCCGAGGGCAACATGGCGCTTTCCCCCCTTCTCCTTGCGGAAAGGCGACGCAGGGGCGTATGGTAAAAGTCGGGAAAGTCCTTGATCGTCCTCTCGCTCCGTGCAGAGGCTCGGGGGCTGCTCTCGCATCCGGCTACGGCCAAAACTGTTGACAGCATCAACAAACCAACTTGATAACTTGGAACCCGACCACGCACCTGGGCTACGGCCAGGCCGCATGAGGGAACGATCAGATCGGCCGAAGCACCACGAAAAGCATTCAGACCTCAGAGGAGTCAAACCACTCCTCTGAGGCCTCGGGGGCTACACCCGGTGGGTGCGCTCGCGCGCACCCACCAGAACAAAGGCAAAAACCGAGAAAGGTCGGTCCCCTCACCGAAAATGCGGCAAAAGCCTCCAAGCGAGTACCAACACTCCCTTCGAGGCTCGGGGGCTACTGTCGGGTACCATAATTAGGGGTACCCCCAACGCTCCTAATCATGGCTGGTAAACACCCTCAGACCAACTGACGTGTGCGGTTCAAGTCAAGGCTTTGTCTACCCAAGGGACGCGATCTCGCCCGAGCCCAGCCTCGGGCCGGAGCAGTAATCTCAGACGAGTTCACGCCTCGCCCGAGGGCCTCCTCAGGCAGCGGGCGCCCCCTCGGCTCTCTCGAAGCCCGGCTCGGGCAGGCTTCGTTGTGAAGCAACCTTGGCCAGACCGCCTCACCAACCGACTGCTTCACAGCCGCATTCAATGCAGGGGATGCCTGACGCCGTATCCTGACACACGCGCCTCAGTCGGACAGGCCGAAGTGACCGCAGTCACTTTGCCCCTCTTCTTTACTGTACTGATGTGACAGGAAAACAGCGCCGCTCGCCCTGCTCCGACTGCCATGTCAACCACCCAGGCAAAGACTGACAACAAGTCACGATCAACCACCGAGTTTGGCCTCGAGCGCAATAGGAAGCTCCGCCTCGCCCGACCTCAGGCTCCGGCCTCGGGAGGAGGTCTCTGCCTCGCCTGACCCCCGGACTCGGCCTCGACCTCGGTCTCGGGAGGAATCACGTCCTCGCCCGACCCCGGCCTCGGCCTCGACAGAAGTCTCCGCCTCGCCCGACCTTGAGCTCGGACCGACCGCGCCAACAGGGGATACATCATTACCCTATTCCTAGCCTGCTCAGGCTAGGAGGAACAAGACCGGCGTCCCATCTGGCTTACCCTGGCGATGGGTAATGATGGTGCCCCGCGTGCACTATGACGCCGGTGGCTCTCAGCCCCTTATGGCAGCAAGGAGACATCAGCAGGACCCTTGCCGCACTGCCAGCTGTACTCCTACAGGACTCAGGCGCTCCTCCGATGGCCACGCTATCACATGTACAGGGCTCGAACTCTCCCCCGACGGCCACGTTGGCATGTACAAAGGCTTAGGCGCTCCTCTGCCGAACACGTTAGCGCATAGCTACGCCCCCCCGTTGTACGTCTGGACCCTCTCCTTGCGTCTATAAAAGGGAGGTCCAGGGCCACCCTGAGGGGGGTTCGCGCGAGGGAAGGAGCGGACGAACTCTCTCTCTCTCTCTCTCTCTCTCTCTCTCTCTCTCTCTCTCGCGACGCGCTTGTAACCCCTACTACGAGCGGCACCCCTGGTACAGAATAATACAAGACTTGCCCCACATCTTGTGTTTCATCCCGCGCCAACCCATCTGGGCAGGAACACGCAACGATTTCACTCGTCGGTCCAAGGGACCCCCAGGTCCGAGACACCGACAGTTTTTTAATAATCTGGTTGTACAGAAAATATGAGTATTATGTAGATTACATACAAAAAAAAGATGGTGTTAGTGGGCTTTAGGATCTAGAAAGTGACAGATTTCTACTTTCGTAACGACTCTACCAATTCTATGTTCACATTGATTTTGGACAGTTTTTATAAAAACGATTCTCACAAAACAAACTGAAAAACATTTGTTAGTCCACAACAAACTTCTAGCGGCCAGAAGCTGAAAATAAGCCGAAACAAACATGCTTGCGTTCAAGAACTTGTGATCACAAGTCGTTCCACCTGCCCATGCCTGCACTTTTAGTCTGAAAACATCTCTTCATGCTGATACTTTCCTGAAGATGTTATCATCCATGATGACCGGGAGGCCAGCACTCTTCAACTCCCATCCCTGGCGTTCTGCCTAGTGTCCACTTCAGCTACACTAGGGTGTGGCTGTGCTTATCTACCACTACAAGACATGCCTTAGGACAAACACAGCTCAAAATCTCTTTACTTGATTAGTTCACGAACAGAATCCTTGTTGCAAATCAACGACAATGTCAATACCATTGCCACCATTCAAGCTCCAGTCAGAATCACATCGTTACAGACAACAAGCTGAATGTGGAAATGTTCAAACCACGTGGACAGCAGCAAAATTCCACATCGGTCAATTACGCTCCTATTCGGACACCAAATCCCCCAGCTTCTTTCTGAACTTCGGAACTGTGCCTGCTTTAATTGCCATCACTAAGCCCATCTCCTTGTAATTCTTCATCTGCATCAAGAGCCACAAGGTTCAGTTTAGGCAACAAACAGGTAACTTGAAACATTCAGCCACGGTACCAATGGCAGATTATAAATAACCTTCTGGAGTCAGATTACATACATGTAGTTATCAGGAGGGGGGCTATAACAATAGTATTTTCTCCCGTTTTTTAAGGGCGTTTATATGAGTGATGTCATGCAATCCAAATAGAACCAGTCCTCATCACATGTTTCAGTATCACAAAGCAACAAATGACAGAATGCAACTGACCTCCTGCTGAGCTGACTCTTCAGAACGTATTGGAAAAGTGAAAGACCATGAGCTAAGCTGAAGAAGAAAGAATTTGTTAGCAACAATAAAAGAAATACAAACAACGAATACATGAATAGCATGCTTCGATACCTCGTGAAAAATTTCATCCTCAAACTTTGGATAGATAATAGGTTCGTCATCATCTTTGTTCACCTTTGATTTATGTTTTGGAGGGGTTTTCCTCTGCAGGCAGCAATCAACGAGTAATGACCAAAGCAATCCACAACAAATGAACACTCATTCACATACAAGGGGACACACACATTGAAATATTGTTAATGCAGAGAGGCTGCTTCAAACCGACCTGGTAACTCAATGAGACAACTCTCACCAGTGCACCTGGGTTGCCCTTCTAAAAGCAATAGAAAGGGGGACAGAATATGTTTCTCACCTCAAGCATTCTGACGATCAACAGGTAGTGCTTGAACCGGAAGGAGTCCCGGAGTTCTTGTGTTGGCTTAACCCATGCAGACACAGTTGCAAGTTCATTATCCAAGTAGAAATATACAGAAAATAATGTGCTTCAGAACATAAAAATCACCTCATCTTCTGTTGCCCAGGAAACCTCGTCAAAGAGCGCGTCATACAGCTTAGGCACGAGTTCATAAGGGAAATTCACAAAGCGGCGACACACCAGCAGGCCCACGCTCGACGCTTTCTCTTCAAGCAGAGACCTGAGCTGCTTCTTAGTACCTTTGTCGGGACAGACATCAAGCAGATACTCCTTAAGATCCCTAATGCATTTATGCTCCTGCAAATCAACAGCAACAAAGAGAGGTAGCATGAGCATCCACAGATCAAAATCGAACAGCTTGTTTCTAAATGGAGAGCGTGGATGTGCGAATCATACGGCGTGTTGTCCCAAATTGAGCACGCTAATGAGACCAAACAGATCATCGTCGTCATTGTTAGTACTAGAATTAGCCTTCTGAACACCGTTCCCTTCCCCTTCCTCCTCCTCGTCATCGGCCAACTTGACAACCGTGCCTACAGTGGTCTGCGCGAGGATGAGATCAGCGAAGCCGGTGAGGTCCCAGGGCTTAGAGTCGAGGTACGTTTTGAGCAGCAGCCTGGCGCCATGGAAGTCGCTCGGCTTGGGGTCGAAGAAGGCGAAGTCAGCTTGCACCGTCTCGAGCTGCAAGTACCAGGCCTCGCATCCAATTTAGGAGATGGAGGGAGGGCAAAGAATTCCTGGTAAGAGAAAAGCTACAAGTTCCAGGTAGGCGGTCACCTCCTCCGAGGACTCCTCCCCGTCATCGCTGTCGCTGCCGCTGGTGCTGAAGCTCTCCTCTTCGCTTCCGCTGCTGCCGCGGTCCTCCACCTCGTCGCTGGAGGGCTCGGCTCGCTTCGCGCGCTTGGACGGCGGCCGCGGCATGTCGTCTGGCAAGCAAGCGAGGCGTGCATTGAGTGGCGTGATTCGAGCAATGGGCTAGTAGGGGTAACTCGGTCCGGGACGAGCGGAGGCGTACCTTGGCGAGGGGTTTCGGCGGCGGTGGAAGCGTCAGGGAGAGGACGCGATTTTGGACAGCTTGACGTGGCGGCGGAGAAGATGAGGGAGCGAGCGAATGGGGAGAAACCGGCGAACGGGGCCGGACGCTTTCGGCCGCCGGGCATTGCTCTGTGGTGTCTGGGCAGGCGGCGCGGCGGCGGAAAGAGGACGAGAACGGGTAGCGGCGTCAGCTGTGTCTTGGTATGGACCGATCGATGTGGTGGGGTCGAGTAGAATGGGCTTTGGAGCGGACTGGTCTGGGCCTCAGTCGGGCTCTGTGGGCTGCTCGGATGTGTGAAAAGCCGGGAGAGATATGGATGGGCTTTGGAGTGATATGGCTTCCTCTAAAAGTTTGGAGTTATCTGTAATAATACTTATAAATATAGGTTTTTCTAAAATAGTATTTTAACTTTTATTCACTTTAATTTTGTTTTTTATTCTCTACACACTCAGAGAGTGTTTGGTATAGCTGTAGGTTATATCTCCAATGTGGAGCTATAGTTTATAATATCAGCTTAAATAGTTTTAAAAATATATTAAATCTAAATAATAAGTAAAATGACTTATTTAAATGTTTTCTAAAGGTACCTTATAATCTGCTCCATCAACTCTACCAAATTTTCTGGAGATGGAGTTTTTGTTGCCTCCATGCTATTATGCAATCTGACCATAATTTATGGGTCCATTATCTCCTTGGTATTATCTATACTACCTATTAAGACTCTAAGGGGTAGGCTGCTCTATTCCTGGTTCTGCCTTCATTCCCATTCCCATGCGCCCTGTATGTTTTCATTCTCATTCCCATACGCCCTGTGTGTTTTCATTCTCATTCCCAACTGTGTCCCGCCATGTGACCCGTTTCCCATTCCCAATTGTGTCCCGCGCACCGCGACCAAATTTTTACCCAAAAAAAGCTAGCTGCGTGGGTTAAAGTTCACAGCCAACCAAGGCTTCACATGTTGTAGTGCGCACTAGACCTTATAAACAAGTGTGTGTATAGTTTAGTGAACAATGTGGTACTATTTTTTGTTTGCCAATACGAATTACACTTTTCCTGGAAGGCCCATCTGCTTGTGGCCCAGAGAAGCCCACAGTGCTCAGCGCGACAGCGGCCTCCCCACCCCCGCGTGCAGTGTCCACAGGCCCACCCCCGCGCGTCGTCGCCTCCGCTCCACCTGCGCGCGTCGTGTCCATCAGCCCACCCCCGCGCGCCGTCGCCTCCGCTCCACCTGCGTGCGCCGTCATCGCCAGGGCTCCCCACCCCCGCGCGCCACGACCTCCACAGCTGCACCAGCTCTCCCTGCAATCCCCCACGATCTCCCTTCCAACTGCTCCACTCCCTCCACTTCGATTGAGTGTCTCGATGATGAGGATAAATGTGGGCGCGACGTATACAGAGCTGGTTTCGCCGAGAGCTCGTGTTCGTGGAAAAAGAGAGAGGGAACGAGGTCGGCGCCGCCACCGAGCTTGTGGAAGGTATGCTCCTCTACTCGTGGTGAAGATAGGCCAATGCTCTAGCCACCCCCAGCGCAATATCAAACCTTTGCTTCCATCCAAGCAAGATTTCTGAACCCTTGCTACCAAATAAGATTTTATCCAACGAACCATTCTCAAAACATTCAGAAACCAGTATCCTGTGTGGACCGTCGAAACAGTATCCCCAAACTCTCACTAGATTCATATGGTTAATGAAATAATACCGAGCATTGTAGGATCTAGCTACTCGAAACATGGGTAGGCCACAAAGGGTAGAAAAGCAAAGGGGCCTGGTTTGGGAAAAGTTCATAAACGTGGAGTTTGTGGTTTGCCTTTTGTTTGTGTGATGTCTTTTTTAATTTCTACCACCATCAGAGGGGACACCATGTTTGGGGGAGCACCAACCCACTTGTTCTCGAGACCCTTAGCTACTATATGCCCCACATCTGATGGAACGGTTAGATTTTTTGTGTTCTGTGTTTCTGATGCAATGGAAATCTCAAGAATCGTGGTTTTAAATCCAAAATCATGGATATAAGTTTTGTGCGAAAGCCATGTCCCTGTGTGTATGCAGAGAAGCATTTTTGTTAAATACTCAGATTAACCCATGCACGACAAGCACTGAGAAAACTAAACAGAAGAATCAACATATAAATTCAGCAAAAGAGAGTACTGATCAGAAATACCCATCGGTGATTATATCTTCAAACAAGCCAAAGCAGTGAGCAGGATCCACACTATTCCTTCTCTTAAAATGTTGCTACCAAGTGGCTGCCACTTGCACATGATCGAATTACCCAGCCCAAGGACTGGAGCTTCTTACACAAAGAATTCAACTTATAAGTTCATAGGAATTGAAATGGTTGCAATGGAATTCCTCAGTTACCAACGGTTCTTTGCACTGGGGTGATTTGGTACTAAAATTACTGGCGCCATCTTAAGACATTGAAGTTTATGCCCTCAACAATCTGAACTGCTCCAGCTAAATATGTTCAGAATGAGATAAGCACGGTTGGGTCATAGGACATGACGATAGGAGACATTTTTCTCAAAAACACCGTGCAAATGCCAGGGTAAGGCATCTACTTCAAGTTTGTTTGGATTTTGATGTTGTTAGCTAGCAAGAGCATGTACAAAAAGTGGCCTCGATCAGCATTTGGTTGTGGAAAAGCCATGTTCCTTGAGTCTTGAGCGGCAAGCTGAATCGATGACGACCAACTGCTTTAGCCAAAACCAGTCAGCAAGAGAGCAACCACCGTACCAAGCAGGAAAAAGAAACTGCGTTAAAGAAATTCCTCACTTGCTCACTAAGGAATACATCAGCTGCGTCTTGTATGTCGTCTTTTTTGACCAATTAATCATGTATACCGACCGTTATTGGAAATTTGGTGTCGAAGAGTGTTTTAATTATTATGTACAAAGCTAATGACACATGATTATGTTCATGTCGTTTATCGAATTTATTCCTTTTGTTTTTATCTCTGTTGCATTGACAGTTCATGTCCCAATTCTTTTTATTTCCAGCTTGATGGTCACTATTGGCTCACTAGTTGCAAACTGTTGGGTGCTCCAAGGTAGCAAAAGGTTTTGTCTATAAAGTGTGGGACTGGACAGACATAAGGCAACTTCTTAATCCTGATCAGGTAATATAGTTTCTGCTCGTGGAATTCATTTTTACCATGTATATCACACTAATTCGATCTACAACGCACTTGCTATATTAATTTAAACAATTTTTAATCTGTCTCAACAATAAATAACACACATCGGTTTTTGCTGTATGGGTGGGGATGAATTTTGGGCCTGCACCTATCTGGTTTATACATCCACATGTTTTTATGTTCTAGCCATAGCCCATAGCCATATTCAGATAGCTTCAGACTTCACGTGTTAAATTATACTGCTCCTGTATATCTAGACCACTTTATATCTGTGCTCATATGCTCTACTACGTATCTTAGCAAGTTACATTAGGCCACATGTTTTGCTTCAGTGAAGTTGCTTCGTATGCATACTCCTACCACTGTTTGTTTCCGTGAAACCACTAAACTTATCATTACTATTGAGTGGAGTCTTGTGCAGCTGCAATATATCAAGTTATCAAGTTTTGATGTGAGATTGCAATGTAGCAAAATTGAGTGGAGTACTATTCGGTTGCTATTAGTTACCTTTGTATTAACTTATCTATTCTATTCTAGGCTCAGACACTAAGACAACATTTTAGAAGAAAACAGGAAGATGCAGTTTAACTAAGTTGATTTTAGGCTCAGACAATCCATCAGTTAGTAATACATTGTCAAAATTCCATGTTCGAATGCATTGTATCCCAGTATATCCTAATATATCTTAGAAAACCGATTTTTAATGCTGAGCATCTGCAATACTGTCCAAGTGATTAACTTATTATGCATTTGCTTTTTCAGACTAAGCATTTTATCTCCAGCTTGATGGTCACTGCTGGCTGACTGGTTGCAAACTGTTGGGTGCTCCAAGGTAATATAGTTTCTGCTTGTGGAATTCGTTTTTATCATGTATATTAATTTGTGCTAATGTCAAACTCTCCATATAACAATTTGATGTTAATGTTTTCTAACTACGTGTGAAACAGGATAAAGTAATTAAGTATATGCATGTGTTAATATATGCTAATGTCAAACACTCCCTATAACAATTTTATGTTTATGTTTTCTGAAGTCATTTTATGTTTATGTTTTCTGAAGTCAATATAATCATGGTGACACACGACCATGATAAAGTAATTAGGTATATGCATGTGTAAATATATGCTAATGTCAAACGCTTCCTATAACAATTTGTTGTGTATGTTTCCACACTAAGTGTGGAACAGGATAAAGTAATATTAAGTATAAGTATGTGTTGCAAATTAGATTTGCCATAGTGCTTTAAAATATTCTGTTAATTCGATTTCCAAAACATCTCTACTATCTCACCTCTTGCTGCTCACCACCAAGGCGGTTATACTTCTTGTTGTGACTATGCATAAAACCTTCCCTACCGAAATGTTAGATTCATACCTTTTGCTCTTTTCTCCATACTTTTCTACTTAATATTAGTGCTTTAGTCTCAACAGACCCTTTACACTCTTTAATCATCAAGATATTAATATTAGTGCTTTAGCCTCAACAGACCCTTTACACTCTTTAATCATCAAGATATACCAGATCAGGCACTCGCTTGTTCAGAAGAATCTTCTCCTCATTTGAGAACAACTTATGACGGCGTGAAGTATAAAAGAAAATGTCACTATGCATTATAAAAATAAATATAAGAATGATGCAAGGTGAAGAACAAAGTTGCTCTAAACTAAATTGTTATTTCAACCAATTGGCCAAACAGCAATCAGTGCATTCTTTCATAAAAGTAACATTGTCCAAGTTCTGGGTCCTGGACCACTGTACCATTGCAGCAGAACTCTTTCTTGAGATCTTTGAGGATCTTGTTGTAGCTGAACTCCTTCTTCAATCTCTGGACGGTAGTCAGGCTCTTGCGACCATTACGCTGCTGGATGCGCACGTGAACGTAGTCCTTTGACCCTGCTGCCGCACCAGAGTCCCCAGCATTGGCCTCAGCGAAGGGATCTGTATGTACGTGTGAACGCAGATTAGTTAGAATGAACCGCATGTGTTCCAGGCATCGCACGACAACTGAACTAGAAGAAAACAAGTTCAACTAGCGTACCGAAGGCAGTTGGGATCTGAATGTCGAGATCAGACATGAAAACTTGATTGGTGAGAGTGGCAAGCTACACCAAGAGCTGTACAAAGGAACGATATAGATAATTAGAACATTCAGTGTAGACAAAGGAAACCATATCACAGACCCAAACATCTATAAAATATAGGATAAGTTTCTCCTGAAGTCAGAGGGGTGCACACCATACAACAATATTATTATTGAGTCAGAGTCAGAGGGGTGCACACCATGACACAATAGAGAGTAGAGGACACAACACAACTGATGCCATTCTTCCATAAGAATCTAGGAGCAATTTTTACTGAGCTAAGAAATCTAGACTATATGATATAGCTTTTCCCAAGACTGATGAGATGTTGTACTGTGTCAAAGAATTCAGGCACAAGCCCCACCATGTGATCATCTCTATATTCAGGTCTCAATGGCCTTTTATCATTGTTACGGGACCATTGTAATTTACCTCATTATTCCTCCCAGCACCTATTTATTCCTACAGTCCAGATAACTTCCAATTAAGTGGTCCGAATCTTAAATGAAGGCATCTCAATTCTAGACAGGATGTCAGGGAAATAATGATGAGGTCCACATTCGAAACAAGGAGTTATGATCAAATCAACCACCCAACATCCAAAACAGGAATTGAGCTGACTAGATGCATCACGTGCTATTTAACGAGCATCAATTCGTTTTTTTTATACTATTGTATTGTAAAATCTAAACACATAAATGCTGTAATGGCTGCCCTTGGCTCGCACAGTCTCACTGTTCAGATGGGATGTAAATCGAGATGTTGGCCATATTATCAGGCGTGTAAACCCTTGCCGCTTCTGTTAAGTTGTCGCAAGTTTGAGGATGGGTGTTTATAGCAACTACTGTATATCATTTGATGTTATTCCTTCTGAATATGATGTCAAGCGGTGAGAAATATTGAAACATGAACCGCGCACGCTTGCTGTTGTCCTCTACACCAGGCTTCCGTTGGTTCAGCAGCCTTTGCCTGCCATTCACTCGTGCCCGTCGCACCACACAAGCCTTTGCCTGCCATTCACTCAGAACGAACTGACGAATGGAAAGCAGCGCGACCTGTTGCCCCATAGAGTTTGCGATGGTCGAACATGGTTTGTGCGCAGCTGGTACATTTTTTAACAACACAAATATGTAGTTTTCCCCCTGGGTTCCTCGAACTATTGGGCTGAGAGGATGTCAGGGCAGGCCTTTGAGCCATCTTCGCGCCTACTGGCATTCCTTCTCGTTTCCATTGGCCCACTTGGTTTGGATCACGTCAAGTGTATGGGACAACTCGGAGAGCCCATGTTGCAATTTAACCAATTAATAATAATAATAATGAAATGGATGGAAAGATCCACAATGGCAGGGGCAAATCTCATAATCTTAGCTATCAATCAGTCGTCGTCGTCATTTTTATAGTTCCTGGTCATCGGCTCATCGCCACCTTACAAAGCGTGTGCATAATAGTATTGTTTTTATTAAACATGAACTGAAAAAGAAAAAAAAACAATATACCACTTGGGCCAATTCAATACTATAGGAGAGTGCCCGTGCGTTGCAACGGGAACGTATAAAATCACGATAAACTATGTGGCAAATCGAGAAGTTTTACATATACTAGTGTTCTCGATTTGTATATCAGTTATGCTTCCTGTGGAGCAAGGAAGCGAACGTAAGCCAGCCTTTTGTATTAGTGCATTCTGTTCAGTTCTTACTTGATCATCTCGTGTTCTCGCGTGTGCCATGGCCGAATGGCAAGCTCAACACTGGTATTGTTGTCTTGTCTCAAATGAAGTTCGATTCCACAAGTTAACCGGAAATCTTCATGGGTGATAGCTGTGTCAGATTCTTCCGCGCATAGGGCAAGTAATGCAAGTGATAGCTGTGTTAGTTTACCCCCATTTTCTTGGGCATCACTTGTCTCAAATGAAGTCCATTGGAGGTTCGCAATTTATGTTCCGTGGCATCGCACGGGCACCTACCTAGTAATATTTTTATGATTTATGAGTCCACTTGTGTATGATTTATTGGTCTGACGATAAAATTCGAAAGCCTACTGATAATAATGACAAAATCACCACGGAGTTTCTATTGGCCATAAGCCTTGCTTCTTGCAGCCTGGCCAGAAATCTGGCCGGAATCTTCAACTGGTCATCGCCCAGTTCCAGTGGCTCACGAGAAAACAAGCAATTCAAGGACAGCCGCAAACATCTGGTCAGCTTTCTCATGCTGTTGGCTGAATCTTTAGACACGCCGGCACGAAAACGTCCATTATCATGACAGTCAACCTTGACAAGAGCATCTTTCATTTACCACACGCATAGGACATCTTCCAAGATACAAGCAACCTCAACGTATGTAAACTGTAGTGTATGCTTCACCGTTGTGAAGTATTCACGAATAAAAATGCCTTCAATTCTCACAACAAATATCAAAATACAAACGCGTAATAGGAATCCTCTACAGAGCTGTAGCTGTGCAAGAACTAATTTCAACTGTCGGTGATGCACCCGCGAGTCTGCGACCCAATCCAAGCTAGAAGGGAAATTCTGGTGCAAGGTAGGAAAAATGCTTTGCTGGTATGGCCTCGCCTGCTCAAAGGATTCTGTCCAGGTCGCTGATGAAATTGGAGGCGAAAGATGTCAGCTTCTTTCCAGTCTCTCCAGCTATGTCCTTGAGTGAAGACAGATCCTGTGACGCCTACAAAACCATGACAGGAAATGAGACTGTTGACTTTATGCAACTTTCACACGACGTCTCTGCATGGTATTGGTTTTTCCTTAGCATGTTTCCCCTAACTCATAGTTCAATTGTGGCTTAAAACGTATGCAAACTATGGCGCTACACGCTAAAATTCCAAGAAACAACAGGTTATGCCAACAAGTTACCTGGAAAGATATTCTGTTGATGAGATCTGCAGCGCTTAGGTCCAGGTTAGAATCGTCCACATTGGTACGACCAAAAAGATCAGAGCTTGAAATGGATGAAGAACCCTGTTCCAAACAGATGAAATAAAAGAAGGAAGCAAACTTCTGAAAATGGATTATTCAAGTAGTGGATGCCCATCGATTACCGCAGGGTTTTTTTTGGCAAAATTTCAACAATAGATTTTTCCAGCAAGTAATTCAGTTTGAATATCAATGACATGGTGATTAAAGAGTAAACCCAGTAACCCACCGCGAATTTCTGAAGGGATAGCTGAGCCTCTTTCTCTTCTCTGTTTTGAGTACCAAAAAACTGAGATGACGAAATTGCCTTAGCATTAGAGAATTTTTTCCTTGCTTCATCAGTTTCCTCAATCTGTAAAGAAAAGAATCTAGAGTCAGAGCACATAACAAAGTAACTGGAAATCTGTCCGGTGAAAAATATTTCAGCATAATTGCACAATATTTACCTTTCTGGAGTAAAAAATGATGTAACAAATTTACAAAAGCATTAGTTATAACCACATCCACATTGGAGTGCTCATTGCAGCCAAAAAAGCAACTAGACATGACATCAGAGCAACTTAAAAATAATGTTTTGGTCCACAGCATTATTATAAACATGTATAGTGTATCCAACATTTTGTGATATCATGATAATATGTAGACAGGCCAATGGCATAAACTGTCTAGGGAACAGGGAGCAAATAGAAAATCATAACTTCACCTCGAGCAAGCTACACTATTAAGCACAATAGTGTATATCAACAAAAATAACTCATAAAAAAACTGGATGTGATCATAGAAAAAAGGGTCACAAATGTTTGCATAGAGGCTAAGGTTCCTACTGTTAGAAAAGACTAAGACCGCAAAATAGTTTGATGTAACTGGGGAAATTTGCATACAACATTGGATCTTTATGTCACCTATCACAAAGTTTGTACCTGAGTTTTTGAGGCGTTGCTTGATTTCTTTTGGAATCCATTACCCATCCCATACTCTTGGAAGAAGTCAGATGATTTTGGTGGTGCTACATGACCGGTTACACGAGATCCAGATCCCCTGGTTCTTGAATCAGATGATTGTTCGTTCTCCACATATTCAAAACGTGAATGCAAGGATGGACCACCTTTTGCAGTTGGAGCAGTCAAGGCAGGTATAGCAGGTTTTGGCTCTTCTGGTTTCTGCTCATACAGGCTTTCATTTGGCTGCAGTACAATTTGAAAAATAAGGCAGGGGTTAGTCCAAAATGAAAAATCATATAATTCTGTGAGAGCCTGGGAAGCACAAATTAGCTCATTTGGTCTGCAAGCATCACCTTTGTTGTGAGTTTACGAACACCAAGCCCTCCAGTCTTGCCTCCAACCTTCTTTGCGCCAATGGGCTTCTTCACGGAAGTGGCAAAGGTGGGATGAGTAGCAGCTTTTGGTGAATGTGGAGCAGCTTTGGGGGACTTGGGTTCATGCTTCCCATTCAGATTCTCCGCCGGCGGTGCTGGTGCGTCTGAGAGCTTGAATTCAGGGAAGTCATCAGATGGCTTGGAAGCCTCAGACGCAGTGACAGGTGAGGACAGCAGGGCATTATCGGTAATGGCACTCTTAGCGACCTCCTTGTTGAGCATCTGCCTGTACAGTTCAGCAGCTCTTGATGTGTATTTCGCCTCAACCTTGCCACCATCGGTCCATCCGTGCTGCTTGAAGAAAGCATGTGCCCGGTTGTTGCCTCCGAAAGCCATCATTTTCAGCTGGTCTGGAGTCCATGAGTCGAGGTTCGTTGACCTGCAAAAGACACAGATAAGGTCTATTTGAAATCAACACGGCATCACTTGTCGAGACAATGCTGCGCCCATTCTTGGAGGGAGTAGGGAAATTTTGTGCTGGAAAGAAGAGGGTGGAAAATAAATGCAGCAAAAAAGAAATGGAATGGTAGACCAGTAGTTTGGTGGTGAGGGCACATAAATTTAGAGAGAGTGAGAGAGATGCATGAGCAGCATCTGTTATATTCATGTAGCACCACGTTGGTGCTGAAAATAGCATGGGGTTCTTCATGTGTCACTTTTAGTTTGCTCCTATAGCCCTATAGTCCAAGGTTAGATGTGAATTATCACGTAATCTGCCAATCATATTGGTGCGAAAATGACATGGCGTTCATGTGGCGGTTTTAGTTTGCTCCTAGAGTCCAAGATTAGATGTGGCCATGCGGGAGGCCGGGTTCCAAGGGGGCATGAAGATATATGTGCCATTCCTACTTATAGTTTCGTACAGAGCAGAGAGTTGCAAGGCCTGCCCTCATTGTGCAAGTCGGGAGCGTGAGATCTGGAGCGGAAGCAGCAAGATCTGATATGCGATTGTGCAAGTCGGGAGGGAGTAGTGGTGGTTGGTACCTGACGAAGGTGATGTGGACCCCAAGGCTGCGGTGGACGGCCGAGCAGTCGAGGCAGAGGAAGATGCCGTAGGTGACGGAGGCCCAGGTGGGGTTCTTGGCGTTGCAGTCGAAGCACATCTGCAGGGAGAGATGTGATCTGAGGATCCGGCGGAGCAGGAGGCCTAGATCCAGGGCAGGCAGGCAGGCCAATAAGCACGTACCTTGTTCTCGGGCTTGGCCTTGAGGCGGCGGAAGACGGCGTTCTTGTCGGTGTAGGCATCGAAGGTCGCCGCCGCCATGGCTAGCTGCTTCTGCAGTCACCGGTGGCAAAGCACGGGGCAGAGTTCTGTGGGGCGGGCGGTGAGCTGACGAGGAGAGAGGAACCAACCACCGGAGGCGGAGGCGGCGCGACGAGTTCTCCCCTCCTCTTGTTGGACTGTCGGCTCGGCTCTCTGCTTGCTTTCTTGGCTTCCTGCCTGCTTCTCCCCGCGTCTCTCTCGTGGCGTACCCTTCCGACCGACGAGGAGCAGGTGCGTTTCGGTACCGCCTGGCCGACTTCGGGAGCTCTTTCTGCTTGAAGCAGCTTCAGCCGTGAATCTCCTGATATCACGGTGACAGGAACCAAAAACAAGCTTCACCCGGCTCTAGCAAACTCAGAGTTCTAAAATAAAAGTTTATTATTTAGATGCTCCTATGTTGCTAAACTTTCTATATATCACATAGTTAGGCATATGCGGATATTGTTTAGATGAAATAGTTGTTCAAACATGTTATAAATCGTTGCAATGATTTGTGCTCTATTTGAACGGAGATATCAACGTGTTTACTATGTAACATGCATTTTATATGCGGAGTAAGAAATTATAATTCTAATCCATATGTTGTCTCCTTTGACGTGGCTCGGACAGCACCAAACCTAGTCGTCCTTGCCCGCCCCTTTTCCCTCCCAACACAGTTTAGTTCAGTCCGTTGTCACCGGACCTGTGTCCGGACTGGTTCGATCATCGTGTTGTGTCTCAGACTTAGATATTGCATGGTTCAATTTTATTTTCCCTATTTTTCTATAATATATATATATATATATATCATGCTTGACTATAGAGTATAAAACACGAAAACACACGTGTTCTGTTGACTAGGTGCGTGTGAATGTGTTGTTTGAAACCAACAACAATGGTTAGAACCTCCACCTATACACAATTTTAGATTATTACCATTTAAATGTATGTTATAGTTGAGAGCGAGTTTTATGATGATGTCATGTCACATATGGCCAAGTGAAAGTACACTCATATAATACGTATCCCATGATACAATGCTATACATTTAAATATTTGGTGCACTTCTTCCTCTCACAAAGTGTCTCGTAGTGGGTTTTAAATGTTGTCATGTCAAATATAGCCAAGTAAAAATCTATCATCATATGATAACTATCTCATGATATATGTTATACATTTAATATTTGGTCCACCCCTTCCTCTTATAAAATGTCTTGTGAGTCTATGAGTATACCACTTTCAACTAACTACTTGTGAGCAGACAAGTTAACTTCTATCCCATTTTCTTTTTCTCCATGTCACCACAAATCCGATGTGACATGTTTTATAGCTCGCCTACATCATCTTATTATACTTGGTCTTAAGGGTGCGATATAAAGTGAAATTGTATTTATGACATAATAATCTTGAGATTTCGACACCAGTGTAGAGAAACAGGGTTGAGGGCAATTGGCCACACCTCAATGAGAGGGGGCACCTTCTATTATATAGAGTTGGCTGATCTGCTTTACAAGGTAGGGATAATTCCCCTGATTTATCCCTATTTTACATCTGCTATATCTAGCAACTAATCCCTGATTTACATCTGCTATCTATAGCAGCTAGGATTCCATCTCTGATTTACATCTGCTATCTATAGCAGCTAGGTGGCATATTCTATTGCCTAACACCCGCCTGCAGTCACAGCGGGAGGCTCCCGGACGCAAAGACTGGATCGAAATTCTCGAAAGAGTGCTGTCGGAAGCCCTTTAGTCATGATGTCGGCGAACTGGTGAGAGGAGGGCACATGGAGAACCCGAATTTCACCAAGGGTCACCTTTTCGCGGACGAAGTGAATGTCGATCTCGATGTGCTTCGTTCGCTTGTGGTGGACGGGGTTGGCCGTCATGTAGACGGCACTGACATTATCGCAGAAGACAACTGTGGCAGAAGGCAGCTGGATGTGTAGCTCCTGGAGTAACTGTTGAAGCCAGCAGCACTCAGCCACAACGTGAGCCACAACCCGATACTCAGCCTCGACGCTAGAGTGGGACATCGTGGTCTGGCGCTTGGAGGACCATGAAACTAGATTGTCGCCGAGATAGACACAGAAGCCAGAGGTGGATCGTCGAGAGTCTGGGCAGCCTGCCCAGTTGGCGTCAGATAGGCAGTCAGCTTGGTGACAGACCTGGTGCCAATGTGAAGACCTGAGGAGAGAGTCCCCTGGACGAAGCGTAAGATGCGCTTGACGAGCGCACGGTGAGGCTCGCGCGGGGCGTGCATGAAGAGGCACACATGCTGAACAGCATATGCCAGATCAGGACAAGTCAACGTCAGGTACTGGAGAGCCCCCGCTAAGCTCCTGTACTCTGATGCATCCTTCTCTGATAGTAGATCCCCGTCGGTCGCGGATAGCTTGGCGTGAGTGTCAACAGGCGTCGATGTCGGATGACACTCAGCCATGCCTGCGCGCTGAAGAAGCTCGACCGCGTATTGTCGCTGGGAGAGGAAAAGACCATCGGAGAAGCGCGTGACAGCGATGCCGAGGAAGTGGTGGAGGGCGCCAAGATCCGTCATGGCAAACTGAAAGTCACCTAGAGGGGGTGGATAGGCGAAACCTGAAAATTAAAACTTTATCCCCCAACTAGATCCTCTGATTAGTGGTTAGAACAAGATATACAATTATCGAAGTATGAAAACTAAGTCCTTGCTTGTAAAGAGTATTACTTTCAAATAATGCGGGATTGATAAAACAATACAACTAATAAGTCTATGAGAATAAAGCAAGAGGGCTTAGATAAGAAGAGCAATATCACAAGTTCTTTATTGCAAGGTGTTGCTTCACTAAATGAGAATTTAACTTAAGGCAGCACCAAATAGTATTAGCAAAGAATAGTGCAAGAAAAACTTAGAAAGGGAAAGAACAAACAAATCACAAGCAATAAGCACACGAGACACGAGTGATTTGTTTTACCGAGGTTCGGCCCTCGAAGGCCTAGTCCCCGTTGAGGAGTCCACTAAGGATGGGTCTCTTTCAACCCTTTCCCTCTCTCCGCCAATCACGCAAGACCGACGAGCTCTTCTTCTTCTCACGGATCACTCAAGATCCCACAAGGACCATCACACTCTTTGGTGTCTCTTGCTAGCTTTACAAGCCTCTAAAACTTTGGAGGAAGTTCAATGGGAGTCAAAACTCCACGCGCAAATGAACACAAAGATGTAGCACACACTATCTCTCAATGAATCTCATAAGGCATTAGTGCTAAACTCAAATGAGTAGCTCTCTCTTGCTTGCTCTCTCTTGTGTGGCACTTGTGTTGGTTGTAGTGGTCTAAATCTTGTGTATAGGATGGATCAATGAATAGAGGTGGTTGGGAGGGCTTGAGTATGTCAACTAGATGACTTAGAATGTTGCTTGGGCTCCCCCACCTTGAAGTGGACGGTTGGTGTGGTATTTATAGCCACCATCCAAATTGTAGCCGTTGGAGAAGTCAGCTGGCGATGGGCGCACCGGACAGTCCGATGCGCCACCGGACAGTGTCCGGTGCGCCGCCACGTCATCCTCCCGTTAGGGCTTGGAGCTGGTCGACCATTGGAGGCTTTGTCCTCATGTGGCAACGGACAGTCCGGTGCGACACCGCCACACCGGACAGTCCGGTGCCCCTCTGACCGTCTGCTCTGACATCTGATTTGCACTGTTCACTTTGCAGAGTCGACCGTTGCGCGCAGATAGTCGTTGCTCCGCTGGTGCACCGGACAGTCCGGTGACACACCAGACAGTCCGATGAATTATAGCGGAGGTGCGCCTGGGAAACCCGAAGGTGAAGAGTTTGAAGTCGATCTTCCCTGGTGCACCGGACACTGTCCGATGGTGCACCGGACAGTCCGGTGCGCCAGACCAGGGAGCACTTCGGTTCCCTTTGCTCCTTTCTTCTTGAACCCTTTTTAATCTTTGTATTGGCTTTGAGTTGAACCTTTGGCACCTGTGGAACATAAACTCTAGAGCAAACTAGTTAGTCCAATTATTTGTGTTGAGCATTTCAACCATCAAAATCATTTAGGAAAAGGTTTAAAGCCTATTTCCCTTTCAATCTCCCCCTTTTTGGTGATTGATGCCAACACAAACCAAAGCAAATATATAAGTGCAGAATTGAACTAGTTTGCATAAAGTAAGTGCAAAGGTTGCTTGGAGTTAAACCAAAATAGATCAAGGATGGTTTTTCTTCTTATTTAAAATTTTGGACCACGCTTGCACCACTTGTTTTGTTTTTGCAAACTCTTTTGTAAATTCTTTTCAAAGTCCTTTTGCAGATAGTCAAAGGTAAATGAATAAGATTTTGAGAAGCATTTTCAAGTTTTGAGATTTTCTCCCCCTGGTTCAAATGCTTATCCTTTGACTAAACAACACTCCCCCTTAATGAAATCCTCCTCTTAGTGTTCAAGAGGGTTTTTAGATATTCATTTTGAAGAGGGTATACCAATTTGAATTTATATCAAAATAAGATACCAATTGAAAAACTTCTTTTAAAACCAAATAAAAGACTATATTGTTGAAATTGGTGGTGGTGGTGGTGCGGTTCTTTTGCTTTGGGCTAATACTCTCTCCCCCTTTGGCATGAATCGCCAAAAACGGATGCTTGAGTGAAATATAAGCCCTTTTAAACTACTCTCTCCCCCTTTGGATGGAGGTAAAGGAGTGAAGATTATACCAAAGTTAGAGAGCAATGCGGGGTACCGGCAAGGAGTGGATAATACCGATGGAGTTGAGTGAAAGCGTCGTCTTTGCCGAATACTCCATTTCCCTTTCAATTCTATGACTAAGCATGAGAATACACTTGAAAACACATTAGTCATAGACATAAAAGAGATATGATCAAAGGATATGTCAAATTAAGCATGATCATAGTTTTGTATAACATAGATTGCTCCCCCTAAATATGTGCATGGAGATGAACACATATTTTGGCCTTAAATGCCAATTGCACATTATTAGGTTAATGAGAACATATCTATATCATACAGAATGTGTAGTGCATTGTGTCATAGTATAAGTGTGATGCTTATGACAGTTTATGCACTTATGAAAGCATGTTATAAACATCTTAAGCATTTACCCTTAAGGGTTTCAAAGAGGCTTAAGGACCATCCACCTTTGGAACAAAGGCAGCTTATCCTCGTTACAAGGTTAAGCTTTAAGCTCTTTGACAATAAAATCACTTCATCTAGTTTTAACACAGGATGCATTAATGCAGGAGTGAGATGTTTGAGAAGTTAAACTAGGTATGAAGCAGGGATAATGCATGGACATGCTTTCTCTTCCTTTTATACAAGATATGCAAAGAATGTATAGAGAAGGAAGATTTAGGTACAAGTTTAAATGAAAGGAGATAGTTTTACCCTTTTGTACCTTCACATAGAGACGCTCTCTTCATTGTGCATTGTCCTTAGTCTTAGATGCTTAAGACCTGTACTCAAGACAGTATATAGAAATATTTTGCACAATACAGAGTTCTACAACTAGTGATCCTTTTCAAAGTTATTGTTAGCATATGGCAAATAGATCACAAATTGCATAAATGTGTCATGAATTCTCCTTTTAACTTAGTGCATATCAAGAGATATTGATTGATAGTATATAAGGCACTAAGAAACATAAGAGTTAATTGAAGTTATTCAATGATCAAACAAATAACAGGTGTGATCAAAAGAACAACATATGCATTAGATTATCAATTAAACTTAGAGTAGGAGAATCCAGCAAATATGCTACTTTAGAGTGAAAGATAAGAATTGAAAAATAGTAGCATACTTCATGAGAAACTCATTCTCATGCAAGAGACTATATGAAATAACTAAGATAAAGTGATAGTCTTAACGAAATCAAGATATAGACAGAGGCTCCCCCTAAAGATATGGATCAAGTATTTGAATGAATTGAATGGATGCATTTACTTTAAAGACAAATAGGAAGAAACATTATACATCTTGATCAAGGCTCATAAAATTTGCAATAAACAACTTAAGCCTAGTATTCTCATTATGAAAGGATTTAGAATACTCACAATCACACCATTGATTGTTTTGTAGATCTTATTATCCAAGTTGTTGTTCTTGATGTCCTCCCCTTTCATTTGAGAGTCCTCCCTTTGTAGTTGTTTCTTTTTTCTTTTCAAACTTATTGAAAATACTCAAGAAAGATGTTAATAGCACAAGGGAGTATATGATGAAAGATGATCTCTTTAGATAGGAAATATAAACAATTCATCATTCATAAGTTACACAGACATGAAGTAAGATTCTTAACATTAGTGCATTTCATATGCATTTTTTAAACATTTTAATCAATCATTGGAAATTTTACTTCATTATATTGAATTTAGTAATCATTACTTGGAAGCAAATCAATATGATAACATATATATATATCGCAAAGGCATGAATTATATTCTAATGGACATGAGCATTTAAAAGAATGAGATTGAATGCACGTCTAGCTAATTTAGGTCCAATAAAGAATCTATTCCTCACATGGGTAGGAAATGATAATTTAGATAAAATAGCCATTGAGATGGGAACTAAATTTGATTAAGAAGATGAGTTCCCATACCTTTGCTTTTACCTTTCTTCCTTTGGGTGAAGAGCAACCCATGAGGCTTGTGCACTTTCTCTTTTGTAGATATTCATAAGTAGGCTCAAGAGATACTTTGTGTTGGGGACTTGTTCTCAAATGCTAAGAGTTAAGAACAAGGCAACATAAAAAAGTGTTAAATATTAAAGTCCTTCGTCCTTCAAGACATTATGTCCCTTCGGACATAATGAATTCCGGACGAAGGTTATGAAGGAAAGAACCTTCATAAGCTCGATAGACAATAAAGAAGAATTCATATCTCAAATACGAAGAATAATGTAGATATTATTATCAACTTATATTTACTTGTATTATCATATTCAAAATAACAAATTATAAATGTACCTTCGGATTGACGGAAAGTAAAGGTACAAGCGTGACGCAAAAGGCGAATGCTGAGTCAGCCCGAACAGTACGGGAGTACTGTTCATCTATTTATAAGCAAGGGATGCAGCCCGTGTAGAATTACATTTGTGCCCTTTACATGTATCAATAACTCTATAGTAATTCTTCGGGGTCTAATTTGCCTTTTCATCTTTAAGTCGGTTCCCCTTCTCTGCTATCATGCCGAAGCTTTTCTGCGCACAGCTTCGTGATCATCTTATCCTTCGTCATAATCGCTTTTCGTCTCGCTCAGGCTTCGTACTGACCGTACTCTTATACACTCATGACCCGATTCCAAAGATACCTGTTCACATATTCCACTTGGAAAACATTGTTAAATCATGTTTTTGAGGACCTTCGGAAGCCGAAGGCCCCCAACAGTAGCCCCTCGCAATATTAATTTGCTAGAATGATAAATTCATATTGCGACACAGACAAAGGCCTTAAGCCGAAGGTCCAAAAAAACACCTTCCCTTTGCTAGAATAGCAACAGTCATTGACAAGCGGGACCCTCCAGTTTTCAACGCACTAGGTGTATAAATAAGAGCTTGCCACGAGTTCATTTGGCACGCTTTCTTGCCATCTGCTCTTACTCACTTGACTTTTTGCCTGCGCGCAACAACGCTTGCTTGGCTTTTTAAATTTTTGAGCTTCGGATTTGAGAGCACTTTCTCAGCGTTCACGAAGATGTCTGAAGATAAGAAAGTCGTTGCTAAATCGAAGCTGATCCTTTCTGAGGAGATGCATCTCGGGTTTCTTCAATCAATGGCAAAGACCAACACAGAGAAGATCACTAGGGAGATTTTGGAGGGTTTATCTGAAGACACTGGAGACAGTGACAGCTATGATGTAGAAAGTGGGGGTGAAGACTCCGAAGATCGACCGTGGCGACCAAGTCACACAGTCTTCGGAAAATCGAGCATTAAACAGAGTCATCTTGATAACATGAGGGGAAGATATTTTCGAGACATGTCTACTGTGAGGGCAGATGACGGGGAGAAGACTGTGCCTACTCCCGAAGAGAATGAAGTTGTAATCTTCCGAAGCTTCTTAAAGGCTGGACTGCGGTTTCCCTTGAGCAGTTTTGTTATAGAAGTACTGAAGATATTTGAAATCTATCTTCATCAACTTACTCCCGAAGCAATCATAAGAATGGGCATCTTCGTCTGGGCCGTGAGGAGCCAAGGTTTAGAACCAAATGCAAAAATTTTCTGCAACATACATGAGCTATTGTATGAGACAAAACCCTAGGGCAAGGAGCAGTATCACAACAATTTTGGATGCTACAGCTTCGGCGCCCGGTCTAGGTCAAGCTGTCCCGTGCCAACCTTTCGAAAGAGGTGGCCCGGCGACTGGATGACGGAATGGTTTTATGTAAAGAATGACTTGAAAACACGGGAAGATATTAAAGGTATCATTATGCGCCCTATCTGGCAACGCTTCGGCCTTCGGAGGCCGAAGGTAGAAATGAATGAAGCAGCCGAAGAATGCCAGAGAGCCTTCGGCGTGGTTTGCTCTTTTATTGGGACAAGGGATTTGGTCCAAGAACACATTGCCTTCAGAATATGGCCACTTGTAGAAAAGTGGGAAATGCCGAAAGAGACCATTAGAGAAACTGACGAAGGTGGATTAGTTAAGCTAAAATACACATTCCAATATGGAGACAAATTCGTCGAGCCAGATGATGAGTGGCTAAAAAGTATTGAGACCGTAAGTGATGAATTGCTTGGATTATACTCGAAGGCCGAAGACACTGCACTATCAGCGGCCTTCGGAGGCCAAAAGAAAAAGAGACTCAACCGAGTATTTGATGCATTTGGGTTTGTCTACCCCGACTACCGCTATCCAACGCGGGGTCAAAAAAGAAAGAATACATCTTCTGCGAAGGAAGTTGCTTTAGCCGCTCCTAGCGAGCCGGCGCCGAAGAGGAAAAGGGTAAAGGTTCTCACACACCGGCCACGTTATATTGAACCGGCCACAGTGCCTGAGTTTGCTGGTGAGACCTCTTCGGCCACCGAAGCTAAAGAACCAACTCCCCTGCCAAATATTGAAGAGCTGGCCGAAGTGCCGGTAACGGAAAAAATAGAAGAACCGAGGGCTGAAGAAATAAAGACATCAGAAGTTCTAAGTCCTTCAGCAAAAATTGAGGCAACAAAAAGCCAAAAGGGTCCAGCAGTGACCCCAAAAAGAAAAAGGATGGTTAATGTGCTGCATGTTTTGGAGACAATTAAGTCTTCAAGCGCAACTCCAAAGAAAACTGTTGAATCTTCCGAAGTACATACTGAAGCATTTGATGCCGAAACCTCAAAACATCAGTCTGAGACTGAAGCTGGGCCTTCGGAGCCCACCAAGGTGAAATCCTTGGAAGTCGAAGAAATAGAACAAATTTCAGCTGAAGAAACTGGTACTGCCACCCCTGAAGCATCTTCCGAAACCTTCGATTATATTCTTCGTCATGCTTCGGGGAAAAAACTGACTGAAAAGGAACAGCAAGAGGCCCAGTTTTACGCCCAAAAATTGAAATATCCAAAAGGGGCACTGATATTCAATGGCAGTGGAGAAGAAGACTTTTTGTATTGTCTCCCTGATAGCAAGGAGATTTCTGTCTGTCGGGAGATGAGCAAGAGCTTCGAATTCCCAACACTAGAAGACGGGCTCTCGGTGCTGTCGAAAAACGAGCTAGCCGACAGCCTGGCATATAATAGCTTAAAGGTACAGAAATGAGATTTTCGTATTTTTTCTTGAAACCAAAATTTTTCGTTTGCTTAAATTTATTGACGCACACACATTTTTCTTTTTGCAGGGCCTTATACTTAGCAATGCCCTCAGGGCCCAAAAAGATGTCGAAGACGAAGGGTGTGTTATGGCCCTGAGCAACCTTCGTTCCGAAGTAATTGAACTAAGGAATGAAGGTCTCGAAAAAGATAAAATATTGCATTCATTGATAGATAGAATAAAAGAAGACGAAGCTACTTTTAAAGTTCAAGCTGAGGCTCAGAGGCGTGAAATTGAAGATCTCCGAAAACAACTGGCCAGAGCTAAAGAGGAACGCACACTTGAAGAAACGAAACGAGAACTCAGTGAACAATGGGCAGACCATTTGGAAAAAAGCGTTGAAGAGCTTCGTGCATCTAAGAAAAGATGCTATGAAAAATCTATAGAATGTGTTAAAAAAGTAAAGACCAGCTTCGCCAACGTTGACGCTTTTTCAAGTGAAGAGAACTTCGCAAAGGGTGACCCCGAGGGCCCAATCGAATGGATCAGTCACGAAGCTGAGGCCTTTGAAGAAATTTTGAATAGCTGCGGAGACATATGTGCCTTTTCGGGTGCCAGGGAGATTGCTACCATTTTGGAGAGGAAAGGCTGTGAGCATGTGAAGTTTTTGGCACAATCTGAAGCCGCTTTATCCTCCAAAGATATAAAAGACCCCTCGGCCGAAGTAAGCCTGGTCGGTGGAAAAATTTTCACCGACATCTGGGACAATGGTGGCCGGGAAATGGCCCAAGAGATTATACGAAAAAGCGAAAAAGGCATCCATGACGCTAGAAAAGTAGCAGGGGCCGCTGAGAGAAGTGGAGAGCCCGAAGGGCAAATAGGTATTGACTAGTGGTTTTTGACTCTTTGTTGTAATTTTTTGATTTCGAACTTGTTCGCGGTTTGTAATAGTAATATAGCCGTATCTTCTCCTCCCTCAGAACCTGCTGAACCACCTGCGAGCCCCCACACAAAATGGGATGACGAAATTAGGAAAATGGCCGAAGCCATCATGGATAAAGTTGTTGATCAGCTACTAAACGAAGCTGCAGAAGTAGTTCTAAGGGAAGATTAGATGCTGCTGTAAAAACATTTAGAGTATAATGTTTGTTGAGAAACATGTGTAATATTTTGTAACTTTGAATGTAATATATTAACTATTTATGGTTCTATTCTTTATGATGCATGAAACTTCATATACATACCGTTTTTGAGCCTTCGGTGAAAAAACACCTTCCCTTCTTTTCATGCTTCGTAAATAATATCCGTGTTCTCATATGATCAGCAACCAATCCTCGTAAAATTAATAACCAATAGATGTTTCCACTTGACAAAAGTATAATTCTTCAATAGCTATTTTTGTGTCTTGCCACTTTTCCTTCGAAACAATTTTCGGATGCCGATACTGAGATCCCCTTCTTTGCATTGTTGATGCAATATGATGTATGATGTTATGCTATGCGAATGATGTAATGATGTGATGTTATGCAAAGTGATATTTGCTGAAGGTCGACGTTTTACTTTCAGCGGAATCAGTGTTTATTTTTCGCTGTAAGCCTCCCTTAGGAGCTTCTTCGCCTTTTACTTTCAGCGGAATCAGCGTTTATTTTTCGCTGCAAGCCTCCCTTAGGAGCTTCTTCGCCTTTTACTTTCAGCGGAATCAACGTTTATTTTTCGCTGTAAGCCTCCCTTAGGAGCTTCTTCGCCTTTTACTTTCAGCGGAATCAGCGTTTATTTTTCGCTGTATGCTCTGCATTCCCTTCGGAACGACTTTTGAGCAAAAAACTTACCCTGCGTTCCCTTAGGAACGACTTTTTGCTGCTTCGACTAAATTACGATGCGTTCCTTAGAACAAAATTTTTGACGATTCGAAGGTCCTCCTTGTCACCATAAATTCTTATGTTTCGGCAACTTAAGCCTGTGGAGAAGATGTATTTTCATTATGGTAAAAAGCGAAACTGTTACAAGAGATTAAAAACGACAAAAAAGCACTTAAACCTCCCATAAGTGTTTCTTAAAAAGAAAATAATACTGAATACGAAAAACTGTCGGGGTAGGATATTTGTCAGTAAATATGCTTCGACTCTGGCACAGTGCTATTGACTGTGCGAGCTTCGGACCCTTCTCTGAAGTCCCGTTGAAGGTGAGCGTGCTGGCTCCCTTCTGGCTGTTGGCCGTGTTGCGTTGGTGGTGGAGGTGGAGGCTGTTGCCAAGATGCTTGGGGTTGGCTTGCCGAAGCAACAGAGGCTGCAGGGTGGTTGCCTACATATTCTGGAATGTAAGGCGAATGGTACGAAGCAGTATGCATGACTTGCTTCAGCTGACTCTGTTGTGCTGCAGCTTCTACTATCTCCTTTTGCTTCTGGATGGTAACATGGCACATCCTGGTGGTATGGCCCTTGTCCTCACCACAGAATAGACAATAAAATTTTCTTGGCTGATCCCCAAATCTTCCTCCGAAGCCCCTGGCGCCTCTGCCCCTTGGAGCTGGCGGCCGGAAAGAGCTTTGCTGCTGTCCCGAAGCCTGCGAGGAGTACTGCGGTCTTTGCTGTTGACTTGCCCTATCATCACTCTGAGCAGAGTTGTGAATTGACCTGACGTGCCTTGGATGAAATCTTCCTCTGAAGCCCCTGGTCATTTCGTAGAACCTGTATGCTTCCTCCCTTCTTTGGCGGAAGTCATTATCAGCTCGAATATACTCGTCCATCTTCTGGACCAGCTTCTCCAAAGTTTGAGGAGGCTTCCTGGTAAAGTATTGAGCTGAAGGTCCTGGCCGAAGCCCCTTAATCATGGCCTCAATGACAATTTCATTGGGCACTGTTGGTGCCTGTGCCCTCAGACGCAGGAACCTTCGGACATACGCCTGAAGGTATTCTTCGTGGTCCTGGGTGCACTGGAATAAGGCTTGAGCAGTGACCGACTTCGTTTGAAACCCTTGAAAGCTGATTATTAGCATATCCTTCAGCTTTTGCCATGAGGTGATTGTTACTGGCCGAAGAGAGGAGTACCAGGTTTGTGCAACACTCTTGACAGCCATGACGAAAGACTTTGCCATGACTGCAGTATTGCCACCATACGAAGATATGGTTGCTTCATAACTCATCAAGAATTGCTTCGGGTCTGAATGACCGTCGTACATGGGGAGTTGGGGTGGCTTGTAGGACTGGGGCCAAGGTGTAGCCTGCAGTTCTGTTGATAGAGGAGAAGACTCATCAAAAGCAAAATTTTCATGATGGAAATCCTCATACCAATCGTCCTCGTTGTAGAAGCCCTCCTGATGAAGCTCTTTGCGCGGTGGCCTTCAGTTCTGGTCATCTTGAGCAAGATGACGAACTTCTTCAGAGGCTTCGTCTATCTGCCTTTGTAGGTCAGCTAGACGAGCCATCTTTTCCTTCTTCCGTTGGACCTATTGATGGAGCATCTCCAAGTTTTGGATTTCTTGATCCAAGTCGTCCTCCGGAGGCGTCGGACTGGTGGCCTTCCTCTTCTGGCTTCGGGCCTCCCTAAGAGAAAGGACATCCTGATTGGGATCCAGCGGCTGCAGAGCGGCAGCCCCTGTTGCTGAAGCTTTCTTTGGCGGCATGACGAAGGTGATGCTTGCCGAAGGTGTTCAAAACTCAAAAAATGGAAGTGAGTTCACCGGAGGTGGGCGCCAATGTTGGGGACTTGTTCTCAAATGCTAAGAGTTAAGAACAAGGCAACATAAAAAGTGTTAAATATTAAAGTCCTTCGTCCTTTAAGACATTATGTCCCTTCGGACATAATGAATTCCGGACGAAGGTTATGAAGGAAAGAACCTTCGTAAGCTCGATAGACAATAAAGAAGAATTCATATCTCAAATACGAAGAATAATGTAGATATTATTATCAACTTATATTTACTTGTATTATCATATTCAAAATAACAAATTATAAATGTACCTTCGGATTGACGGAAAGTAAAGGTACAAGCGTGACGCAAAAGGCGAATGCTGAGTCAGCCCGAACAGTACGGGAGTACTGTTCATCTATTTATAAGCAAGGGATGCAGCCCGTGTAGAATTACATTTGTGCCCTTTACATGTATCAATAACTCTATAGTAATTCTTCGGGGTCTAATTTGCCTTTTCATCTTTAAGTCGGTTCCCCTTCTCTGCTATCATGCCGAAGCTTTTCTGCGCACAGCTTCGTGATCATCTTATCCTTCATCATAATCGCTTTTCGTCTCGCTAGGGCTTCGTACTGACCATACTCTTGTACACTCATGACCCGATTCCGAAGATACTTGTTCACATATTCCACTTGGAAAACATTGTTAAATCATGTTTTTGAGGACCTTCGGAAGTCGAAGGCCCCCAACACTTTGTTAGTAACACAAGCACTAGTCTCCATTTTTGTAATCATTTTTGATAGGGAATGAAAAGCTAGATTACTAAAAGCATGGAAACTTTATAGCAAGAACTAGATTATCCAAAGATGATGTTATGCTCAATTTTAACTCATAAAACAAGCATAAACAATCCTTTAAGATTATGGGAATAAATCTAATTCATGATATGGAAAGCGATAAATGTGAAAGAATCAAATCCAATTTAAGCAAATAGAAATACATCATAAATCATTGGATTGATTTCTCTTTTCATGTTAGATTACGCATTTCCAAAGAGAAACCTATTCTCTACAAGTGAGACTACTTGGGTTACTTAGATAAAAATCATTAGTCTCACTATTCTAGTTATAGAGAGTTTTCCTTTTATAAGTGTCCTAAGGATTTGAATTCCTTACATGACACCTTATTCTTTCTAAGAACTTGAAACATCTCTCTATATATAGAATCATGGCAATGATAGAATGACTAGCTAAAAACATGCCATGAGAATCTTGCAATAATTTAAAGTATGTAGATTGCCATAGAGTAGAAATGATGAATATGCAATCTACCATATGAGAGGAAATTCTTCAAAGAATGGTAATATAAATTTAAAGACATTTGAAGTGCTACACATTTCTATGTGACTACACAAGACACATAAGAAATGATAATTTAAAATACTTGCACTTAAAAGCATAGAAGTTACCATCCTTTGACTTTCCTCCATGTTGTAGGCCTTGATTTTTCACACATGATAATTCTTTTATTTCCTACAACATCAATGTCTTCGTCGAGATGATATGAGTTAAATACATAGTAATTTGAAGAATAACCTTGGGTCAATCATGGATATAGATCATTGAAGATTGATAGCTTGAGTTGATAAGAATTGAATGGACTCTCTTAAGCACCCAAGGCTTCATATCATCTCCTTCTCCTGCAAAGCTTGTCAAGTACATTTTGGTACCCATCTCTTGATGGGTCCATAAAGGTTAGTCAATAAAGATCTAGGAACCTAAACGTCCTTTGTGTTAGCACTAGATAAACTCATTACCTTTCTAGCACAAGTTGCAATTTTGGGTTGCCCAGTTACATGAGAATTAATTGACAAGCTAGGAGTGGGGTTGTTACCAATAGGACAATCCTTGCATTGATGTCCCTTCTTTTGGCATATGTAGCATAGGCGATCTTCAAGTCTTAAAGATTTCTTATTTCCTTGTTTCTTGCTTGCTACATGGTTAGTGAATATTTTCTTTTCTAACATAATGCCTTTTTGTTTTAAATAGGGACAAGATCTAATTAAGTGTCCCTTCTTTGAGCATTTAAAACAAAGTTTATCATCCTTGTTAATAATCAAGTCATTTCTAATATAGGGACATGACCTAATCGAGTGCCCCTTTTCAAATCATTCACTACACTTCTTACTTCTCTTAGTGTGAAGTGTGACTTGATTATTACCTTGGATGTTACCTTTTATGGAGGCGTGGTTGAGGCTTTTGGAAGAGGTATTGATTTTCTTCTTTTGTTCCTTCCTCTTGGCAATCCTCAAGTCCTTGGCATTTTCTTCAGGGGATTTAGTGCATGCCACGGTTGTTCCCGTCTCAAGCTTCTTCACCACGTGATCACGTTATCTTGAGAAGGTTGAGCAATGCACTTCCCTTTTAGTTGTGTCAAGCTCATTTTTAGCCTCTCATTTTCTTCTTTGAGCTTTTGATATGTATCATCTTTTGTTCCTGCAAATTCTAGCTCAAAGGAAGATTTGCTTGTCGACGCACAACAAGCATTAGCACATGGTAATGTAGTTTCAATTTGAATATATGTGCATGAGTGAGGTTGTTGGGATTTTAAGTTCTCTATCACAACCTCATGTGCAATATTCAATATGATATGATCATCCATAAGTTTTTCATGAACACATAGAAGCATATCATATTTTTCTTGAAAAGCTAGATTGTCATCTTTTAGCTTTTCAACTTGGTCCTTAAGCAAGGCATTCCTATTTACTAATTGAGCGATACAATGTAAAGCATTATCTTGCTCAATTGAAATAGTTTCATACCTTTGGACCAAATCAACATGAGAGCACTTTAGCTCCTCATGTTCTTTAGTCAACTCGTCAAAGCTTAGCATTTTCATGGAGAGAATATCTTCTAGCCTTTGACGAGCTTCGCTTTGCTCTCTCGCTCTTTTTAGAAGTTTGAGCATGTCCGCCTTATCTTCATGGCTTAGGCGAGCGTAGAGTTGCAAGAAGCTTCTTTCTTCCTCCTCATTCTCATTTATGCTTCCGCTATCATTTTCATTAGCCACACAACATATGTGGGAATCAAAATGGGAAGACAAACCTCTTGGAGAGGTGGATTCATCGTTTGGTCTCCATTATTCATTTTCTTCTTCTTCCTTGCAAGGGTTAGTATCATAAAGACCAAAGGAAGTAGAAGCACAAAATTAACTATCATGTTTGGACTCATCAAATTTGCTTTTAATTCTAGTCCAAATATCATGCGCATCACGAATAGATTCATTATAATTCATTATGAAGGCATGATAATCTTCTTTGCTAAGAGAATTACTCAAGATGTCATAAGCTAGGTAGTTTAAGCGTATACATCTTTGATCTTCCTCGGAAGCATTTTTCCTATCATAACTAGGAGGAATAATACTCTTGTCTAAAATTTGTTCTAATTGTGGAACTACCGTTCTAAAAGCATTTATCACCCTAGTAGACCAAGAATCATAATTAGAAAAATCGGAAAGTAATATCTCAAGAGTTACCTCCTTGTTCTCCTTCGGAGTTGTCTTCTTGTTCTTTTGGGATCTTCTACGAGCCATCACTTCGAGTTGTTAGACTCAATATGAAGTGCCTAGCTCCGAAACCAATTGAAAGTCGCCTAGAGGGGGGTGGATAGGCGAAACCTGAAAATTAAAACTTTATCCCCCAACTAGATCCTCTGATTAGTGGTTAGAACAAGATATACAATTATCAGAGTATGAAAACTAAGTCCTTGCTTGTAAAGAGTATTGCTTTCAAATAATGCGGGATTGATAAAATAATACAACTAATAAGTCTATGAGAATAAAGCAAGAGGGCTTAGATAAGAAGAGCAATATCACAAGTTCTTTCTTGCAAGGTGTTGCTTCACTAAATGAGAATTTAACTTAAGGCAGCACCAAATAGTATTAGCAAAGAATAGTGCAAGAAAAACTTAGAAAGGGAAAGAACAAACAAATCACAAGCAATAAGCACAAGAGACACGAGTGATTTGTTTTACCGAGGTTCGGCCCTCGAAGGCCTAGTCCCCGTTGAGGAGTCCACTAAGGACGGGTATCTTTCAACCCTTTCCCTCTCTCCGCCAATCACGCAAGACCGGCGAGCTCTTCTTCTTCTCACGGATCACTCAAGATCCCACAAGGACCACCACACTCTTTGGTGTCTCTTGCTAGCTTTACAAGCCTCCAAAACTTTGGAGGAAGTTCAATGGGAGTCAAAACTCCACGCGCAAATGAACACAAAGATGTAGCACACACTATCTCTCAATGAATCTCACAAGGCATTAGTGCTAAACTCAAATGATTAGCTCTCTCTTGCTTGCTCTCTCCTGTGTGGCACTTGTGTTGGTTGTAGTGGTCTAAATCTTGTGTATAGGATGGATCAATGAATAGAGGTGGTTGGGAGGGCTTGAGTATGTTAACTAGATGACTTGGAATGTTGCTTGGGCTCCCCCACCTTGAAGTGGCCGGTTGGTGTGGTATTTATAGCCACCATCCAAATTGTAGCCGTTGGAGAAGTCAGCTGGCGATGGGCGCACCGGACAGTGTCCGGTGCGCCGCCACGTCATCCTCCTGTTAGGGCTTGGAGCTGGTCGACCGTTGGAGGCTTTGTCCTCATGTGGCACCGGATAGTCTGGTGCGACATCAGACAGTCCGGTGCCCCTCTGACCGTCTGCTCTGACATCTGATTTGCACTATTCACTTTGCAGAGTCGACCGTTGCGCGCAGATAGTCGTTGCTCCGCTGGTGTCGGTGTTTCGAAACCCGGGGGGGCCCTGGACCGACGAGTGAATTGTCGCCGCGTGCCCCAGCCCAGATGGGTCGACGCAAGGCGGAACGCGAAGGGGGGAAAGGAAGCGACTGGAGGGAGGCAGGCGTGAGAGAGTGTGGATCCCGCGGCCTTCGTGTTAGCCCCGCGCCTGAGTCGGGTGCGCTTGCAGTAGGGGGATACAAGCGTCCACGCGGGAGTGGGAGCGAGCGGCCTTGAGCGAGCGCCGTTCCGTCCTTCTCCGCGCGGGCCAACCTTCTGTTAGAGGGCCCTGGTCCTTCCTTTTATAGGCGTAAGGAGAGGATCCAGGTGTACAATGGGGAGTGTAGCAGAGTGCTACGTGTCTAGCGGAGGAGAGCTAGCGCCCTAAGTACACGTCGTCGTGGCAGCCGGAGAGGTGTTTGGCACCCGGTTCGTGTGGTGTCGTGGCCGTCAGAGGAGTGCTGGAGCCTGGCAAGAGGACAGCTGTTGGGGCTATCGAGTCCTTGCTGACGTCCTCTTGCTTCCGTAAGGGGCCGAGAGCCACCGTCGTCACAGAGCGCGCGGGGCGCCATCATTGCCTATCTGGCGGAGCGAGCCAGATGGGACGCCGGTCTTGTTCCCCGTAGCCTGAGTCAGCTCGGGGTAGGGTAATGATGGCGCCTCCTATCGACGTGGTCGGTTCGCGCCCTAGGTTGGGCGATGTGGAGGCTCCTCCGAGGTCGAGGTCGAGTCTGTCTCCCGTGGCCGTGGTCGAGTCCGAGCCCCTGGGTCGGGCGAGGCGAAGACCGTCGGCTGAGGCCAGAGCTGAGTCCGAGCCCTGGGGTCGGGCGAAGCGGAGTCCATCGTCCCCTAGGGTTGAGCCCATGTCCGAGCCCTGGGGTCGGGCGAGGCGGAGTTCGTCGTCTTCTAGGGTTGAGCCCATGTCTGAGCCCTAGGTCGGGCGGAGCGGAGTTCGCCGTCTTCCGGGGCTGAGCCCGAGTCCGAGCCCTAGGTCGGGCGGAGCGGAGTTCACCGTCTTCCGGGGCTGAGCCCGAGTCCGAGCCCTGGGTCGGGCAGAGCGGAGTTCGCCGTCTTCCGGGGCTGAGCCCGAGTCCGAGCCCTGGGTCGGGCGGAGCGGAGTTCGCCGTCGTCCGAGGCTGAGCCCGAGTCCGAGCCCTGGGTCGGGCGGAGCGGAGTTCGCCGTCTTCCAGGGCTGAGCCTAAGTCCGAGCCCTGGGGTCGGGCGAGGCGGAGTTTCCTATGACGCCCGAGGCCGGCCTTGGCTGCTGTCAGCCTCACTCTGTCGGGTGGCTCAGCAGTCGGAGCGGCGCAGGCGGCGCTGTCCTCTTGTCAGACCGGTCAGTAGAGCAGCGAAGTGACTGCGGTCACTTCGGCTCTGTCGACTGGAGGGCGTGCGTCAGGATAAAGGTGTCAGGACACCTTTGCATTGAATGCCCCTGCGATTTGGTCGGTCGGCGTGGCGATGTGGCCAAGGTTGCTTCTCGGTAAAGACTGGGCCTCGGGCGAGCCGATAGTGTGCCCGTTGCTGCAGGGGGGTCCTCGGGCGAGACGTAGGTTCTCCGGGGTCGGCTTCCCTTGCCCGAGGCTAGGCTCGGGCGAGGCACGATCGTGTCCCTTGAATGGACCGATCCTTGACTTAATCGCACCCATCAGGCCTTAGCAGCTTTGTGCTGATGGGGGTTACCAGCTGAGATTTAGGGGCCTTGAGGGTACCCCTAATTATGGTCCCCGACAGTAGCCCCCGAGCCTCCAAGGGAGTACTAATACTCGCTTGGAGGCTTTTGCCATACTTTTTTGCAAGGGGACCAGCCTTTTTCGGTTGCATTCTGTTCCGGTGGGTGTAGCCCCCGAGGCCTCGGAGGAGTAGTTTTACTCCTTCGAGGTCTTAGTGCGCTTCGCAACACTTTGGCTGGTCTAGTTGTTCTCTCATGCGAGCTGGCCGTAGCCCGAGTGCACGGTCGGGTCCCAAGTTCTCGGGCTGGTTTGTTGACGCTGTCAACGGTTTGGCCGGAGCCGGGTTTGCGAGAGCAGCCCCCGAGCCTCTGCACAGGGCGAGAGGACGGTCAGGGACAGACTCGACTTTTTTACATACGCCCCTGCGTCGCCTTTCTGCAAGGAGGAGGGGGGGAAAGCGCCATGTTGCCCTCGGGTGGCGTCGAACATGGTGTCTCCGGTGAGCTGCTGGCGGGTAATCCGAGCGGACGTCCGTGCCCCATTTGGTAGGGGTCGGCTAGAGGCCCAGAGGCGCGCCCAAAAGTACCTGCGGGTGATCTGCCGGACCCGGTCCCCTGTCGACGGGGTCCGAGGGCTCGATGCCTCCCTCTGAGGGGATTCCGTTACAAGATCGTTCCCGCTAGTCTCGGAAATGTCCTAGGGTACCTCGGGAGCGTAGCCCGAGCCTTGGTTATGTATCGAACGTACCCATGGTCATCCCTCGCTCCGTGTCTGAGGCGACTGTGAACCCTTCGAGGGCCAGCCTACGAACCCCTGATCAGTAGTGGGCGCGGAGCCCGAGTGGCCTAAGGCGGCCGTTGAACCCTTCGAAGGGCCGGCCATCGAACCTCTGACTAGTAGTGGGTGTGGAGCCCACGTGCTCTGAGGCGGCTGTTGAACCCCTCCGAGGGGAAAGCCTTCGAACCTCTGATCAGTAGGGAGGCTCGGAGCCTGTTTCCTTCACGGAGAAGGGTCCTTTTCGGGGTATCCCCCTTTCCCGGTCCCTGTTGTAAGAGAGAGAAAGAGGAAAAGGAAAAGGACGCGAAGTCGAACGACGTGGCGTACCTTTTTCGACGCGGTCATTACGGCGAAGGCGAAGCGTCACTTGCTCCTCCCGCCTGAGGTGCCGCCTATCCCGCCGCGGAGTTAATGCGACGGGGCGAGTGGTTCGCGAGGCGGTCGTTGCGCGTGTGCGAGCCGTTCGAGGAACGGCCGTCTCGCCTTGGGTTTTTGAATCCCGCGACGGGTCCGGGCGGAACGTTGAACGTGTCTCGCCTTGGTCTTTATATACTCGGGGGAGGGTCTGGCGACGGTCCTTTGCTCCGCTTCTTGCCCCCTTCTTAGGTTTTTGCAACCCGAAAGGTTTAGCCGGAGAAAAGGAAACCGCCCACCCAGTCCTTTCCGCCGCCACCCCTTTTGCTCGGCGATGGCCGACCGGGTGACCATCATCTCGCCGCGCGATCCATGGCCCTTCTCTACAGTCACAGCGGAGGACCTGGAAGATCTTGTTGTCGAGGGTTTACTTCGCCCTCTCTCTGATGAGAGGCAGCCGGAGTGGATCCCTCCCGCGAGCGGAACCACCCCGTCCCCGCCGCCGGGGTACGTCGTGAGCTTCGTCTCCTTCCACGAGCGGGGCTTCGGTGTGCCGGCGAGCCGCTTTATGCGGGCGATCCTGTACAACTATGAGGTGGAGTTGCACAACCTTAGTCCCAACTCCATTTCGCAGGCCGCCATCTTCGCAGCGTTGTGCGAAGGATACTTGGGAATCGCCCCCACTGGGACTTGTGGACTCATCTCTTCTCCGCGGAGCTTTTCGCTTCGCCGACGGGAGAGAGAAGGGTCCGCGCGGCAGTGCGGGCCGGCGGTTGCATTCTCCAGCTGAGGCAGTCGCGGGTGTCGCTGTACATCCCCGCCATCCTCGTGTCCTCGAACAAAGGGTGGCAGCGCCGGCGGTTCTACCTCCGGAATGACGGCGAGATGCTTCCACCGTTTTCTCAACGGGTGATCACCGCCGCTGCCTATACCTGGCGCTATGGGACCCCGCACGACAGGCAAAAAAACCTCGAGCCCCTTCTCAAGGCCCTAGAGGTGTTGCGGAAAGGAGGACTTACTGCCGCGGGAGTGATTGCTGCCATTCACCGCCGTAGGGTGCTTCCCTTTGCGGAGCGGCGGTTGCCGTTTTGGGAGATGACACCGGAGGCTGACTTGGAGGGCTCGCGGATGTCCTCGGATCCTCTTCCCATCGACGTTCTCCATGGGCGGGTGGCCGTCGCGTTGGGAAAACCGGATGCCAGTGCCTTCTCTCAGCCCTTGATGCGCCCCGACCACGGGTGTGTGACCCTGGTGAGTATCCGCTCCTTCCTTCTCCTTGCGTCAGGTTGCCTTTGGTCCTTATGGTCGGGATTTCCGTTTACCTCCAGGTGTAAGTGCAATCAACCCCAAGTGAGGGTTTTGGTGATTTAATGACAAAACAAATAAGGGTACTAACAGTTTGTGTTCTCAGTGTTTGATTAAAAGGAAACAGGAACTTAAGGAAGCACCAAGGACTTCATGCAACGGACGTATAAAATTTATGTAAAATCTTGTGTTGCATGATGTAATTCTTCCTTGTTCTTTTTCGCACAGGTACAGGTGTTTGCTATAGCTCAAGTCCCCAAATTCAAAAGCTATTTCTGAAAACCAAAAATCACTTTAACATTATTTGGTTGACCATGGTTAGGGTTGAGAAACCTAGAGTGTTCTTGCTGAAAAGCAGCTGAACTTCTTCAACTGCAGCTGAGCTTTCCAGCTGAACTTAACTTCAGCTGTGATGAGCTTCTTCAGCTGCAGCTGAGCTTTTCAGCTGAGCTGGACTTCAGCTGAGTTGAACTTTTTCAACTCCAGCTGAACTTCAACTTCAGCTGTGGACCTCTTTGACCATACCCAGCTGAACTTGCCCCCGGGCAGCTGAGCTGGGGTTTTCTCTCCAAAACTCTCTGGTCAAGACCAGCTGAACTGGTCCTGGGGGGCAGCTCAACTGGTCTCGGGGGGCGGTTCAACCGCCCTGGGGGGGCGGTTCAACCGGTCCTGGTCTGTCTCAGGTCAGTCTGCCAGTCAGTCTGGCAGTCAGACTGGCAGACAGTCTGCTGAGCTGTCAGGGGGCGGTTCAACCGCCCTAGGGGGCGGTTCAACTGGTTTTCAACGGGTTTTTTAGTCAAACGGCTAGTTTTTGAGCCGTGACTATAAATAGACCCCTCCCTCTCTCTTCTTCAAGACGGCTGAACACTCACTCATTTATTGCTCACCTAACTTGAGACAAAGCACTCATCTCTCCATCTCTCTCACACTTAAATCTTCCTCAAGATTCAACCTTGTTGGAGGAGCTCTTGGGTGTGAGGTTTGTGCTTGTGCTCACGATTTGGTTTTCCTCTCCCATCTCTCTTTCAAAGACTTGAGCTTGTGCAAACCCCTCTTGTGCTTTCTTGGTGTTCTTGAAACCCTAGGTTTCAAGATCTTTGAGGTTGCTTGGGAGTCTCCAAATTTGTGGACGACCCTAAGAAGTTTGTATCACCCGCTCTTTGAGCTAAGATAAGAAGAGATTGCCTTGACCTTTGTGGTCGGCTTTTGGAGGATTAGGGTTGAAAAAGACCCGGCCCTTTGTGGGCTCCTCAACGGGGAGTAGGACACCTTTGTGGTGTGGCCGAACCTCGGATTAAATCTTGTGTCTTGTGTTCTTGCTTGTTTCACCTTGAGATATTTTTACTTGCAAGATTGACGTTAAGATTTTTCCGTAGAGTTTATCTAGAAGTAAAATAGCCTTTACATATTCATCTTTTCATCCTCACTTAGCTATATCCTACTTCTCTCAAGAACTTGCGAAATACTTTTTCGAGTAGATTTTAGTCTAAAGTTTATAAAACAGTTGGATTGGTTCAGAGTGGTTCAACTTGCGCACGTAGCTGTTGAACCGGCCTGCACCAATCGAACTGTGTATCTAACAATCTTTCGAAGTTTGTTGTGAAAATTTTCAGATTAGCCTATTCACCCCCCTCTAGGCTACTTTCAATTGGTATCAGAGCCTCGTACCTCGTTTTACGCTTAACCGCGTGAGGAAACGATCATGTCTACTCAACGGGACCATGTGGATCCTATCCTCGAGGATATTCCCGTCACATCCTCCGGTGAGGAAGTGGACCCCAAGGTCCTCGACCTCGCCATGAAGATTGCCGAGAGGATGTTCCTCAAGATGAAAGAGGAAGATGCTAAGAAAAAGGCCGAAGAAGAAGAATCAAGAAGAAAGGCCGAAGAAGATAAAGGTAAGGGAACATTTGATTATAATGACGATCTAGTGGATCTTTTGGTGTCTAAGGTATTGAGCAAGGTAAGTCTCAACACCGAAGGATCATCTACCAAAAGCAAAGGTAATGACTTTAGCAAAGTTCAATTCGATTACTCTAGAAATTATATTCCCAACTTCTCTTCCGCCCCACTTGGAAAGTTACCAACTCTTAGTGAGTTGAACTATGATGAGTGGGCCGACAAGATGAAGTCACATTTAATCGGTGTGCATCCTAGTCTTTGGGAGATTGTTAATGTAGGTATGTATAAGCCCGCCCAAGGAGAAGAGATGACTCCGGAAATGATGCAAGAGGTTCATCGAAATGCTCAAGCAGTGAGCATAATCAAAGGAAGTCTTTGTCCGGAAGAATACCGGAAAGTTCAAGGAAGAGAAGATGCCTGTGACATTTGGAATATTCTTAAAATGTCACATGAAGGAGATCCCAAAGCTAAAAGACATAGAGTTGAGGCTTTGGAAAGTGAGCTTGCAAGATATGATTGGACAAAGGGTGAGTCGCTTCAATCACTCTTTGATCGGTTGATGGTGTTGGTCAACAAAATAAGAGTTCTTGGGAGTGAAGATTGGAGTGACTCCAAGGTCACAAGATTGTTCATGAGAGCTTATAAAGAAAAGGATAAGAGTCTTGCAAGGATGATTAGGGATCGTGATGACTATGAGGATATGACGCCTCATCAATTATTTGCAAAGATTCAACAACATGAGTCCGAAGAAGCCCCTATCAAGTCAAGGGACTCTCATGCATTGATCACTAATGAACAAGACAACCCCAAGAAGAACAAAGACCACAAAGCAAAGAAGGTGGTCGAGACCTCAAGTGATGAAGATAGCTCAAGTGATGAAGACACTGCTATGTTCATCAAAACATTCAAGAAATTTGTAAGGAAAAATGACAAGTTCCAAAGGAAAGGAAAGAAGAGGGCATGCTATGAATGTGGCCAAACCGGTCATTTCATAGCGGATTGTCCTAACAAGAAGGAACAAGAAGCTAAGAAGGAATACAAGAAGGACAAGTTCAAAAAGGGGGGCAAGACCAAGGGATACTTCAAGAAGAAGAAATATGGTCAAGCCCATATTGGTGAAGAATGGAACTCCGATGAAGAGAGTTCTAGCTCCGAGGAAGAGGAAGTGGTGGCAAATGTGGCCATCCAATCTACATCAAGCTCGCAACTCTTCACCAACCTACAAGACGAATTCTACACTCCAACTTGCCTCATGGCAAAAGGAGATAAGGTAACCTTATTTAGTAATGATTTTTCAAATGATGATGATGATGAACAAATTGCCATGAAAAATAAAATGATTAAAGAATTTGGCTTGAATGGATACAATGTTATCACCAAATTAATGGAGAAGCTAGATAAAAGAAAAGCAACTCTTGATGCTCAAGAAGACTTGCTTATCCTTGAAAAGGAAAGAAACCTAGAGCTTCAAGAATTGCTTCACAATAAAGATGAAATGCTAGATGTCTTGACTAAGGAAGTATCTTTAGTCAAGATAACTATAGAGAATAAAGAAAAAGAAGTAATTAACATGAAAACCTCTATAGCTAATCTTGCAAATGAAAAGAATGCACTTGAAGCAAGCATGTTAAGCTTGAATGTTCAAAATCAAGAACTTCAAGTGCAACTTGAAAATTGCAAGAACATCTATGCCTCATCTTTAGTGCTTGAATCTAAGTCTAGCTTAAATGATAATTCTTGCAAACATTGTGCCAAATATCATGCTTCTTGTTGTCTAACTAACCATGCAAGGAAGAATAGCCCACAGGTGAAGGTCAAAGAAATTTTGAAAAGATGCTCTAGCAATGATGGGTTAAAGAAAGTTGAACCCAAGTACAAGTCCCTTAAGCCCAACAATGGAAGAAGGGGGCTTGGGTTCAACTCATCCAAGGAAAACCCTAGCACAGTGCATAAGGGGTGGAGATCCCCCAAGTTCATAGAGGGAACCACCCTATATGATGCCTTGGGGAGGATTCACTCCTCAAATGACAAGTCACCTCAGGTAAAGGTTAGCTTGAGTTCCACAAAGAGTAAGATGAAGGAAGAGGGATCCTCAAGTGGACAAAAATCTAATGCTCCCATTTCCCACTCATATCTTTGTGATTATATGTTGACTTGGGATTTAGGAAAATTGGTTGTGAAATATGTGGGTGCCTACACTAAACGAAAAGTCATGAAAAGAAGTGTGTGGGTACCCAAGGCTATAACTAACACTGTAGGACCCAATTCAATTTGGGTACCTAAAAGCATAGCCTAAACTTGTCTTGCAGGTCTACTCCTCTGGTGGGTCAAGTTGGGTGCTTGACAGTGGATGTACAAATCACATGACCGGGGAGAAAGACATGTTTCATACATTGCAACTAACTCAAGAAGCACAAGAAATTGTGTTTGGAGATAGTGGCAAAAGTAAGGTGATTGGTATTGGTAAAATTCCTATCTCAGATCAACAATCACTTTCAAATGTTTTATTAGTAGATTCTTTAAGCTATAACTTGCTGTCCGTTTCACAACTTTGTGGAATGGGTTATAATTGCCTATTTTCGGATGTGGATGTGAAGATCCTTAGAAGGGAGGACTCCTCAGTTGCCTTTACCGGTCGCTTGAAGGGCAAGCTTTATCTTGTTGATTTCACAACAAGTAAAGTGACGCCTGAGACTTGTTTAGTGGCAAAGTCCGACAAGGGTTGGCTTTGGCATCGCCGGCTAGCCCATGTCGGTATGAGGAATTTGGCCAAACTTCAAAAGGATAATCACATCATTGGACTAACAAATGTTGTATTTGAGAAAGATAGGGTTTGTGGCGCATGCCAAGCAGGAAAGCAACATGGAGTCCCACATCAATCAAAGAATGTGGTCACAACAAAGATGCCATTGGAGCTTCTTCACATGGACCTCTTCGGACCTGTGGCCTACATTAGCATTGGTGGTAGTAAGTATGGTTTAGTTATTGTTGATGATTTTTCTCGATTTACCTGGGTTTTCTTTTTGAGTGATAAAGGGGAAACTCAAGAAATATTGAAGAAATTCATGAGGAGAGCTCAAAATGAATTTAAGCTCAAAATCAAGAAAGTGAGAAGTGATAATGGGACGGAATTCAAGAACACAGGTGTCGAAGAATTCTTAGGAGAAGAGGGAATCAAGCATGAGTTCTCGGTGCCTTACACCCCACAACAAAATGGTGTTGTGGAAAGAAAGAACCGAACTCTAATTGAAGCTGCAAGAACCATGTTGGATGAGTACAAGACACCTGACAACTTTTGGGCAGAGGCGGTCAACACCGCCTGTCATGCAATCAACCGTCTCTATCTTCATAAGATCTACAAAAAGACTGCTTATGAGCTTCTCACTGGTAACAAACCAAAAGTTGATTATTTTAGAGTATTTGGTTGTAAGTGTTTTATTCTTAACAAGAAAATCAAGAGCTCAAAGTTTGCTCCTAGAGTGGACGAGGGCTTCTTGCTTGGGTATGCATCAAATGCGCATGGATATCGTGTTTTCAACAATACCACCGGTATTGTTGAAATAGCGATAGACGTGACATTTGATGAGTCTAATGGCTCGCAAGGGCATTTTTCTAATGACACTGCAGGAAATGAAGAACCACCTTGTGAGGCCATAAAGAAACTTGCAATAGGTGAGGTGAGACCTCAAGAAAGGGATGATGAAGAAGGAACCTTATGGATGACCAATGAGATAGTTGATGTGGGTGCAAGGGTGGTGAGTGACAAAGTCTCCACCCAAGCAAACCCATCAACCTCAAGTCATCCAAGCCTCGAAGAAAATCATCAAAGGATGCCAACAGTGGTAGAAGATGAACAAGAAAATATTGATGGTGAAGTGCCTCTTGATCAAGTAATTGATGAGGAGGAGCAAATACAAAGACATCCATCAGTGCCTCATCCTAGAGTCCATCAAACAATACAAAGGGATCATCCAGTGGACAACATCCTGGGTAGCATCAGGAGAGGGGTAACAACTCGATCTCGTTTAGCTAATTTTTGTGAATTTTACTCGTTTGTTTCCTCTCTTGAGCCACTTAAGGTTGAAGAAGCATTGGGTGATCCGGATTGGATAATTGCCATGCAAGAGGAGTTAAACAACTTCACCCGGAATGAAGTCTGGTCCTTAGTCCAAAGACCCAAACAAAATGTGATTGGGACTAAATGGGTCTTTAGGAACAAGCAAGATGAACATGGCGTGGTTACAAGAAACAAGGCACGGTTGGTTGCCCAAGGCTATACTCAAGTGGAAGGACTCGATTTTGGCGAAACATATGCGCCGGTAGCAAGGTTAGAATCAATTAGAATATTAATTGCATATGCTACTAACCATGATTTCAAGCTATATCAAATGGATGTCAAGAGCGCATTTCTAAATGGACCACTGCAAGAGAGAGTATATGTGGAGCAACCACCGGGCTTTGAAGATCCAAAGAGGCCAAATCATGTTTATCTTCTTCACAAGGCACTCTACGGGCTTAAACAAGCCCCTAGAGCTTGGTATGACTGTCTTAAAGAATTTTTAATTAAGAATGGGTTTACAATAGGAAAAGCTGACTCTACCTTATTTACTAGAAAGGTTGACAATGAATTATTTGTGTGCCAAGTATATGTTGATGACATTATATTTGGTAGTACTAATGAAAAATTTTGTGAAGAGTTTAGCAAAGTAATGACGAACAGGTTTGAGATGTCTATGATGGGCGAGCTTAAATACTTCCTGGGATTTCAAGTCAAACAGCTCAAGGAAGGTACTTTTCTATGCCAAACCAAATATACACAAGATATGCTCAAGAAATTTGGCATGGAAAAGGCGAAACACGCCAAGACTCCAATGTCATCAAATGGACATCTCGACCTAAATGAGGAAGGTAAACCCGTAGATCAAACATTATATAGATCAATGATAGGATCACTGCTTTATTTATGTGCATCTAGACCTGATATTATGTTGAGTGTTTGCATGTGTGCACGTTTTCAAGCAAATCCTAAAGATTGCCATCTTGTGGCGGTTAAGAGAATTCTAAGATACTTAGTTCACACCCAAAACCTAGGATTATGGTATCCTAAAGGCTCCCTTTTCGATTTACTTGGCTATTCTGACTCAGATTATGCCGGTTGCAAAGTAGATCGAAAAAGTACTACTGGGACTTGCCAATTCCTTGGGCGGTCCTTAGTATCATGGAGTTCCAAGAAACAAAATTGTGTTGCACTTTCCACTGCAGAAGCTGAGTACATAGCAGCTGGGGCATGTTGTGCACAGTTGTTATGGATGAAGCAAACCCTTAGAGACTTTGGTTGTGAGTTTAACAAAATTCCACTTTTGTGCGACAATGAGAGTGCCATAAAACTTGCAAACAACCCTGTGCAACACTCTAGAACTAAACATATTGACATCCGACATCATTTCTTGAGAGACCACGAAGCCAAAGGAGATATCGAATTGTTTCACGTGAGCACCGAAAATCAACTAGCCGATATCTTCACAAAACCCCTCGATGAGACTAGGTTTTGCTTTCTTAGGAGTGAATTAAATATCTTGGATTCTCGTAACTTATCTTGAAAACGGTCCCACAAAAATTGTTTGATTCACTATTTTTGATTGATAGTTTTAAAAGCTATGTGATGATCTTTCAAAAAAAACTTTGTGAAAATGTTAGAAATTGAATGCATTTTAGTGCTAAGATTTTTTTTGGGCTCAACTGGCTTGTCCAGCTGAACTTTCTAGTTCAGCTGAGGAGGCCAGCTGAACTTTGCAGCTGAACTTCAGCTCAGCTGCTTTTGACCAGTTTTTACCCGGAGCACCCTGACCAAAACCGGTTGAACCGGTGTGGGTGACCGGTTGAACCGGTGTCTGTTCGGTCAGCGCAGGTCTGTCCGCGCGCAGGTCTGTCCGCTGCACTTTTTCAGTCGCGCAATCGCTTTTTCAGATGGGCAGCAGCGTCAGGTGCGCAGAAACCTTTTTTTTGTTTTGTCGCGTAGTCACATCCGCTCAGCTGCAGGGCGTCCAAAATTTTTTTCTTTCTGACTGGTGCTCAGCTACAGTCACATGCGCATGCAAAATATTTTTTTTGTTTTTCTGTCTGGGCGCCAGCTGCTGGTCCGGTCACTTCACGCGCAGAACCTTTTTTTTGTCACTATTTGGTCTCAGCCGCACTCAAGTGTCTGGGGCGCAGCATTTTTTATTTTTTTTACCCGTCACTTCCCTGGCGCATGGAACTTTTTTTTGCATGCAGTCGCAGCGTCTGGTCACTTCCCTGGCGCACAGAACTTTTTTTGCATGCAGTCGCAGCGTCTGGTCACTTCCCCCCTGCCGCGCGCGCAGAAATATTTTTTTGCTGTGCATGTAGAGGCCTGTCTGGTCCTTCACGCGGGTGGAGAATCGTTTTCTGGGTGCGCTTGCAGATTTTTTGTCTTTTTGGCTTTGCATGAAGACATGCGGGTGGAAAATCTTTTATTTTGTCATCAGCAGGGGTGCGCATGCAGGAATTTTTTATTTTTTTTTGTTCTTGTCCGGTCACTTCAGCTCTGCTGCGCGCGCAGATTTTCTTTATTTATTTTCTCTGTCCAGTCACTTCTCCTCGCGCCATGCATATTTTCTTTCTTTCTTGCCTCGCTCAAGTGCAGGGTGCGCAGACATTTTTTTTGAGCAGTTTTTTTTTGGTCGCTGCGCAGCAAAACCAGCTGAACTGGGCCATGGGGGCAGTTGAACTGGTCCTGAGGACCAGCTCAACTGCCTATATATATTTGACACTCTCTCCTTCTCTTTTCCCACTTCATTCACTCTCGCCTTGGTCGCTTCACAACCTTTAGAGCCTTTCCTTCACACACTTCAACCGCTTCACAGTTTCACCACCGTTTTCAATCATGGTGCGTCGCCGCAACCCCTCTGTGGTTGAGTTTAGCAGCGACTCCGACGAGATTCAGGAGGAATCTCCCGTCCCCTCTCCTCCGCCTCGTCGCTCCCTCTCTAAGAGAGGACGTGGCTCTGGTCGGATGCCTGGCGAGGGGTCTTCCTTGCCTTCGCAGCCGACACGCGGGAGACGCCAAAAGATTGGCGCCTCTCGTCCTCGTCGTAGCACGTCTTCCTCAGGGTATGCTCCCTGCCAAGAGGAGGATGGGGCTTTCGACGACTTCGTCGACCTTCCGGCGCCTGATGCTCTCTACGTCACCGGACTGCACATGCATCCGGCGAACGTCAGCCGCGGTCCGCATGAATCTCCCATCGACTTCACTCAGAAGGGAATAGAGACCCTTCAGCGTCTTAGGTTCACCAACCCTACTCTCACTCCTCGTCATCCTGGTGTCCAGGACCCTCGGTTCTGGAATCTTTTCCAGGCTGACTTCTACAATTCTGTCATTCTTACCAAGAAACACCCAGTCGTCCGACATAGATTTATTGACTGGGAGGGTTGTGAGAATATGGGAGATGCTGACATGACGTCAGTTCTCGAAAACCTTGAGAGAAAGGGGTTACGTAACATCATGACCATGGAATACCCCTGGAACGATGAGGTGGTAGCTCAGTTCTATGCCACCCTCTGGATAAAGAAAGTAGATGAGGAAGACGATGGGTATGAGTACCCAGTCATGTATTTCTTTATCCAGGGTAACTGGCACAAAGTCAGTTATCGTCGTTTTGCCCATATTCTGGGCTTCTCTGATACAGACATTCAGGGTAGCAACATGCGAGTGCATGGCATTCGGCTGCCCATGCGGGAAGAGACGGAATTCATTCATGTCTCTACTGAGCGGGAGTTCTGGACAACCGCTAACATGCATAGGTACTATAGGTATCTTAATTCCTTGTCCCGGATGACCGTTCTCCCAAAGGGCGGTAATCAAATGAACGTCCTTGGGGAGAGTCGAGTCTTCCTCCTCCTCCTTGCTCCCAACAGTCTCGCCCGCATCAATGTGTTTGACATGATCTGGGAAGAGATCGTCCGTGCTTCCTGGTCTCCTCTCAGAGGGTGTCTTCATGCACCCTTTATCATGAAGATGATCGAAGTGGTCACCCAGACCCACTTCGAAAAACCCGTCAAACACTCCCGCTACATACCCTACTGGGTTGATTCCTCCAACCCAGCTGCTCGTACAAAGCGGGTTCCCTCACGGTCTGGAGGCCCTGCCTCCTCCTCTGAGCCACCTCGCCAGCCTCCTCACCATCCTTCCTCCTCTCCCCCCGCTGCTGCCTCGCGTCCCTCTCCTGGCCGCGGATCTCCCATGCCACGTGCTCATGGTCGTGGTCGAGGTCGTGGCCGCGGGATGGGTGCTCGCTTGCTCCATGGGCTTGCGGCATTTTTCTCCGCGTGCCGCAACATTTCTGCTGATGTCCATGAGGTGGCACGGCGTCAGCGGGAGACTGACGACAATCTTCGTCGTCAAGCCTCCTCCATGGGCATGCCTTTTGTCCCTCGTTCGCCTGATGTGCCTCTCCATCCTCCTCCCCCGGAGATCAATGAGTGGCACCAGCAGGCCTACGGGGTGCCTTTTATGTCTGCAGACGATGAAGATGAAGAAGTCTATGTTGATGATCGCGAGGAGTTTGCCCCGCCTCCCTACCATGGGGATCCGGGTCAATCATCCTCCCACCCTCCGCCTCCTTACCCGGGTCCTGGACCCATTCCTGGTGATCCTAGGCCATCCGGCTCTGGTTACCACCACCACCCTCCACCTCCTCCTGATCATCGTACATCTTCGGCATCTGTTTTTTCTGCGGCTGATGAGCCACCTCGGGACTCCACTTTTGAGGAGGACGCGATGAGGACTTTTTTCCCTGACTACACTTCATATCCTCCTTCGTATCCTCCGTCGTATCCTCCTCCTGGAGGATACTGATTCTTGTATCCTTGTCTCTCTCTCCGTTTTTGGTACTTGTTGCCAAAAAGGGGGAGAAAATCCAATTTCTAGTTTGTGGAGTTTGTGGTTCTTTTGTTTTTTCTTTTGGATTATTTTTGTTTTTTGGCCACTGTTGTGGCTTGTACTTTTCTTTACCATTGTATGAAATAAAACTGTTGGATTGTTATTCAAAGGAATATGATGGTCTTCTGGCCATCATCTTTTGTTCTATCAGTTTGTAATGACTACTCTGCTATGAAGTAAAAATAATGTGTTTTTAGAGATAGTCATGTGCATCACAACTCCTGTTATGACACTCTTGCACCCCTCGGATGATTGTATTTAGCATGGTTTTTGTCACTACCTCTAAATGTGTTGCTCACATGACATATTATGTCAAAACGTTGGATTCACAATCATGCACACATTTAGGGGGAGCCATCTACATACAATCATTCAAAAGAAACTTTCTATTGCAAATATATATCTTTTTGACCTTAATTGTTTTGGCATCAATCACCAAAAAGGGGGAGATTGTAAGTGCAATCAACCCCAAGTGAGGGTTTTGGTGATTTAATGACAAAACAAATAAGGGTACTAACAGTTTGTGTTCTCAGTGTTTGATTAAAAGGAAACAGGAACTTAAGGAAGCACCAAGGACTTCATGCAACGGACGTATAAAATTTATGTAAAATCTTGTGTTGCATGATGTAATTCTTCCTTGTTCTTTTTCGCACAGGTACAGGTGTTTGCTATAGCTCAAGTCCCCAAATTCAAAAGCTATTTCTGAAAACCAAAAATCACTTTAACATTATTTGGTTGACCATGGTTAGGGTTGAGAAACCTAGAGTGTTCTTGCTGAAAAGCAGCTGAACTTCTTCAACTGCAGCTGAGCTTTCCAGCTGAACTTAACTTCAGCTGTGATGAGCTTCTTCAGCTGCAGCTGAGCTTTTCAGCTGAGCTGGACTTCAGCTGAGTTGAACTTTTTCAACTCCAGCTGAACTTCAACTTCAGCTGTGGACCTCTTTGACCATACCCAGCTGAACTTGCCCCCGGGCAGCTGAGCTGGGGTTTTCTCTCCAAAACTCTCTGGTCAAGACCAGCTGAACTGGTCCTGGGGGGCAGCTCAACTGGTCTCGGGGGGCGGTTCAACCGCCCTGGGGGGGCGGTTCAACCGGTCCTGGTCTGTCTCAGGTCAGTCTGCCAGTCAGTCTGGCAGTCAGACTGGCAGACAGTCTGCTGAGCTGTCAGGGGGCGATTCAACCGCCCTAGGGGGCGGTTCAACTGGTTTTCAACGGGTTTTTTTAGTCAAACGGCTAGTTTTTGAGCCGTGACTATAAATAGACCCCTCCCTCTCTCTTCTTCAAGACGGCTGAACACTCACTCATTTATTGCTCACCTAACTTGAGACAAAGCACTCATCTCTCCATCTCTCTCACACTTAAATCTTCCTCAAGATTCAACCTTGTTGGAGGAGCTCTTGGGTGTGAGGTTTGTGCTTGTGCTCACGATTTGGTTTTCCTCTCCCATCTCTCTTTCAAAGACTTGAGCTTGTGCAAACCCCTCTTGTGCTTTCTTGGTGTTCTTGAAACCCTAGGTTTCAAGATCTTTGAGGTTGCTTGGGAGTCTCCAAATTTGTGGACGACCCTAAGAAGTTTGTATCACCCGCTCTTTGAGCTAAGATAAGAAGAGATTGCCTTGACCTTTGTGGTCGGCTTTTGGAGGATTAGGGTTGAAAAAGACCCGGCCCTTTGTGGGCTCCTCAACGGGGAGTAGGACACCTTTGTGGTGTGGCCGAACCTCGGATTAAATCTTGTGTCTTGTGTTCTTGCTTGTTTCACCTTGAGATATTTTTACTTGCAAGATTGACGTTAAGATTTTTCCGTAGAGTTTATCTAGAAGTAAAATAGCCTTTACATATTCATCTTTTCATCCTCACTTAGCTATATCCTACTTCTCTCAAGAACTTGCGAAATACTTTTTCGAGTAGATTTTAGTCTAAAGTTTATAAAACAGTTGGATTGGTTCAGAGTGGTTCAACTTGCGCACGTAGCTGTTGAACCGGCCTGCACCAATCGAACTGTGTATCTAACAATCTTTCGAAGTTTGTTGTGAAAATTTTCAGATTAGCCTATTCACCCCCCCTCTAGGCTACTTTCACCAGGAGGTAGGGTGGCATAAGCCTTCCCGGCCACGGGTCCCGGAGGACGCGGTGGACCGAGCAGCGTGGCGGGTTGCCGCGGAGGAGAAGAAGAAGAAGAAGGACGCGGAGAAAGCCCGGGCCCGCGAGCGGACGCGGGCCCGAGACGCCTTGGAGAAGCTCCGTCGTCGGTAGGAGAGGGAGGGGCTCCCGAGGGAGCCGTCGCCGGAGACGCCTGACGATGACGACGATGAAGATGATGACGAGGACGACGACATGGCTGCCCGCCTCGACCTCAGCCCGGGTTTGAGGCTAGGCCAGGAGTCGTCAAGCCAGCCCCCGAGCGGGCTGGCACCGTCAGTTCCCGGAGTCGGGACGTCGAGGTCCCGGCCCAACGAGCGGGGGCAGACCGAGGGGGTACTTGACCCCTCGGCCGGGGAAGTCGAGGTGACCCCGGGGAGTCAGGCCGAGGCGTCTGTTTCTCGGGAGCCGTCGGCCACGCCGTCAGCGTAGGGGGGTGACCCTCAGGTCGCCGTGGCAACGCCCGGGCAGTCCGTCTCCCGGGCGTCCAAGGTGCCCAAGGCGAGGGTGATGCCAAAGCTGGCAGCGAGGCGGACCTCGGCGGTGTCTTCAGGGGTCGAGATCCGGGAGACCTCCCCTCAGGCGCGGTTGGTCATGGCCCGGAGCGGGTAAGTATCTCGGAGCGTCTTCGTCTTGGCTTCTCGTCCGTATGTCCCGACCGCGACTTTCCCTTCCTCCTCAGCAAGCGAAGCCACGGCCTGACCGATCTGGCTCCCCGGAAGGCCCTTAAGACGGCATCGGCTTCCGCAGCCAGCGTCGCGCCGGGCCTCGCTGTTCAGCCGGCCTTTTCGCAAGGCGCTCCACAGCGGGGGGCTCTAGCGGCACCAGCCGTCGTGGAGCGAGTTCCCGAGGCCGGCTCTTCCGCCGAGGCGGCCATCGTGCTGGAGGAGGCGGCTGGCGCAGACGTAGCCCCGGGCCCACCGAACATGCCGCCGGTGCCGGCGCCTACTGCTGCTGAAGCCGCTGCCGTCCCCGTCGGGGAGCGACCCATTGTTGCCGACGCTGAGATGGCCGAGGCGTCGGCGCTCGGTGCCTCAGAGGAGGGGGGCGTGGAAGCGCGATCCGTCCCACTGAGCGGCGACCTTGTCGCTGCGTGGCGGAGCTCCAAGGGGCGGCCCCAGTTGCTCCGGTTCCGGACCCGTGGGGCTTCGGATCCCTTCTACGTTCTTGACGACGAGCGGGAGGAGCAGTCTTGGGACAAGCTCCACAAGTGCGCCGAAGCAACGGTGGGGTCGCTCCGGTCATCGCTGGAGGTCTTCTGCAGGGATATCCCCGAAATCCTCCAGGTAATGGTTTCAGGCATACCTTTTTGTGACCAAGGCGTCTCTTGTGACGCCCCGCTTCCTTCCCTTAGGATCTGACGGATCTGAGCGCCGCCAAGTCGTCGTTCATCCGCCACGAGGTCAATATCTGGGGCTCGCTGCGATCCCTGAGGACCTCGCTTGCTGGGGCTACTGCGCGCCTCTCCCGGCAGGGCACCGAAGTGGCGGACCTTCGGTTGCTCTGCGCCGATCTGAGAGCAGAGGCGGCAGCGGTACGCGCAGAGATGCAGCGACGGCAGTCGGAGTTCGACCAGGTCGTCGATGAGCGAGACCAATCCCGGGGTCAGGCTGCCGAGGCCGAAAGCCGGGCTGGAGTCCTTGCAGTGGACCTAGCCGTAGCCCAGGCCACAGCTTCGGAGCAGCGTGCCCGAGTCGGAGGTATGTCCTGGCCATTTCCGGTTTTCGTTTCAGCTTGTTTCCTCTGCTTGTGTTTGAGGCCTTGCGTTCTAGCTGTTCGTAGAGCTTGAGTCCACCCTTGATGAGTCCACCAGGGCGCTTGTCGAGGCGGCCGAGCAAAGGGAGGCCGACCACGTGGCCATGTCCGAGGCCATCTCGGACTTCTGCCGGGTCTTTGGCTTCGGCGACGTCCCCTCAGGAAGCTCCCCTCGAAGTCGCCTGCAGGCCTTGGGCGATCATGTACGCGACAGACTCCGCGAGGCGCTACACCATGGCGTCAGGCGGGCTTTCGCCGTGCTCGCTTCCCACTACATCGTGGACCTGGAGCGGGTCAGCGAGGGGTATTGCCTTCCTGACGAAGATGAAGCCGCCCTGGCAGAAATCCAAAGGCTCGACGCGGCCGCCGCGGGTCCGAGCGTAGTGCTGGAGACCACCTTTGAGGCAGAGATCCTCCCGCCTGCGCCGTCGTCCAAAGCCGAGGTGGACTTTGTCGAGGGCGGGGACGAAGCCGAAGGCGCGGCTCCTTCCCCGGGCGACGCCTAACTCTGTCGGAGCAGTTTCTGTTGGATGCACGTGTGTCTTTTTGCGGCCGCTGAGGCCTGAACACTTTGTTACCGTTGCATAAAGTCGTGCCCCTTTTCCTTCCATTTTGCGTGTCCGGACCCGTCCGTCAGTAGTAGGATGGCTTCCCCAAGTAGGAGTCACTTTTCGTGGTGGGTGACGAGTGAGGTATCCGTAACCCAGAGGCGTAGGAGTCCCTTGGCTCAGTCAGCCTTGCCACTTACATGCACCCGCGTTCGCTCCTTGGGGTCCTGCTTCCGACATAGCCAGGGGAACGCAAAAGCCTTTTTGATTGAAAATTTTGACGCAGAGGGGGTTCCCCCCTTTTAGCCCCCGAGGGAGGGTCGGGCTCTGCCGAGGCAAGGCCGACCCTTCCTTGATGACTAAACCCTCGCCTTGACTGTCGGCCAGTTTGTTTGTTCCGGGCTTCAGAACTTTGGCGATGATGAGCGGCCCTTCCCAGGGGTGCGTGTAGCCCCCAGGTGTCTTCCGCGAGGGGTGGGTCTGCCTTGCGTAGAACTGACACCCTTCGCGGGTGTGGACAATTCGGGTGGTGTCGGCCACCGTCGTCGGTCATTAGAGACCTTGTTGGAAGGCGTCTCCAACAAGGGCTCGGGGTGCTACGCGATGGTCGCAAGCCCCCGAGCGTATTTCTTGCAAGAGCTGCTGGCCTTCGGCGATGGAAATGCATCGCTGGAGGATGCCTGAGGGGCTGCGGTGGTAGAGCTCCTTCCCCTCTCCCAGCAAGACGAAAGACTTGGCGCGTCGCGCCAACCGCCGAGCTTCGGCTTGGTCGAGGGGCATCTCCCCTCGGTGGAGATATTGCAGGTACGGGGTCTGCCAACTTTGATTAGGCATGACCTCGCTCGGTTCCCCTTCGACGCGCAGTGCCTCACCCTTAGGGTCCGAGGGTACCTCGGGCCGAGCCGAGGGTACCTCGGATCGTGCCGAGGGTATCTCGGACTGGGCCGAGGGTACCTCGGACTGAGCCGAGGGTGCCTCGGGTGGAGCCGAAGGTGCCTCGGGTGGAGCCGAAGGTGCCTCGGGCTCGGGCGTGTCCTCGGTCTTGACGAAGGGTTGATGCAGGTCTCGGGAGAATACGTCCGGGGGAACTGTTGTTCGTCCCGAGGCTATTTTAGCCAGCTCGTCCGCAGTCTCGTTGTAGCGTCGGGCGATGTGGTTGAGCTCAAGCCCGTAGAACTTGTCTTCCAGGCGCCGAACCTCATTGCAGTAGGCTTCCATCTTCGGGTCGCGGCAGTGGGAGTTCTTCATGACTTGGTCGATGACGAGCTGCGAGTCACCGCGAGCGTCGAGGCGTCGGACCCCTAGCTCGATGGCGATTCGCAACCCGTTTACCAGAGCCTCGTACTCCGCCACATTGTTGGACGCCGGGAAGTGGAGGTGTAGCACGTAGCGTAGGTGCTTCCCGAGGGGCGAGACGAAGAGGAGGCCTGCGCCAGCCCCCGTCTTCATCAGCGACCCGTCGAAAAACATGGTCCAGAGCTCCGGTTGGATCGGAGCCGTCGGGAGCTGGGTGTCGGCCCATTCAGCCACGAAGTCCGCCAAGACCTGGGACTTGATGGCCTTCTGAGGGGCGAAAGAGATCGTCTCACCCATGATCTCCACCGCCCACTTCGCAATTCTACCCGAGGCCTCTCGGGACTGGATGATCTCCCCCAGGGAGAAGGATGACACCACAGTCACCGGATGAGACTCGAAGTAGTGTCGCAACTTCCGCCGTGTCAGGATCACCGCGTACAGCAGTGTTGGGGGCCTTCGTCCTCTGAAGGTCCTCAAAAACATGATTTGATAATGTTTTCCAAGTGGATTATGTGAACAGGTATCTTCGGACTCAGAATTATGAACATGGAGTACGGTCAGGACGAAGCCTGAACCAGACGAAGGGGGATTAAAATGGAGGATGGGCTGATTACCAAGTTCCACGAAGGATGGTGCACAGCCGAAGCTGTGCGCAGGGAAGCTTCGGTGCGATGGCAGAGAAAGGGAACCGACTTAAAGACGAAAAGACTACTTGGACCTTGACAGATTTCCATAAGTCATTGGCAAATGTAATGGTCATGAATGTAATTTTACGTGGGCTGCGTCCCGCGTCTATAAATAGATGAACAGTACTCCCGTACTGTTCACGCTGACTTGGCATTTACTTTTGCGTCACGCTTGTACTTTTTACCTTCTCTCAGGACCGAAGGTACATTTGTAATTTGAAATCATTTCTATTTTTCCATGTTAATAAAATAGAAATGATCCTATGATGTTGTCTATATTATATTTCATGCTTTATATGAATCCTTCGTCATTACTTGATATATTTACGAAGGTATGTCTTTTGTGACCTTCGTCCGAAACTCATTATTTCCCGATGGGGCATAATGTTTCGAAGGACGAAGGACTTTAACACTTAACACTTTTTATGTTGCCTTGTTCTTAACTCTTAGCATTTGAGAACAAGTCCCCAACATTGGCGCCCACCTCCGGTGAACTCACTTCCACTTCGAGTTTTTTGAACACCTTCGGAAGCTATAGACCTTCGCTATGGCGCCGAAGAAAGCTTCAGCGACTGGGGCTGCAGCACTGCAACCGCTGGACCCCAACCAGGAGACTGTCTCTCTTCGGGAGGCCCGAAGCCAGAAGAGGAAGGCCGTCAGCCCGACGCTTCAGGAGGATGAACTAGACCAAGAGATCAGGGACATGGAGATGCTTCATCAACAGGTGCAGAGGAAAAAGGAAAAGATGGCCAGGCTAGCTGAGCTGCAAAGGCAGATAGACGAAGCTTCTGAAGAAGTTCGTCATCTTACCCATGATGAGTAGAACTGAAGGCCTCAACAAAAAGACCTTCATCAGGAGGGCTTCTTCAACGAAGATGACTGGTATGACAATTTCCATCATGGAAATTTTGTTTTCGATGATGCCTCTCCTCTGTCCGCTGAGCTGCAGGCTACACCCTGGCCTCCATCCTATAAGCCACCCCAGCTTCCCATGTTTGACGGCCACTCAGATCCGAAGCAGTTCTTGATGAGCTACGAAGCAACAGTGTCTTCGTATGGGGGCAATGCTGCAGTCATGGCAAAGTCTTTCGTTATGGCCGTCAGGAGTGTTGCTCAGACCTGGTATTCCTCCCTTCGACCAGGAACGATCACCTCATGGCAGAAGCTGAAGGATATGTTGTTAACCAGCTTTCAAGGATTTCAGACGAAGCCGGTCACTGCTCAAGCCTTGTTCCAGTGCACTCAGGATCATGAAGAATACCTTCAGGCGTATGTCAGAAGGTTCTTGCGTTTGAGGGCGCAGGCACCAACGGTGCCCAATGAAATTGTCATCGAAGCCATGATCAAGGGGCTTCGTCCTGGACCTGCAGCTCAATACTTTGCTAGGAAGCCTCCTCAGACTCTAGAGAAGCTGCTCCAAAAGATGGACGAGTACATTCGTGCCGATAATGACTTTCGCCAAAGAAGGGAGGAGGCCTTCAGATTTTCTGAAATGACCAGGGGCTTCGGAGGAAGATTCTATCCGAGGCATGTCAGGTCCATCCACAACTCCACTCAAAATGATGATAAGGGGAGTCAGCAGAACAGGCCGCAGTGCTCCTCACAGGCTTCGGGGCAACAGCAAACTTTCTTCCGGCCACCAGCTCCAAGAGGCAGAGGCGCCAGGGGCTTCGGCGGAAGATTTGGAGATCAACCAAGGAGGATATTTTGCTTATTCTGTGGTGAAAACAAGGGCCATACCACCAGGATGTGCCATGTCACCATCCAGAAACAAAAGGAGCTAGCAGAAGCTGCAGCGCAACAGGGCCAGCCGAAGCAGGTCATGCATACTGCTTCGTTCCATCAGCCTTACATCCCGGAGTACGTGGGCAACCACCCTGCAGTTTCCGTAGCTTCGGCGAGTCAACCTCAAGCTTCATGGCAACAGCCCCCGCCTCCACCTCCGCTGCAACAAGGCCAACAGCCAGAAGGGAGCCAATATGTTCCGCACCAAAGGGATCTCAGAGAGCAATCTGAAGCCCGCACAGTCAATAGTACTGTGCCAGAGTCGAAGCACATTTATTGACAAATATCCTACTTTGATAGCAGTCTTTTACGTTTAAGTTCTATTTTCTGTGTAATAAAGAACATTTCAGTTTTCATATAATAGTTTCGTGGTTGGTTATCAGGAAAACCTATCTTCTCTACAGGCTTAAGTTGCTGAAGCTTAAAGGTTTGCGGTAACAAGGAGGACCTTCGGATTATTAAAAATCCTTCAACGCAACAAAAAGTCGTTCTAAGGAACGCAGAGTAAGTTGCCGAAGTTACAAAAAGCCGTTCCAAAGGGAGCGCAGTGTAAGTTTTTTGCTCCAAAGACGTTCCTAAGGGAATGCAGAGCATACAGCGAAAAGTCAACGCTGATACCGCCTAAAGTAAAAGGCGAAGAAGCTCCAAAGACGTTCCTAAGGGAATGCAGAGCTTATACCGCCTAAGTAAAAGGCGAAGAAGCTCCAAAGACGTTCCTAAGGGAATGCAGAGCTTATACCGTCTAAGTAAAAGGCGAAGAAGCTCCAAAGACGTTCCTAAGAGAATGCAGAGCTTACAAAGATATTTTGTGTGTATCTTCGGAACAAACGTCATTTGCATAACATAACATCATCACATCATTTTGCATAGCATAAGCATCATACATCATGTTGCATATGGCAAAAGAAGGGGACACAGTATCAACCTTCGAAAGGACGCTTTGAGAAAGTGCAAATTGTGTAAAATCACGAGGGAACACAATGATAATCTTCGGAATACAGCTTCGGAAAATGTTTTTACGAAGCATGGATGAGCTTCATCAGAGTAATATCGAAATTGTACAGCTTCGGGGAATGTTTTCACGAAGCATGGATGTGATTCATCAGAATAGTTTTAACGGAGAATGTCTTCTTCACGAAGCATGAAAAGAAGGGAAGGTGTTTTTTCGCCGAAGGCTCAAAAGTGGTATGTATGTAGAATTTCATGCATCGTAAAGAATTGAATAATGAAAAGAGACTTGTATATTACATTCAAATGTACAAAATATTACATAGATTACACTTCAAATGTTTTTTCTAAATAACACCTAGTCTTCTCTTAATACTACTTCGGCAGCCTCATTTAGAAGTTGTTCAACAACTTTATCCATGATAGCTTCGGCCATTTGTTTAATTTCGTCATCCCCTTTTGTGTGAATATCACCAGACGATCCAGCAGGTTCTGAGGGAAGAGAATATTTTTGCATTACTGTTACAAACCGCGAGCAAAGTTTGAAATAAAAATTACAACACAATAAGAACGACTAATTAATACATATTTGCCCTTCGGCAACTTCTGTCACTTTCCTAGCATCATGGATGCCTTTTTCACTCCTTTGAATGATCTCTCGCGCCATTTCTCGGCCGCCGTTGTCCCAGACATCAGTAAAGAATTTGCCGCCAACCATGCTTGCTTCGGCCGAGGGGTCTTTGATGTCTTCGGAGGATAAGGCAGCTTCGGATTGAGCTAAAGATTTTACATGTTCACAACCTTTCTTCTCCAAGACAGTAGCAATTCACCTGGCGCCCGAGAAAGCGCAGATGTCACCGCGGCTACTCAGGATTTCCTCGAAGGCCTCTGCTTCGTGACTGATCCATTCTATTGGACCTTCGGGATTGCCTCTTGAGAAATTCTCTTCACTGGAAAATGCGCCCACGCTGGCGAAGCTGGTTTTAATTTTCTTTACGCATTCCATGGATTTTTCAAAGCATTTTTTCTTAGAAGACCGAAGCTCTTCCACGGTTGCTTCCAAATGATCAACCCATTGGTCGCTGCATTCCCGTCTTGTTTCTTCAAGTATGCGTTCTTCTTTCGCCCGGGCCAATTGCTTCTGAAGATCTTTAATTTCGCGTTTCTGAGCTTCGGCCTGAATTGTTGCAGCAGCTTCGTCCTTTTTTATCTTGTCTACTAATGTAACCAGAATTTTGTCTTTTTCTAGAGCTTCGTTTCTCAGTTTAATAACTTCTGATCGTAAATTGTTGAACGCAATTTCATAGCTCTCATCTTCGGCACTCTTTTGTGCTCTTAATGCGTTGCTCAGGATTAAACCCTATACAAAAAAGAATCCATATAAGAATAAAGGAATGAATCACGTATTGTAAATTTTTTTTTCAAAAAGTCTAATTCCCATACCTTCAGGCTATTATATGCAAGACTATCCGCGAGATCTTCCTTCGTCATAGCGCACAGTCCAGCTTCAAGCTTTGGAAACCCCATACTCCTAGCCATCTCCCGGCAGACAGATAATTCTTTGTTGTCAGGGAGGCAGTATAGGAAGTCATCTTCGTTTGTCCCATTGAACACCACTGCTCCCTTCGGATATTTTAACTCTCTGGCATAGTGATTGGCTTCATAAATCTCTTCTTCAGATAATTTCTTCCCCGAAGCATGTCGCACGATGTAATCACATGTGTCGGAAGGAGCTTCGGGGGCGGCAGTGTCAATTTCTTCAACTAAATTTGGTTCTGATATTTTTGTTTCCAAAGATTGTTCTTTGGTGGGCTCTGAAGGCTTAGCTTCAGCTTCAGGTTGTAGCTTCGAAGCTTCAGCAACTGCAGCTTCGGTAGACACTTCAGCAACTTCAAAAGTTTTCTTTGGAGTTGTGCTTGAAGACTTAATTGTCTCCAGAACATCTAGCACGTTCACCATTCTTTTTCTTTTCGGGGTCACTGACGGGCCCTTTTGATTTTTATTGTTTCGACATTTGCTGAAGGACTTAAGATTTCCGATATTTTTGGCTCTTCAATCTTCGGTTTCTCTGCTTTTTCTGCTGAAGGCCCTTCAGTCTTTTCTTCCATCTTCGGCACTGGAGCTGGTTCTGTAGCTTCAGAGGCCAAAGAGATTTCACCAATAAATTCTGGCACTGTGGCCGGCTCAATAAAACGCGCTCGGTGGGTGAGCACCTTTATCTTTTTCCTTTGCGGCGCTGGCTCGCGAGTGGCGCTCGTGGTAGCTTCTGTCGCAGGAGAAGTATTTTTTCTTTTGCGACTCAATACCGGATAGTGATAGTCAGGGTAGATAAACCCGACTGCGTCGAATACCCGGTTGAGCCTTTTCTTCTTTCGGCCTCCGAAGGCTGCTGATAACGCAGTGTTCTCGGCCTTCGAATATGCCCCAAGTAGTTCGTCACTTAATGTTTCAATGCTTTTCAACCAGTCGTCATCAGGTTCAACAAACTTATCCCCGTATTTGAATGTGTATTTCAGTCTGACTAGTCCGCCTTCGTCGGACTCTTTGATGGTCTCCTTCGGCATTTCCCACTTTCCTGCAAGTGGCCACACCCTGAAGGCAATATGCTCTTGGACCAAGTCCCTTGTCCCAATGAAGGAGCAGACTACGCCGAAGGCTCTTTGGCATTCCTCGGCTGCTTCATCCATTTCAACCTTCGGCCTTCGAAGTCCGAAGCGTTGCCAGATGGGGCGCATAATAATACTCTTGACATTTTCTTGCGCTGTTAAGTCATTCTTTACATAGAACCATTCAGTCATCCAGGCTCCGGGCCACCTCTTCCGAAAGGTTGGCACAGGGCGGCTTGACCCGGAGCGGGCACCGAAGCTGTAACACCCAAAGTTGTTGTGATATTGTTCTTTCCCCCAGGGCTTCGTCTCGTATAACAATTCATGAATGTTGCAAAAGCTTTTAGCATCTGGTTCTAAACCTTGGCTTCTCGCAGCCCAGACAAACATCCCCATTCTTATGATAGCTTCGGGAGTAATTTGATGAAGGTAGACTTGAAATGTCTTCAGGACTTCAACAACAAAGTTGCTTAGGGGGAATCGAAGCCCAGCCTTGAGAAAGCTTCGGAAGATTACGACTTCATCTTCTTCGGGGGTGGGAGAAGTCTTTTCTCCAGCATCAACCCTCACAATAGATATATCTCGGAAATACCTCCCCCTCATATTATCAATATGATTCTGCTTAATAGTGGTTTTCCCGAAAACCGTGTGACTTGGCCGCCATGGTCGATCTTCGGACTCTTCCCCGCCACTTTCTACATCGAAACTGTCGCTGTCACCAGTATCTTCGGACAAACCTTCAAGAATCTCTTTGGTGATTTTCTCCGTATTGGTCTCTGCCATCGCTATAAGGAACCCCAAGTTCTTCTCTTCGTCGAGACTCAGCTTCGTCTCAGCAGGGATCTTCTTACCTTCAGACATCTTCGGAAACACTAAAAAACTGTTTTCAAGGCCGAAGCTTCAAAATCAAAAAGATCAGCAAATCTTAGTGCACAAGAGCTAAAAATTTAGTGGGCCGAAGCAAATGGCAAGTGTGTGTACCAAATAAGTTTGCGGTATGATCTTATTTATACCCCCAGGGCGTTGAAAATTGAAAGACCCCGCTTGTCAGTGAATGTTGCTATTCTAGCAAAGGGAAGGTGTTTTTTCGGACCTTCGGCTCAAGGCCTTCGTCCATATCGCAATCTGAATTTATCATTAACAAATTAATATTGCGAGGGGCTACTGTTGGGGGCCTTCGTCCTCCGAAGGTCCTCAAAAACATGATTTGACAATGTTTTCCAAGTGGATTATGTGAACAGGTATCTTCGGACTCAGAATTATGAACATGGAGTACGGTCAGGACGAAGCCTGAACCAGACGAAGGGGGATTAAAATGGAGGACGGGCTGATTACCAAGTTCCACGAAGGATGGTGCACAGCCGAAGCTGTGCGCAGGGAAGCTTCGGCGCGATGGCAGAGAAAGGGAACCGACTTAAAGACGAAAAGACTACTTGGACCTTGACAGATTTCCATAAGTCATTGGCAAATGTAATGGTCATGAATGTAATTTTACGTGGGCTGCGTCCCGCGTCTATAAATAGATGAACAGTACTCCCGTACTGTTCACGCTGACTTGGCATTTACTTTTGCGTCACGCTTGTACTTTTTACCTTCTCTCAGGACCGAAGGTACATTTGTAATTTGAAATCATTTCTATTTTTCCATGTTAATAAAATAGAAATGATCCTATGATGTTGTCTATATTATATTTCATGCTTTATATGAATCCTTCGTCATTACTTGATATATTTACGAAGGTATGTCTTTTGTGACCTTCGTCCGAAACTCATTATTTCCCGATGGGGCATAATGTTTCGAAGGACGAAGGACTTTAACACTTAACACTTTTTATGTTGCCTTGTTCTTAACTCTTAGCATTTGAGAACAAGTCCCCAACAAGCAGCTTCTGGATTTGTGGGTAGCGGATCTTGGTCTCGGGCAATACCTCACCGATGAAGTTGACTGGCCTCTGGACGGGCAATGCATGCCCTTCTTCTCGTCTCTCAACCACGATCGCGGCGCTAACCACCTGGGTGGTTGCGGCAACGTAGATCAAGAGGGCTTCTCCGGCAGCGGGGGGCACCAAGATGGGCGCGTTCGTGAGGAGCGCCTTCAGGTTCCCGAGGGCTTCCTGTGATATCCTGGCCCCTGGGATGGGATGTCCTGGCCCAAGGCTTAATAGAATTAATAGTGTAATCATACCAACAAGGTGCATCTTCTTTTTCGGAAGCCTGTCTCGAAAGAACCTCCAAGTTAAGCGTGCTTGGCTTGGAGCAATTTGGGATGGGTGACCGACCGGGAAGTTTTCTCGGGTGCGCATGAGTGAGGACAAAGTGCGCACAAAAGACTCGTGTTGGTCTGTGGGGACAATATAAGATCCTAGAGAGCTGCCAGGAGTAAGTACCGCCGGTCCAGGGATTGGACGGGGTGTTACAAGTGGTATCAGAGCCGACCCTCGCGGTTTCACGGGCGTGTGTGGGCTAGGGGGTTCGGGTATATGGCGCATGGCGCATGTGGGCCCGGAGTGGTCACATGGCATGGCATATGACGACACTAGACATACAGACGTGGCCAAGAGGGGAGGTTCCTGGATTGGGGTTGACCGACGAGGACGTCGGTCTTCTAAGGGGGGTGGATTGTGATATCCTGGCCCCTGGGATGGGATGTCCTGGCCCAAGGCTTAATAGAATTAATAGTGTAATCATACCAACAAGGTGCATCTTCTTTTTCGGAAGCCTGTCTCGAAAGAACCTCCAAGTTAAGCGTGCTTGGCTTGGAGCAATTTGGGATGGGTGACCGACCGGGAAGTTTTCTCGGGTGCGCATGAGTGAGGACAAAGTGCGCACAAAAGACTCGTGTTGGTCTGTGGGGACAATATAAGATCCTAGAGAGCTGCCAGGAGTAAGTACCGCCGGTCCAGGGATTGGACGGGGTGTTACACTTCCTTGGCCTCGGGAGTCCAAACGAAGCACTCAGCTTTCCTTAAGAGGCGGTACAGAGGCAGACCTCTTTCGCCGAGGCGGGAGATGAAGCGGCTCAGAGCCGCGAGACATCCCATGACCCTCTGTACGCCTTTCAAGTCCTTGATTGGCCCCATGCTGGTGATGGCTGCGATCTTCTCCGGATTGGCCTCGATGCCCCGCTCGGAGACGATGAACCCCAAGAGCATGCCTCGGGGGACCCCGAAGACACACTTTTCGGGATTAAGCTTCACGCCTTTCACCTTCAGACATCAGAATGTCGCTTCAAGGTTGGAAAGAAGGTCGGAGGCCTTTCTCGTCTTGACTACGATGTCATCGACGTAGGCCTCGACCGTTCGGCCAATGTGTTCACCAAACACATGGTTCATGCATCGCTGGTACGTTGCCCTCGCATTCCTCAAACCAAACGGCATTGTAACATAGCAGTACATGCCGAAGTGTGTGATGAATGAAGTCGTGAGCTGGTCGGACTCCTTCATCCTGATCTGGTGATACCCTGAGTAGGCATCGAGGAAAGACAGGGTTTCGCATCCAGCAGTGGAATCCACGATCTGATCGATGCGAGGCAGAGGGTAGGGAACCTTCGGACATGCTTTGTTTAGACCGGTGTAGTCTACACACATCCGCCATTTCCCCCCTTTCTTTCTCACTAGCACAGGGTTGGCAAGCCATTCGGGATGGAATACCTCTTTGATGAACCCTGCCGCCAGTAGCTTGTGGATCTCCTCGCCTATGGCTCTGCGCTTTTCTTCGTCGAATCGGCGTAGAGGTTGCTTCACGGGTCGGGCCCCAGCTCGAATATCCAGAGAGTGCTCGGCGACTTCCCTCGGTATGCCGGGCATGTCCGAGAGACTCCACGCGAAAACGTCGGCGTTCGCGCGGAGAAAGTCGACGAGCACTGCTTCCTATTTGGGGTCGAGCTTGGAGCCGATCCGGATCTGCTTGGAGGCGTCGTTGCAGGGGTCGAGAGGGACGGACTTGACCATCTCCGCTGGTTCGAAGTTGCCGGCGTGGCGCTTCACGTGGGGCGCCTCCCTAGAGAGGCTCTCCAGGTCAGCGATGAGTGCCTCGGATTCGGCGAGGGCCTCGGCGTACTCCACGCACTCCACATCGCATTCGTATGCATGTCGGTACGTGGGCCCGACGGTGATGACCTCGTTGGGGCCCAGCATCTTGAGCTTGAGGTAGGTGTAGTTGGGGACGGCCATGAACTTGGCGTAGCATGGCCTCCCCAGCACTGCGTGGTAGGTCCCTCGAAACCCGACCACTTCGAACGTGAGGGTCTCCTTTCGAAAGTTGGAGGGCGTCCCGAAGCAGACGGGTAGGTCGAGTTGTCCGAGGGGTTGAACGCGCTTCCCGGGGACGATCCCGTGGAAAGGCGCAGCGCCCGTCTGGACCGAGGACAGATCGATCCGCAGGAGCCCGAGGGTCTCGGCGTAGATGATGTTGAGGCTGCTGCCTCTGTCCATGAGGACCTTGGTGAGCCTGACGTTGCCGATGATGGGGTCGGCAACGAGTGGGTATCTCCCCGGGCTCGGCACATAGTCCGGATGGTCGGCCTGGTCGAAGGTGATGGGCTTGTCGGACTAGTCTAGGTAGACTGGCGCCGCCACCTTCACTGAGCAGACCTCCCGACGCTCTTGCTTGCGGTGCCGAGCCGAGGCATTCACCACTTGCCCGCTGTAGATCATTAAGCAGTCGCGGATCTCGGGGAACCCTCCTGCCTTGTGATCTTCCTCCTTTGCGTCGTCGAGGACCTTGCCACCCTCCGCGGGTGGCCCGGCCTTGTGGAAGTGTCGTCGAAGCATGGCACACTCCTCAAGGGTGTGCTTGACGGGCCCCTGATGATAGGGGCACAGCTCCTTGAGCATCTTGTCGAAGAGGTTGGCACCTCCGGGAGGTTTCCGAGGGTTCTTGTGCTCGGCGGCGGCGACAAGGTCCGCGTCGGCAGCGTCGCGTTTCGCTTGCGACTTCTTCTTGCCCTTCTTCTTGGCGTCACGCTGAGTTGACGCCTCGGGAGCATCTTCCGGTGGGCGGCCCTGGGGCTGCTTGTCCTTCCGGAAAATGGCCTCAACCGCCTCCTGGCCAGAGGCGAACTTGGTGGCGATGTCCATCAGCTCGCTCGCCCTGGTGGGGGTCTTGCGACCCAGCTTGCTCACCAGGTCGCGGCAGGTGGTGCCGGCGAGGAACGCGCCGATGACATCTGAATCGGTGACGTTGGGCAGCTCTGTGCGCTGCTTCGAGAATCGCCGGATGTAATCCCGGAGAGACTCTCTCGGCTGCTGGCGGCAGCTTCAGAGATCCCAGGAGTTCCCAGGGTGCACGTACGTGCCCTGGAAATTGCCGGCGAAGGCTTGGACCAGGTCGTCCCAGTTGGAGATCTGCCCCGGGGCAGGTGCTCCAGCCAGGCTCGAGCGGTGTCGGAGAGGAACAGGGGGAGGTTGCGGATGATGAGGTTGTCATCGTCCGTTCCACCTAGTTGGCAGGCCAGCCGATAGTCCGCGAGCCACAGTTCCGGTCTCGTCTCCCCCGAGTACTTTGTGATAGTAGTTGGGGTTCAGAACCAGGTCGGGAACGGTGCCCGTCGTATGGCGCGGCTGAAAGCCTGCGGACCGGGTGGTTCGGGCGAAGGACTCCGATCCTCCCCGCTATCGTAGCGTCCCCCACGCCTGGGGTGGTAGCCTCGGCGTGCCCTGTCGTCGAGGTGGGCCCGATGGCTGTGATGATGACGCTCGTTGCCAAGGCGACCCGGGGCCGCAGGCGCTGTGTTGCGCGTGCGCCCGGAGTGGATCGAGGCTTCCCGCATGAGTCGGGAAGTCGCAGTGCGATGTTCCGAGGGGAAACCCTGCCTTCGGGAGGCAGAGCTTTCGGCCCGTCGGACCGCGGCGTCCTCCAGGAGATTCTTGAGCTCTCCCTAGATACGTCGCCCTTCCGTGGTTGATGGCTCTGGCATCGCGCGGAGGAGTATCGCCGCTGCAGCCAGGTTCTGGCCGACACCGCTGGAATCCGGCGGCGGCCTCACCCTGGCGTCGTCGGCGATGCAGTGCTGGATGTCCTGGGGGAGACGACGCGCTTCTCCGGCCGGGGGTTGGACAACCCATTCCTGCCCGATGTCCCGGCGGATCGGCACAAGCGTTCCTGCTCCCTCGTCGAGCCTGGCCTGCCTCTCGCGGATATGCTCGAGCTGTGGGTCAGGACCCCCCGTCGGGGCGGGGACCACAGCTAGCTCTCGGAGGATGTCAACGCGAGGCATGGGCCTAGGGGGATCACCGTTTTCCGGCATACCAAGATGGTTGCCTTCGCCGGGACCCCCTAGATCGACGTGGAAACATTCACGACTTGGGCCGCAGTCCTCATTGCCGAGGCCGCGGCTTTCGGTCGACGGTCGGTGACGAGGTCGCGTCTGGGACTGACTGCACCGTTGTCTCGGGTACGAGGGTGACGCCCAGCAAGTTCTTCGCGAGCGTGCTGGCGTCGTGCGTTTGCTCGAGATCGGCGTGTTGCGGGGAGGCGGCGCTCGTCTTCGTCTCAGACGCGAGATCGATGCCCGACGCGCCCTCCGTTGGGGCGCCGGCGCCGTCGACTCGCTCGACAGCCAACGAGGTGCCGCTTCCCGCTTGGCCTTGGTTGCCCCGCCTCCTCCTCCGTCGGCGGGGGAGGGGACGGGACAAGCCCGAATGTCGTCCTTCCACCACGTGGGGAAGGCGTCGTCGATTTCCCCGCCGGCGAGCGGGTTGTCGACCGCCATTGTCGTTGTCGCACGGCGGGGGAAGGAGTATCATGTCGTAGCTGACGTCGAGGGACATGAACTCAAGATTCCCGAAACGGAGCACTGTCCCGGGCTGGAAAGGTTGCTGGAGACTGCCCATCTGGAGCTTGACGGGAAGCTGTTCGTCAACACGCAGCAGGCCCCTACCTGGCGCGCCAACTGTCGGTGTTTCGAAACCCGGGGGGTCCCTGGACCGACGAGTGAATTGTCGCCGCGTGCCCCAGCCCAGATGGGTCGATGCAAGGCGGAACGCGAAGGGGGGAAAGGAAGCGGCCGGAGGGAGGCAGGCGTGAGAGAGTGTGGATCCCGCGGCCTTCGTGTTAGCCCCGCGCCTGAGTCGGGTGCGCTTGCAGTAGGGGGATACAAGCGTCCACGCGGGAGTGGGAGCGAGCGGCCTTGAGCGAGCGTCGTTCCGTCCTTCTCCACGCGGGCCAACCTTCTGTTAGAGGGCCCTGGTCCTTCCTTTTATAGGCGTAAGGAGAGGATCCAGGTGTACAATGGGGAGTGTAGCAGAGTGCTACGTGTCTAGCGGAGGAGAGCTAGCGCCCTAAGTACACGCCGTCGTGACAGCCGGAGAGGTGTTTGGCACCCGGTTCGTGTGGTGTCGTGGCCGTCGGAGGAGTGCTGGAGCCTGGCGAGAGGACAGCTGTTGGGGCTGTCGAGTCCTTGTTGACGTCCTCTTGCTTCCGTAAGGGGGCCGAGAGCCGCCGTCGTCACAGAGCGCGCGGGGCACCATCATTGCCTATCTGGCGGAGCGAGCCAGATGGGACGCCGGTCTTGTTCCCCGTAGCCTGAGTCAGCTCGGGGTAGGGTAATGATGGCGCCTCCTGTCGACGTGGTCGGTCCGCGCCCTAGGTTGGGCGATGTGGAGGCTCCTCCGAGGTCGAGGTCGAGTCTGTCTCCCGTGGCCGTGGTCGAGTCCGAGCCCCTAGGTCGGGCGAGGCGGAGACCGTCGGCTGAGGCCAGAGCTGAGTCCGAGCCCTGGGGTCGGGCGAAGTGGAGTCCGTCATCCCCTGGGGCTGAGCCCATGTCCGAGCCCTGGGGTCGGGCGAGGCGGAGTTCGTCGTCTTCCGGGGTTGAGCCCATGTCCGAGCCCTGGGTCGGGCGGAGCGGAGTTCGCCGTCTTCCGGGGCTGAGCCCGAGTCCGAGCCCTGGGTCGGGCGGAGCGGAGTTCGCCGTCTTCCGGGGCTGAGCCCGAGTCCGAGCCCTGGGTCGGGCGGAGCGGAGTTCGCCGTCTTCCGGGGCTGAGCCCGAGTCCGAGCCCTAGGGTCGGGCGAGGCGGAGTTTCCTATGATGCCCGAGGCCGGCCTTGGCTGCTGTCAGCCTCACTCTGTCGAGTGGCTCAGTAGTCGGAGCGGCGCAGGCGGCATTGTCCTCTTGTCAGACCGGTCAGTAGAGCAACGAAGTGGCTGCGGTCACTTTGGCTATGTCGACTGGAGGGCGTGCGTCAGGATAAAGGTGTCAGGCCACCTTTGCGTTGAATGCCCCTGCGATTTGGTCGGTCGGCGTGGCGATGTGGCCAAGGTTGCTTCTCGGTGAAGACTGGGCCTCGGGCGAGCCGATAGTGTGCCCGTTGCTGGAGGGGGGTCCTCAGGCGAGACGTATGTTCTCCGGGGTCGGCTTCCCTTGCCCGAGGCTAGGCTCGGGCGAGGCACGATCGTGTCCCTTGAATGGACCGATCCTTGACTTAATCGCACCCATCAGGCCTTAGCAGCTTTGTGCTGATGGGGGTTACCAGCTGAGATTTAGGGGCCTTGAGGGTACCCCTAATTATGGTCCCCGACAGCTGGTGCACCGGACAGTCCGGTGACACACCGGACAATCCAGTGAATTATAGCGGAGGTGCGCCTGGGAAACCCGAAGGTGAAGAGTTTGAAGTCGATCTTCCCTGGTGCACCGGACACTGTCCGGTGGTGCACCGGACAGTCCGGTGCGCCAGACTAGGGAGCACTTCGGTTCCCTTTGCTCCTTTCTTCTTGAACCCTTTTTAATCTTTGTATTGGCTTTGAGTTGAACCTTTGGCACCTGTGGAACATAAACTCTAGAGCAAACTAGTTAGTCCAATTATTTGTGTTGAGCATTTCAACCACCAAAATCATTTAGGAAAAGGTGTAAAGCCTATTTCCCTTTCACAAACTCGGAGCTCAACCGAGTCATAATGCGTTGTAGGAGGGCCGACGACAAGGCGATGAGGATGATGTCGTCGACGTACAACAGTAGGTAGGCGAGACTTGTCCCCTCTCGTAGAACGAAAAGAGACGTGTCGGAGATGGAGGCGACGAAGCCGAGGTACCGGACGAAGGTGGCGAAGGCTGGTACCATGGCCGCGGAGCCTGCTTCAGGCCATACAAGGACTTCTGCAGATGACAGACGTGATCTGGAGCACCAGGGTCGACGAATCCTGGCGGCTGTTGGCAGTAGACGGTCTCCTCGAGGTGACCGTGAAGAAAGGCGTTCTTCACGTCCAGTTGGTGAATGGGTCAGGCGCGGGATGCGGCGATGCTGAGTACAGACCGTATGGTAGCCGGTTTGACAACCGGGCTGAAGGTCTCGTTGTAGTCAACACCCTCGCGCTGGGAGAAGCCACGGACAACCCAACGAGCCTTGTGGCGAGCAAGGGACCCATCGGCATGGAACTTGTGCTAGAAGATCCACTTCCCCGTTATGATGTTGGCTCCAAGGAGCTGTGGAACTAGCTGCCATGTGTTGTTGTCGACGAGGGCCTGATATTCATCCATCATCGTGGCACGCCAGTTGGCTTCGGCCAGCGTGCTACGGTATTTCGTCGGAAGTGGCGACGGTGAGGATGACGTCGTGGCCGCCAGCCCCTCATAGCAGACACGAGGAATGACACCCGTCATGGTGCGAGTGACGCGTGGTGACGGCGGAGGCGATGAAGTCATAGGGGCTGCTGGGACAACTGCCGACTCGGACGTAGACGTCGTACGAGAACGACGAACGTAGACTTGTGGGAAGGGAACCACGCCGGGTCCAGGCAGAGGCACGGGACCACACCCGCCCGGTGTCGCAGAAGGCGAGTCGTGTGAGGCTGCAACGTCTGGGGCGGCTGCTCAACATCAGTGGGATGGAGCAACCACGGGCGTCGAGGATGGAGTCCCACCTGCAACAACAGTAGGATAGGGCACCGAAACCATATCGTCGTCGAGGAGGAATTCTAGGAAAGCAGAGGACAAGACGTCTGAGGTGGCTGTAAAGGTAAAGGTGGTCTCGTCGAATGTGACATGGCGAGAGATGATGATGCGATGGGTTGATAGGTCGAGACAGCGGTAACCTTTGTGTGAGCTAGGATATCCTAGGAAGATGCATGCCGTGGAGCGAGGGGCGAGCTTATGTTTAGAGGTTGCTTGCATGTTGGGGTAACAGAGAGACCCAAAAACACGCAGATGGCTATAAGTTGGTGGTTGATTATGCAGACGAGTATAGGGAATTTCATGCTGAATAGAGGAGGATGGGCACCTGTTATGGAGGTAGCAGGCTGTCAGGAGTCCCTCGGCCTAATATGTGGGTGGTAGGGAGGCATGTAGAAGCATGGTGCGAATGGAATTGTTGAGTGTGCGGATGATACGTTCAGCCTTGCCATTTTGGGGAGATGTGTAGGGGCAGGAGAGGCGATGAGTAAGCATACCATCCGAGGACGTCATGTGCGTAGAGGCACCGGAGTCAACAACCCAGGGCGAGTTGCCCTGAAGTTGCATGTTCTGCAGGGCAGCGATGAGGCCTGCTGCATCCTAGGTGCTGGTGGAGGTGTTGGAGCTGCTGGAGGACATCTGGAGTGGAGCGAAGGCGGTGTGGGCCTACGGGGAAGACCCGAGAATACCCAGGGTGCGCCCAGCCTGGGCACAAGAACCTCCCTAGCGGCGCTGTCCAGGAGGGGTGACGTGCTCTCCAGGGGCCACACGTTCGCCAGTCCAGGGATTAAAGCCCCAGGGAACACGTTTGTTGGTGCTGGTGTTGCCGGAGTTGTTGGAGAAGCTACCAAAGGTGTTGTAGAAGGGTTGGTGGCCGCCCTGCTGGTGTTGCTGCTGCGAACCACCAACATTAGCTAGGAGGGCAGCGGCAACACACGTCTTCGTGTCGTTCTGCAGCCGCAGCTCCTTGAGGAGTAGCTGATGGCGTGCGGTGGCGAGGGTGAGGGGCCGCTGTCCGGTGATGTTGTCGGCGACGCCGGATTAGACCTCGTTAAGTCCACACAGCAGATTGAGGACGAGGTTAGGCTCAGATACGGGCTGTCCAACGTCGCGTAGTTCGTCAGCCTTCTCCTTCATGCGAACGCAGTAGGCGTCAATGGATAGGTCCCCCTGAGTCATCGAGTGAAACTCGTGATTCAGGAAGATGGCGCGGGGAGCTTTGTTTGCCTGAACACCTTGCCGATGGCCTTCCAAAGGGCGCTCGTCGTCTGGGTGCTGTCGGTCATAGCGAGGTTGAGGACGGCGTCGGAGGTGGTGTTGTACATCCATCCGCGGACGCAGAAGTCAGCCTGTGCCCATGCCGCATCGGTGGGGCGCGAGGTGGAGAGGTGATGCAGCAACCCAAATTTCCCACACGTGGCCTGAAACGTCGTCGACCACTTGGTGTAGTTGGAGGGTTTCAACTCCAGGGTCATGGGGACGTGGAGCTTGATGTTGATGGTGGCAAAGGGGCAGAGGACAGGAGCAGAATCGGCAGCTTCGGAGATGGTGCTCATGGTGCAGGGAAGGGGAAGGAGAGGGCAGGCGGCGTGGCTGGAGGAGAGAGGGGGGGGGGCGGTGCGCTGGAAGTCGACGCAGAGGGTTTTTGGCGGAAGGTGAGGGGTGGGTTGGGAAATTAGATCGATGCCTGGGTCTCGGATACCATGTAGAGAAACAGGGTTGATGACAATTGGCCACACCTCAATGAGAGGGGGCACCTTCTATTATGTAGAGTTGGCTGGCCTGCTTTACAAGGCAGGGATAATTCCCCTGATTTATCCCTGATTTACATCTGCTATATCTAGCAACTAATCCCTGATTTACATCTGCTATCTATAGCAGCTAGGATATCCACAGATGGCATATTCTATTGCCTACCAACCAGGTGCCTGACATGAACTGTAAATAGAAATCTTAACCTAATGTCAAGTCAAGAATAAGTGAAATACACGTGCTATTAACATACAATAGCAATATTTAATGTTGCGGTGATTAATTGGAATTCATGATGGCATGTAAATGAGTCGAGTTCAATCTTGCTATTGGATGATCATGATCAATGGATAAGTAGAAGTTACTAGCGAAGTGAATCTTGTCAAAATACAAAAGTTTTCAATATGTATTTATTGTGGGATATGTGATGGTTGGTAGTCTAAATGAAGTCAAATGTAGCTAAAAGTTATAATTGTTGGTTGACTTATTGATGCATATATCCACCAAATTTCGTGGTAATTGGATCTTAATATTAAATTACATTTATTTTTCTTGAGAGTGCATAGAATCTATCAGAAAAATGCTAAAAATATTGGATTAGTCAAGAGTCACTTAAATTGGAAGTTCTTGAGTTGAAACTATGCTTACAAGATATTAAGAGGCCTAAATTTGGTTTTGAATTGAGTTAGAAACATAACAAGCAAAGGAATACAAGGCTCTTTGATTGTGGGATATTTTGGCACACCCACAATATTCCGAGTAAAGATCAATACCGAAACATGAGAATAATATGGAATTTGAGCTCAAGTAAAAAAAATCAAAGATCAAATGGTATAAATCATATTTCAAATTGAGTTCATTGAACAATTGAACCAATCAAATAAAATTGAACTAAGGGCCCGTTTGTTTTGTTGGAATTGAATTCCATTTTAATAATTATAATTTAGACAAAACTAATTAAGTTTATATATTTATATATATAATATATTTGTATATTATCCTAAATCATATGAGAGAGATAGTTATATCTATACTATACTTAAAGCACCAGTTTCAACGGTCGTCACGCGTCATCTTTTTACAAATAACCCCTCAGCTATTTCAAATTAATCCGCTACGCCTATAGATGGCCAAACGGCGGTCCGACACGGGCCAGACGCACGTGGGGGCCTACTGACTGTGTCGGGCCAGCCCGTTAGTCAGTCGGCCCATTTGATTAAATCAGCGTAAAATGTTAAAAAAGGTGCAGAGGTAGGGTTTGAACCCAGCCCTAATGGAAGAAGGGCAGGAGATGAAACTGTCTAACCAGTAGAACATCATGCTTAGATGTTTTTAATATTGAATATAAATTATATATATGTATATACGTTTTTTGTAAAATAAAAAAATATAATCGGGTCGGGTCGGGCCAGCACTACTGGCCGAGACTACAGCCAAGCACGACACGACGTTCTTGGCTCTTGCAAGCATTAGGTCGTTTCTGAAACCATATTAGCACAATGGACTACATAGTGTTTAAGGTTGCTGAATTGGATGGAGTAACAACGATTTGTCACACTAACAGTAACATGAAAAGGTATTAATTTGTTGGTTTTAAACGTTAGTAATTGCTACAAATTAGCATAATTTATATGGAGCACATCCAATTTTTATTGATGCCTGACTTTAGCAATCACTCCATAATTTGATATATCTTTTCTATCAGTTTGACTTTATGTGACTTATTTTAAAAATTTGAGCTCACAAACTTTCTCTTATTTGGTCTCTGTATGGTGGAATTATATTATTTTATAATCTCTGTTCGTTTAGTCAGTCATTGTGAACTCTCTTCTAATCACTCACTTAATTGGTCGTGTTGTACCAAGACATATTGCATTGAGTAAAAATAACATCAGTTAGCCAAATAAAAAAAATTATACAGAGAGCGGAGACAATAAATAAAAAAGCTTAAGATCTTTTTGGTGAATAATTTACGTGAGTATTGTTGTAAGCCGTCGCAACGCACGGGCAACCGGCTAGTACTACATTTATGTTATAGAGGTGCAAGTAGAAGAATGTGTTATAAGTTGTATATCGAAAAAATAACATGTAAATTTATATAATCAATTTCCATCTCTCACTCCATGAATTTGAGGTAGGTTTATATGATAACTTTGGAAAGTGGTGGGATGTCATATTCTAAAAAATAGCCTATTCCATTAGTAAGATTCCAATTCCTCGAAATGAAAGGAAACAAACGGGACCTAAGTGTAAAAAAACAATCATTTGGAAATAGTATAACTTCGTCCTATGTGCGATGATAACCAAGCATGTGGCTTGGAAGGCTAAACAAGATGGTGATTCAAAGGACATAGTGATACTTAGTTGAAGAAATCAAAAGATTAATCAAGATAGAGAGTAAGCGATACACTCAAATAGCAAAAGCAAACATTCTTGTTAATTGAAGAAGCAAGTCAACTAGAGGTTAATATACTTGATCATGAATGTTAATCAAATCGTATGGTTGAAGAATGAAATTCAAATATTGGTGTTGGTCTTCATCAAGTTATTCGAATCATAATGGAAAGGTGAATATGAGAAACATCTCAAGGCGCTAGCCATGAACAGATTGTTGGCTGAATTGTTGGGCAGTGATGGAGAGCAGAGCATTGGAGGTTGCAATGACAAGGCAGGAGCATTGAAGAATTGTTCTCCTTGGCACATGTAGAGTTCTTGGTAGGAATATGAAACCTGAATTAGGCAGAGGTTCAGTTTGAATATGTAACCTAGACAGCTCTACCAACCTAATGTGCATGTACTACACAACATGGATGTGCTGTGCGACCTACCTAAACCAACCACCGCTAACAAACAAACGCCACGCCCCAGCACCACCAAACATTTCATATCACACATCACATTGCAGCTCACCGACACACGTACAGTATGGATATTGTTTTAATCGGGCGGCGTTCAAGTAAAATTTCAGCGTTAATACATTTGCTACTCAGGTCAGGCATCCCTGGACGCCTCCTTCTGCAGTGTCTTCCTCATGAAATCCGAGATCCTCGAGGACGCCATGACACCCCTCTCTATGCAGTTGAAATAGTCATCCTCTGATCATCATCATCACACAGCAAGATAGGGAGACAGACACACAGACAAAGCAGCAATTGTCAGTGTGGTGAATCATGCATCTCCAACTCCAACGGTGCCCACAAGCAAGACTCAGGATGTAGAACCGTACCAGACATTGCTCCATGCGTGATGCAAGTTATTAATCCTCGCTCGTACTCCTCATCTCGCTGTGTCGGATCCTTCGATTCGATCGACTTGCGCGAGTTCGGAAACACCAGGTGAGCAAACGACCTAGCTTGCTGCAGGTTGTTGCACACGTGGATCGTCAGTTCCATATGTTACCAAAAAAATATTGTAAGGAGAACTTCGGTTCCATATTCTTACATTAGAGTATATATGCACTGAAAAATCATGCATGCTCCCAGCATTTACAAACGGAATCAGAAGCGTAGCATACTACCAGGTTTAAGTAGCAGCACACCCAAAAACACATTCCAACTACGAAACTGGAGCATCACATCTTTCGATTTTTATACAGTGTATGCGGTTAAAAAAGGGACGGACAGTCTTTGGAAAACTTCGCTTCGACTTAGAGCTGAGGGAATATCAATCCACTTCTGCTACAATTGTTACAATTCCTAATACCTCCTCTTGCTTCCCCTTTCCCCCCTTTTTTGTGTGTGTTGGGTCTCATGTTTTCATCTATAGAGTACCACAACTTGGTTGGGAATAAAAATCTTTGTCTTTGCTACTGCTAGAGCTACGGCTCTACGAGGCTGAAGAAGCATGCTCTGACTTAGGGTTGTAACAGATATAAGAGCCCAATGGCAGGGAGACTAAAATTGTAGTCCCGAGGACTTCTCAAACTTTATCCCACACAACAAATCATAAAGAAAACAACATATTGCTGCAGGTGATCAGGAGTTTTTGAATAGCACAGTAATCAAGCAGAAGTCAATAAACAAACCATACTGGACACAAAATGGCCCAAATGGAACCATCGTCTGTTTTGATATTTTCTACAGTTCATTTAGGAAAAATGAACAATTTATACCTGCTCTTCTGCTCTGCTAGTGTCTAAGATAACCGCACCATTGTCCATCACTCCACAGCCAATCGCGACTGCAGCAAATATAAGCTTTTGACTTGTTAGCTACTAAGTCTAAAGGGATGACAGTAAAAAATATAGTCAACTTACCAGCGAGATGTTTCATAGGGATTCCAGCAAATGCAAGAGCAGCACAAGAAGCATTAATTGCACATGGCATAAGCTAAGCACTGTCAAGGAAACAAGGACTAGCTTCGATTGAAAAAAGAAGCTACTCATATTTTGAGTTAAAAGGTCTTGGAGTGTGCATGATGTTTTGGCAACAAACTACATTTCAAGGAAGAGCCAAAGATATCCGACAAAGATTCAACTCTCTCTAATTCCAAGCCTAGTTGATGTGACCAATTCGCTCATGCCTTCATGCATTATTCCCTATAAGTTACTACCTAATTGATCCTAGCAAATTTATCCAAAAAACCATTAGCTAACAGTCAGTAGACTAAAATTTGAAGCTTTAATATTGAATGCAGGACAACAAACGCAATAAACATAAAGCAGCCAAACTATATTACTGCTACATCATGTGGAAAGATACGGAACCATCATCACCCACAACCTGCAATAGCAAGATTAACAATGGATAAGTGACATTTAGTGGTATGAGCACGGACAACGGTAGCCAACATAAGAGAATGTACAATGGGTGTGCTTAGAGATGATGATTAGCCAAAAAAACCTTTTGGAAGTGGGGATCCTATCCTAGTAATTATTGTACCTCCCATCAACTATAAGTTGTTCATTAGTTCACATAAGCACATCAAGTCTGCACCCTGGGGGATGCACTGAGAAAGCTAGTTATTAAGGTTTAAATAAGGGAACTGAGAGGTGCATTTTACTTTGTTTATGGCATTTTTCAGTGCAACTGATATAATTGGCTCTGATAAGAGTAAAAAAATACGTTCACTGATTTTCCATCAGTTCGCCAAAAGTAGTACTATATACGATTTAGTATATAATGCACCTAGCTACATTGCACCAAACACAGCCAACAGCAATGGTGGAACTGTATAAAGAACAACAGAAGCAAATTAAGAGCAGCATGGCAGCTGCCAGCCAGGCGAACATTACCTGAAGCACGACAGAGGTGGTGGTGTTAGGATGAACTGTGAGCAAGCAGATGCTCTGCAACGTCCTCTTGAGTGTCATCTCATATTCCCTCTCTTGCCTTCCTGAAAAAACAACTCGCCATTTCAGTGACCCGGTAACACGCGCAGCCGTGGGGCGAAGCGAACTCGAGGGGAAGAGCAGGGTACCGATCTGGCCGGTCTTGGGCTTCCACACGACCTCGATGGAGGCCTTCTCGGGGTTCTCGCCCTTCCGGGTTCCCGGCTTGGGCCCGTACACAGCGGCCAGCACGACGGTGTCGCCCTGCGCCCACCGCGCGGAGCCGTGGGCGCGGTGGAGCGGGTTCCCGGTGCAGGTGAACGGCCGGAGCTGGTTCGGATTCCGCCCATCCGCGCGGCTACCTCCCTCCATCATCCCCTCCCACTACGCTCCGGTTGTCCACGGCGGCGGCGCAGGGAGAAACCAGATAGGCGCTAGAACCCTACTCCTCGTCCCCTGTCGCGACCGACTGGAGTGGAAACCTAGCCTCGCTGGTCGATGTACAGAGCACAGAATAATCCTAGCCGTTGGTAGTCCATCGGACGGCTTGGAATTCATGAGGCTTTCCCGACCCCACATCTATTCCGAGCCACCCAACGAGGAGGACAAGGTGTTTTGCCCTCTTCTTCGCGAGCCCCCCCCCCCCCCCCCCCCCCCCGCCGCAACCCGCAGCCGCATCCGCAGTCGCATCGGGAGACCCGCCGTCGCCGATGGCGAAGAAGCACAGGGACCCAGCCTCTGAGGCGGCGAGCGGCGACTCCCCAGCCGCGTCCATCCGCTCCCTCTTCTCCGCGGACAACCCGTTCCGCCGGAAGGCCTCTACGGAGGAGCCCCCCGCGACTCCTGCACCCGCCACGACGCCCCTCCCCATGCAACCCAGCCGTGGCGCCAGGGATGCCGAGCCGTCCTCGAAGAAGAATAAGAAGAGCAAGGAGGAGGGCCCGCGGCGCAAGCGGAAGCGGGACGAGTTGGAGGCCGGCCGGGAGCGGCGGCGAGGCGCGGAGAATCCGTCGAGAGTTGGGGAGAAGAGGAAGGCTCCCGACGACGCGGCACAGGGGGCCGGGGAGGACGAGGAGGAGGCGTTCGACGACGAGAGCAAGCTGCTCAGGACCGTGTTCGTGGGGAACCTGCCGCTGCGGACCAAGCGCAAGGTGCTCATCAAGGAGTTCGCGGCATTCGGCGAGATCGAGTCCGTCAGGATCCGCTCCGTGCCGCTGGTCGACGTCAGTACAACGCCATTGCCAGTGCTTTCTCCTTTGTTTCAAGTTGGGGTGGAAAGGTTTCTCATCCGTTTGCTGTCGTGCTTTCTGCAGACCAAACTTTCGAGGCGAGGAGCCGTTTTACAGGGGAAGGTCAATGGATTGGTCGACAAGTGAGTGCTCGTCTGCCTCTGAATCATTCTTGTTCTTCATCTACATAGTTCTGTACTTGTTTTGCCCGATTCTATATGTAGTGTAGCCTAGTATATGCAGTGAAACAGCGATTTAAAAAAATGCCCAAATTACTTTGTGTTTTAAGCTTAGTTGTTTTCCATGTTCATATTTACTTGTGTTCTTCGCAGTGTGCATGCCTATATTGTCTTCAAGGATGAGCAGTCTGCACGCGCTGCTTTGTCTCATAATATGGCACTGGTAAGATTGTCTGTTATACAGCTCAAAACATGATTAGTTCATAACTGATAGTTTACAAAATTTTGTGCGTTGATTCTTGATTGGTATATCTTTTTGTTCTTTCTGAATCTTGTAACCTTTTAGTTCGGCGGCAATCACATTCGTGTTGATATGGCATGCCCCCCTCGTAAGAAACTTCGAGGAGAAGGGCCTCTATATGACAGAAAGAGGACTGTGTTTGTTGGGAACCTTCCATTTGATGTAAAGGTGAGCAATTTGTCCGTTCTTATATTATGCTTTCTTTAGTTTTCTATAAACAAAATTTAAGCAGTATTTCGTTTCTGCCTACATTAACCAAGACTTGTTTTGTGACATATTAGGATGAAGAGGTCTACCAGGCGTTCTGCAGTTCTAGTGGATCAGAAGGTGATGTTGAGGCAATACGTGTTATCAGAGATCCAAGTTCAAGCCTAGGGAAGGGTATCGCATATGTTTTATTCAAAACGAGGGTAAACTTTGTATCTTACTCTTTTGCTTGCTCTATCTACTGTGGCACATTTGATCAGCCAACTAGTCTATGAAATGTACATGATCGATTAGTGTATTTCTTTGTATGCTATGCAATCTTGCAAATCGTTTCTGGCAAGCTGTAACAATGCCATTCCCTGATGACCCCTTCTTGAAATTATATACTAGTGGCGAAAGGGTCTCTAGCTGAGTTGGTAAGGTGGTTTGAGTAGCACTCACTAGGTCTTGGGTTTGACTGCCCGTGTTAGCGAATTTCAGGTTGTGGTTAAAAAAAAAGTCTTCTTGTCTGTCCCACGCCAAAGCATAGGTCTAAGACCCGGCAACGGGCGCGATCGTTCTCACATAGGCTACGTGCCGCTGTGTATGAGTGGGGCAAGGGTTTGGGGGTTTTCTCGATCTGTGTGAGAAGGTCTTCTTAATACAATACCGTGGGGGTGGTTTTAACCCCACAGGTCGTTTTTTTTAAATTATATACTACTAGTAGTGGTATTTGCAAAGGAAAGTACAATGTCAAGTCTTCTTTTCTGAACTATATATCAGCACTAAAATACCAATTCTAAACATGGACCTTAAATTTTGAAACCACATTAATTGACTGGATTCTTGGTTTCTATCTATACTAACAAAGGTTTTCTTGGAACATCCATGCTGCAGCTTGCAACAGTGGGCATGGTTTGTCTTCACTTGGTGTAGCTACTAGAAAACTGATTTCATTATGTTGGGTTAACAATCTGATCAAAATACAAAATTTATTCTCTCACCTAAATAACTCCCGAACTGTCCTGATAAGAAGTATGTTTTGAATTGCTCTTTTAGATAGATTATCTGCAAATATGGTTGCAAGAACCTTTGACATTGTGGTATATGCTGTGCAGGAAGCTGCTAATTCTGTTGCACGAAAACGGGATATGAAGATAAGAGACCGCGTGTTGAGGCTCACCCATGCAAAACCGGTGGACGCAACACCAAAGAAAACAGAAGTCAAGAAAAGGAGCCGCGTGCCAAACCACAAGGAGGTTTCGACACCAGGCAGCAAATCTAATGAAGGCAGTGACAAAGCCAAACGTAAAGCATCAGTGCTGTCGTATCAAGGCCTGAGGTCGAGCAAATCTGGTGTTGTGAAGAAGGTGAAAGTGACCCAGCAACCCAGCAACCAAGGGAAGCAGAGGAAAACTGATGAAACTGGAGCAACTGCTCGCAAAGCTAAGCGACCCGCTGTGGCTGCAAGAAAAGCAAAGCAACTGGCCAAGAAACGCAAGGTGGATGCATCAACCCCTGAGAATACACACAGGAGCAAGAAACCAAGGAAGTAAGTTGTCCATTGCGCTGGTCGTTTGCCCTTGCTTCGCATTGTAACAGGAGTTTCACTAAATCAAATTCTGGACGATCTTGTCAGATGATTGTGTTACTAGGTAGAGGCAATGTGCGACCTCAAGTCAGGTTAGGGCAAATACAAGAGCGCTCTCGCTACTGTAAACCTCGTAACCTTATTTGGCACTTGTTTTGTTTTACTATTTCCCTCTACAAACATTTGCATTTTACTATCTCCGGCACAAAGTTTGTTCCTAAGTCAAACTATCGTATGTTTCACAAGGTTGTAGAAAAAGATTATATTACAATTACAAATGAGCATCATTATTCCCTCTTGTGATGTGGTGCTCGCTAACAACCTTCAAACTCAAAGTGTTCCTACTTATTATATTATTAACGGTGCCAGAAGTCAATCAGATGAACACCGTGACCTTTCTCATCGGTGTAGACATCTGCACAGCAGATTTGGAAGTCAAAATATCTCTTCAGCGCGATCGGGATAACTTTTATTTGCGGAAGAGAGTGAAATTCAGTTACTTAATAGGATTGGGTGCGAGTTATGGATTCATCCAATTCAGACTCGGATTAAATTTATGTTGAGACTTATTTCCTTGTAACAGAACGAGCCCTAATAAAAATCACAAAATATTCTAAAAAATATTTTATTGCACCGAAGATGTTTCATCAAATTTATTTTATTGCAGCCAGAGATCCAAAATGGACATTCCTAGATGGATGGAAAAACGTATTACCAGTAGAGTGGAGCATAGCATAGCATAGCATAGCATTACAAAGTGGCAGTTGAACATCACAAGAGAAAAGATTCTTAAACGTTGCTATCTATACCCTCCTCTTCTTCACCGTGTCCTCTCTATTTTTTTTTTATATATATTTCTCGAGACAGCAACTAAGATGAAGTGCAAGTGTGCAACCCGCGCTGGGTGTGCCAGTGCCAGTTGCAGTTGGCTGATCAGACTGCGGCGACGGCGGCCGATGAGGTGAGCGCGTGCAGCCTCCAGAACACCTCCCCGGCGGCATCGGTGCTGTTGGCGTCGACGGCTACGGCGCCGACGAGCGCCCTGAGCGCGCTGCAGACGACGGTCGGCGCGGCCGCGCTGGTCTGGCCAGAGACGCGCACGACGTCCGGGATCCCGATCCGCGCCCCGGCCCTGGCGCACGCGGGGCCGGACGCGGCCTCGCTGGCGGCGCGCGACACGGCGGAGGGCGCGGCGTCCGCGTCGGCGGCGAGGGCGCGCAGCGCGGCGGCGGACTCCGCCGCCGCGAGGCCCAGGACGGCGAGCGCGCGGCCGTTCTCGTGGGAGTAGGAGGAGTGCGTCATGGCGCGGCGTAACAGGGCCGGCGCGCGGAAGGCGTAGCCCACCCGCGACTGGAGCGCGGCCAGCGCGGTGTCGAACGGGGAGGCGGAGGCCGTGGCACGTGGGGGGGAAGGGAAGGAGGCGACGAGGAGCAGGAGGATAAGGACGAGCGGTGGTGGCGTCGGAGTCGCCATTGCTGGTTGGTGGTTGCTGCGGCGTTGGTGGAGGAGAGGTGGTCTCTCTCTTTGCTGGGCTGGGCTGGGCTGGGTTCCTGGCGACCTGGACTGGAGGTCGCCTCTCGGCCCGAGAGCGCCGGGTGGGTCACGTCTCGTCACGTTTCCCTTTTACACAAACGCCCCCGCTAATAAACAACTATTTAAATTGCGGCGCCCAACCAGCAACCACGGCATATCCAAGCCTCTTCTTCCTTCTCGCATCGCCAATTCCAATTCCCAACCCCTTTCCTCTCCCTCCCTCCAATCGCAAACAGCAGCGGCGGCGCCGGGCCCCGAAAACCCTCTCGAGCTCCTCATCAATAGCGAGCGATCCCCACCGCCCTCTCCTCCGGGTCCGCCGAACTCTAGCCGTCCCGGGCAGGCGAGGCGTGCGTTCGGATCGCGCGGGCGGGAGATGCAGGGCGGCGGGGTGGCCGCCGCCGCGGTCCCGGTGCACGCGGCCGTGGGGGGCGACGGAGGAGGGGCGGCCGCCGCGCCGCCGCCGCCGTTCCTCATGAAGACGTACGAGATGGTGGACGACCCGGCCACGGACGGCGTCGTGTCCTGGGGCCCCGGGAACAACAGCTTCATCGTCTGGAACACGCCCGAGTTCGCCCGAGACCTCCTGCCCAAGTACTTCAAGCACAGCAACTTCTCCTCGTTCGTCAGGCAGCTCAACACCTACGTAAGTCACCGCATACCCGCTGACGCTACGCTCGCGCTGCTGTTCGTTATATCTGGCTGCGCACAAATGGGATGTCACAAATCCGGAAGGTACGCTACTAAAGAGTGGAACGATGTACGGTGTTAACTCAACTGAACGGTAGCTTCTACGTACTTTGCTTTGCCAGCTTTTACTTCGATGGCTGGATCAGCACGACCGTTTATTATTCTAAATATTTGGTACTGCCTGATATATATTTCTTCAAGTCAAATGTGAGCAGAACAGCTATCGCACCTGCTTTTATATGTCCGCTTAACTACACTTACTTGGAATGAGAATCTTCTTCACATGCTGAATTACATGATTCACCTGACACTTTATTGTGTCATTTGTTCAGCAGGCTCTTGAACTTCGCCATTTATCAAATTGAGCACCATCTGATTTAAAGTCAGATTTGTCGGGTTGAGATGGTGGCATCATTTTTTTTGGGGGGTCTGGTAGTACCTTTCCTAAAATAATGTGCTTGTTGGATGCTTCCGTTCGCTTTCCTTCTTTACCTACTAGACTAGACTCACCTCGTGGCCTAAGCACATGTGATTGATTAGATCTGTATGTCACCTTCTCCATTTTATGCTCAACATGTATTTGCTAGTCACCTAAAGAATTCATAAATTCAGTTCAGCATATGATCCATTGTACTAGATTTGTCACATTATGTTTGAGTACATGTGCCTTTTAGGTACCCATTCTCTTACCATTCAAGGTTACACCTCAAAACATGGTGCATAACCATAAATTCAGCATTTCTATGCTAGAATATTATTCATGTATATCCATTATGCCTCAGAATTTATGAGATGCCAATGCATCGAGACATGGAAACAGAGACTGTTTCTGTTGCACGTTTACTGCCACTCACATTCAAACTATTTCTGGTGCCTCTTGTTTAGTAGATAATAGGTGCCACTTAGAACAAAGTTTGTGAGCTTACTTGCACATAAACCATGAAACTGTTCTTTCTCAGCTAAATGTGTTTCTTGCCCGATTCAGGGTGTACTATCTCATCGTCTTTATGATAAACCATTCTTTAGGAATTTACATTTAGTTTGCAAATGATTTTTTAGGTGTTTTGATCAGGTCTAAATACAATAAAACTGACAGAATATGTTACCGCCAGACATTTTGCAGCAACAAGCAGTCAGTAGTTCATAACCCTACAGAGTTGTAAAAGTTCAAAACGATGCTATGTAGAGCATATGCTAATTTGTTCTTTCAGTTTCTGAGTTAGTTATTGCCCTGGATTAGGATAAGTCGTGTTGATTTGACATTTGTGTGAACATCCGGTGAAGCACTATATGTGTCATTCAGACCATCTTTATATGGTTGTAGTTTGTACGTTGTTGACGTGATTTCCTTAATTTGATTTGCACTCAGCTGACAATTGGGAGAGATTATTTTCTCAGCTAACAATTATATTGCGCCCTAACGATCTCATCGGTGCCTTCTTACCAGGGGTTTAGAAAGGTTGATCCAGACAGATGGGAATTTGCAAATGAGGGTTTTCTGAGAGGACAAAAACATCTGCTGAAGACTATCAACAGAAGGAAACCATCCTTGCAGGGTAACAGCCAACCACAGCAACCTCAGTTGCAGAACGCTCCTGTGCCTTCGTGTGTAGAGGTGGGTAAGTTTGGGTTGGAGGAAGAGATTGAACGGCTGAAAAGGGATAAGAATGTTCTTATGCAAGAGCTTGTAAGGCTGAGACAGCAACAGCAAACAACTGACCATCAGCTCCAGACTTTGGGCAAGCGTCTTCAAGGGATGGAGTCACGGCAGCAACAGATGATGTCTTTCCTGGCCAAAGCAATGCAAAGTCCTGGTTTCCTAGCACAGTTTGTACAGCGAAATGAGAACAGCAGGAGGAGAATAGTAGCTGCGAACAAGAAAAGGCGGCTGCCCAAGCAAGATGGTGGACTCGAGTCCGAAAGTTCTGCTGCTTCGTTAGACGGTCAAATTATCAAGTATCAGCCTTCGATCAACGAAGCAGCCAAAGCAATGCTAAGGAAGATCCTAAACGTAGATTCTTCGCATAGGTTTGAATCTATGGGCAATTCAGATAATAGTAATAATAATAATAGTAATATTCTGCTGGAGGATTATATGCCGGCCGCCCAAGCTTTTGAGAGCTCTTCGTCGACAAGAAATTCTGGGGTCACCCTTGCAGAGGTTCCAGCAAACTCAGGCTTGGCGTATGTCGGCACGAGCTCGGCTATCTGTTCTCCTCCAGCGGCCCCTGAAATGCAGTGCCCAGTGGTGCTGGATAACAAGGCGTACAAGCAAGTGGCCAGCATGAGTGCTGTGCCTCCTGTTTCAAGTGACATGGGTATTCCGGAATTCTCAGATCTGGCAGACTTGGTCTCTGTGGATATTCTTGGAGGGGCCTTTGAGATGATGCCTGGTCCTGAGTTCCCCCTGCCAGAAGAAGGTGATGATGGGACCACCATGTACAACAACAACGACGAGGAGGCTCAGAACCTTCCAGGCATCATCAACTCCATCTGGGAGCAGTTCCTGGTAGGCAGCCCTCTATCTACCGATAATGAGGAAGTTGATTCAGCAGGCGGACTATATGCGCAGGAGGATGGATGGAGCAAAGTGGGGAACATCGCTAATCTTACAGAACAGATGGGACTTGTATCATCAACAAATCACCGGGACTCAGGGAATGGGCTGTACTAGTATCTTAATTAATACAGTAGACTGAGGATTCTGGTAATAAGTGTTGCATGCTCTTTTCTTGTTTAATTATTTTCCCCCTTTTCGCCAACTCAATATGCGAGGTGGGGGTGAGGAGATTCAAAGGCATGTTTGGCTCGTTACCTAAGTTGACACACTTTGCCTAACCTTTATGACTAAGGTTAGTTATTCAATTCGGACGACTAACTTTAGACAAAGTGTGACACGTCTAGCCACAAACCAAACAGGCCCTCAGTCTTTCAGCCATGTATGATCTATATGACTACTTGTTCTCAACTTTAGACATTTCCTGAGAAAGTTGAGGCAGTGTGAAGTCAAAGGGGGCAGTAGGCTAGACTTGAGCAAATTCAACAGTCAACAGAAGCGGGGACCTACTATGTATTATATATATTACTAGCTGGATGCCCGTGCGTTGCAACGGGAATATATAATACCAGTATACTACGATAACTTATATACAAAATATGTGTTATATTGTTATGAGAAAATGTTTCATAATCAATTTGTGATCCTAGCCATACATAAATTTTGTTATTTTAATCTAGTTATTTCACCACTACATTGCAACCATCAGTATCATGCAGACTTCGATATATGCCACGATTTGTATGGTCTCATCATTGGAGAGCACGAGCACGTTCCACACATGCCGGAAAAATTCTCTCGTACATCGTTAGTCATCAGACACGCACCACCATATGCTCTTGCTTAAACAAAAAGGTAAGTGTGTATGTGTTTCCGAAGAGAATTAAAGGCAGGCCGGCACAAAAGCTACCCTGACGGTGGCGAGGATGACGAACTGGTCACTGTTGTCGATCCTCCTCTGTGTCACCTCTGGCGCCAAGATGACGCCACAATCCTCGATATAGTAGTCGTCGAACGCATGCGACATGACGAGTACCGATGACTCTTGGTTGGGCTGCCAAACGAAGTGCACCCAGGGCTCATCAGCGAGGTAGTACCCCTGGCCGTTGCACCACCGAATGCGCTATTCCACTACATACATCATGTTCGAGGACACTCACACAACGTCAGCAACGTCCATCGTCCCAGCGCACAAGAATTCATGTCCGGCCAAGTAGCGACTTACGTGGCAGGTTGGGCTTCAGGTGGACGATGAGCTGGACGGCGTGATGGCGTCGTCGTCGGATGCGGTGTCCAGAACAACCCGAGAGTCGTCGACGTTGGCGACAACCATGAGGCCCCCCCTGCTTAACGATGGACAGCGCGGTGCAGCTGCTCTGGACCGCGTCCAAGCAGCGGCTTCGCGGGAGCTTGTCGTACACAGCGGCGCATGCGACCACGTAAGACTGCTTTTAGAGGTCGAACTGACAGTCGCCAAGCTTCTTCTCGTCATCGATGAGCGACGACAACGCGAATGCCTCCTGCTCATGGAGTTTGTTCGGGGTTTGAAGTAGGAAACATGGATTCATGCTTGGCGTTGGTTTATGAAAATGACTCACAGGTCTGATCCATGGAAAAAAATATTACGAAGAAAAAATTTCACACATGCAAAAAAGGGAATTTAAGTATAATGCATTATTCAAACAAAAGAAATAGCATGCAAAGCTCTTCTTTAAATAATATTACCTCCATCCAAAAATATAATTCAAGAATATCGGTGATACTTATCTACTACTACGCATGTGCAATGGTAGTAAGTGAGCTTGGAGAGAGATGTAGTAGATGTGTTTCCTGTCATAGATGTAGACATAAACACATATAGATGGGTGCCCGTGCGTTGCAACGGAAACATTTAATATCATGATAACTTATGAACAAATGTGTGTTATACTGTTATGTGAAAATGTTTCGTAATTAATTTGTGATCCTAGCCATACATAAATTTTGTTATTTCAATCTAACTATTTCATCACTATATTGCAACCAACAGTACCGTGCAGACTTCTATACATGATAGTTGAATGCCCGTGCGTTGCAACAGGAATATATAATACCAGTATACTACGATAACTTATATACAAAATATGTGTTATACCGTTATGAGAAAATGTTTCATAATCAATTTGTGATTCTGGCCATACATAAATTTTGTTATTTATAATCTATCTTTTTCACCACTACATTGCAACCATCAGTATCATGCAGACTTTGATATATATCACGATTTGTATAGTCTCATTATTGGAGAGCACGTTTCACACATACCGGAAGAAATTCTCTCGTACATCGTTAGTCATTGGACACGTACCACCATACGCTTTTGCTTAAACAAAAAGGTAAGTGTGTGTTTGCAAGACTAATGGTCAAACATCGTATAACCACAAAGTTAGAATACTATATTAACATATTAAATAAATTAATCCAATAGACATAGATTAACCCAATTAACATAGGATAAATAAATATCTAATTATAAAAGTATGAAACATGGTATAATCAATGTTGTTACTGCGTAGTAAATATTCATACGAGACTAACACAACTGGAACGATTCAATTTGGAATTAAAATGGGGAAGTTACGAATTTCCAAAGTTTCTATGTATTTGATATAGGATTAATTAGGAAATCAATTTTATTGTTTTTTCCATGACAAAACAGAGGTATTATGTGATAAAAATAATATTACAGAATTATAGAAATTGGAATGAACTCATTTAGATTTAATATGAAATTTTCATGAATTAAATGGGTTTCTGCAATTATTTTTAAACTAAAAATCAATTTCTAAACTCCTTTTCCCTATTTTCTTTATTTCCTGGACTGCGTCCCAAATTCCAGAAAGATCAGGGGCCAAACTATAAATGTTTTTTCTAGACTCAGTGAGCATACAGAGTGGACGGTGGGTTAAACACAAAAGATGTTTTAGTTAAAGTTGTACACAATTCAACATGAGTCATGTTGGCTAAAGGGTGGAAGGCTAGGCATTCTGCTCAATAGATCCAAGGTTTGATCCCTAGGCAGCCACGGTTTGATTTTTTTTCGCGCGGAAAACTGGTGTGCGGGATTGGACGGTTGAGATTGTAGAACGGTAGAATGGACGGCTGAGATTGCAGAATGGCAGAACACAAAAAGGCAGGCTACTATTGCTAACTTAATAAGTAGTAGAGATTAGATATGTGGTCATGCGTTGCCACGAGAGTTAAAATTTCTAAGACATTAATAACCGCACGCAGATAGTTAAATTTCTAACTTATTTTATGTTGCACAAGCTGAAGCACATATTCATGCACAGATCATATATCGTTTTATCACCAGTCGTACCTTCAGCCTTCGGCTCCATCTAGTTGAATAAATTTGGTTGTGGTCGTGGTCGTGTTCTACGACCGCGCCGGGCGGGGAACGCGCACAGGCGGAGGAGCAGCAGCAGCGCACTCATCCTCAGTGCATGCACAGGCGACCACCGCATCGTGTCTTTCACTGTAGATAGGCGACGGAGAAGGCGGCGGCAACAGACACGTATATGTCCCCGGGCTGCATGACGTAGGTGACGAGCGGCGTAGAGTTGTCGGCGGCGACCGGGCACTGACAGAAGACGGGGAACATGACCATGGTGCCAACGTCGAGGTCGGTGGGCACCAGCGTGGGGTTCACGTGCTCCACGGCCTAGTACTGCGTGAGGTTCTGTAGCTTGGTGGTGGAGACGATCCAGTAGGTGTCCCCTGGGCCGATCTGGTACTGCATCGGCGCGTACGAGCTAGGGGACCGGAAGGGGTAGCCGCACTGGAGCGGCACGAGCAGCGGCTGCCCGTTGGCCGGTGCGGCCGTCGTGGAGAGGTTGTTGGCGTGCGCGACCATGAAGCGACTGACGGCGAAGAGGTCACCGATGGCCGCGAGATCGAGCGGCACACCCGCGAAGCCGCGCGCGGTAGAGCGCGTTCGCCTGGCATGGGTACATGCGGTTGGCGGTGCAGTTGAACCCCTCGACGGATGTCGGCGCGACCGTGGCCATGGTCGTGTTCTGCGACCGCACCGGGGCGGGGAACGCACACATGCAGAGGAGCAGCAGCGCGTTCAGCCTCAGTGCATGCAACAAGACAACGACGATCGCAGAGCCTAAGAGGAAACACGATGGGTGGCGCCTCGCTAGGTTCCTCCCGCCCAGCCCCGTCAGTGCTTGCATAGTGTTCTTTAGTGCATAGTGATTGATGACCTAAATTAAAAAGTATATATGGCTAATTGTTTTGTGCGAGTACATATTAGATTTTGTTGGATTTGTGGTTTTTTGTCTAGCTAATTTTATTCTCAAACTGGAAATTGTAGATTGTACGATGCTACCAGCGGCTGCGCCCAGCGGGTAAGAGTAAGATTGCAAACCGGGCCTCGAGTCCATAGGGCTAGCCGGCTAGCCCTGACCGGGTAGGGAAACCAATCGAGCCGACAACAACTGAGCAGCACTGCAGATTTGCAGCAGAGGGACAGGCGGACAACAGCCAGCCACCAGGCTAGCCCCCTCAATTTGCACGACGCTTCATAAGTGGACGGAGACACGATGCTTTTATGCAGGTTCTGCGGCTTGCATGCATGCAGCAGGTTCTGCGGTTTGCATGCATGCAGCAGCTTGTGCGGCGGTTTGCATGCTTGCATGCAGCAGCCATGCAGAGCTTGTGGGGCGGCTTGCATGCAGCAACCATGCAGAGCTTGTGCGCGCTTGTGCAGCTTGCATGCAGGTGTATGCGACCATGATAAGGGGAGGCAGGGGTAGTCTACGTTAGCTTCTTAATAGTTAAAATAGAGAAGTAGAGATAGGCTAAGCAAGTTACCAGAGGCGCCAACACAAGTAATTAGTTCATGCATACGATTAGTATGAAAAATACCAATAATCATAATTTGTAAACATATTGGACATGTCAACACAGTCGTTTGTGTTACTTATAATTAGCATATATATTATATAGTTACCAGAGGCAATGTCTTCAAAAAACAAGCAATTGACACCGTTAATAAACTATGGAGTACTCAAATCCATATCCGAAAAAGGATATTTGTATCCCATATCTGATGGTCCGGGTCGATGGACTAGGTGCAACGGTGAAGAAGTTACAACCGATGAAACGGACACATATAGTAGATCGTATAATCTACGAGATATCTAGCCATGAAAAACTTGCATTGATTAAAAGTGGCGATTGAATGTTTATGTAGCATCACCGATGAAGGAAATAAAATAGAGCGTGCAAGGCAAAGATATGCTTATAGGGTATTTCATTTCTACGGTTAAAGGTTTCACTAACTGTTTTTATAGCTTCTGCAACGTTCACTAAAAAGATGATGAAGAAAAAACACGCTGGAAGAAATTATTCGTGATGTGTTTAGAGCATACGACGCCTACCTCATTCGAGAACATTGGGCGAGGCACTGGCAGCTGCCGGATGAAACACACACAGTTGCCTTAAGAAACACAGCTACTGGATGTTATCATCATCTAGAGTGCAGGGTTCAGTTCCAAAAGAAAGTTGACTCTTTAGCAATCTCTCTCACGGGCATAGTAGGTCTAGGTTGACACAACCAGTCAACGCCCTCACAAAAGGATGCCCACCCTGTGCATCAAAATACTATTTTAGAAGAAACCCTCCTCCATTCGCTATTAGTACCATATCAGTGTTCCGCTATGTTCTAGTACCACATCAGCGTTCCATGTCGACGGCATCAGATCTGCAGATGGACACAAACAAATGAAGGTGTGGTTAGTAATTCAGTATGACACACAACAGTTGTGTGTGTGTGTGTCTGTGTGTAAGATTGCCAGCATCAGTAGCCTGCCCACTTCTTCCTCTCCATGTTCCTCCACTTGACCCTCAAATCACATGGCAGGCGCGTCTTGTGAAACACACGACGGCCATATTGCAGTATCTGGGTCCATGGTATTTTACCATTATTATGTGGAGAGAATTTTGCCATCCCATCCTGGATCATCACAGTAAAAAAGTATAATACTCATGGCCAGGCGAGACATAATTACACACTACAAACCTGGCCTGGGAAAAGCCAGCGCTAGAGACAGTGTTTCAACAATGAAAATTTACATCCAAAGAATGATTACCCTCAAAATAGCTACTTCTTTTTCTGTCCAACAGAGTTGTTTGCGTCTTCCAGGTGGCGCAACAGGATTGGAACTGCAAGACATGTGCTCAGTTCTTGGAATAGCATTAAATGGAACATTTTCTTTCCTATAATAGATGGAAAATGTGAATATTTGAAGAAGTCAGTTGACTCAATTTTTTATGCTCTGGTCTCCTTTTTTTATATGTGCAGGACATTTTATCACGGCAGGGTAATACCATCGGTGCGTGTTCAACATTGCATAATTCATAACAAAACACCAATGCTAAGCAACTATATTGGCATATTGCAATTAAGTCTGATCTAATTTGATACTCCCTCCCCGTCCCAAGTTAAAATTCGTTTAGTTAATTAATAGGTTCATACAATAGTTAATATATGTGTTTTACATATGTGTCTAGATTCATCTTCATCCACTTGAATATAAACATAAAAACCAAGAGCTAAAACGAATTCTATTTTGGGACGGAGTGAGTATATCATAGATATAACCATGTGTATGTGAAAAACTGAATATATCTCATCTGAATTTGAAAAACAATGCATGACAAAAGGCCTAAGACCTTAAAAAGACACCGGATTTCCATTAAATCATTGCCATGAATCATGGCATAGTTAATGTTCTCTGTTTTCTCAAAAGGCCTAAGACCTTACAAGTTCGAATAGTGTCAAAACTGATCGCCTCATGTCATCCATGATACTGAGCCAACAAAATAATGGAAACTGTTTGAGCAAGAACAAAAGAAAGCTACATGCCTACATGTGAATGCCACCCCAGTAATATCCATTTAGAGCTTTATTATTTGCATATGTAGACCAACACAGTCAGATATCATTCAATCCTAAAATAGGACCTCAGTCATGTTTAGTAAATCTAGCAAAGCTGTATCGATTAACCTTTTTTACTGTGTAAACACGCAATTGAGACTAAATTAAAGGAAAGAAGTTGTACTGTAACTGCACCCTGACTTACTAGCGCTTTTGCAGGTGTGCATATTTTTTTTTTCCTTCGTGAAGTATGCATATGTTGATCCTGTTTCCCAATACCTTTTCCAGATTTACTTGATACAGCTGGCTCCTTTTCGTGCAATCCTTTTTTGCTGTGTCCCATACCACGCCAAGGGGGTGATGATTGCTTGGCAGAGTCATTAGAAGATGTAGCTTCTATTTCATCAGAACCACCAGATTGATTAGAAGTTGTAAGGCTATCGTCCTAGTCAGCCTCAACGTCCTGATTCGAAGGAGGATCACATCTTCTCGGAGATGAAGCTCCTGTTTCATGAGATGAGTTGTCATTACCACCTTCTTTGCGAGCTTCTTCGTTGACCGCTTGCTGCTTTTTCTCTGGATCCTTAACTGGTGTTTTATTGTTATTCTGGAGCACTGAATGTTTATTAATGGATGCAGGATCAGAGTTCTGGAAAAGAACCTTCTCAGTGAGTACCTCCTTAGGATAACTCTTACCTATAGCATTTATTTTCTGCTTCTTCCTCTGCTGATGATGCTCTTCATCCTGATGAGCAAGATTATATACTTCATTTTCATGGGTCCCTTTTGATGCGCCACACCCTTTAGAATGTTGCTCATCATGAGGCTCTTCATCTCTGTTGGCAGCTCCTGGCTGAGCTCCATTTAGTTGTTTGTCAGGTTGATTGGTGGCTTGTGCTGTGCCAAGGAAAGCAACAAGGTTCTTCCTAGTTTCACAATATGTTTTCTTTGCCTTTTTATATGCTTCAGTGGCTTTCTTATACAAGCATACCGGGCAGTAGAAAAAATTGGTTCCTTCAAATGTCGCCGATGAACCAAAACAGCTGCTATGGGCGGCTAAAAAACAGCCATTGCATTCCAACAACTGACCACCTTCACCACATTTTATGCACAAACCTTGTTGAGACAAGTCCTCCAGAGTATCATTGATGTCTTGAACATTGAAATGAACACATATTTTTGAAGAAATGTCCCCAGACTTTAGTTCATTTGTTGTTTTCTTTGCACTTTCTCCACCCCTATCCTGAGAAGAGCCTGGAACATAAGTATGGCAATTATCTTTTTGAATGTTCTTTTCATTTTCCTGCTCTGAAGTTTTATCATGTAAGGTTACATTGCAATTTTGAGACACTGGAGCAGTCTGCACAGTCAACCCACCATGTACTGTATTATTTTTCATGACGCTGCCATCATCATGCAGAGCTTGATTAGCCTTGTTGATACCACTGACTTCTAAGTGAGACTTGTCTGCATTCTGCTCTTCGAAAGCCATCATATCCTCTGTAGCAGTCCCTGGTTGAAGGTTGGTTTCATATTTACTTCCTTGATTAGCACCATTGCAGCTTATAGAAAGTAAAACACTGGCAGATGGCAAAGTCAGATCCCCATGAATATGGTCCTTTTCCACTGACCCAATATTTGCAGAGATATCTTCCAGATCTTGGGTTACTTTCTCACCCCTTTCCTGTTGCAGAGCACTCAAATGAGCTTTCCTGCTGTCAGGCTGTGAAATGGTTGTATCATGTGCAGTTATGCACTCAGGCAAATGCTCAGATTCAGGTGCATCTGTTGGTAAGACATCGCTGATTCTGTCAAAACCTGAAGTTACTGTGGCATGAGTGCTAGGTCCTTCACGAATGGAAACCTTAGATGACTGATTGCTGGAGCCACCACCATCTGCCCCATCTCCATCAGCACAGTAAGATAGAATTGGAGATTTTCGCTTACAAGATTTTGGTCCAACTATAACAGTATGGTCATGTTTATCCTGCTGGAAAAAGGGCTCAGTAATGCTTCCCTGCAAAGGTACATCACAGCCATCTGAAGCAAGCACAGATCCAACGGACATGTTCCCCTCCACAATAGGACTCCTTTCTGAGGACCTAGCGCCTAGACCAACAGCATCTATAGTATCTTCTTGCGGAGGGACGTAAGACCTGCTTTCAGGCATACACGGTTGGTGAAAAATAAAAGTTGGTGCAGGTGGATCCTTTTGGAGATTTCCTGTTTCACTTTCATTGACTACATCTGCCATGGTCTCTTGCTGAACCCCAGCATTGTCTGTATGGAACACAGGCTTCTCTATATTTACACATCCGTGGCTGCTGCGCAGTGACTGATCATTGACACATTGTTCAGTGCCATTGTGTTCCATTTGGGGTTGTGGGGCCATAGATGCTATCCATGGCTCAACTCTTTCTAGCTGAAGAGAAAATTACAAATTCAATTTGCCATTGTTCTACTTATAATATTGAGATTTTCTTTTAACTTACCAACTGGAAAGAAATTCCTGGTAATGTAAACTTCTTGGTACATATATTTTCCTGGATGTCTTGACTGAAAGGTGGAAGCAAATCCTTCTCCAATTCTCCGAAACTTCCAACCTGCAAATTTTACCATGTATCAAAAGTCTCAAATACAATAGAAACTGGGAAGTGATTCGTAATAACTTACCAGATGCTACATGTCTTCTTAAAATATAAACTAAATCATATGATTTTTGCACAATGTGAAAATTAAAAGTCACGCTTAATGAAAAAGAAGCAGTGATAGGTTGGCTGCACACATAATTAGAAAAAAAAAATTACACTAGGTGTCCATGTACACGTGATAAATAATAGCGTGATGGCAACACTAGAATTGTTTTTTTTTTTTCAAAAAAGAAAAAGATGAGGAAAACGTGCAACTTAAGGGGATGCAGTAATCTCTTAGAACTTCACAATCAAACATGCAGCAGAGCAGTAACAGAACGTCACAACAGCCATAACAGCCTAACAGGTGTAAGATAATTGATGCTAAGGAAGCACATATAATTGGCACAACAGAAGGAAGAAGTAGCTATGGGATTTTGCCAATGTTGGGGAATATCTCGGAGCATGTCACCAGAGTACAGATCCCTGTGGCTGCCATGGAGAGGGATTCCTAAAAATTTAACCCCGATATGTATTCCTGTCCAGATTTATACCAATCCCCGATAGCCCAATGCCCCAATACCAACAATCTAGTTCCAGATCATATTCCATGCTCCATCCCAATGAATCCACCACTGCTGTTCTGTTCTATCAACAGACCAATCAAAAGTAACAAGGCAGCAACGCCGAATTAGGAAACTACCGCTGCTGCTTCCACTATTCCATGGATGAAATGCTTCCAGTTCCAAAACATGGAACAGAAACAAATGTGCAAGCACTCAACAAAACTTGTGCGGTATCTGACAAAATCGGAAGCATATGAAGCACACACCTCTCTGATAAGCCGAAACAGCCCATCCTCGCATGACCGGGCGCCATCAACACTAAGCACCCCCGCCGTGGCCGCGGCATCACCCCCAGCGGCTATCACGGACGACACCTCCTGAATGGACCGGAGCGCGACCCGCTCACGCGTGGCCTCCGGGGCGCCCGCGAGGGGCTTCGACGAGGCCCCCACCAGAACTGCATACCGCAAACAAGCCAATCAACCAGCCCAGGTGAGAGACCGAAAGCGTCCAGGCGAACGGCGGAGGATTTTAGGGTTTCGAGACTCACCCTTGAGCAGGGAGAAGTCGACGGACTCGTCGCCGGCGAGGGCGTCAGCTATCCAGTGTTTCGCGAAGCGGGAGGCGGAAGGGGGCGGCATTGCGGAGGCGGAGTACCTCGACCTCGACTTGAGGGGGCTGAACCGCTGAACTGCAAAATAAAAGTAACGTTATGGGTGCTCCGTATCGACTATCGTGGAAGATTACTTTTCTTTTCTTTTTCAGCCAAAGCTACTGCGCGGCCATTTTTTTTCAAAAAAAAAAAAAAACGCGCGGTCATTTTAAATGGACTGATTTTGGCGAGTTGGGAATGGCGATCCGATTAATAAGTTGCTGAGCTCATCGGTCTAAGGCCAATAAGAAAGTTTTTATTTCTACTGAGCCGAATGGGAGGTACCGTGGGTTGCCTTCGGGCTTTAATTTAATATGAATGTGGTAAGTTTCTGATTAGCTGCCTTATTACTCAAAAGGAGAAGATTTTTTTCTTGAAACTTTTTGAATGTCTATGGTGCTGCTCAAGAGGTTAATAAAGGCGAGTTTTTGAGTGAGTTGAACTCTTTTTGTCACAATAGTTCCCTTCTCCTCCTGTTTGGTGGTGACTTTAATCTCTACTATACTAAAACACTACTTTCAACGGTAGTCTTGTGTTAATATTTTTTAAAAAAAAACTATATTTCTTTATAATCAACTCGCACTCCTATAATTCCTTCTCTACTACTACTATAATAGGAGAGTTTTGTGTGTCCTGTTTTTCGTGCGTTGTACCCCTCCAGTGATCGTCGTACATCATCGTGCTTTCCCGCATCTCTGAAACGAACTCCCGTACGTGACACGCAGAAACCGCCTCCGCACGCCACACACCTTCCTCCGCCCACTGTCGCAATCTCGAAGCACGTCGTGAGGATAAGTCCCCGCAAACTCTGTGCCGAGCGATGCGAGGATAGGCCATGTGAGCTCCGTGTTGAGTGACCTGCCACGCCACAACCTCCGATGGTGTGCCTGCCATGACTGCCGTCACTATAAATTTCTGGCCTCTGGTTCTCCGCGCCAACGCAACGAAAATAGTTACCACCACCACCAGCAGGATTCGGATCTCCCGAGGTGGCGGTCTTCAGAGACTTGTGTCGTCAGTTTGGTGTTGGTGTTGATGTTCGACTGCTTGCCATGACACGTCGAGGTCGGACGAGGACGCGGAGACATGTTGGTCGGTGTTTGCGGCCACGGGCCCCCTCATTGTGGCACCGGTGACAAGGAGGCTGTAGTCGAAAGACGTGGCGCGGGTGTCGTTCCGTGTAGGGAGGCGCTATCCGCTCTACATCGCTCCCCATTATTCCATGGTAGTTAAAGTATCCGTACCACCAACTCTGTAACTCTGACGATCAATCGACTTGCTTAGACCAGGGAGGTCTCGATTAGTAGCTGCATTGGAGTGCTGGCGATACTAACGGAGCTTGGGAATCAGATTGGTGCGTATGGGGGGTGAACGATCGGCTACTTACTTGCTTGTTTCTAAATTGATGGAGCGGGGAATTGAGCTGTCCGTGTTTATGGCGGCGACAGCGGCCATGAGGATGCATGCCATGAGGATGCATGCCATGTATTTGTGGAATTGCGGCAACCTTTGTTAAGTCTTGGAGAGCTACTTCTGCGGTCGTGATGTGAATAAGGTTCTCAAAGCATCGACATCCCTTAGCTTTGTCGGATGATTTTAATTTACATATGTCTCCATTTCAATATTAATCTTATTCTGTTAACAACGTATTTTCTTACGTAACATCATGTTTACCTTCACAAATATACTTACTATTTTTTACATACATCTATTTTTTCAATCACTAGTTATTCCAAATTTGCAAATTAAGGCATGTTGTAGGAAGATACATCATGAAAAATAGAATAACTAAATATTCCAAACACCATGGCTTTTGGGTGTTTAACTTCTCTATACTTCATAGGCCGTCACAGAAGCCTTGTTAGATCGTTGTGGTCTCCATCCTCTTACAGTTGTTGTCATGGGCAAGCTCTGGCGAAGGAAATCAGAGTGGAAAAATGGGAGAAAACCATATCCAACCTCCCAACATATGCAACTTGTGCACCTGTTCTAGTTTCATACGTTAATGAGAAAGATGTAGATGTACCATGAGAACAAAACAAATGATGTTACTCGTGCTCTTTTATCTGATTCGAATTCATATTATGCGGCATTTGTAGCTCTTTGGCCTTTTGTTTTTTTAGCAAAGAGTGTATGAAAAGACCAGCTGAACGGAAAATTGAATCATTCTTTTCTCTGCTATAATTCATGGACATTGATATTTAATTGGCAAACTGAAAGGGAAATGTGCCCTTGGGCCATTTCTATAAGATTTTGGTGATTAATTGCTCCACACAAATGCTTTGAGTGATATTTGTGCCAAAGACTCAAGAAGTGCAAATCAAGATTAAAGGTATGTTTCTAGACTTAGTACATTGTTTTGAAGACTAATGTATTATGTCTAAGTGCTAGAAACAGGAGAAATCGTTTTGGAGAAAAGTTGGCTATGTACAGCCAAAAGGCTGCTCGGTCTGGGTGCACCGGACTGTCCGGTGGTGCACCGGACAGTGTCCGGTGTGCCAGGACCAGTCCCGATGAACAGCCTACTCTCGGGTCTCGACGGCGGCGTACGACTATAAATCACCGGACTGTCCGGTGGTGCACCGGACTGTCCGGTGAGTCGTCTGCGGCGAAGTCGCCGCTCTCGGGAAACAGTCAACAGCGTACGGCTAAAATTCACCGGACTGTCCGGTGAGCCAACGGTCGGTCGCGCAATCCGCGCGTGACGCGTGGCCGAGCCAACGGTCGGTAGGGGGCACCGGACTGTCCGGTGTGCATCGAACAGTGTCCGGTGCGCCAATGGCTCCAAATCTTCAACGGTCGGCTGCGCCAATTTAGGAAAGCAATCTGCACTGGACAGTGTACAGTGGATGTCCGGTGGTGCACCGGACTGTCCGGTGCGCCACCCGACAGAAGGCAAGAATTGCCTTCCCAGATTGCTTCCAACGGCTCCTTGCTGCCTTGGGGCTATAAAAGGGACCCCTAGGCGCATGGAGGAGTACACCAAGCATTCTTTGATCATCTCTAAGCACCAAGACTTCATTCTAGCGCATTTGATTCGTTGTGATAGCAATTTGAGGTCATCTTGAGTCGAGAACTCCGTGTGTGATCTTAGAGCTCAAGTTGTGGCTAGTGTGCGTGTTTGTCTCTTGCTTTGAGTCTTGTGTGTGTTGCTCTTCCCTCCCTTACATCCGTGCTTCTTTGTGACCATCAATTGTAAGGGCGAGAGGCTCCAAGTTGTGGAGATTCCTCGCAAACGGGATATAGTGAAAGGAAGAAAAACACCATGGTATTCAAGTTGATCATTGGATCACTTGAAAGGGGTTGAGTGCAACCCTCGTCCATTGGGACGCCACAACGTGGAGGTAGACAAGTGTTGTACTTGTCGAACCACGGGATAACTCGCGTGTCTCTTGTGATTGCTTTTTGTGTGATTGTTGTGTTTCGCAAGAGCTCGCTTTATAGTCACTTGGTATTATATCTCTAACACTTAACCAAGTTTTGTGGCTATAAGTTTTAAGTTTTTACAGGATCACCTATTCACCCCCCTCTAGGTGCTCTCAATTGGTATCAGAGCAGTTCTCTTCACAAAAGGGACTAATCACCCGAAGAGATGGATCCTAAGGGAAAGGAGATGGTGGTCAACGATAAGGAGAAGGAATCCGTCTTCAACGAGCCAAGAGACGATAAGCCCACTGACTCTGGCTCGAGTCACAAGAAGAAGGACGGGAAGAAGAAGAGACGCATCAAGAAGATAGTCTACTACGACAGCGACGAGTCTTCCTCTTCCCAAAAGGACGACGACTACGAGAAAAAGAAAGCGGTTAACTCAAACTTTTCTTTTGATTATTCTCGTATTCCGTCTAACTCCAATGCTCATTTACTTTCAATTCCACTTGGGGAACCTTCGCACTTTGATGGAGAGGACTACGGATTTTGGAGTCACAAAATGCGTAGCCATTTGTTCTCTCTTCATCCAAGTATATGGGAGATAGTAGAAAATGGAATGAATTTTGATAGTACGGATAATCTCATGTTTATCAATGAACAAATTCACAAAAATGCACAAGCTACCACTGTTCTATTAGCATCCTTGTGCAGGGAAGAATACCATAAGGTGAGCGGCTTGGATAACGCCAAGCAGATTTGGGACACCCTCAAGATCTCGCATGAGGGGAACGATGTCACTATGATCACCAAGATGGAGTTGGTGGAGGGCGAACTGGGAAGGTTCGCAATGATCAGGGGGAGGAGCCAACCCAAACATACAATAGGCTCAAGACCCTGGTCAACAAAATCAGGAGCTATGGAAGCACGAGATGGACGGACCACGACGTCGTCCGGCTTATGCTAAGGTCCTTCACTGTCCTTGATCCTCATCTTGTAAACTCTATTCGTGAAAATCCTAGGTACACCAAGATGACGCCCGAAGAAATACTCGGAAAGTTTGTAAGCGGGTGAATGATGATTAAGGAGGCAAGATATGTTTATGAGGCGTTGAATGGCCCAATGCCGATCCACGAGCCTCAAACCATTGCTCTCAAAGCAACAAGTAGCAAGGAGGTGCTACCTAGCAAGGTGGAGCAAGTTGAGGCGACCGAGCTTAACGAGGAAGAAATGGCTCTCATCATCAAACGTTTCAAGACGGCGCTAAAGGGTCGCAAGGAGCATCCCAACAAGAGCAAGACGAAGGGAAAGCGCTCCTGCTTTAAATGTGGTAAGCATGGTCATTTTATAGCAAATTGTCCCGACAATACTAATGACCAGGAACAAGAGAAAAGCGGGAAGAGGGAAAAGAAGAAGGCCTACAAGAAGGCAAAGGGCGAGGCGCACCTCGGCAAAGAGTGGGACTCGGATTGTTCGTCGTCCGACTCCGACGACGAAGGACTCGCCGCCTCGGCCTTCAACAAGTCGTCGCTCTTCCCCAATGAGCGCCATACTTGCCTAATGGCAAAGGAAAAGAAGGTAAACACTAGAGAAACTCCTAAGTACTCTACTTCTAGTGATGAGGACTCTAGTGATGATGAAATTGATTACACTAGCCTGTTCAATGGATTAGATAGAGCAAAAGTAGAAAAGATCAATGAATTGATTGATGCTCTAAATGAAAAGAATAGACTTTTAGAAAAGTAAGAGGATCTTTTATATGAAGAGCATGATAAATTTGTAAATGTGCAAAAGTCTCTTGCTTTAGAAGTTAAAAGGAATGAAATGCTTTCTTGCGAATTATCTACTTGTCATGAGACTGTGGCTAGCTTAAGAAATATTAATGATGATTTAAATGCTAAGCTAGAAGTAGCAAATAAATCTAGTTCTTGTGTAGAGCATGTTGTGATTTGTAATAGGTGTAAGGATTTTAATGTTGATGCCTGTAGTGAACATTTAATTTCTATTACTAGATTAAATGATGAAGTGGCTAGTCTTAATGCCCAACTTAAGACTAGCAAAAATAATTTTGATAAACTAAAATTTGCAAGAGATGCCTACACTGTTGGTAGACATCCCTCAATTAAGGATGGGCTTGGCTTTCGAAGGGAAGCCAAGAACTTAACAAGTCAAATGCTCCCATCTCCGCCAAGTACAAAGGGAAGGCCCCTATGACTAGTAATGCTCAAAGGAATCATGCTTTTATCTATAGTGATAGGAAATTTTCTAGAAATGTTCATTATAATAGGTTTTATAATGCTTTTGACTCACATGCCATGATTGCTTCGAGTTCCAACTTTAATGGTAGGCCTATGAGAAATATTGTGTCTCATGCTCCTAGGAAAGTTTGTAATAAACCTACCACTGTTTTTCATACTTGCAACACTACATTTGTTCTTTCATGCAAAAATAAAAAGGTGGTTGCTAAAAAGGTGGGGGCCAAATGCAAGGGAGACAAGACTTGCATTTGGGTTCCTAAGGCTATTATAACTAACCTTGTAGGACCCAACAAGAGTTGGGTACCTAAAACCCAAGCCTAATTTGCCTTGCAGGTTTATGCATCCGGGGGCTCAAGCTGGATTATCGACAGCGGATGCACAAACCACATGACGGGGGAGAAGAAGATGTTCACCTCCTATGTCAAGAACAAAGATTCCCAAGAGACTCAATCATATTCGGTGACGGGAATCAAGGCAAGGTTAAAGGACTAGGAAAGATAGCTATTTCATCCGAGCATTCCATATCTAATGTGTTCTTAGTTGAATCGCTCGGGTATAACTTGTTATCCGTTAGTCAACTGTGTAATATGGGTTACAATTGCTTATTTACTAATGTAGATGTGTCTGTCTTTAGAAGGAGTGATGGTTCATTAGCTTTTAAGGGTGTACTAGACAACAAAGTCTATTTAGTTGATTTTTCGAAGGAGGAGGCCGGTCTAGATGCATGCTTAATTGCTAAGACTAGCATGGGCTGGCTGTGGCATCACCGTCTAGCACATGTTGGGATGAAGAACCTTCACAAACTTCTAAAGGAAGAACATGTGTTAGGTCTAACAAATGTGTTTTTTGAGAAAGATAGACCTTGTGCAGCTTGTCAAGTAGGCAAACAGGTGGGAAATCCTCATCACAGCAAGAATGTGATGACCACATCAAGACCTCTGGAGCTACTGCATATGGACCTCTTCGGACCCGTCGCCTATCTTAGCATCGGGGAAAGTAAGTATGGTCTTGTTGTTGTTGATGATTTTTCCCGCTTCACTTGGGTATTCTTTTTGCAGGATAAATCAGAAACCCAAGGGACCCTCAAGCGCTTTCTAAGGCGAGCTCAAAACGAATTTGAGCTCAAGGTGAAAAAGATTAGAAGCGACAACGGGTCCGAGTTCAAGAACCTTCAAGTGGAGGAATTTCTTGAGGAGGAAGGAATCAAGCACGAGTTCTCCGCTCCCTACACACCACAGCAAAACAGTGTGGTAGAGAGGAAGAACAGGACGCTTATAGACATGGCGAGGACGATGCTTGGAGAATTCAAGACGCCCGAGCGGTTTTGGTCAGAAGCTGTGAACACATCTTGCCACGCCATAAACCGGGTCTACCTTCATCGCCTCCTCAAGAAGACGTCATACGAACTTCTAACCGGTAACAAACCCAACGTTTCATATTTTCGAGTTTTTGGGAGTAAATGCTACATTCTAGTGAAGAATGGTAGGAATTCAAAATTTGCTCCCAAAGCTGTAGAAGGGTTTTTGTTAGGTTATGACTCAAATACAAAGGCGTATAGAGTCTTCAACAAATCATCGGGTTTGGTTGAAGTCTCTAGCGACGTTGTATTTGATGAAACTAATGGCTCTCCAAGAGAGCAAGTTGATCTTGATGATGTAGATGAGGATGATGTTCCAACGAACGCAATTCGCACCATGGCTATTGGAGATGTGCGATCACAGGAACACCAGGAGCAAGATCAACCTTCTTCCTCGACGATGGTGCATTCCCCAACTCAAGATGACGAACAGGTCCCTTAAGAAGAGGCGCGTGATCAAGGGGGAGCATAGGATGTCTAAGATGAGGAGGAAGAAGTACCACAGACCCCTCCAACTCAAGTTCGAGCGATGATTCAAAGGAATCATCCCGTCGACCAGATATTGGATGATATTAGCAAGGGAGTAACCACTCGCTCTAGATTAGCTAATTTTTGTGAGCATTACTCTTGTCTCTTCTATTGAGCCTTTCAGGGTAGAAGAGGCCTTGCTAGATCCGGACTAGGTGTTGGCCATGCAGGAAGAGCTCAACAACTTCAAACGAAATGAAGTTTGGACACTGGTGCCATGTCCCAAGCAAAACGTTGTGGGAACCAAGTGGGTGTTCCGCAACAAACAGGACGAGCACGGGGTGGTGACAAGGAACAAGGCTCGACTTGTGGCAAAAGGTTATGCCCAAGTCGTAGGTTTGGACTTTGAGGAGACTTTTGCTCCTGTGGCTAGGCTAGAGTCGATTCGCATTTTGTTAGCCTATGCCGCTCACCATTCTTTCAGGTCGTTCCAAATGGACGTGAAGAGCGCTTTCCTCAACGGGCCAATCAAGGAGGAGGTGTACGTAGAGCAACCCCCTGGCTTTGAGGATGAACGGTACTCTGACCATGTGTGTAAGCTCTCTAAGGCGCTCTATGGACTTAAGCAAGCCCCAAGAGCATGGTATGAATGCCTTAGAGACTTTTTAATTGTTAATGCTTTCAAGGTTGGGAAAGCCGATCCAACTCTTTTTACTAAGACTTGTGATGATGATCTATTTGTGTGCCAAATTTATGTCGATGACATAATATTTGGTTCTACTAACCAAAAGTCTTGTGAAGAGTTTAGCAGGGTGATGACTCAGAAATTCGAGATGTCGATGATGGGTGAGTTGAACTACTTCCTTGGGTTCCAAGTGAAGCAACTCAAGGACGGCACCTTCATCTCTCAAACGAAGTACACGCAAGACTTGCTCAAGCGGTTTGGGATGAAAGATGCCAAAAGCCCGCAAAGACTCCAATGGGAACTGACGGACATGTTGACCTCAACAAAGGAGGTAAGTCCGTTGATCAAAAGGCATACCGGTCTATGATAGGGTCTTTACTTTATTTATGTGCTAGTAGACCGGATATTATGCTTAGCGTATGCATGTGTGCTAGATTTCAATCCGACCCAAGGGAGTGTCACCTTGTGGCTGTTAAGCGAATTCTTAGATATTTAGTTGCTACGCCTTGCTTCGGGATCTGGTATCCAAAGGGGTCTACCTTTGACTTAATTGGATATTCAGACTCCGATTATGCTGGATGTAAGGTCGATAGGAAGAGTACATCAGGGACGTGCCAATTCCTAGGAAGGTCCCTGGTGTCTTAGAGTTCTAAGAAACAAACCTCCGTTGCCCTATCCACCGTTGAGGCCGAGTACGTTGCCGCAGGACAGTGTTGCGTGCAACTACTTTGGATGAGGCAAACCCTCCAGGACTTTGGCTACAATCTGAGCAAAGTCCCACTCCTATGTGACAATGAGAGTGCAATCCGCATGGCGGACAATCCTGTTGAACACAGCCACACAAAGCACATAGACATCCGGCATCACTTTTTGAGAGACCACCAGCAAAAGGGAGATATCGAAGTGTTTTATGTTAGCACCGAGAACCAGCTAGCCGATATCTTTACCAAGCCTCTAGATGAGAAGACCTTTTGCAGGCTGCGTAGTGAGCTAAATGTCTTAGATTCGCGTAACTTGGATTGATCTAGAGCATACATGTGTTTTATGCACTTGATCATGTTCCTTTATGCATTTTATTGCTTATTTATGGTGCTCAAGTTATGCAAGGAATCCCTGGACCATGTGTGAATGGTGCACATATTTAGGGGGAGAAATGCTACAACTTGACCCTTTGAGACTAACCGTGTGCTTGAGTTCTCTTAATTTAGTCTCAAAAGTGATTGAAAGGGAAAAGGTGAACTTGGACCATGCAAGACTTCCACTGCACTCCGATGAGAGGGTAATTTACTCCAAGTTCATCTCCGTGCTCTTATTGCCTTTTTACTCTTAATTGAAGATTTTGGTGAGGCAATGGGGTTTAAGGGCCAATAATAATCCCGTTTTGGTGCTTAATGCCAAAGGGGGAGAAATTAAGGCCAAAGCAAATGGATCAGCTACCACTTGAGAATTTTGAAAATAGTAGAGTTAGAGCTTTTGTTTTGTCAAAATACTCTTGTTGTCTCTTATTGTCAAAAGTTGGTCTCTTGTGGGGAGAATGTTTGATTATGGGAAAAGGGGGAGTTTTTGAATCTTTGATCAATTTCTCTTGGAATACCTCTCTCTATGCCTCAATAAGTGAATTTGACTTAGAGATAGGAAATTGAGTTTGATTTGCAAAAACAAACCAAGTGGTGGCAAAGAATGATCCAAATATGCCAAATTTGAATCAAAAACAAATTTTTGTTCTCATTTGCATTGATGTTGCACTTCTTTAGTTGCTTTTTGTTGTGTTGGCATAAATCACCAAAAAGGGGGAGATTGAAAGGGAAATGTGCCCTTGGGCCATTTCTATAAGATTTTGGTGATTAAGTGCTCCACACAAATGCTTTGAGTGATATTTGTGCCAAAGACTCAAGAAGTGCAAATCAAGATTGAAGGTATGTTTCTAGACTTAGTACATTGTTTTGAAGACTAATGTATTATGTCTAAGTGCTAGAAACAGGAGAAATCGTTTTGGAGAAAAGTTGGCTATGTACAGCCAAAAGGCTGCTCGGTCTGGGTGCACCGGACTGTCTGGTGGTGCACCGGACAGTGTCCGATGGTGCACCGGACAGTGTTCGGTGTGCCAGGACCAGTCCCGATGAATAGCCTACTCTCGGGTCTCGACGGCGGCGTACGGCTATAAATCACCGGACTGTCCGGTGGTGCACCAGACTGTCCGGTGAGTCGTCTGCGGCGAAGTCGCCGCTCTCGGGAAATAGTCAACAACGTACGGCTAAAATTCACCGGACTGTCCGGTGGTGCACCGGACTGTCCGGTGAGCCAACGGTCGGCCGCGCCAACGGTCAGCCGCACAATCCGTGCGTGACGCGTGGCCGAGCCAACGGTCGGCAGGGGGCACCGGACTGTCCGGTGTGCATCGGACAGTGTCCGATGCGCCAACGGCTCCAAATCTTCAACGGTCGGCTGTGCCAATTTAGGAAAGCAATCTACACCGGACAGTGTACAGTGGATGTCCGGTGGTGCACCAGACTGTCCGGTGTGCCACCCGACAGAAGGCAAGAATTGCCTTCCCAGATTGCTTCCAACGGCTCCTTGCTGCCTTGGGGCTATAAAAGGGACCCCTAGGCGCATGGAGGAGTACACTAAGCATTCTTTGATCATCTCTAAGCACCAAGACTTCATTCTAGCGCATTTGATTCGTTGTGATAGCAATTTGAGCTCATCTTGAGTTGAGAACTCCATGTGTGATCTTAGAGCTCAAGTTGTGGCTAGTGTGCGTGTTTGTCTCTTGCTTTGAGTCTTGTGTGTGTTGCTCTTCCCTCCCTTACATCCGTGCTTCTTTGTGACCATCAATTGTAAGGGCGAGAGGCTCCAAGTTGTGGAGATTCCTCGCAAACGGGATATAGTGAAAGGAAGAAAAACACCGTGGTATTCAAGTTGATCATTGGATCACTTGAAAGGGGTTGAGTGCAACCCTCGTCCATTGGGACGCCACAACGTGGAGGTAGACAAGTGTTGTACTTGTCGAACCACGGGATAACTCGTGTGCCTCTTGTGATTGCTTTTTGTGTGATTGTTGTGTTTCGCAAGAGCTCGCTTTATAGTCACTTGGTATTATCTCTCTAACACTTAACCAAGTTTTGTGGCTATAAGTTTTAAGTTTTTACAGGATCACCTATTCATCCCCCTCTAGGTGCTCTCACAAACACAATGCAAGCTCTCATGGCATGCATATCCCTATCTGAATTTGAGGTGTAGGGAGGTGATATCCGCTCTACATCGCTCCCCATTATTCCATGGTAGTTAAGCTATTCGTACCACCAACTCTCTGACTCTGACGATCAATCGACCTGCTTAGGCCGAGGAGGTCTCAATTGGTAGCTGCAGTGGAGTGCTGGCGATACTAATGGAGGTTGGGAATCAGATTGGTGCGTACGAGGTGAACGATCGGTTGCTTACTTGCTTGTTTCTAAATTGATGGAGAGTAGAATTGAGTTGTTCCTGTTTATGGCGGCGACAGCGGCCATGAGGATGCATGCCATGTATTTGTGGAATTGTGGCAACCTTTGTTGAGTCTTGGAGAGCTACTTCTGCGGTCGTGATCTGAATAAGGTTCTCAAAGCATGGACATCCCTTAGCTTTGTCGGATGATTTTAATTTACATATGTCTCCATTTCAATATTAATCTTATTCTGTTAACAACATATTTTCTTATGTAACATCATGTTTACCTTCACAAATATACTTACTATTTTTTTACATACATCTATGTTAGGGACTTGTTCTCAAATACTATAAGTTAAGAACAAGGCAACATAAAATGTTAATGATTAAAGACCTTCGTCCTTCGAAGCATTATGTCCCTTAGGATATAATGATCTTCAGACGAAGGTTATAAAGGACATACCTTCATCATCTTAGTATATAATAATGAAAGTAGAAGCATATGAAACATGGAAAATAACATGAATAATCATATTGAATCGTTAAATTATTCACATTCTCATTATCTCATCATGGACAAACATTAATAATAGTAAATTACATTTGTACCTTTGGCTTGACAGAAGGTGAAAATCCAAGTGTGACGTGCGAGTGAATACAAGTCAGCGTGAACAGTACGGTGCTACTGTTCATCTATTTATAGGCACATGACGTAGCCTGTGTAAAATTACATCCATGCCCTTGATATCTACTATTGAATTAGGGACAATCTATCGAGGACTAGATAGCCTTTTCCTCTTTAAGTCGGTTTGATTTCCCACCGCTAAGCCGAAGCTTCTTCACACGTATCTTCGGAATTGGTTCATCCTTCTACCAGACCACACTTTTCATATCGTGTACAGCTTCATCCCAAGGCCGAAGGTCCCTGTGAATGTATTAACTTGGAAAACATGTTAGTCGTGTTTTTGAGGACCTTAAGAAGATGAAGCTCCCCAACAGTAGCCTCTCGCAGTATTAATTTGTTGTAACAATGAATTCAAACTGCGATGTGAACGAAGGCCTTAAGACGAAGGTCCGAAAAAACACCTTCCCTTCGTTAGAATAGCGAAAGTCAATGACAAACGGGGCCCACCAAGTTGCAAAATTCTAGGCGTATAAATAGGAACCCACAGCGGCAGCATTTGATACGCCATTTCTGCTGTTTGTGTTATTTTCTCAAATTTTTACTCCTGCTTATCAGCTCTCGCCTGATTTTCGAGCTTCGGTTTAAAGACGTGCTTGCTCCATGTCTGAGGAGAAGATGACTGAGGAGAAGATGACTGAGGAGAAGAAGCTCACTGAGGAGAAGAAGCTGTATGAAGAGAAGAAAGTTGCAAATCATTTTATTGCTGGATTTTATGAGTCTATGGCAAAAATGAATACAGAGAAAATTACTAAGGAGATAATGGAGGGTTTGTCTGAAGATTCTGATGACAGTGATAGTTATGATGTGGAAAGTGGAGATGAAGATTCTGAGGACTGGCCCTGGCGGCCAAGCCATACCATCTTCGGAAAATCGACCATTAAACAAAGTCATATTGACACCATGAGAGGGAGATATTTTCACGACATGTCTATTGTGAGGGTTGGAGGAGACAACACTGCCCCTGCTCCTGAGGAAAATGGAGTTGTTATTTACCGAAGCTTCTTGAAGGCAGGCCTTCGGTTCCCGTTGAGCAAATTTGTGGTTGAAGTGTTAAAGATATTCCAGATCTTTCTTCATCAGATTACCCCTGTTGGGACTATGCTTCGTCGCCGAAGGTCTTGAAGGGAGAAACAGCTTCGGCTGAAGCTGTCCGCATGTGATGACCGAAGGTTCCTCTTCATGAAGCTTCGGAATTACAAACCGACTTAAGAATAGAATGACCTTTTAGTCCATAAATGTTTGAGTCGTTGTTGTAATTCCTTATGAGGGGCATGGTTGTAATTCCTCCCAGGCTGTGTCCCGTGCCTATAAATAGTGAACAGTATTCCTTTACTGTTCACGCATTCCTGTAATTGCAATCGCATCATTCGGGAATCAATCTTCGTCAAGACAGAGGTATAATTGTATCCAATGTTGTAATACATTAAATCAATATAGTATGAAAGTAATGTTACTCGTTTATAATTTATTTACCTTTGACACTTTATATTTTATATTACTTTATACGATTTATCATAATTCGATTACGAAGATTCAACCTTCGTAATCGTATCGACTTTAACCTTCGTCCAAAGTTCATTAGTCCTTAAGGGAATAATGTTTCGTTGGACGAAGGGCATTAACATTTAACATTTTATGTTGCCTTGTTCTTAATTCGTAGCAGTTAAGAACAAGTCCCCAACATTGGCGCCCACCTCCGGTCCAACTCACTTCCACTTATTGAGCTGATGGCTTCGTTCAACGATCAAGTTGGAGCTGCTTCGGCCCCGAAGCTGGTGCTCCCGATAACAGGTGGTTCATGTTCAGAGCCAGCCAACAAAAAGCAGAAGAAAGAAGCACAGAGAAGGGTACAGCATGTTGGGGTGCAAGGACCCTTCATCAAGTCAAGATGGTCCCACATTCCAATTACGTTCTCCCAAGAGGATCTTCAACTCAAGGATTACCCACACAATGATGCTATGGTTATCTCTTGTGTGATCAAAGGATTTCTGGTCCATAATGTCTTGGTTGACACAGGCAGCGCAGCTGATATCATATTTGCCAAAGCTTTCAGACAAATGCAAGAGCCCGAAGACAAGATCCATGATGCTACACACCCTCTCTGTGGCTTCAGAGGAAGACAAATTGTAGCACTAGGCAAGATCACCATGCCAGTGACCTTCGGTTTCATCAACAACACCAGAACTGAGCAAGTTGTGTTTGATATTGTTGACATGGAATATCCTTACAATGCAATTATTGGTCGTGGCACCCTCAATGCTTTCGAAGCAATTCTTCATCCTGTTTATCTTTGCATGAAGATACCTTCGGATCAAGGACCCATTGCTATTCATGGAAGTCAGGAAGCTACCAGAAGGGCCGAAGGAAACTGGACTGACTCAAAAGCAATCCATAATATAGATGGAGCTGAAGCTTGTGAACAGTACAAATTCAGAAGGGAGAAAGCAGCTTCGGCAGATCAGCCGAAGCCCATGCTCTTATGTGAGGACATAGCAGAGCAGAAGGTGCTGTTGGGCTCCCAATTATCCAAAGAACAGGAGAAAACCTTGATAAGGTTTTTGTTCAACAACAAAGATGTTTTTGCATGGTCAGCTAATGATCTTTGCGGAGTTAACAGGGATGTTATTGAACATTCGCTCAATGTTGATCCATCCTTCAGACCCAGAAAGCAGAGGCTTCGGAAAATGTCTGATGACAAGGCCGAAGGAGCTCGGAATGAAGTCAAAAGACTCCTCAGTGCATGAGTTATCAGAGAAGTAAAGTACCCAGAATGGCTAGCTAACACTGTTATGGTAAAAAAGGCCAATGGCAAATGGCGAATGTGTATCGATTTTACAGATCTCAACAAAGCCTGTCCGAAGGACGAATTCCCATTGCCAAGGATAGACTCCTTAGTTGATGCAGCAACTTCGTCAGAGCTTATGAGTCTTTTAGACTGTTATTCAGGCTATCATCAAATTTGGATGAAGAAGGAGGATGAGCCGAAGACCAGTTTCATAACCCCTAGTGGAACATATTGTTACCTTCGGATGCCTGAGGGGCTTAAGAACGCTGGAGGAAGTTTCAGCAGAATGACTTCGAAGGTTCTTCAGTCTCAGATAGGCAGAAATGTGCTAACTTATGTTGACGATATCATTGTAAAAAGCACGAAACAAGAAAATCACATTGCTGATTTGCAGGAGACCTTCGCCAATTTTAGACAAGCTGGTCTAAAGCTGAATCCAGAAAAATGTGTCTTCGGAGTAAAGAAGGGGAAATTTCTTGGATGCTTGGTTTCAACAAAGGGAATTGAAGCTAATCCAAGTAAAATTGAAGCTATACTTCGAATGGAGCCACCGAATACAAAAAAGGGGGCCCAAAGATTGACGGGGAGGCTGGCATCTCTCAATAGATTCATATCCAGATCAGCAGAGAGAAATTTACCATTCTTTGAAGTGCTGAAATCAGCCGAAGTCTTTCAATGGGGACCAAGCCAACAAAAAGCCTTCGAGGAACTGAAGCAATATTTGATGGATCTAACAACATTAACCCCACCAACACCAGGGGCTCCTTTGTTATTATATGTGGCAGCTTCGCACTCAGCGGTAAGTGCAGCACTTGTCCAGGAAAAGCTTGATGGCCAAGTCAAGAAGCAGGTCCCAGTATATTTTGTATCTGAAGTTCTTAGTGTATCAAAGAAAAACTATACAGAATTGGAGAAGGTGTTATATGCTGTTTTGATGGCATCCAGGAAGCTTCGGCATTACTTTTAAGCATATAATATTGTTGTTCCTTCTTCGCAACCGTTGAAGGATATTATGCGAAATAGAGAAGCTACTGGACGGATTGGAAAATGGGCTGCGGAGCTCAATGAATTTTGCATTGATTATGTGCATAGATCTTCGATCCAGTCTCAAGCATTGGCAGATTTCATTGCCGACTGGACGCCAGGGGCTCAGGATGAAGAAACAAATAAAGATACCGAAGTATGGACAGTGTTTTACGATGGGTCGTGGGGAACCTTCGGAGCAGGAGCAGCTGCTGTGTTGGTCTCACCATCCAAAGTTAAAACTTGTTATGCGGCAAGACTTGATTTTAGTTGCGCAAACAATATTACTGAGTACGAAGCCTTGCTTTTGGGTCTTCGGAAGTTGAAAGCAATGGGAATCAGAAGGGCCATTCTTAAAACCGATTCCCAGGTTGTTTCCGGTCATATTGACAAGAGTTGTAAGGCTAAAGATCCGAAGCTCGAAAAATATCTAGACACGGTCCGAAGGATTGAAGCCTCCTTCGAAGGATTTTCTGTCAAAAATATTCCTCGAGGAGAAAATGAGCATGTTGATTTGCTAGCTAAGTCAGCAGCACAGGGGCTACCCTTACCTTCGGATGTGTTCTTCGAAACAATAAAAGCACCTTCAGTGGAGCTTCTTGAAAGAGCAGTCCTCAATATATCTCCTGTTTATAGTGAAGACTGGAGAACTGAGATCATTTCTTACCTTCAGGGTAACTTCCTTTCAGATGACGAAGCTTATAACAGGAGGATAGAGGCAAGAGCTCGTCCATATGTCATGATAAAAGGGGAGTTGTACAAGCATGGAGTTTGTGCTCCATTACTCAAGTGTTTATCCAGAGCCGAAGGCATAGAATTGATGAAAGAAATACATGCAGGCCTGTGTGGATCTCACATTGGATCTAGGCCGTTACTTGGAAAAGTTTTTCGTCAAGGGTTTTACTGGCCGAAGGCAGCTTCGGATGCAACGGAATTAGTTCAAAAGTGCGAAGGTTGTCAGAAATGTGCAAGAGATCAAAAACAACCTTCGTCTTTAACTCAGCTGATACAACCCACCTGGCCATTGCAAAGGTGGGGCCTTGACTTGTTAGGTCCGTTACCACCGGCCCAAGGAAATTTAAGATATGTTGTAGTAGCCGTGGAATATTTTTCTAAATGGATTGAGGCAAAGCCTTTAGCCACAATAACTTCGGCCACCATTCAAAAGTTTTTCTGGCAGAATATTGTTTGTCGTTTCGGAGTACCAAAGGCCATTACTGTAGATAACAGGACACAGTTCGACTCCGAAGATTTTAGACAATTTTGTGATCAAATTGGCACGAAGATCCATTTTGCATCAGTTAGACATCCGGAGTCAAATGGACTTGTTGAAAGAGCTAATGGCATCATAATGACAGGAATAATGAAGTTAATCTTCAATCAACCCAGGGGAAAATGGCCAGATCAATTAATCAAAGTGGTGTGGAGCCACAATACAACAGTATCAAGGTCAACAGGCTTTACTCCATTCAAATTATTGTTTGGTGACGAAGCAATAACTCCGGAGGAAGCTAAAACCGGATCAATAAGAGTAGTAGCTTCGGCAGAATCAGATTTCGAAGCTGATCACTCTGTAGAAAAAGATGCTATAGAAGGGATCAGGCTTCAAGCTGTGGAGAACATCAATAAATATCAAGCCGAAACAATCAAATGGCGTGATAGAAAGGTTCGGCTAAAGAATATTGAGCCAGGGCATTTGGTACTTCGGAGAGTGGCAAACCCAGATACAGTAGGCAAGTTGCAGTTGAAATGGGAGGGACCTTTTTTGGTAGCATCTTCGTCAAGACCCGGTTCATACAGATTGAAGGATATGGACAGTAACGACATTCCTAGATCTTGGAATGCGGATGAGCTTCGGCGATTTTATGTATAACTTGATGTAATTTTTTATATTTTTTATTTTCCTGTTATGGCACCCTTTTCCTTTCTAAAGGGGGAGAAAGGTTTTTAATGGGGCCATCACATGTAATTTCTTTTTTATTTTTACCTCTATAAGAGCAAAATCCCCCAGAGATGTAAATGTAAAAACTGAGAACGCACCATCGAGTGCCGAAAAAGAAAAAAAAGGGAAACAATGAAGAAGCTCGAAAGCCGTCCCTAAGGGGATGCGGAGCACGACGAAGCTACTAAAGAAGTCGCTCCAAAGGGGGCGCAGTGTAAGTTTTCTGCTCAGAAGTCGTTCCAAAGGGAATGCAGAGCTTACAGCGAAAAATCAACGCTGATACCGCCGAAAGTAAAAGGCGAAGAAGCTCCTAAGGGAGGCTTGCAGCGAAAAATCAACGCTGATACCGCCGAAAGTAAAAGGCGAAGAAGCTCCTAAGGGAGGCTTACAGCGAAAAGTCAACGCTGATATGTAATTGTCTCTAAGGAAATAACGGTTGTGATTGCGGCTTCGGATATGTGTTTGAACATTCATTTGCACACCACATTACATCATAACATTTGCATTCATAAACATTCATCCAGGCATATGTAGGATAACCATCATCATAGCATAAGTGGCTGCTTCGGCAAAAAGGAAAAAACTGTCTTTTGTACTTTGTTGTATACGAAAAGAAGAGCTTCGGCAGAAAGGAAAACCTGTTTTTATGCTTCGCTGTGTACGAAAAGAAGGGAAGGTGTTTTTTCGCCTTAGGCTCAAAAAGGTAATTTCGTCCACATCAAAGCACCTCATACATTAATGGAAGGGTAAGAGCATGTTACAAGGTATGAACAAAATTCATTAAGAACAGTTTAGCCATATTTACAAAAGTTATTTCAAAAGTTTCTTGAGTTTTTCTGCAGTCTATTCCTACTGATCTTCATGGGGCCTCAGTTTCGGCGTCATACTCTTCAAGCATCGGTCTCGGCGGCTTCGTCACCCTACATGAATTAAGTTGTTGTGAGTCAAAACCAAGTTTGAAGAAGGTAAACACAAGGTATGATTTCTTACTGGTTCAAGATGACTCCGAGCTTCGTCTCCAGCCTTTTCTCGCCCGCCTTTTGTCCATATCATCTTTACAAATCTATTAGAAATGCTTCGGGCGAGGTCAGGAATGTCATCTAAAATTGATGGTGACAGGGTGAAATTGGGCCTGTTAACATTTTTTCCATGGTCGCAGCCAGCTTTCAGAAAAGCTGCAGCAGTGCCCCGAGAAGCTACCCAGGCACAGAAGTCACCGTGCCCGGCTATAACTTCGTCAAGCTCATCAATTTCACCCTCAATATGTTCGAAGGTCTTTTGTAAATCTTCAGTTGACGGAGTGAATTTCTCGCTGCTAGCCCCAACTGAGTGGAAGATCTTTCTCAGTCGCTCAATACATTTATTGCTAAACTCCAAACATTTGTCTTGAAGGCTTGACAATAATTTTTTCAAATTTGAATTTTGTTGGACTTCGGCTTCAAGTTTCGCATTAAGTTCTTGCTTCTCTTGTTCAAACTGTTCAGATTGGCAGAGAAGCTTCGTATTCAATTCTGCTATTTTAGCTTCGGTTTCTGCCAATAAGCCTTCAGTTGACTGAAGCTTGAAGTCTTTCTTTTCAATAGCAGCTGATTGCTCTTTTATTTTGTTCTCTAAATTTTCAATCATAACCTCGTGTTTTTTGTCTTCCAGATCCTGCTGCATTTTCAAAGCCTTACTCAACAGCATACTCTGCATATAAACAACCTTCGTTAGAAATGTTTTCATTATTAAAAACAATAAAAGTCAAGGGAAAAGTAGTTTACCTTGAAATTGGAATAAAATAAACTACCAACGATATGTTGTCGTCGGTAGCGGCTAATATCTGTTTCTAGCTTCGGAAAACCGATACTCTTTGATAGAGTACCGATAATCTTAGCTCCAGTCTGATCCCGAATACAGCCTAATTTTTCATCGTCAATACCTCCGAAGAGGAGTGCTCCTGGTTTATAGCCGCAAGATTTGGCATATTCTTTAAGCTCTTCTATTTCGGATTTTGATAATTCTTGTCCAACTAAATTTTAAAACATGAAGGTTTTGTCCTCTGAAGTATTGTCAGCTATTTCTTTTCCTTTCCCAGACACTGCGGTCATGGTCTCTTCGGCGGCAGTAGTAGCTTCTTCTGTGGCCATTTCTAGCAGTATTTTGTCGATATGTTCAATCGTAGTTTCCAAGTTCAAATCTTCGGCTGAGGTAGCTTCGGTAGCCGCGATTTCCGAAGGTGCGACTTCAACATTTGATATTTCCTCAGCCGCTGGTATTTTCCGAGCTGAAGCTCTCGGTGGTGTCTTGTCAATGACTTCGGTCACTGTGATGATTCTTTGTCTCTTTGTTGTTTTCTTCGTTTTTTCGGGCTCCTTTTCCTTCTGAAAAAATTTCGTCAGTTGAGGCCCTAATGGACTTAGCTTCACAGGCAGGGATTCAGTCATTACCTTCAAAATCTCTTCCACGTCAGTGGCAGAGCGTGATGCGGGAGTCTCTTCTTCGTCAGATACTTTTCGCTTCGGAGATGATACTTTTCTCTTCTTCAGAATATTCTTCCCTTTTGGCGGTTCTTTCTCATCTTCATCTAAAGCTTCGGCTACCCTTCTTTTCTGGCCTTTGACAATTTTATTCAGTTGTTCATAATCAGGGTATTCAAAACCCAAGGCGTCCAGCACTCGATTTAGTCTTCGCTTCGGACGGGTACCGAAGGCCGCAGTCATCAGCTAATCTTCTTTTTTGGAGTAATTACCGAGTATCTCATTGCACATTACTTCAATTGTGTCCAGCCACTCTTGGCAAGGTGTTTTAAAGTATTTCTTAAACTTGTAATAGTAAGGTAGCCGCACAAGCTCCCCTTTCTTCTTCTCCCCCTCTAGCTTCGGCATTTCCCATTCTTTTAAAGTAGGGAAAACCCTGAAGGCCAAGAACTCTTGAACCAGGTCCCTAGTACTGATATGCTCTGAAATAATTTTAAACTCACCCAGTGCAGCCCAAGTGGGACCTTCTAATGTCATGTGGCATCGCGGTCTTGTTTCTCCGAAGATCAATTCAAGTGGGCTTTGTACCAACTTCTCTTTGTCTTCGTCAACTTTCACATAAAACCACTCTGACTTCCAGCCTGCCGACCATTTGCTTCGGTAGCTAATTATAGGAAACTTTGTGGTTTTCCGATAGGCAAAATTATAGCAACCAAAGTTATCATGTAATCCATCTTTTCTAGCCTTCGTCTGGTAGTGTAGTTCATGAACTCGACAAAAGCTGTCGGCAAACGGCTCAACCGCCTGGCTTCGGAGAGCCCAGATATAAACACTAAGCCTAACGATAGCATTAGGAGTCAGCTGATGAAAGTAGATCCCAAACTCCTTCAATACATCTGCAATAATCCCATGGAGGGGAAATCTCAACCCAGCCTTTAGAAAACTCTTGAAAATGACTATTTCATCCTTCTCTGGCTTCGGGGTGGTTTCTTCCCCCCGAAGCGAAGTAGCTTCTTCTAACTCTCACTAAAATAGCCCGACTTCACCATCTTGGAGAGATCAGCCTTAGAGACAGTCGACTTGCCGAAGTCCAAGTGACTGGGCTTACTTGGCACGGCAATATGATAATCATCTTCGGGATCAGTTTCTTCAATATTTCCTTCTTCCGCTTCGGCAGCAACTTCAGAGATGGGAGCAGTCTGCTCTGTCTCGGCGGTACGGATTCCTTCTGAGGTCACTAGTCCGGATCGTTGCATCGCTTCGGAGATGGGAACAGTCTCCGATCCTTCAGTTTCGCCTCCCTCACGCTCAACTCTAGCGGTAGAGCGCACTCTGGCCATTTAATTCTGAATTTTGTGGGAACTAAATACTTTTTCTTCCAAAGCTTTTTTCTGATGAAGTAGGCTTCAAACTGGAGCTTCGTTTGATTCCGAGAATTAACCTTCGGCTATGGTTAAAAATTTTGGCAGCAAAACAGTGCAAATAGCAATGAATGCTGTGGTAACTTCACATCTACCCATCTGTTTATATAGTGATGCAGGAAAGGAGGTGAATCGTCAGGATTTTTACACCAGGCGAACAGCTGCTTGCACCCGCTGCAAGGTGGGACCGCTACACGCTCAGAAAATAAATCGTTTCTCGACAACGAGCTCAGGGAAGGTGTTTTTCAGACCTTCGGCTTCCCGAAGCCTAAGAGACTTTTTTCACGGATCAAGCTCGTTACGAAAAACGATCTAGTACCGCGAAGGGGCTACTGTTGGGACTATGCTTCGTCGCCGAAGGTCTTGAAGGGAGAAACAGCTTCGGCTGAAGCTGTCCGCATGTGATGACCGAAGGTTCCTCTTCATGAAGCTTCGGAATTACAAACCGACTTAAGAATAGAATGACCTTTTAGTCCATAAATGTTTGAGTCATTGTCGTAATTCCTTATGAGGGGCATGGTTGTAATTCCTCCCAGGCTGTGTCCCGTGCCTATAAATAGTGAATAGTATTCCTTTACTGTTCACACATTCCTGTAATTGCAATCGCATCATTCGGGAATCAATCTTCATCAAGACAGAGGTATAATTGTATCCAATGTTGTAATACATTAAATCAATATAGTATGAAAGTAATGTTACTTGTTTATAATTTATTTACCTTTGACACTTTATATTTTATATTACTTTATACGATTTATCATAATTCGATTACGAAGATTCAACCTTCGTAATCGTATCGACTTTAACCTTCGTCCAAAGTTCATTAGTCCTTAAGGGAATAATGTTTCGTTGGACGAAGGGCATTAACATTTAACATTTTATGTTGCCTTGTTCTTAATTCGTAGCAGTTAAGAACAAGTCCCCAACAACCCCCAAAGCTATAATTAGGATGGGGATGTTTGTCTGGGCTGTAAGAAGCTAGGGGCTAGAGCCGAGCGCAAAGTGCTTCTGCAATATGCATGAGCTATTATACGAGACGAAGGCTACCGATAAAGAACAGTACCACAACAACTTCGGTTGTTACAGATTCATTGCTCGCTCTAATGCAAGCTACCCGGTGCCAACATACCGAAAAAGATGGCTTGGGGCCTAGATGGAGGAATGGTTTTATGTTAAAAATAATCTGATTGAAAGAGAGGATATTAAGGAAATTATCCAGCGCCCCATCTGGTCTCGCTTCGGCCTCCGAAGGCCGAAGGTGACTATTGAAAGTGACGTCGAAGCATGCCAGAAGGCCTTTAGCAATGTTTGTGCTTTCATTGGCACAAGAGATATAATCTAGGAGCACATAGCCTATAGGGTGTGGCCACTTGTGGATAGTTGGGAAATGCCGAAGGAGACTACTGCTGAATCTAGTGAAGGTGGCCTAGTTTGATTGAAATATACCTTCAGATTCAGAGAGAAGTTTGACGAACCAAATGATGACTAGTTGAAATGCATTGAAGCTACCAGCGACGAGCTGTTTGGGACATATTCCAAGGCCGAAGATGATGCCTTGTCCGCAGCCTTCGGGGGTCGGGGCAAGAAAAGATTAAACAGGGTTTTTGACGCAATTGGCTTCGTATATCCTGACTATTGCTACCCCTTGAGGAAAGGAAAAAAGAGGAAAACTGCCGCTTCGGCCGCCACCGCTGTGCCGAAGGGCAAGAAAATGAAGGTTTTGACGCACCGACCTCGATATATTGAAATGGCCGTAGTGCCTAAATTTGGTGAGGGAACCTCCTCCACTACCGAAGCAGAACAAGCCGCTCCCGCCGCTCGGAGCACTGAAGGGTCTACTGTAGTGCCGAAGGTGCCTACAGTCAGGCCAACCGAAGGCAAAGGTGATTCGGCCAAAGAGCTGAAAGTGGAAAAACAGTGAAAATGCCAGAAATTCTGAGCCCACCAGCAGAGGCAGAATTGCCGAAAGTGCAAAAAGCTCCTGCCGCAACTCCCAAGAGAAGGAGGATGGCCAGCGTGCTAGACGCTGTCATGGAGACCACAAAGGACTTGAGCCCTACTCCTACTAAGAAAGTTGCCGAAGCTGTCAAAGTCTAGGCCGAAGCCGAAGCTGGGCCTTCAGTGCCCATTAAGACGAAGGCTGCCACGCCTGAAGATAAAGCTGAGCAACAAACTTCAGATACCGGCATGGCAGCAGGGCAAGATATGATAGAAAAGCAAAATCTCCTGCCCCCGAAGCTCCGACCGAAGATGTTGATTACATTATTCGACATGCTTCGGGGAAAAATTATCCAAAGAAGAAATCTTAGAAGCCAAACACTACGCCAAGAAACTAAAATATCCGAAGGGGGCCTTAGTGTTCAATGGCACTAATGAAGATGATTTCCTGTACTGTCTCCTGGACAACAAAGAAATATCCGTTTGCCGGGAGATAGCCAAAAGTATGGGATTTCCGAAGCTTGAGTAAGGCCTTTCGGCCATGTCGAAGGATGATCTTGCTGATAGCCTTGCGTACAACAGTATAAAGGAATAGAAGTTAACTTTAAAGTTGGAAATGAAGTATTTCATTGTCATGTTTAATTCTTTCTTTTTTCTTTCAGGGCTTAATTCTTAGCAATGCCTTGAGGGCTCAAAAGAGCGCCGAAGACAAAAGCTGCACAATAGCTCTCAACAACCTTCGCTCAGAGGTAATTGAGCTGAGAAACAAAGGTTTGGAGAAAGATAAGATTTTAGTTTCATTGGTGAGCAAGGTGAAGGAGGATGAGGCAAAATACAATGCACAGACCAAAGCTCAAAAGGCTGAGGTTGAAGACCTTCGGAGACAACTTACCAAAGCTAAAGAAAATTGTGAGGTCGCAAAGGCCAGCCAAGAAATCAGCGAATGGTAGAAGGCCAGGCTAGAGAAAAATATTGAGGAGCTTCGCGAATCCAAGGAAAGATGCTTCGAAAAATCCTTGGATTGCGTGAAAAATTTGAAAAACAGCTTTGCAAAGGTAGGTGCCTACTCCTCTGAGAAGAACTTCGTTTGAGGCAACCCCGAAGGCGTCATTGAATGGATAAGCGGGGAAGCCGAAGCTTTTGAGGAAATTTTGAATGATCGCGGAGATATTTGTGCTTTCTCCGGTGCCCGAGGAATTGCAGCTATTGTGGAGAAGGCTGGATGCGATCACATGAAAGCTGCAGCTCAAGCCAAAGCCGCCTTCTCCATAAACGACACGAAGGACCCTTCAACCGAAGCAACTTTAGTGGGCGGAAAGTTTTATTTTGATGTCTGGGTAAACGGTGGCCAGGAATTGGCCAACAAAATTATAAAAAAGAATGAAAAAGACACCCATGACGCCCGAGAAGAAGCTAGGCGAACTGAAGAGGCTGCTGAACGGGAAAGGCGCATAGGTATTGTTTTTGAATTTTAACTTCGGTACTTACTTTGTGGCTTCGAACTAATAGTTTACCTTCTACAGCTGAGCTATCACCGCTGCCAGAGCCGTACAATCCCCTGGCTGATCCGGAGATGAAGGAAGCTCTAGATGTTATAAGCATTGCAAACTCTATTATCGACGAAGTTGTCGACAAGTTATTAAACGAAGCTACAGAAAAAATCCTTAGAGAAGAGTAGACTTTGCTGTAATAATACTTTGTAACTTTATTATAATAATACTTTTTAATATTTGATGTATGGAACAATTGATGGGACATGTAAATTACTGTAATGTATTTCTTTACGATGCGTGAAATTTGCACACATACCGTTTTTGAGCCTTCGGCGAAATAACACCTTCCCTTCTTTTCATGCTTCATAAAGAAAGAGCCATTCTATGGCAAGTCTTATAAAACGGTATTTTCCGAAGCACATTTTCATTTTGACAAAGCATTTGCTGAAGTTTTTCTTCGTTTTTTATGCCGTTAATGCGATGTGATGTATGATGTAATGTTATATGAAATGATATGATGATATGATACAAAATGATGACGATGCCGAAGACACACACCCACATGCCCACACTGGAATACACAAGACTCTGCATCCCCTTAGAAATGTCTTTTGAGTCTTTAAGCTCTGCATCCCCTTAGAAACGACTTTTGAGCTTCTTCACCTTCTATTTCGGTGGCATATAAGCTCTGCATCCCCTTAGGAACGACTTTTGAGCTTCTTCACCTTATATTTCGGTGGTATTTGGCTCTGCATTCCCTTAGGAACGACTTTTGAGCAGAAAACTTACGTTGCGCTCCCTTAGGAACGACTTTTTTGTAGCTTCAGATCATAATTTTTGGCTCTGCATTCCTTTAGGAACGACTTTTGAGCAGAAAACTTACACTGCGCTCCCTTAGGAACGACTTTTTTGAGCTTCGGAATTTTGCTCCGCTTTTTTAGACACGTATTTTGAGCTTCGTAAATCCATGAGAAAAATATATTTCACTCTGGCGCAGGCACAATTATTTCAAGAAATTGAAATTAAATTCTACATTACTTGTTTCACATGAAAAAATGGCATAAAAAAATAAAAGTACATCAAAAGTAGGATATTCCTCAGTATATATGCTTCGATTATGGTACAGTGCTATTGACTGTACGAGCTCCCGACTCCTCCCTGAAGTCGCGCTACTGTTGGGCGTGCTGGTGCCCTTCTGGCTACTAGCTTCGTGTATGAGTAGGTGGCAGTGGTGGTGGTAGTGGGAGCAGGGGCCAGGAAGCTTGTGAATGACTTGCCGAAGCAACAGAAGCTGCAGGTTGATTACCCACGTATTCTGGTATATAGGGAGAGTAGCACGAAGCTGTATGTAAAACCTACTTCGGCTGATTCTGCCGCGCTTCTGCTTCGGCAATCTCTTTTTGCTTCTGAATGGTGACCTGACATGTTCTTGTAGTGTGGCCCTTGTCTTCACCACTGAATAAGCAATAGAGTTTCCTGGGCTGATCCCCATATCTTCCTCCGAAGCCCCTGCCACCTCTGCCCCTTGGAGCTGGTGGCCTAAAAGAGCTCTGTTGTTGCCCTGAAGACTGTGAGCTATGTTGTGGCCTCTGAAACTGGCTGCCTCTGTCATCACTCTGACTGGAGTTGTGGATTGATCTGACATGCCTAGGGTGGATTTTTCCTCTAAAGCCCCTAGTCATCTCAGAAAACCTATAAGCTTCTCCCCTTCTCTGGCGGAAATCATTATCAGCCCAGATGTACTCATCCATTTTCTGAAGCAACTTCTCTAGAGTCTGAGGGGGTTTCCTGGCGAAGTATTGAGCCGTAGGTCCTGGCTGAAGCCCTTTGATCATGGCCTCAATGACGATTTCATTGGGCACTGTGGGCGCTTGTGCTCTCAAATGCAAGAACCTTCGGACAAACGCCTGGAGGTATTCTTCGTGATCTTGCGTGCACTAGAACAAATCTTGAGCAGTAACTGGCTTTGTCTAAAACCCTTGAAAACTGGTAATCAACATGTTCTTCAGCTTCTTCCATAATGTGATTGTTCCTGGCCGAAGAGAGGAGTACCAGGTTTGTGCAACATTCTTGATTGCCATGACGAAGGATTTCGCCATGACTGTAGTATTGCCCCCATATGAAGATATGGTTGCTTCGTAGCTCATCAGAACTGCTTCGGATCTGAGTGTCCATCATACATGGGGAGCTGGGGTGGCTTGTATGATGGGGGCCATGGGGTAGCCTGTAGTTCTGCTGATAGAGGAGAAGCATCATCAAAAGCAAAATTTCCATGATGGAAATCATCATACCATCCATCATCATCATAGGAATTGTCCTGATGAAGCTCTCTGCGTTGAGGTCTTCGGTCCTGGTCATCTTGAGTGAGATGACGCATTTCCTCAGCAGCCTCATCGATCTTCTTCTGTAAATCAGAGAAACGAAGCATCTTCTCCTTCTTCCTCTGTACCTATTGATGAATGGCTTCGAGGTCCCTTATTTCTTGGTCCAGTTCCTCCTCCTGAGGCGTTGGACTTGTAGCCTTCCTTTTTTGGCTTCTAGCTTCACGCAGTGTTTCTTAGTTGACATCCAGTGGCTGCAATGCAGACCCTAGCGCTGAAGCTTTCTTCGGCGGCATGACGAAGGTCACAGCTTGCCGAAGGTGGTCGAATGAGTTCACCGGAGGTGGGCGCCAATGTTGGGGACTTATTCTCAAATACTATGAGTTAAGAACAAGGCAACAAAAATGTTAATGGTTAAAGACCTTTGTCCTTCGAAGCATTATCTCCCTTAGGATATAATGATCTTCAGACGAAGGTTATGAAGGACATACCTTCATCATCTCAGTATATAATAATGAAAGTAGAAGCATATGAAACATGGAAAATAACATGAATAATCATATTGAATCGTTAAATTATTCACATTCTCACTATCTCATCATGGACAAACATTAATAACAATAAATTACATTTGCACCTTCGGCTTGACAGAAGGTGAAAATCCAAGTGTGACGTGCGAGTGAATACAAGTCAGCGTGAATAGTACAGTGCTACTGTTCATCTATTTATAGGCACAGGACACAACCTATGTAAAATTATATCCATGCCCTTGATATCTACTATTGAATTAAGGACAATCTATCGAGGACTAGATAGCCTTTTCCTCTTTAAGTCGGTTTGATTTCCCACCGCTAAGCCGAAGCTTCTTCACGCGTATCTTCAGAATTGGTTCATCCTTCTCCCAGACCACGCTTTTCATATCATGTACAACTTCATCCCAAGGCAGAAGGTCCCTGTGAATGTATTATACTTGGAAAACATGTTAGTCGTGTTTTTGAGGACCTTCAAAAGATGAAGGCCCCCAACAATCTATTTTTTCAATCACTAGTTATGCCAAATTTGCAAATTAAGGCATGTTATAGGAAGATACATCATGAAAAATAGAATAACTAAAAATTCCAAACACCATGACTTTTGGGTGTTTAACTTCTCTATACTTCATAGCCCATCGCAGAAGCCTTGTTGGATCGTTGTGGTCTCCATCCTGTTATAGTTCTTGTCATGGGCAAGCTCTGATGAAGGAAACCGGAGTGGAAGAATGGGAGAAAACCATATCCAACCTCCCAACATATGCAACTTGTGGACCTATTCTAGTTTCATACGTTAATGAGAAAGATGTAGATGTACCATGAGAACAAAACAAATGATGTTACTCGTGCTCTTTTATCTGATTCGATTTCATATTATGCGGCATTTGTAGCTCTTTGGCCTTTTGTTTTTTTGGCAAAGAGTGTATGAAAAAACCTGCTGAACGGAAAATGGGATCATTTTTTTTCTCTGCTAGATTTCATGGACATTGATATTTAATTGGCAAACACAACGCAAGCTCTGATGGCATGCATATCCCTATCTGAATTTGAGGTCTAGGGAGGCGCTATCTGCTCTACATCGCTCCCCATTATTCCATGGTAGTTAAGGTATCCGTACCACCAACTCTCTGACTCTAACGATCAATCGACCTGCTTAGGCCGGGGAGGTCTCGATTGGTAGCTGCAGCGAAGTGCTGGCAATACTAACGGAGCTTGGGAATCAGATTGGTGCGTATGTGGTGAACGATCGGCTGCTTACTTGCTTGTTTCTAAATTGATGGAGCGGGGAATTGAGTTGTTCGTGTTTATGGCGGCGACATCGGCCATGAGGATGCATGCCATGTATTTGTGGAATTGCGGCAACCTTCGTTGAGTCTTGGAGAGCTACTTGTGCGGTCGTGATGTGAATAAGGTTATCAAAGCATGGACATCCTTTAGCTTTGTTGGATGATTTTAATTTACATATGTCTCCATTTCAATATTAATCTTATTCTGTTAACAACATATTTTCTTATGTAACATCATGTTTACCTTCACAAATATACTTACTATTTTTTACATACATCTATTTTTTGAATCACTAGTTATTCCAAATTTGCAAATCAAGGCATGTTGTAGGAAGATACATCATGAAAAATAGAATAACTAAAAATTCCAAACACCATGGCTTTTGGGTGTTTAACTTCTCTATACTTTATAGCTCATCACAAAAGCCTTATTGGATCGTTGTGGTCTCCATCCTCTTACAGTTGTTGCCATGGGCAAGCTCTGATGAAGGAAACCAGAGTGGAAAAATGGGAGAAAACCATATCCAACCTCCCAACAAATGCAACTTGTGCACCTGTTCTAGTTTCATACATTAATGAGAAAGATGTAGATGTACCATGAGAACAAAACAAATGTCACACCCGGTTTTGGAAGGTAAACCGAATGCGAACCATGTACGTGCCAGGATCAGAACTCACGTACACAGCGATTACATAATTGGACATCATCACACAATGCTTGAATTAAATAGCGGAAAGGTACTTGGTTACATCAAGATGTCTGAGACATCCATAGAGTCTATTACATAAACTTAGTTTTTAACAATAACATCAAAGTGCGGAGTAACGAAACGTAGAATGTAAGCCTACACAGGCAGCTAACTGGGGGTTTGTCACTAAAGTAAACTAGAACTCATCGTATTCCTGGAACTCCTCAAAGTCCTCCATGTTACCAGCTTCACCTCCTAAGCACCGAGAACAGTGGGGACAACCTGGGGTGGGGTGTTTTGTAAAGCAAGGGTGAGTACACATCAACGTACTCAGCAAATGTCCCGTTTGGCTAAAGTGGACTAGCTGTATGTGGAGTTAAGGTTAAGCCGTTGCTTTTAGTTGGTCAAGTTTTATTACTACAAGTAGAGCCAAGTTTTAGTAATAACCCAGTTATTACCCAGAAGCACTTCCTCCAAGAGGAAATACCAGAGATAAGAATTATAATCACCATTGCTAATCATCATCATAAAGGTAACCAAAGTTCTTCTAATAGAAGAGGATCCCAAGGCTGCTCTTAACCGTGAGCACGACTAATATACCAGTTTCTAACACTCTGCAGAGGTTGCACACTTTACCCACAAGCCGTGATTCTCATTCTACCCGAGGTTGTGGCCTCCCCATTGATCACTACCAAGGTGAACTAGCAGGGTCTCACTACGTAGCCTTTACAAAGATTTCCCAAAGGTCATAGCTGCCCGTTAGGTTTCTCCAGTTTGATAAACACAGTACATCTCCCCAAAGGAAGGGTGACTAACAAAACCAAATCAAAGAACCTCTGCAACCAACCTCAGCAGAGCAAGTACTGTGCCCGGACCCCATTGACGGCCCTACAGCGAAGCCAACTACTCCTCTGGTTCCTCTAATTAATCAGCTAAGGGTGTCTCATTCCACCCTCATGGTTGCACTATTATCCCGGGTTGTCACTCCCCAAATAGGTCCTTATGGAGAGGTACTCAGGAAACAGCCTGAGCCCCCTAAAGTAATCACAAGAACCTCATCGGGATAACATCATCGTATCACAAAAGATCACATCATGTTCATTGATTAAGTTAAAGCAATAGCATAAGCTAACCATGATTAACCCAAAAAGGTAAACAAGGGTAAGGTAAATAAAGACTAGTCAATCCTTAGGTTTCAATAAAGTAATGCGGGATAGTGAATTATAAAGTAAAGTAGGATATGGTAGGTCTGAGGACACTTGCCTTCACCAGGTTGTTGCTCAGAGGGATCTTCGGCAACACACTCAGGAACCACGAGCTGCTCGTTGTCTAAGTAAAGCGAGCATACATTCAATACATTTGGAAGGTAAAAATGAACATCACATCAAACATGTACAAACATTAGCACACAACTCAAAAGGGTATAGTATTAAGTACAGGGGAATAAGGTCAAGTTATAAAATGAACTAATCTTAATTAGGGAAATTGATTACTCTCTAAGTGTTGAAACATAACCTAAAAAGATAGAGTAATAATTAAACAAAGAAAAGATTACATTATAAGATGAACTACTCTCATTTAGGAATTTGATTATCCTTTAAATATTATCCATAATTACATACCTAATTCTATTTAGCACATTAGGGTCTAAAGGTTAAACCAAAAATGAATCCATGAAATGCATAACACTAATCTCACAAATTTAAATATATTTTAACTCCTAGGATTCTCCTTTATTTATTTCATTACATAAATAAATCAACATATACTTTAATTCTATATTCTAGGTGTAAAAATTAAATTATACAAATTACAGTTGGTCATATTTTATTTGGAAGAGAATAATCTTGTGAACATTTTGCAATTTGAACCACTAAATTTGGAGTTCATATGAAAAAGATATGAAATAAACAAGTTTTGAAGTTTGAAATATGAAATTAGGGCTAAATCTGTGATTAAATAAAAGTCCAGGGGGTTATTCTAAAGAAACAGGGACCTATGCGCTAAAACCGAGGACGACGGGTTGATTTCCTAAAACTAGGGGGTCTCTTAAGCAAAACAACCACGCGAAGGGGTATGGGGTAACCTCAGCCGTCGGATCAGACATCAACGGCCCAGATTAGATCACGCGGGCGCGCGCGCGGGCGCAGCTCACAAGCGGGGCCAGGGCGCCAGCGAGCCAGGGCGAGCTGACTGGCCAGGCCCAGGGGCAGAGATGCGGGTGAGGGGGAGAGAGGAGAGACGGCTGGATCTAGGTCGGAGGGCTACGATCAGATCCGCTCAGGTTGAGTCTAAACCGCTCGACCTCGGGTGGACGGCCGAGATCTAACGGCAGGGGCAGACTTGGGCGCGGTGGCGTCGCTCGGTCCCGCGGCGGGAGTTCACCGGAGACGAGCAGACCGGCCACGGCGGGGCTCTGGTGGCTTAGGAAAAGGGCCAGACACATTCAACACGTCACGGCGAACACGACCATGGGCGCAGAACCGGCATGGGGGCGCCAGAGAACGCAGACCATGGTGAAAAAGGTTCCACGGCGGCGCAGCTAACTCCGGCGAGCAATTGCGTGGGCTCTGGTACGATACTTGGCGAATTAAGGGCATGGGAAGGTTGCTCACCTCGAGTGCAAACTCCGGGACGCTTGGAGAACGGCGGGGGTGCGGTGGAGCCTTGGGTCGACGGCGGCGGGGCTCCGACTGCGCAAGAACTGCTCCGGTGAGCGTGGACCGGGCGCAACAGGGAGGGAGAGGGCACACCGAAGGGTGTCCCGAGTAGCTGACGGCAAGGCGAAGCTCACCGTGGCACTGGACGGGGCACGAGCGCAACGGCGGCCACGGAACAGGCGGTGGACGTCGGCGGGCGGTGGCGGAGCTCTCGTTCGTGCGGGCAGAGCGAGAGAGAGGGCGAGGGAGCTGGGCAGAGGGCGCAAATGGGAGAGGGGAGGTGGGCGAGCAGGGCACGGGGCTCAAAAGGGGCGTGGGGGCTCGGACGTGGCCGGAGAACGCGCGGTCGTGGGCGCGTCCACGGTGGGGAGATTGTGGGCGAGAGGTTAGAGACGACTAACAGGTGGGGACGGCGGGACAGAGAGAGGGGAGCGGGTTGCGCGCGGGAGAACTAGCGCCGACAGGTCTGGCCCACGTGACATAGAGAGGGAGAGAGGGAGAGAGGCGCGCTCGGGTTGGCGCTGACAGGCGGGACCCGCCTGTGAGGTAGAGGGGGCACGCGGGCTGGGCTAAGTGGGCTGTCTTGGGCCGAATTAGCTTTTTCTTTTTCCTGGAATTTCTAATTGCTTTTCTATTTATTTTCTCTAGGGTTTTCAATTCAAATTCAAATCAAGTTTCAAATTCAAACCAAATCAAATATGTGCAACATTTCAAAGAATATTTAGGCTCAATATAATGCAACATTCCATGACTCATATGTTTTGGGCAAAATAAAATAAATAATCCCTCACTAATACAACTAACTCTAATTAAAAGAGAAAGAGAGAGAGAGAGAGAGAGAGAGAGAAAGTAGAGTGAGATAGAGAAGAGTAACACCTGAATTTGGATGGTCATAAGAAAGAAATTTTATACCCCCAAAATCAGAGTGTTACAGACCTATCCCCCTTAAAAGAATCTCGCCCTCGAGATTCAGGGTTGGCTAGCAAAAAGTTTAGGGTACTTGGCTCTCAAATCATCTTCTCTTTTCCAGGTTGCTTCTTCTGAATGATGGCCTTACTTGACTTTGCACATCCTGATGCTGTTCCTTTGAGTGACCCGATCTGCTATCTCCAGAATCTGCGTTGGCTTTTCAATATAAGTCAGATCTTCTTGAACTTCAAGGTCTTCTGTTGGCAACTGCTCTTCTAGCACTCTCAAGCATTTCTTCAACTGAGACACATAAAACGCATCATGCACTACGGACAGGTTCTCTCGTAAGCTGAGTTGATAAGCCACTTCTCCACGTCTTGCCTGAATCTGATACGGGTCGATATAGCGAGGTGCTAGCTTGCCTTTGACTCCAAACCTTTTGGTTCCTCTAATGGGTGACACTTTCAAGTAGACATAGTCTCCCACTTTAAAATTGAGTTCCCTTCTTCTGGTGTCAGCATAGCTTCGCTGTCTGGACTGCGCTGCCGTTAGATTTTCCCAGATCATCCTGATATTCTCTTCAGCTTCAAGCAAAATCTCCGGACCGAATACCTATCTTTCGTTGGGTTGGTCCCAATGCAATGGAGTTCTGTAATTCCTTCCATAAAGCGCTTCAAATGGTGACATCTTCAGACTAGCCTGATAGCTGTTGTTGGAGGAGAATTCTGCATGCGGTAGCCTCTTGTCCCAACCTGACTTGTATTGCAAAGCATAAGCTCTCAACATATCCTCAAGAATCTGGTTGGTCCTCTCAGTCTGACCATCTGTCTGCGGGTGGTAGGCTGAGCTGAACTTCAAGTGAGTACCCAAAGCTTCATGTAGCTGCTACCAAAAGTGAGAAGTAAACTGGGTGCCTCTATCCGATATTATCTTCTTTAGAATACCATGCAAGCACACAATCCGAGACATGTATAACTCTGCCTATATTGCACTATTATAGGTGGTCTTGACTGGTATAAAATGGGCTGTCTTTGTTAAACGGTCCACTACTACCCAGATGGAGTCATAACCAGCTCGAGTGCGGGGCAGACCAACTATAAAGTCCATCCTAATCTCATCCCATTTCCACTACGGAATCTGCAACGGCTGCAACAATCCTGCGGGTCTCTGATGTTCTGCATTGATCCTCTAACAACTGTCGCATCTGGCCACATACTCTGCTATCTCTCTTTTCATACTGTACCACCAGAATCTCTTCTTCAGGTCTTGGTACATTTTCTCGCTACCAGGGTGTATAGAATACGCTGTCTCATGAGCTTCCTTGAGGATCAGTTCCCGGATCGAGGTGATGTCGGGAACACACAACCTATCCTTGAACCATACCACTCCTTCTGCATCTTCACGGAAATCTGGACCTTTCCCATCTATGGTTAGTTGCCGGATCTCGTTGATCTTCTCATCATCCCTCTGACCTTTCCTGATGTCTTGCTCTAGTGTGGGTTCTAGCTCAACTGTCACTCCTTGAGTGTTGTTTAGAAAATCCGAGACTCAACCTGTCGAATTCCTTCGCTAGCTCGTCGGCATCGAGTGAGCAGCCAACATGTTGACTTGAGTCTTCCTGCTAAGAGCATCTTGTAACGCCCTGAATTTGGGGGGTAGATTTTTCTTCTTCTTTTCACTCACCAAATTCAGGCGTTACTCTCTTTCCTTCTCTCGTTTCGCTCCTTCTTCCCAATTTCAAAGCAATATAGTGATGGGTGTCCGTGTCATGTGTAAACAAAACCTAAGTGTCATGGGTGTTGCATCATGCTGAAGCATTTTTTTGTCTGATGTCGTGGTTAGTCGCGAGTTCATCTCGTCCCGTTTTGGATTTCGGTTCGCGATCGGTTTCTGATTGGTGGTTGTGCGTGCTGTGGGTTTTGACCCACGGTGTGACCCAACCCGGCCCAGCCCAGGCCGGTCTGGCCCAGTCCGGCCCGCGCGCCCCTGGCGCCCCTACCCCCATGCGACCTGGTCTCTTTCTCTCATTTGATTTCTCCCGCGCAGCAACCTCCCTCTCCCTCTCCCACCTCTCTCTGCCCCTGTGGTGCCCTAGGGTTTGGAGACGGTGATCGCCGGAGTTTGGATCCCCGAGGTGAGTTTCCCCACCCTTCTCCCTCTCCCTCTCTCTCTCCCTCCCCCTCCCTTTCTTCCTCCCTTCGTGGCCCCTGCTCGCGTGCCCTCCCCTGCCCCCGCGTCGCGCGCCCTCCCCTGCCCCGCCGCGTGCCCCGTCCGACCACTTCCTTTAATTCACCTTTATTTGATTATAATAATTAAATGTGGAACATGACCTTACTTTATGCTAAACACAGTGGCCAAATTAATACTGTTCTGTTAAACGAGTGGTTTAATTTATAATTATGTAACGTGATCGCTTCTCGACCGTAGACTCGACCGTCATTTCCTCTTTCTCGCTTAACCGTAATTGCGAGCCCCACGTTGAATGTCTGTTTGATTATTGCATTCCGTTGTATGGTGTACTGTTCTTTTGTATTAAATGTGTGGAATGTATGTTTGAGCTCGTATAGATAACGGTCAGTTGGTGGAGTCCGAAGGAGTTGCAGGTGAAGACCCTGAGCAGCAGTCGGTTGGTGAAGGCAAGTGTCCCTTGACCCATCTTTGTCCTATACATTCTATAATTCACTTCCCGCATTTACACAATTTATACTTAAGGATTGACTAGCTTTTGTTATCCATGTCCTTGTTTACCTATTTGGGTTGGATTATTATGCTTTAGCTTTATGCTAGTGATTAACGTTAATCAATGAACATGATGAGATTTATCTATGATACGTTGTTTTCCCTCTTATTTATGATGATATACTTGTGGCATTTAAGGGGGCTCGAGCGGTTTCTCGAGTGCCTCTCCGTAAGGACCTGTTCGTTGGATGACCGCCCGAGAAAAACAGTGCAACCATGAGGGTGGAGTGGGACGCCCTTAGCTGAATAATTAGAGGAACCGGGATGTAGTTCGCTTCGCCGTCGTGCCGTTAATGGGGCTCGGTGTATGCGGCTCGCTCTGCCAAGGTTGGTTTTCCCCTTGGGGAGGAGTGCGGTACATTTAGGAAACCTAACGGGCGGCTACAGCCCCAGGGAATCTTTGTAAAGGCTACGTAGTGATACCCTGCTGGGTCACCTTGGTAGTGATCAATGGAGAGTCATGATCTCTAGGCAGAAAGGGAATCACGGCTTGTGGGTAAAGTGCGCAACCTCTGTAGAGTGTTTGAAAACTGATATATCAGCCGTGCTCGTGGTTATGAGCGGCCAAGGGAGCTCCATTGATTAGTGACACTTGATCAAAGATGTTCGGATTATAGGTGGTGATGAGAATGATGGTTTTGTTATTGACTATGGTAATGGTAAGTGGTATTCTTTCCGTTTGGAAAGGGTATGTTTGGGTTAATAACGTGGGTTAATTCTAAAACTTGGCTTTCTCTACTAGTAATAATAATCTGACCAACTAAAAGCAACTGCTTGACTTACTCCCACATAAAGCTAGTCCACTACAGCCAAACAGGATACTTGTTGAGTATGTTGATGTGTACTCACCCTTGCTCTACACACCAAACCCCCCCCCTCCCCAGGTTGTCAGCATTGCAACCACTGCTCAGGAGAAGATGAAGCCGTGGAAGGAGACTTCTAGGAGTTCCAAGATTACGACGAGTTCTAGGCGCGGGTTAGCGAAAACCCCCAGTCGGCTGCCTGTGAAGGCCGCATGTATCTACGTTTCTTTTCCGCACTTCGATTATTGTAAAGACTATGTTGATGTCTCAGACATATGATGTAATCGACTCTTATTCCCCTTTTATATTATGATTTGAGCAATGTGTGATGATGTCCAGTTATGTAACTGCTGTGTACGTGAATTGCTGATCCTGGCATGTACATGGTTTGCATTTGGTTTGCCTTCTAAAACCGGGTGTGACATAGGTGGTATCAAAGCCGTGCTGACTGTAGGACCGCTAACTTAGAGTAGAATGGTCGTTCTAAGGATTATAGACCCCTATTCTCATCTTGACTTTGGTATCCCTTCAAAAGTTGGTCATATCGACCAAACCTATGTTCTACTATATATTATACCTTGCTAAAAATCTTTTTGTTTATTCTAATTCCTCATTTATTTATGGTTTATTATTTGCTAGTCATATTAGTTCTGTTCTCATTCTTATGCTTACGGTGTCTTTGTAGATGGCTCGTCTTAGACACACTGCACGGAAGTCTGTCATCCCCTTCTTACCCTCTCGTCTCGTGGAGCATCCGCTTCGCCGTCCAGTGACTGGTCAGTCTAGTCATTTGGAGAGGCTGCACCACCGCCTGCACGAGGAGCAGGAGCGTCGACTATAGGAGCAGGAGTAGCAGGGCTCTTCTTTCTCGCTCCAGCAGGAGATAGAGTCTGTGAGGAGCTGCTCCCCTGTGCTCCCACTGGAGGCGCCCCCTGCACCACCACTGAGCGCCCCAGCCCTTGGAGTAGCTACTAGAGGAGACCCAGATGACAGAGGTGGCGACAGCAGCTCGAGCTTCAGCACCGACCTTTTCGCCGACCAGGAGCCGGAAGGATGGGTTGCTCGACCCATCACTCGCGACGCTGCTCGCGGGTGTCACTTCCACGACGCGCTCGACACCTTGCTACGTCAGGCACTCGACCGGCATACTTGGTCCATCGAGTATCGCTGTGTGGTCTTCCAGCACAGTCGCAGGGTCTACCTGGACCATTGGGAGGCGACCTGCTTGGTGCGCCGTCCGAAGAACAGTCTCCGAGGTGCGGAGATCTGCTCAGAGCACTATTCCATCTCTGAGCGGGACTCAGCTGAGGCGGCCATGCAAGATGCTGCACGGCGTGCACTTTCGCACTACTGCTCAGTGCTCGATGGGGTAGCTGATGGTCTCAACCTGAAGTACTACCCCCGTCGCCCATCTGGCAGCACAGGAGGCGTGATTGTCTCACCTGTTGGTGAGGACAATCCTAGGTTGAGCAGCACAGTCAACCTAGCTGCTGTGCTAAACACGGAGCTGGACCATGCACTAGACGAGTTGAGTAGGGCTCGTGCTGAGATCGCCCAGCTATGGGCTGAGCACGTGGAGCATCGTCACCTGGAGGATGGCTCCCCCGCCCCCGTCGGGACTCAGCACCCGTACCGCTCACCTCGGCGTGGACACCAGTCTTACGGCAACCCCGACTGCAGGACCAAGATAAATTTAGAACCATAGACCGTCAGTGTTGGATCCTGTAATAAAATGCTTAATATAGAAGTTTAGTCTTAGTCTTAGTCTTAGTTAGATAGGGTAGTTTGCTAATCCTGTGCTTTTATGCTTGTTATGATGAACAGTGTTGGAGTTGGATCTTTGTAATGATTGTCACTAGAGTGTGGGTATCCTCTGCATTTTGGTTTACCTGTTATATATTAATGAAATTAGCTGTCTAGTTGGGAAGCCTTTTACTCCACTTTCCTCTTTATCTGAGAAGCTATGTTGGTCTGTGTTGGAGATCAGTGAAGATGTTCATCTGTTCAGTGTTGTTGAAGGATTCTATACTCTTTTCTTATGCTGCAAGTTGCAAGATCAGTTCTGATGTGTGATTGCATTCTACAGATGTCAGAAAACAGGCGCAGAGGAGGAAGGCGTGCTCAGCAGGAGCATGCAGCACCATAGGATGAGGCACCCCAGCAACAGCAGCTGCCACCCCCGCCCCTGATGACCATCGAGCAGATGTTCCTCATGCAAACTCAGGCAGTTCAGGCCATCGGTCAGACTTTGGCCGCCATTCAGCAGCAGCAGCAGCAACCCCCACCTCAGCCTCAGATGCCCAGGGACAAGCGTGCTGAATTTATGAGAGGTCATCCCCCGGTGTTTGCTCACTCTTCTGACCCCATGGATGCTGAAGACTGGATGCGCACAGTGGAGCGGGAGTTGCACACCGCTCAGTGTGATGACAGGGAGAAAGTTCTTTATGGTCCCTGTCTGTTGAGAGGAGCAGCCCAGTCTTGGTAGGAGTCCTATCTCGCCACCCATGCCAACCCCGACGCCATCACCTGGGAAGAATTCATAGATAGCTTCCGTCAGTACCATGTTCCTGCAGGTCTGATGACAGTGAAGAAGGAGGAATTCCTGGCACTCAAGCAAGGGTCAATGTCTGTTAGTGAGTATCGAGACAGGTTTCTGCAACTGTCTTGCTATGCTCCTGAAGATGTCAACACCGACGCCAAGAGACAGTATCGTTTCCTGAGAGGCTTGGTTGACCCTCTGCATTGTCAGCTGATGAACCATACCTTCCCCACATTTCAGCACCTGATTGACAGAGTAATCATGACAAAGAGGAAGCGTAAAGAAATGGAGGATCGCAAGCGTAAGATCAGTGGACCTCAGCCTAGAAGCAGCAATCGCCCTCGTTTCTCAAACAATCCACCTCAGCAGTTCAGGCAGAACCAGCGTCCACCTCAGCACCAGCAGTTTCAAAGGCAGTATCCTTAGCACCAGCAGCAGAATCGTCAGAACAATCAGTCAGGAGGAGGCCAGTTCCAGAGGCAGAATCAGTAGGCACCTCGTCTCCCTGCCCCAGCAAACCAGCAGAACAGTCAAGCAACACCAGTCCAAGGCGGAAGCAGAGCATGTTTCCATTGTGGAGAGCAAGGCCATTGGGTGATGCAATGCCCAAAGAAGGCAGCCCAGCAGCAGTCCGGCCCTGGCGCCCCAGCAAAGCAGAATGTGTCACAGCCTGGAGCAGGCAACCGCTCTCAGCCACGCTATAATCCAGCAGGCAACCGCTCTCAGCCACGCCATAATCATGGGAGACTAAACCACTTGGTGGCTGAAGCAGTTCAGGAAAACCCCGACATGATAGTAGGTATGTTTCCAGTCGACTCCCATATTGCAGAAGTGTTATTCGATACTGGAGCAACGCATTCATTCATTACTGCATCATGGGTAGAAGCACATATTCTTCCAATAACTACCATGCCAACACCCATTCAAATTGACTCAGCCGGTGGTAGAATTCGAGCTGATAGCATTTGCTTGAATGATTCAAGCAAATGCTATCAGCTCAAATTCTACCACCGACTGAGTCTAAGGGTGGAAATAAGGGAGATAGTGTTTTCCGCTAACCTCATAGTAATGGGTACTCAGGGAATAGATGTCATCCTAGGGATGAACTGGCTAGATAAGTATCAGGCAGTTATCAGTTGTGATAAGAGGACAATCAAGTTGGTGTCCCCACTAGGAGAGGAAGTGGTGACCGAGTTAGTCCCGCCTGAGCCAAACAAAGGAAGTTGTCATCAGATGGCTATTGATAGCGAAGAGCCAGATCCACTTGAGATTATCAAGGTTGTGTCCGAGTTCCCAGATGTGTTCCCAAAGGACTTATCAGGCATGCCACCTGAGCGAAAAGTGGAGTTTGCCATAGAGCTTCTTCCTGGAACTGCCCCCATCTTTAAGAGAGCTTATAGAGTATCCAGACCAGAGATGGTTGAGCTTAAGAAGTAGATTGATGAGCTATCAGAGAAAGGATACATCCGGCCAAGCACCTCGCCTTGGGCCGCCCCTGTCCTGTTCGTGGAGAAGAAAGATGGCACTAGAAGGATGTGTATCGATTATCGAGCTCTGAATGAGGTCACAATTAAGAACAAGTATCCCTTGCCCAGAATAGAAGATCTGTTCGACCAGTTGAGAGGAGCCAGCGTGTTTTCAAAGATAGATCTGAGGTCAGGTTATCATCAGCTCAGGATTCGACCTTCAGACATTCCGAAGACGGCATTCATTACCAAGTATGGGTTGTATGAGTTCACTGTGATGTCTTTTGGCCTAACAAATGCACCGACCTTCTTCATGAATCTGATGAATAGTGTATTCATGGATTATCTTGACAAGTTTGTGGTGGTATTTATTGACGACATTCTTATATATTCTCAAAGTGAAGAAGAGCATGTGAATCATTTGAGGATGGTTTTGCAGAGATTGCGAGAGCACCAGCTATATGCAAAGTTGAGCAAGTGTGAGTTCTGGATTGACGAAGTCCTGTTCTTGGGTCACATAATCAACAAAGACGGATTGGCTGTGGATCCGAAGAAAGTGGCAGGCATTCTGAACTGGAAAGCTCCAACAGATGCTCGAGGAATCAAGAGCTTTATTGAAATGGTCGGATATTATCGGCGATTCATTGAAGGGTTCTCGAAGATTGTGAAACCAATGACAGCTTTGGTAGGCAACAAAGTTGAGTTCAAGTGGACCCAGAAATGCCAAGAAGCCTTTGAAGCGCTGAAAGAGAAGTTGACTACAATGCCTGTCTTAGTCTTACCTGATGTGCACAAGCCCTTCTCGGTGTATTGCGATGCTTGTTACACTGGTTTGGGATGCGTGTTGATACAGGAGGGAAGAGTTATGGCCTACTCGTCCCGACAGCTGAAGGTTCATGAGCAGAATTATCCAATCCATGACCTAGAGTTGGCAGCAATGGTCCACGCATTGAAGACATGGAGGCACTATCTGTATGGGCAGAAATGTGATGTTTACACAGACCACAAGAGTCTGAAGTACATATTCACTCAGTTGGAGCTGAATATGAGGCAACAAAGATGGTTAGAGTTGATCAAAGACTATGAATTGGAGATTCATTACCATCCAGGCAGAGCGAACATAGTGGCAGATGCTTTGAGCAGGAAGAGTCAGGTCAATCTAATGGTCGCTCATCTGATGCCTTATGAGTTGGCCAAAGAGTTTGATAGGTTGAGTCTCGGATTTCTGAACAATATGCAAGGAGTAACAGTTGAGTGAGAACCCACCTTGGAGTGGGAAATCAAAGAAGCACAGAAGAATGATGAGAATATCAGTGAAATCCAGCAACTGATTCTAGCAGGCAGAGGCAAAGATTTTCGAGAAGATGCAGAAGGTGTGATATGATTCAAGGACCGCTTGTGTGTTCCCAATATCCAGTCTATTCGGGAATTGATCCTCAAGGAAGCTCATGAGATAGCTTATTCGATACACCCTAGAAGTGAGAAGATGTATCAAGATCTGAAGAAGAAATTCTGGTGGTACGGAATGAAGAGGGAAATCGCAGAGCATGTGGCTATGTGTGATAGTTGTCGACGGATCAAGGCAGAGCACCAGAGACCAGCCGGATTGTTGCAACCGTTGTAAATTCCTTAGTGGAAATGGGATGGAATCGGTATGGACTTCATAGTCGGATTGCCTCACACTCAAGCCAGCTATGATTCCATTTGGGTAGTGGTGGATCGCCTAACCAAGTCAGCCCACTTCATACCGGTCAAGACCAACTATAGCAGTGCAGTATTGGTAGAGTTGTACATGTCTCGGATCGTTTGTCTTCATGGTGTGCCAAAGAAGATAGTGTCAGACAGAGGAACGCAGGTCACCTCTCATTTCTAGCAGCAGTTGCATGAAGCCTTGGGCACACATCTGAATTTCAGTTCAGCCTATCATCCGCAGACAGATGGTCAGACCGAAAGAACTAATCAAATCCTCGAAGACATGTTGAGAGCTTGTGCGTTGCAAGATCAGTCCGGATGGGACAAGAGGTTACCTTATGCAGAGTTATCCTATAACAACAGTTACCAGGCCAGCTTGAAGATGTCACCATTTCAGGCACTTTATGGGATGAGTTGTAGAACTCCCTTGCAATGGGATCAGCCTGGAGAAAAACAAGTGTTTGGGCCAGACGTTTTGCTTGAAGCTGAAGAATCATCTACTGATAAATGGTGACAGGCTCCTTCTTCTAGTCCAGGTAAGTACAACATGGTTACTACTTCCTTTCCTGATGGGGACACTAACTTAACTGTTTTCTTGTCACAACTGACAGTGGCTTGATTTCTATGTAGCCAATTCATCCCTAGGATGACATCTAACCCTTGAGTTCCCATGACTACTAGGCTAGCGGGGAAGTCTATCCCCCTTATTTCAATCCTTAGATTCGGACAAATCCTATCGGACTGAACTTCTCCCCCAACTGAATTAACTCTTAAAGGCGAGATCATTGGTTCTATGGGAATGTTATGTGATTCTACCTAAGATGCAGAAACAAAAGAATGTGTGGCACCAGTATCAAATAGTACTTTTGCTGGGTAGGATTCGACTGGAAACATACCTACTACCACGTCCTGAGCATCCTGGATTGCTTCGGCCTCCAGGTGGTTCACCTTTCCACGGTTGTAGGCCTGACCACGGACTCCTGGTGCTTGCTATGGCGCTCCTTGTCTTGCTGGGGCATTGACTTCTGGCGGTTGCTGGGCTGCTTTCTTGGGATAGTTCTTCGCCCAGTGATTTTGTTCTCCACAGTAGAAGCATGCACGACCTCCTACTTGTGCTGGGTCTACTTGGCCATTCTGGTTGGTTGCTGGGGCAGGAAGACGAGCTGCCTGGTTGTTCTGACGCTGGTACTGATTTCCTCCCGGCTGAGTGTTCTGACGGTACTGCTGCTGCTATTGCTGAGGAAACTGCCTCTGGTACTGGTGCTGGTGACCTTGCTTGAATTGTTGGGGTGAGTTGCTTGAGTAGCGGGGATGACTGCTACTCCCGGCCTGAGGTCCACCAATCTTGTGCTTCCTATCCTCTGTCTCCCGACGCTTCCTTTCAGTCATGATTGCTCTATCTATCAAATGCTGGAAGGTGGGGAAAGTGTGGTTCATGAGCTGGTAATGGAGGGGATCAACCAATCCTCTCAGAAAGCGGTACTACCGCTTGGCATCTGTGTTGACGTCTTCTGGGGCATAACGTGACAGTTGCAAAAACTTATCCCTGTACCCACTGACGGACAGGGGACCTTGCTTCTGGGCGAGAAACTCCTCCTTCCTCACTATCATCAGTCCCTCAGGCACATGGTAGCGACGGAAGTTGTCCATGAACTCCTCCCAAGTAATGGCTTCAGGGTTGGCATGGGTGGCGAGGTAAGACTCCCACCAAGACTGGCTGCTCCCCTCAGCTGTCGAGGACCATACAACACCTTCTCACGGTCATTGCACTGGGCAGTGTGCAACTCACGCTCCACGATACGCAGCCAATCTTCCGCGTCCATGGGATCAGCAGAGTGGGCAAAAATATGGGGATGGCCCCCCATGAACTCTGCTCGCTTGTCTCTGGGCACTTGAGGCATCTGGACCTGCACTGGAGGCTGAGGTGGTGGTGGCTGCTGCTGAACCTGCTGCATCGCTGCTAATGTCTGACCAAATGCCTGAACTACCTGAGTTTGCATCAAGAACATTTGCCAATGGTCATCGGGGGTGGCGGTGGCAAATGCTGCTGCAGAGCTGCCTCCTCCTGGGGTGCCTGCTGTTCTAGCTGAGCACGCCTCGCACCTCTACTTCTGTTCTTAGACATCTGTAGAAACCATACATATATCAGATCTGACTCTGCAGTCTTTCAGCATAAGAAAAGATATACTAAAATCTTCAAAACACTGAACAATTGATCATCTTCACTGACAACTGCTCAATGGACAGCGGGATAGAGAGAGGGGAGCGGGTGCGCGCGGGAGAACTAGCGTCGACAGGTCTGGCCCACGCGATAGAGAGAGAGGGAGAGAGGCGTGCTTGGGTTGGCGCCGACAGGTGGGACCCGCCTGTCAGGCAGAGGGGGCGCGCAGGCGCGGGCGTGCGCACGCGGGCTAGGCTAAGTGGGCTGTCTTGGGCCGAATTAGCTTTTCCTTTTTCCTGGAATTTCTAATTGCTTTTCTATTTATTTTCTCTAGGGTTTTCAATTCAAATTCAAATCAAGTTTCAAATTCAAACCAAATCAAATATGTGCAACATTTCAAAGAATATTTAGGCTCAATATGATGCAACATTCCATGACTCATATGTTTTGGGAAAAATAAAATAAATAATCCCTCACTAATACAACTAACTCTAATTAAAAGAGAAAGAGAGAGAGAGAGAGAGAGAGAGAGAGAAAACTAGAGAGTGAGAGAAACTAGAGTGAGATAGAGAAGAGTAACACCTGAATTTGGATGGTCATAAGAAAGAAATTTTATACCCCCAAATTCAGGGTGTTACAACAAATGATGTTACTCATGCTCTTTTATCTGATTTGATTTCATATTATGCAGCATTTGTTGCTCTTGTCCTTTTGTTTCTTTGGCAAAGTGTAGCATCCCAAAATATATATAATAAAAAAAATAAAACAAAGAAATAAGAATATCTATGATAGAGATTTTAGAATTTTGAGACCTTCTTAAATTTCTCCTGCCTTTGAATGTTTAAAAAAAGAGGAAGGAAATTATATTAAAGTCATCTACTATTATTAGAATTAAACAGTGGGAAGAAGAATAAATAATAAATAAATAAAATTTCAAAAAAAAAACAAAAGTATTGTTCAAGAGAGAATCATTATTTTTCCCTTAATAAGTAAGGTGATGGATATTAATGTTTGTTAACTTGAAATGGATCACAAACTCAAAAGTAATATTTTCCCTAGAATAAAACAATATGTGTGCATGTCATGCTTTGGAGCATTTACTTGGGGGAAATTAATAATGAATAAATAATGACAAATACTTTTGTAGCTCCATGCTGGAATTTCTGTTTGAACAATACAACTTGAACCTAAATCTAAAATAGAGTTTGAATTGGATTTGAAATAAGAAAGAAAAAAAAAGAATAAGAAGAGGAGAACTGCTCGTGGGCCGAAATTTGACCTGGCCGACCCACTCCCCCAACTCGCTCCAGCCTCCCCACCGCTCTGTGCGTGCACCTGTGCGCGGGGGCAGTCGCTGACGGCACGGGCCCGCTCGTGCTGTGACCCATCCGCCCAGCAACCATCTCCTCTGCACCACGCGCGTTCCTGCCTGACTCGCTTACATGTGGGCCCAGGAAGTCAGGAGCATCCTCTTCACCGGATCCACCGCCTCCGCTGTGGTCAAGCAAGTGCGCTGCGTGATTCTCGGTCGTGGGGTCCCCGAATCTGGCGGCTTGGACCGGTGAATAAAACCCTGGTATTCCGTGAACCACGTTCCTTACTCGACCGCCATGAACTCCGCCCAAGTGGAAATGCGAGGGAGATCCACCGCCGCCATGTGCATCTGCGCCGTGAGGGAGAGAGGAAGGTGCTCGCGCGGCCGCCATTGAATCGAGCCTAGAAGCCCCGCCGCGCCCTAAGGATAGTGTCTGGGAGCTCGCTATGGAGGTTTGGACGACCGTGGTGCCACGAATTGCTCGCCGGCGTCATTGACTCCGCAGATTACCGCCGTGCGCCATGGACGGGACTCTTGGGAGCTTAATCCTCGGTAAGGCATCCACCATTACGTTCGCTACCCTTCCCTCTCTGTTCTGCGCGTTAGCATACTAGGGATTGGGCCTTCCGGGTCCCCCGTTCGGGGTTTGTCAGTCATGGCGCCATCGCGACCTGGGCGCCTCGCCGCGCAGAACCCGTCGGCCGGGAGGAAGATATGTGCGGGTCCGTCTGATCCAAAAGCAACGGCCTGGATTAGTGCCTGCTCGCGTGGTGCATCTGGGGCCGTGGATCTATGATCCAAGGTCCATCGGAGCGTACCGCTTCGCGATCGGTTTTGGGCCCTCGGATCTTTTAATCCAACGATCAATAGCGCATACCGTTTTGAGTAGCAGAAAGTCTAATCCAGGCGGTGTGTTTCAGATCCAACGGCTATAGTCGCTTCATACCCCTTTGGCCCTGGCACATTTCCTTAAGAGCCCCCTGGGAAACAGAAAATCAACCCGCAGTCCAACTAGCAGTGCTCTGTGTCTTAAGAACTTTTACTCCGAGCCCCCTGAACTTTCTAGAAAATGAGGCCCAGTCCAGTGATCATTTAATTTGAATAAATGAAATAGAAAATGGATTTTTTAATATGAAAATAATTACTAGAACTTAATAAATCCATAGAAAATTCATACTAACTCCAAATTAATCCATTCCAGTTCCTAAAATTTTGTAATTTTATTCTCTACCACTTAGTGTCTCTGTTTTATCATGACAACAGTAAGAAAATTAATCCCACACTTGATCCTATTTTAAACACATAAAACCTTTGAAAATTCATAACTTAAAATCTGTAACTCCAAAAATTATGATTCCTGTTCCTAGGATTTTATTTTAATGAATAGATTATTACTGTGTATTTTGTGTACATGTTTGGTGTAATGTTAATTTTTCTATATGCACTGTGCTTGTTTGTATTGTGGCGAGTAGAAGAGCCCGTTGCTGAGGATACTGGTGAGCAGCAGGTTGAAGTAGCTGAGCAGGAGCTCATTGAAGGCAAGTTGTGCCCTTGACCACTTTTTACCCAATAATGTTCTTTAATATCATTTATCCATGCATAGGTTAATTTTGATGGGACCCAATAGGTCACCCTAGATTGTTTACCTCATTACCTTGTTTACCCCTGAATCACTTGGGTAGTTTGCTATTGCTTTACATGGTTTTGGGATAATCATTTATCATATCTATGTTCCAATTATTCTTGTTATTCTTTTATGTTCATGTCAAGTTCATTAATGTGAATTGGAACATAGAGCTTAACTTGAGAACCACGTGCCACCACAAGGGTTTAATGGGACGCCCTTGGCTGACTAATTAGGAAAGCTAGTGGAAGACTACCTTACCCGAAAGGGGCAAGGGCAGTAGGGGAGTGGTCAGTGTAGGGAGGTCCCTGGTTGATTTTGCTGTGATGGCGGTCTGCCAGGAACCCTGCATTGGAACTTCCTATAAACTGTAGCGGGTTTTCGGAAGCTAGTGGAACTTTGTAAAGGCCTCGTAGTGTTGCCCTGCCGCGCTTCCTAGGTAGAGGTGTATGGGATTCGCGACCCCTTGGCAGATGGGTAACATGACTTGTGGGTAAAGGGTACAACCTCTGCAGAGTGTAAAACTGGTATACTAGCCGTGCTCGCGGTCATGAGCAGCTCAGGACTCTCTGATGTTTAAATTATGGAACTTAAATTCAATTTTGTCATTTGCATTGCATGGGCTTATTATTAATTTGTTCTATTACTTTATTTATGGTTTGGTATTTACTTACACATAGTAATTGCTAATAAAATTTTGACCAACTACTTAAAAGCAATGCTCAGCTTTAACCCCTATCATTGATTAGCCTTACACATCACATGAACTCACACCTTTGTGAGTTTATGTCCACTGGTTCCCCACAACTTGTTGAGCTATGATCATGTGTGAGCTCACCCTTGCTGTCTCACACCCGTCCCACAGGAGGAGAGCAGGTGGTCGAAGAGGAGCCGCCTAACACTGAGGAGTTCGATCTGATCTAGGTGGCGTTTCTCAGTCGACATTGGCGCCGACGATCCTTAGTTCGTTTTATCTTCATTACTTTATTTTGTAATAAGTCTTCCGCTATGTAATAAATACTCTGATGTTTTATGACATTTATCTCTATACACTCTGTTATTATATATGTTGTCTTCTTGGCGCATGTATGAGATGCACCTGGCTTTGTTCCTTAAAGCCGGGTGTGACAGAAGTGGTATCAGAGGAATGTTGACTGTAGGACGAGACCTAGATAGAAATGGACAAACCCTCTCCTACTTACCTTACTCTGACTCATTCTATACTCATCTCATCTTGATCCAGTCTCACCTTCTACTGTTCTACTCTGATCATTCTTATCTTTTCTACTCTTAGACAAGATGGATTTCACACCTTGGAATCCTACCACTATGATCTTTTTAAGAGATAGGAGACCTAAGACGAAAAAAAAATTATTTTCTCTATTAAAAAAATGTTGGTTGATTGTTCTGATGATCAATGCCTGATTTGCTTCTTTGATTGATTGAAATAGTATAGACGGGCATCTTAGCATGTACCACCATAAGGTAATGTATTAGCTTTAGTGGATAACACACTAATCTACTTAGCTAATAAATCCCCCGTAGTAACATTCCTCGTAATTACTCGCCTTATCTACAATTCTTTCTTTCTTACCCTGTATTTCTAACCTAGATGGGCTACCCTATAGTGTTAGAAGAGAGCACTATAGACGTGATCCTTGGTATGTCATGGTTAAGAAAGGCAAAGGTAGTTTATACATTGTTCTAAAGGAACCATTGAACTCACCAGATCTAAAGGAGAAAGATTTGAAGTTGGAATTGCAGTAACCACCACCAGACTAGCAGCATTCTTTGTAGATGGGAAGTTTGTTGGTGTCAACATCCGGGTGGTTAGGGATTTTCCGGATGTCTTTCCAGAGGAGTTACCAGGGATGCCACCTGATAGAGAAGTTGAGTTTGTTATTGATCTCTTACCTGGAACCGCCCCTATTTCTAAACGGCCATATAGAATGTCCGAAGAGGAGTTGAAGGAACTGAAGAAGCAGTTAACTGAGTTACAAGAGGCTGGGTACATTCGTCCGAGTTCCTCACCGTGGGGAGCACCGGTACTGTTTGTACAGAAGAAGGATGGATCACAAAGAATGTGTGTGGATTATAGGTCCCTTAACAATGTCACTGTAAAGAACAAGTATCCATTACCCCGTATTGAGGATTTGTTTGATCAGATGAGAGGAGCTAGGGTATTCTCGAAGATTGATCTCCGATCGGGATACCATCAGATGAAGATTAGACCCTCAGATATTCCTAAGACGGCTTTCTCAACCCGATATGGATTATATGAGTTTACTGTTATGTCATTTGGATTAACCAATGCACCGGCTTATTTCATGAATTTGATGAACAAAGTGTGGAGTATTTGGACAGATTCGTCGTGGTGTTTATCGACGATATTCTGATCTATTCTAGGAATGAAAGTGATCATGAACAACATCTAAGGTTGGTGCTACAAAAGCTGCGAGATAATCAACTCTACGCTAAGTTCAGCAAGTGCGAGTTTTGGATTGACAAGGTGCCATTTCTTGGTCATATTATTTCTAATGGAGGAATATCAGTGGATCCTGCTAAAGTTAAGGAGATAATGGAGTGGAGAGTACCCACTACAGTTACTGAGATTCGAAGTTTCTTGGGATTAGCAGGCTATTATCGGAGATTTATTGAAGGATTTTCTAAGATTGCTAAGCCTATGACTTCGCTTTTGGAGAAAGGAAGAGAATTTAAGTGGGACGAGAAGTGCCAAGACAGCTTTGAACAATTGAAGAAAAGATTGATGTCGCCACCAGTATTGGTTATGCCGGACTTACAGAAAGGATTTGATATCTATTGTGATGCATGTGGCCAAGGCTTAGGATGTGTGCTCATGCAAGAAGGACATGTGATCGCTTATGCTTCCCGTCAGTTGCGGAAACATGAGTTAAACTACCCCACACATGACTTGGAATTGGCAGCCGTTGTGCATGCGCTTAAGATTTGGAGACATTACGTTATGGGAACCAAGTGTCAAGTATATACGGATCATAAGAGTCTGAAGTATATATTCACTCAGAAGGATCTCAACCTTAGGCAACGCCGTTGGTTGGAGCTTATTAAGGATTATGATTTGGAGATTCACTATCACCCGGGCAAGGCGAATTTGGTCGCAGATGCCTTGAGTCGGAAAGAACATGTTCACTCCGCTTTTGTTGCCCAGCTACCCGATGAGATTGTTAAGGATTTCAGGAGACTTAACCTGGGAATAGTTGCTCACACTGAAGGAGTTACTATTGATGTGGAACCTACTTTGGAGCAAGAAATTCGTAAAGGTCAAATTGGTGATGCTAAAATAAAAGAGATTAAGGATCTGATTACTGAAGGTCGAGTTCCGGAATTTACGGAAGATGAGCAAGGCACTGTATGGTTCAAGGACAGGATGTGTGTTCCTGATATTAAAAGCCTTCGAGAGACTATTTTAAAGGAGGCCCATGATTCGGATTATTCTATTCATCCTGGTAGTACCAAGATGTATCAGGATTTGAAACGGAAATATTGGTGGTATGGATTGAAAAGAGATGTAGCTGCACATGTGGCTATGTGCGATGTATGTCAAAGAGTTAAGGCTGAACACCAGACGCCAGCTGGACTACTGCATCCACTGAAGATACCCGAGTGGAATGGGAAGAGATTGGTATGGATTTCATTACTGGATTGCCTCGCACCCAGAAAGGATATGATGCTATATGGGTGATTGTGGATAGATTGACTAAAGTGGCTCACTTTATTTCTGTCAAGACTACTTATAAAGGTTCTCAACTAGCAGAGTTATATATGGCTCGGATTGTGTGTTTACATGGAGTGCCAAAGAAGATCGTATCTGATCGAGGTTCGCAGTTTACCTCAAGATTTTGGAGAAGCTTTCATGAGAACATGAGTACGAAGTTGAATTTCAGTACAACTTATCACCCTCAGACTGATGGATAGACTGAAAGGACTAGTCAAGTTTTGGAAGATATGTTGAGAGCTTGTGCCCTTCAGCATGGAGGAAGTTGGGATAAAAGTCTACCTTATGCTGAATTCTCATATAATAATAGTTACCAGGCCAGTCTGAAGATGTCACCTTTTGAAGCTTTGTATGGGAGGAAGTGCAGGACTCCTCTATATTGGGATCAGACTGGAGAAAGACAATTCTTTGGACCTGAACTTATTCAAGAGGCAGAAGAACAAGTTCGTATAATTCGAGAGAATTTGAGGGTAGCTCAGAACAGGCAAAAGAGCTACGCTGATAATAGAAGAAGACCATTTGAGTTTGAGGAAGGTGATCATATGTATCTCAAGGTGTCACCACTTCGTGGAATGAGGAGATTTAAAGTCAAGGGCAAATTGTCCCCTCGTTATATTGGACCATTCTTGATCTTTAGGCGAGTTGGGGAGATGGCATACCAACTCGAGTTACCGGATAGTCTATCGGATGTGCATAACGTGTTCCACGTATCTCAACTAAAGAAGTGTCTCCGTGTCCCCGAGGAACAGTTATCAATGGAAGAGCTCAGTGTTCAAGGTGATTTGACTTACACGGAGTACCTGATCAAGATTCTTGACACATTAACTCGAGTTACAAGAAATAAGGTGATAAAGATGTGTAAAGTGCAATGGAGTCACCACGGAGAAGATGAAGCAACATGGGAAAGAGAAGAAGAGCTTCGCATAGATTTTCCCCACCTTTTCCCTAGACCTTCCTAAATCTCGAGGGCGAGATTCTTTTTAAGGGGGGAAGGATTTGTAGCATCCCAAAATATATATAATAAAAAAAATAAAACAAAGAAATAAGAATATCTATGATAGAGATTTTAGAATTTTGAGACCTTCTTAAATTTCTCCTGCCTTTGAATGTTTAAAAAAAAGAGGAAGGAAATTATATTAAAGTCATCTACTATTATTAGAATTAAACAGTGGGAAGAAGAATAAATAATAAATAAATAAAATTTCAAAAAAAAAACAAAAGTATTGTTCAAGAGAGAATCATTATTTTTCCCTTAATAAGTAAGGTGATGGATATTAATGTTTGTTAACTTGAAATGGATCACAAACTCAAAAGTAATATTTTCCCTAGAATAAAACAATATGTGTGCATGTCATGCTTTGGAGCATTTACTTGGGGGAAATTAATAATGAATAAATAATGACAAATACTTTTGTAGCTCCATGCTGGAATTTCTGTTTGAACAATACAACTTGAACCTAAATCTAAAATAGAGTTTGAATTGGATTTGAAATAAGAAAGAAAAAAAAAGAATAAGAAGAGGAGAACTGCTCGTGGGCCGAAATTTGACCTGGCCGGCCCACTCCCCCAACTCGCTCCAGCCTCCCCACCGCTCTGTGCGTGCACCTGTGCGCGGGGGCAGTCGCTGACGGCACGGGCCCGCTCGTGCTGTGACCCATCCGCCCAGCAACCATCTCCTCTGCACCACGCGCGTTCCTGCCTGACTCGCTTACATGTGGGCCCAGGAAGTCAGGAGCATCCTCTTCACCGGATCCACCGCCTCCGCTGTGGTCAAGCAAGTGCGCTGCGTGATTCTCGGTCGTGGGGTCCCCGAATCTGGCGGCTTGGACCGGTGAATAAAACCCTGGTATTCCGTGAACCACGTTCCTTACTCGACCGCCATGAACTCCGCCCAAGTGGAAATGCGAGGGAGATCCACCGCCGCCATGTGCATCTGCGCCGTGAGGGAGAGAGGAAGGTGCTCGCGCGACCGCCATTGAATCGAGCCTAGAAGCCCCGCCGCGCCCTAAGGATAGTGTCTGGGAGCTCGCTATGGAGGTTTGGACGACCGTGGTGCCACGAATTGCTCGCCGGCGTCATTGACTCCGCAGATTACCACCGTGCGCCATGGACGGGACTCTTGGGAGCTTAATCCTCGGTAAGGCATCCACCATTACGTTCGCTACCCTTCCCTCTCTGTTCTGCGCGTTAGCATACTAGGGATTGGGCCTTCCGGGTCCCCCGTTCGGGGTTTGTCAGTCATGGCGCCATCGCGACCTGGGCGCCTCGCCGCGCAGAACCCGTCGGCCGGGAGGAAGATATGTGCGGGTCCGTCTGATCCAAAAGCAACGGCCTGGATTAGTGCCTGCTCGCGTGGTGCATCTGGGGCCGTGGATCTATGATCCAAGGTCCATCGGAGCGTACCGCTTCGCGATCGGTTTTGGGCCCTCGGATCTTTTAATCCAATGATCAATAGCGCATACCGTTTTGAGTAGCAGAAAGTCTAATCCAGGCGGTGTGTTTCAGATCCAACGACTATAGTCGCTTCATACCCCTTTGGCCCTGGCACATTTCCTTAAGAGCCCCCTGGGAAACAGAAAATCAACCCGCAGTCCAACTAGCAGTGCTCTGTGTCTTAAGAACTTTTACTCCGAGCCCCCTGAACTTTCTAGAAAATGAGGCCCAGTCCAGTGATCATTTAATTTGAATAAATGAAATAGAAAATGGATTTTTTAATATGAAAATAATTACTAGAACTTAATAAATCCATAGAAAATTCATACTAACTCCAAATTAATCCATTCCAGTTCCTAAAATTTTGTAATTTTATTCTCTACCACTTAGTGTCTCTGTTTTATCATTACAACAGTAAGAAAATTAATCCCACACTTGATCCTATTTTAAACACATAAAACCTTTGAAAATTCATAACTTAAAATCTGTAACTCCAAAAATTATGATTCCTGTTCCTAGGATTTTATTTTAATGAATAGATTATTACTGTGTATTTTGTGTACATGTTTGGTGTAATGTTAATTTTTCTATATGCACTGTGCTTGTTTGTATTGTGGCGAGTAGAAGAGCCCGTTGCTGAGGATACTGGTGAGCAGCAGGTTGAAGTAGCTGAGCAGGAGCTCATTGAAGGCAAGTTGTGCCCTTGACCACTTTTTACCCAATAATGTTCTTTAATATCATTTATCCATGCATAGGTTAATTTTAATGGGACCCAATAGGTCACCCTAGATTGTTTATCTCATTACCTTGTTTACCCCTGAATCACTTGGGTAGTTTGCTATTGCTTTACATGGTTTTGGGATAATCATTTATCATATCTATGTTCCAATTATTCTTGTTATTCTTTTATGTTCATGTCAAGTTCATTAATGTTAATTGGAACATAGAGCTTAACTTGAGAACCACGTGCCACCACAAGGGTTTAATGGGACGCCCTTGGCTGACTAATTAGGAAAGCTAGTGGAAGACTACCTTACCCTAAAGGGGCAAGGGCAGTAGGGGAGTGGTCAGTGTAGGGAGGTCCCTGGTTGATTTTGCTGTGATGGCGGTCTGCCAGGAACCCTGCATTGGAACTTCCTATAAACTGTAGCGGGTTTTCGGAAGCTAGTGGAACTTTGTAAAGGCCTCGTAGTGTTGCCCTGCCGCGCTTCCTAGGTAGAGGTGTATGGGATTCGCGACCCCTTGGCAGATGGGTAACATGACTTGTGGGTAAAGGGTACAACCTCTGCAGAGTGTAAAACTGGTATACTAGCCGTGCTCGCGGTCATGAGCAGCTCAGGACTCTCTGATGTTTAAATTATGGAACTTAAATTCAATTTTGTCATTTGCATTGCATGGGCTTATTATTAATTTGTTCTATTACTTTATTTATGGTTTGGTATTTACTTACACATAGTAATTGCTAATAAAATTTTGACCAACTACTTAAAAGCAATGCTCAGCTTTAACCCCTATCATTGATTAGCCTTACACATCACATGAACTCACACCTTTGTGAGTTTATGTCCACTGGTTCCCCACAACTTGTTGAGCTATGATCATGTGTGAGCTCACCCTTGCTGTCTCACACCCCCCACAGGAGGAGAGCAGGTGGTCGAAGAGGAGCCGCCTAACACTGAGGAGTTCGATCTGATCTAGGTGGCGTTTCTCAGTCGATATTGGCGCTGACGATCGTTAGTTCGTTTTATCTTCATTACTTTATTTTGTAATAAGTCTTCCGCTATGTAATAAATACTCTGATGTTTTATGACATTTATCTCTATACACTCTGTTATTATATATGTTGTCTTCTTGGCGCATGTATGAGATGCACCTGGCTTTGTTCCTTAAAGCCGGGTGTGACACAAAGAGTGTATGAAAAGACCAGTTGAACGGAAAATGGGATCATTCTTTTCTCTGCTATAATTCATGGACATTGATATTTAATTGGCAATGTTGGGGACTTGTTCTCAAATGCTTTGAATTAAGAACAAGGCAACATAAAATGTTAAATATTAATGTCCTTCGTCCGCTGAAGCATTATCTCCCCAAGGATTTAATGAACTTCGGACGAAGGCCATGAGCAAAATATTACGAAGGTCGCACCTTCGTAATCGGACTTATAAAACAGTGAAATACAAAATATAAAATACTAGAGAAAAATATATCGAAGACAGATAATATCATTCACATATTTTATTATACAAATCTAAACATTATACATAATATTTAGGTATATTTATACCTTCGCCTTGGCAGAAAACAATAATTCCAGCATAATGTGTCAGCGATTACAAGATTCCGTGAACAGTACAGGGGTACTGTTCACCTATTTATAGGCACAGGACGCATTCTGTGTAAAATTACATTTATGCCCTTTACAATCGACTACAATAATGCCACAAAACATCATGGGTCTTTAAGTCATTTCATCTTTAAGTCGGTTCACCCCTTCGTCTTGAGATCTGTCACTATGCCGAAGCTTTATAGGTGATAGCTTCGGCGCTGCATCTGAGAGGATCTGCTGAAGGTGTTCTCTTTCTTTAGGATCTTCGGCTACGAAGCATACCCCCAACAGTAGCCCCTTCGCGGTGCTAGATCGTTTTTCGTAACGAGCTTGATCCGTGAAAAAGTCTTCTTGGCTTCGGGATGCCGAAGATCCGAAAAACACCTTCCCTGAGCTCGTTGGCGAGAAACGATTAAAATAATCCGTGCGCGAAGTGGCCTCATCTTGCAGCAGTTACGCGCGCCCTGGCGATTCACCTTCTCGGACCCTATGGCCCACCGTTCAGTGAGTGCGGGTGGCTGTTTGTCTGGTGCGGAAGACCTTGACGATTCACCTTCCCACCTGCGGCACTATATAAACAGACGGGTAGGTGTGAAGTTACCACAACATTCATTGCTATTGTACTGTTTTGCTGCCAAAATATTGACCAAAACCAAAGCTTGTTTGCTGCATCCTCAATCGAAGCTATTTACTTTGCTCAAGCTTCGTAAGAAAGAGCTTCGGCAAAATAAAGAAAAAATTTCAGCTTCATTCAAAAAAGAAGAAATTCAATCATTAGATGGCCAGAGTGCGTTCCACAGCTAGGGTTACGCGCGACGGAGAGGAAGCCGAAGGTGCTGAAACTGCCCCAATCTCTGAAGTGATGAAGCGCTCAGGGCTGGTAGCATCGGAGGATGCACCTGCCGCTGAAACAGAACAGGCTGATGTTGAGGAGATTGAGTCTGAAGATGATTACAACGTGGTGCCAAGTAAACCCAACCACCTGGATTTCGGGAAATCCACCATCTCCAAAGATGATTTGCCTAAGCTGTTGAAATTGGGCTATTTCAGTGAAGCGAAGAAAGAGCTGGTTCGTTTTGGTGGGGAAGAGACTACTCCGAAGCCAAGAAAGGATGAAGTGGTAGTCTTCAAAAGTTTCTTTAAGGCTGGCTTAAGATTTCCTTTGAACAAGATGATTGCTGATGTATTGAAGAAGTTTGGGATCTACCTTCATCAGCTAACTCCAAACGCTATTGTCTGGCTTAGCGTTTATATCTGGGCTCTCCGCAGCCAAGGGGTGGAGCCATTTGGCGAAGGCTTCTGCCGAGTGCACGAGCTTCATTATCAGACGAAAGCTAGAGGAGATGGGCTACATGAAAATTTTGGCTGCTACAATTTTGCCTATCGCAAGAACACAAAATTTCCAGTGATTAGCTACCGAAGCAAGTGGCTAGCTGGCTAGAAATCTGAGTGGTTTTACGTCAAAGTTGACGAAGACTAGGAGAAGCTGGTCTAGAGTCCGCTAGAATTGATCTTCAGAGAGACCAGACCCCGGTGCAACATGACACCAGGGAGTCCAAGCCAAATTGCCCTGGCTGAATTTCGAGTTATTGCAGATCATATCGGCACTAGGGACTTAGTACAAGAATTTTTGGCCTTCAGAGTGTTCCCAACTTTGAAGGAGTGGGACATGCCGAAGCTGAAGGGGGAAAAGAAGAAGGGGGAATTTATTCGGTTGCCTTACCATTATAAATTCAAGAAACATTTCAAAGTGCCTTGCCAAGAGTGGCTGGACACGATCGAAGTAATGTGCAATGAAATACTAGGTAATTACTCTAAAAAAGAAGATCAATTGATGACTGCGGCCTTCGGCACCCATCCGAAGCGAAGGCTAAACCGAGTAATGGATGCTCTGGACTTCGAGTATCCCGACTACGAGCGGTTAGACAAGGATGCGAAAGGGCAAAAGAGAAAGAGAGTGGCTGGTGCTCTGAATAAAGACGATGAAGAACAATTAAAAAAGAAAAAGCTGACGCCTGAGCCACAAACAGATGCTTCGAAGAAGAGAAAAGCTACAGCTCTGAAGCAGAAGGCAATTGATGAAGAAGAAGAAACTGCTGCAACACCCTCTGCCACCGACGTGGAGGAAATTCTAAAGGTAATGACTGAATATTTGCCTATCAAGCTAAGTCCACTGGGGCCACATATGATGAAGCTTTTTCAGAAGGAAAAGGAGCCCGCAAAAACGAAGAAGGCAGCTAGGCCAAAAAAGCAAAGAATCATTACAGTGACAGAAGTCATCGAAGGGACACCACCAGGAGCTTCAGCTCTGAAGGCGCCAGCTGTTGAGAGCACGACAGCCACCGAAGCTGCACCTTCGGAAGCCACAGCTACCAAAGCTGCCACAGCCAAAGATATTCATTTAGAGAGCATGATTGCCGATATTGATAAGATACTGCTAAACATGGCCGCAAAAGAAGCTACTGCAGCCACCGAAGAGACTATGACCCTAGAACCCGAGAAGGAGAAAAAACTAGCCGAAGACACTTTGGAAGATGAAATTTTTAACTTTCAAAACTTAGTTGGTCAAGAGCTGACAAAGGCTGAAAAAGAAGAGCTAAAAGAATATGTTATATCTTGCGGATATCAGCCGGGAGCACTTCTCTTTGGTGGCATCGATGACGAAAAATTGGGCTGTATCCGGGATCAAACCGGAGCGAAGGTTATTGGTACTCTATCAAAGAGTATTGGTTTCCCGAAGCTCGAAACAGATATTAGCCGCTACCGACGACAACACATCGTCGATAGTTTATTCTATTCCAATTTCAAGGTAAACTTTTCTTTAACTTTTATTATTTCAATAACGAAGATGTTTTCTAACGAAGGTTGTTTATATGCAGAGTATGCTACTGAGTAAAGCTTTGAAAATGCAGCAAGATTTGGAAGATAAAAAACAGGAAGTTATAATTGAAAACTTAGAAAGCAAGATAAAAGACCAATCAGCTGCTCTTGAAAAGAAAGACTTCGAGCTTCAGACAACCGAAGGCTTATTGGCAGAAGCTGAAGCTAAAATAGCAGAATTAAATACGAAGCTTCTCTCCCAGTCAGAAAGCTTCGAACAAGAAAAGCAGAAGCTTAATGCAAAATTTGAGGCCGAGGTCCAGAAAAGTTCAGATTTGAAAAAATCATTGACAAGCCTTCAAAACAAATGTCTGGAGTTCAGTAATCGATGCGTTCAACGGCTGAAGCAAGTCTTCTATTCGGTTGGAGCCAACAGCAAAAAGTTTAATCCTTCGTCTGAAGACCTGCCAGGGGCCTTTGAACATATCGAAGGTGAAATTGAAGACCTTGAAGAAGTTATAGCTGGACATGGTGACTTTTGTGCCCTGGTAGCTTCTCGGGGCACAGTTGTCGCCCTCCTGAAATCTGGCTGCAAACATGGAAAGGTTATCAATAGACCCAATTTCAGCTTATCACCAGCAGACCTGGATGATATTCCCAACCTTGCCCGAAGCATAGCAAATAGATTTATAAAACTGGTATGGACAAAGGGTGGACGAAGCAAAGCTGGTGATGAAGCTCGGAGTCATCTTAAGCCGGTAACAAAATCATACCTTGTGCTTACCTCTTCCTTCGAACTTGAATTTTGCTTACAATACTTGGATACATACAGGATGACGAAGCCGAGGCCGAAGCTAAAGAGTAAGAAGACGAAGCCGAAGTTTAATGGATGACGAAGTCGAAGCCGAAGCCGAAGCTCAATGGATACTAATGAAGCTTGAATAGATAACTATAGAAAAAACTCTAAAAACCCTTGTAATAACCTTTGTAAAGAACAATGTAATTAATTTTTACTTTGTAAACTTTGTCCATACCTTGTAATATATTCTTACCTTTCCATCAATGTATAAAGTGCTTTGGTGTGAATGAAATTAGCATTTTTGAGCCGAAGGCGAAAAACACCTTCCCTTCTTTTCGTACACAGCGAAGCATAAAGACTGCTTCTTTTTCTTTTTGCTGAAGCCTTATCTTTAGAGCCGAAGCAACTGCCTGTGTTATGATGGTGATGATCCTATGTATGTCTAAATGAATGTTTATGAATGCAAATGTATGATGTAATGTATGGTGCTAATGAATGTCCAAACACACACATACGAAGCCACAACCAATCCTTCATTCCCTTAGGAATAACCAAAGTCTCTTTGCCGTTTATTTTTTGGCTTCACCGCTTATTTTTCGGTGTATCAGCGCTGACTTCTCGCTGTAAGTTCTGCATTCCCTTAGGAACGTCTTTTGAACTTCTTCGCCTTCTATTTCGGCGGTATCGCGTTGACATTTCGCGCTTCGCCTTATATTTCGGCGGAATCAGCGTTGACTTTTCGCTGTAAGCTCTGCATTCTCCTAGGAACGACTTTTGAGCAGAAAACTTACACTGCGCTCCCTTAGGAACGGCTTTTTGTAGCTTCGTCGTGCTCTGCATCCCCTTAGGGACGTCTTTCGAGCTTCTCCCTGCTTTTTCTTTTCTCTTTGCACTCGATGGTGCGTGCTCAGCTTTTACATTTACATCTTTGGGGGATATTGCTCTTGTAGAGCTGAAATAAGAAAAAGAGAAATTACATGCTATGGCCCCATTAAAAACCTTTCTCCCCCTTTGGAAAGGAAAAGGGTGCCATAGGAAAAAATAAAAAATAAAAAGATTACATTAAGCTACACATAATATCGCCGAAGCTCATCCGCATTCCAAGATCTAGGAATGTCGTTGCCGTCCATATCCTTTAATCTGTAGGAACTGGGTCTTGACGAAGATACTACCAGAAAAGGTCCTTCCCACTTCAACTGTAGCTTGCCGACTGTATCTGGGTTGGCAACTCTCCGAAGTACCAAGTGCCCTGGCCTGATATTTTTTAACCGATCTTTTCTGTCACGCCATTTTATTGTTTCGGCTTGGTATTTATTGATGTTCTCCACATCCTGAAGCCTGATCTCTTCTATAGCATCTTTTGCCCCAGAATAATCAGCTTCGTCCTCTGCTGAAGCCACTGTTCTTATTGATCCTGCTTTAGCTTCTTCCGGGGTTATTGCTTCGTCACCAAACAATAATTTGAATGGTGTAAAGCCTGTTGGCCTTGACATTGTTGCGTTGTGGCTCCACACCACTTTGATCAATTCATCTAGCCACTTTCCTCTGGGCTGATTGAAGATTAACTTCATTATTCCTGTCATTATAATGCCATTAGCTCTTTCGATAAGTCCATTTGACTCTGGATGTCTAACCGATGCAAAATGGATCTTCGTGCCAATTTGCTCATAGAACTCTTTGAAAGCTTCGGCATCAAACTGTGTTCCGTTGTCCACAGTAATAGCCTTCGGCACTCCGAAGCGACAAACAATATTTTGCCAGAAAAATTTCTGAACAGTGACCAAAGTTATTGTGGCTAAAGGCTTCGCCTCAATCCATTTGGAAAAATATTCTACTGCCACCACAACATATTTTAAATTTCCTTGTGCTGGTGGAAGTGGGCCTAACAAATCAAGGCCCCACCTTTGCAACGGCCAAGTGGGCTGTATTAGCTGAGTCAGAGATGAAGGCTGTTTTTGATCTCTTGCACATTTTTGACAACCTTCGCACTTTTGGACTAATTCTGCTGCATCCGAAGCTGCCTTCAGCCAATAAAATCCTTGACGAAAGACTTTTCCCAGCAAGGGCCTAGATCTGATGTGAGATCCACATAGACCTGCGTGTATTTCCTTCATCAATTCTATACCTTCAGCTCTGGATAAACATTTGAGCAATGGAGAGCAGACTCCATGTTTGTATAACTCCCCTTCTATTATTACATATGGTCGGGCTCTTGCCTCTATTATCTTATTATAAGCTTCGTCATCTGAAAGGCAATTGCCCTGGAGAAAGGATATAATCTCAGTTCTCCAATCTTCACTATGAACAGGAGATATATTGAGCATTGCTCTTTCAAGAAGTTCCACCGAAGGTGCTCTTATTGTCTCAAAGAATACTTCCGAAGGTAAAGGCAGCCCTTGTGCCGCTGATTTGGCTAACAGATCAGCGTGCTCATTTTCTCCTCGTGGAATATTCTTGACAGAAAACCCTTCGAAAGAAGCTTCAAGCCTTCGAACTGTATCCAAGTATTTCTCAAGCTTCGGGTCTCTTGCTCTACAACTCTTGTCAATATGCCTAGAAATAACTTGGGAATTGGTTTTAAGAACCGCCCTTCTTATCCCCATTGCCTTTAACTTCCAAAGCCCCAAAAGCAAAGCTTCATATTTAGCAATATTATTTGTGCAACTAAAATCAAGTTTCACTGCATAACATGTTCTGACTTTGGAAGGTGCAACTAAAATAGCAGTTGCACCTGCCCCGAAGGTTCCCTAGGAACTGTCGCAGAACACTGTCCAAGCTTTAGCATCTTTACTTGCTTCTTCTTCTTGAGCCCCTGGCGTCCAGTCAGCGATAAAGTCTGCTAACGCTTGGGACTGGATCGAGGATCTATGCACATAATCAATGCTGAATTCGTTGAGTTCCGCATCCCACTTTCCAATCCTTCCAGTAGCTTCTCTGTTCCTCATAATATCCTTCAAAGGCTATGATGAAGGAACAATTATATGGAATGCTTGAAAGTAATGTCGAAGCTTCCTGGAGGCCATTAAGATAGCATATAGCACCTTCTCCAATTCTGTATAATTTTTCTTTTATAAACTGAGAACTTCAGAGACAAAGTATACTGGAGCTTGCTTTTTAGTTTGTCCTTCAAGCTTCTCCTGGACAAGTGCCGCACTCACTGCAGAGTGCGAAGCTGCCACATATAACAGCAGAGGAGCCCCTGGCGCGGGTGGAGTTAGCGTCGTTAGATCTATCAGGTACTGCTTGAGCTCTTCGAAGGCTTTCTGCTGAGCTGATCCCCATTGAAAGACTTCGGCTGACTTCAGCACTTCAAAGAATAATAAATTTCTCTCTGCTGATCTAGATATGAATCGGTTCAAAGATGCCAATCTTCCTGTCAGTCGCTGAGCTCCCTTCTTTGTGCTTGGTGGCTCCATCCGAAGAATAGCTTCGATTTTATTCGGATTAGCTTCGATTCCTTTTGTTGAAACTAGACAACCAAGGAATTTTCCCTTCTTTACTCCAAAGACACATTTTTCTAGATTCAACTTCAGGCCAGCTTGCCTAAAGTTGGCAAATGTTTCCTGCAGATCAGCAATGTGATTTTCTTGCTTCGTGCTTTTTACTATGATATCATCAACATATGTTAGCACATTTCTGCCTATCTGAGAATGAAGGACTTTCGCTGTCATTCTGCTGAAGCTTCCTCCAGCATTCTTGAGCCCCTCAGGCATTCGAAGATAACAATATGTACCACTTGGGGTTATGAAGCTGGTTTTTGGCTCATCTTCCTTCTTCATCCAGATTTGATGGTAGCCTAAATAACAATCTAGTAGACTCATGAGCTCCGACGAAGCTGCTGCATCTACTAGAGAATCTATCCTTGGTAATGGAAACTCATCCTTCAGACATGCCTTATTAAGATTAGTAAAATCGATGCACGTTCTCAATTTACCATTGGCCTTCTTCACCATAACAGTGTTAGCTAGCCATTCTGGGTATTTTACTTCTCTGATGACTCCAGCACTAAGAAGTCTTTTCACTTCATTCCGAGCACCTTCGACTTTGTCATCAGACGTTTTCCAAAGCCTCTGCTTTCTAGGTCTGAAGGATGGATCGACATTGAGCGAGTGTTCAATGACATCCCTGTTGACACCACAGAGATCGTTGGCGGACCATGCGAAGACATCTTTGTTGTTGAACAGAAACCTTGTTAGGTTTTTCTCCTATTCCTCAGACAATTGAGATCCCAGCAACACCTTCTGCTCTGCTATGTCTTCACATAAGAGCATGGGCTTCGGCTGATCGGCCGAAGCAGCCTTCTCCCTTCTGTACTTGTATTGCTCACAAGCTTCGGTTCCATCTATATTATGAATTGCTTTTGAATCTGTCCAGTTTCCTTCAGCCTTTCTGGTAGCTTCCTGGCTTCCATGAATAGCAATAGGTCCTTGATCCGAAGGTATCTTCATGCAAAGATATGCTGGATGAAGAATTGCTTCAAAAGCATTGAGTGTCCCACGACCAATGATTGCATTGTAGGGGTACTCCATGTCGACAATATCAAACACAACTTGCTCAGTTCTTGTATTGTTGACAAATCCGAAGGTCACTGGCATCGTGATCTTGTCGAGCGCTACAATCTGTCTTCCTCCGAAGCCACAAAGAGGGTGTGTAGCATCATAAATCTTATCCTCTGGCTCTTGCATCTGTCTGAAGGCCTTAGCAAATATAATATCCGCTGCACTGCCTGTGTCAACCAGAACATTGTGAACCAGAAATCCTTTGATAACACAGGAAATAACCATAGCATCATTGTGAGGGTAATCCTTGAGCTGAAGGTCCTCTTGGGAGAAGGTAATTGGGATGTGGGACCATCTTGACTTGATGAAGGGTCCCTGCACCCCGACATGCTGTACCCTTCTCTGTGCCTCCTTCTTCTGCTTCTTGTTGGCCGGCTCTGAGCATGAACCGCCTGTTATCGGGAGTACCAGCTTCGAAGCCGAAGCAGCTCCAGCTTGGTTGTTGAACGAAGCCATCAGCTCAAAAGGTGGAAGTGAGTTCACCGGAGGTGGGCGCCAATGTTGGGGACTTGTTCTCAAATGCTATGAATTAAGAACAAGGCAACATAAAATGTTAAATATTAATGTCCTTCATCCGCTGAAGCATTATCTCCCCAAGGATTTAATGAACTTCGGATGAAGGCCATGAGCAAAATATTACGAAGGTCACACCTTCGTAATCAGACTTATAAAACAATGAAATACAAAATATAAAATATTAGAGAAAAATATATCAAAGACAGATAATATCATTCACATATTTTATTATACAAATCTAAACATTATACATAATATTTAGGTATATTTATACCTTCGCCTTGGCAGAAAACAATAATTCCAGCGTAATGTGTCAGCGATTACAAGATTCCGTGAACAGTACAGGGGTACTGTTCACCTATTTATAGGCACAGGGCGCATCCTGTGTAAAATTACATTTATGCCCTTTACAATCGACTACAATAATGACACAAAACATCATGGGTCTTTAAGTCATTTCATCTTTAAGTCGGTTCACCCCTTCGTCTTGAGATCTGTCACTTTGCCGAAGCTTTATAGGTGATAGCTTCGGCGCTGCTTCTGAGAGGATCTACTGAAGGTGTTCTCTTTCTTTAGGATCTTCGGCTACGAAGCATACCCCCAACAGGCAAACACAACACAAGCTCTCATGGCATGCATATCCCTATCTGAATTTGAGGTGTAGGGAGGCGCCATCTGAAAGTCGCCTAGAGGGGGGTTGAATAGGCGGAATCTGAAAATTACAACTTAAGCACACACTACAAGCCGGGGTTAGAGTTAGAAATGAATTCGAGTCTGAAAGAGAGGGAAAATAAATCAACCAATAACTGAAGTGGATGAACACGGTGATTTGTTTTACCGAGGTTCGGTTCTAAAGAACCTAGTCCCTGTTGAGGTGGTCACAAAGACTGGGTCTCTTTCAACCCTTTCCCTCTCTCAAACGGTCACCTAGACCGAGTGAACTTTATCTTTAATCAAACGGGTCACTTAGACCCTGCAAGGACCACCACACACTTGGTGTCTCTTGCTTTGATTATAAGTCACTTAGAGAACAAGAATGAGGAAGAAGAAAGTAATCCAAGTAACAAGAGCGCAAAGAACACGAACAAAACACTCTCTCTAGTCACTAGGTGTCTGGAATGAATTTGGGACTTGGAGAGGCTTTGATTCTTTTGAATTGTGTCTAGGAGTGAATGCACTAGCTCTTGTATTGAATGTGAAGTGCTGGAAACCTGGATACTTGGAGTGGTGGTGGTTGGGGGGTATTTATAGCCTTCAACCACCACATAGCCGTTGGGGATGGCTGCTGTCGATGGGCGCATCAGATAGTCCGGTGCGCCACCGGACACTGTTTGGTGCGCTAGCCACGTCACCCAACTGTTAGGGTTCGGGAGCTTCTGACCATTGGAGGCTTTGTCTTCTAGTGGCATCGGACAGTCCGGTGCCGCACCGGACAAGCACTGTTCACTGTCCGGTGTGCCTCTGAGGATTGCTCTGACTTCTGCATGCACTGTTCATGCACTGTTCATCTGATCCGTGCTTTTGCAGTCGACTGTTGCACCGAAGAGCCATTGCTTCGCTGGTGCACCGGACAGTCCGGTGAATTATAGCGGAGCGCCTCTGAGAAACCCGAGATTAGGGAGTTGGATGTTGTACGGTCCTGGTGCACCGGACACTATCCGGTGGCACACTGGACAGTCCGGAGCACCAGACCAGGGCACTCTTGGTTTCTTTGCTCCTTTGTTTTTGAACCCTATTTTCAATCTTTTATTGGTTTGTGTTGAACCTTTATGCACCTGTAGAATATATAATCTAGAGCAAACTAGTTAGTCCAATATTTGTGTTGGGCATTCAACCACCAAAATTATTTATAGGAAAAGGTTAAACCCTCTTTCCCTTTTAATCTCCCCCTTTTGGTGATTGATGCCAACACAAACCAAAGCAAATATATAAGTGCAGAATTGAACTAGTTTGCATAAGGTAAGTGCATAGGTTGCTTAGAATTGAACCAATTTAATAATTTCATTAGATATGCATGGATTGCTTTCTTTTTTTAACATTTTGGACCACATTTGCACCACTTGTTTTGTTTTTGCAAATTCTTTCTGGAAATTCTTTTTAAAGTCTTTTGCAAATAGTCAAAGCTAAATGAGTAAGATTGCAAGATGCATTTTCAAGTTTTGAAGTTTTCTCCCCCTGTTTCAAATGCGTTTTCCTTTGACTTAAACAAAACCCCCCTGAATGAAATTATCCTCTTAGTTTTCAAGAGGGTTTTAATAGATACCAATTGGAATTATGTAATGCCAATTTTGAAAATCTATCAATCTTTAAATATACCAATTGAAAATATCATACCAATTGAAGAAATTGCTTATCACAAGATACCAGTTGGAAAAACAAACTTTTGTAAATAAATCAAATTTAAATCAAATTTTGGAAGTTGGTGGTGCAGTCCTTTTGCTTGGCTTAATATTTTCTCCCACTTTGGCATCAATCGCCAAAAACGGAGACCTTGAGAGCCCTTTGTATTTTCTCCCCGATTGGTACAAGTAATTATGAGTGAAAGGTATATAAATGAGCTATGTGTGCAATGTTTCAATCAAAATTTCGAGAATCAAGTATATTTAGCTCATTCCTAAGTTTGCTAAAGGTTTTCCCATCTAAAGGCTTGGTAATGATATCGGCTAATTGTTCTTTGGTGCTAACATAAGCAATCTCGATATCCCCCTTTGTTGGTGATCCCTCAAAAAGTGATACCGAATGTCTATGTGCTTAGTGCGGCTGGGTTCAACGGGATTATCCGCCATGCAGATAGCACTCTCATTGTCACATAGGAGAGGGACTTAGCTCAATTTGTAGCCATAGTCCCTGAGGGTTTGCCTCATCCAAAGTAATTGTGCACAACAATGGCCTGCAGCAATATACTCGGCTTCGGCGGTAGAAAGAGCTATTGAGTTTTGCTTCTTTAAAGCCCACGACACTAGGGATCTCCCCAGAAACTGACAAGTCCCTGATGTGCTCTTTCTATCAATTTTACACGCTACCCAATCGGCATCGGAATATCCTATTAAATCAAAAGTGGATCCCTTGGGGTACCAAAGTCCAAACTTAGGAGTAAAACTAAATATCTCATGATTCTTTCACGACCCTAAGGTGAACTTCCTTAGGATCGGCTTGGAACCTTGCACACATGCATACGGGAAGCATAATATCCGTAGAATCTCTTAGTGCATCCTCCACCCTGTATGGCTCAATAGAGGACACAAAAGAGTAATGTTCACAAAAATGAGCAACTCGAGATCTAGTGGTTACCCCCTTATGAATATCACCAAGGATGGAGTTGATGGGGCGATCTCTTTGAATTGCTTGGTGGACTCTTTGGTGTGGTGGTCTTTGACCCTGAATCTCTTGCTCATCTTCCTTGTCCTTGTTGACTTGATCTTCCCCTTGATCATTATCCTCCTCTTGAAGTGGCTCATTGTCGGCGTTTCGACCCTGGGGGGTCCCTGGACCGACGAGTAAATTGTCGCCGCGTGCCCCAGCCCAGATGGGTCGGCGCGAGACGGAGCGCGAAGAGGGGAAGAAGCCGGAGGGAGACAGGCGTAAAAGGGGAAACCCGCGGCCTTCGTGTTTGTCCCGCGCCCAGGTCGGGTGCGCTTGCAGTAGGGGGTTACAAGCGTCCACGCGGGAGGGAGCGAGAGGCTTACGCGAGCGCCGTCCCGTCCTTCCCCGCGTGGCCAACCCTCTGTAAGAGGGCCCTGGACCTTCCTTTTATAGGCGTAAGGAGAGGATCCAGGTGTACAATGGGGGGTGTAGCAGTGTGCTAACGTGTCTAGCGGAGAAGAGCTAGCGCCCTAAGTACATGCCGTCGTGGCAGCCGGAGAGGTTTTGGCACCCGGTTCGTGTGGTGTCGTGGCCATCGGAGGAGCACTGGAGCCTGGCAGAAGGACAGCTGTTGGGGCTGTCGAGTCCTTGCTGATGTCTCCTTGCTTTCGTAAGGGGGCTGAGAGCCGCCGTCGTCATGGAGCATGCGGGGCGCCATCATTACTTGTTTATCGAGGCGAGCCAGATGGGACGCCGGTCTTGTTCCCCGTAGCCTGAGTTAGCTTGGGGTAGGATAATGATGGCGCCTCCTATGACGTGGTCAGTCCGAGCCCTGGGTTGGGCGAGGCGGAGGCTCCCCCGAGGTCGAGGTCGAGTCTGTCTTCCGAGGCCGAGGTCGAGTCCGAGCCCCTGGGTCGGGCGAGGCGGAGACCGTCGGCTGAGGCTAGGGCTGAGTCCGAGTCCGAGCCCTAGGTCGGGCGAGGCAGAGTTCGTCGTCTTCCGGGGCCGAGCCCGAGTCCGAGCCCTGGGGTTGGGCGATGCGGAGTTCGTCGTCTTTCGGGGCTGAGCCCGAGTTCGAGCCCTGGGGTCGGGCGAAGTGGAGTTCGTCGTCTTCCGGGGCTGAGCCCGAGTCCGAGCCCTGGGGTCGGGCGATGCGGAGTTCGTCGTCTTCCGGGGCTGAGCCCGAGTTTGAGCCCTAGGGTCGGACGAAGTGGAGTTCGTCGTCTTCCGGGGCTGAGCCCGAGTCTGAGCCCAGGGGTCGGGCGATGCGGAGTTCGTCGTCTTCCGGGGCTGAGCCCGAGTCCGAGCCCTGGGGTCGGGCGATGCGGAGTTCGTCGTCTTCCGGGGCTGAGCCCGAGTTTGAGCCCTGGGGTCGGGCGAAGCGGGGTTTCCTATGGCGCCTGAGGCTGGACTTGGCTACTGTCAGCCTCACTCTACGGAGTGGCACAGCAGTCGGAGCGGCGCAGGCGGCGCTGTCCTCTTGTCAGGCCGGTCAGTGGAGCGGTGAAGTGACTGCGGTCACTTCGGCTCTGTCGACTGAAGGGTGCGCGTCAGGATAAGGTGTCAGGCCACCTTTGCATTAAATGCTCCTGCGATACGGTCGGTCGGCGTGGCGACTTGGCCAAGGTTGCTTCTTGGTGAAGTCTGGGCCTCGGGCGAGCCGAAGGTGTGTCCGTTGCTAGAGGGGGTCCTCGGGCGAGACGTAAATCTTCCGGGGTCGGCTGCCCTTGCCCGAGGCTGGGCTTGGGCGAGGCGAGATCGTGTCCCTTGAGTGGACCGATCCTTGACTTAATCGCACCCATCAGGCCTTTGTAGCTTTGTGCTGATGGGGGTTACCAGCTGAGATTAGGAGTCTTGAGGGTACCCCTAATTATGGTCCTCGACAGTAGCCCCCGAGCCTCGAAGGGAGTGTTAATACTCCCTTGGAGGCTTTTGTCGCACTTTTTTGCAAGGGGACCAGCCTTTCTCGGTTGCATTTGGTTCTGGGGGGTGCGCGCGAGCGCACCCGCCGGGTGTAGCCCCCGAGGCCTCGGAGGAGTGGTTTGACTCCTTCGAGGTCTTAATGCGTTTCGCAATGCTTCGGCCGGTCTGGTTGTTCCCTCATGCAAGCTGGCCGTAGCCCGGGTGCACAGTCGGGTCCCAAGTTCTCGGGCTGGTATGTTGACGCTGTCAACGGTTTGGCCGGAGCCGGGTTTGCGAGAGCAGCCCCCGAGCCTCCGCACAGGGCGAGAGGACGGTCAAGGACAGACTCGACTTTTTTACATATGCCCCTGCGTCGCCTTTCCGCAAGGAGGAGGGGGGGGAGCGCCATGTTGCCCTCGGAGGGCGCCGAACATGGTGTCTCCGGTGAGCTGCTAACGGGTAATCCGAGTGGACGCCGGTGCCCCATTTGTTAGGGGTCGGCTAGAGGCCCGGAGGCACGCTCCAAAAGTACCTGCGGGTGATCTACCGGACCCGGTCCCCTTTTGACGGGGTCCGAGGGCTCGATGCCTCCCTCTGATGGGATTCCGTTACAAGATCGTTCCCGCTGGTCTCGGAAATGTCCTAGGGTACCTCGGGAGCGTAGCCCGAGCCTTGGTTATGTATCGAACGTACCCAGGGTCATCCCTCGCTCTACGTTTGAGGCGGCTGTGAACCCTTTGAGGGCCAGCCTACGAACCCCTGATCAGTAGTGGGCGCGGAGCCCGAGTGGCTTGAGGCGGTCGTTGAACCCTTCCGAGGGGCCGGCCTTTGAACCTCTGACCAGTAGTGGGCGCGGAGCCCGAGCGCTCTGAGGCGGCTGTTGAACCCCTCCGAGGGGCCAGCCTTTGAACCTCTGATCAGTAGGGGGGCTCGGGGCCCGTTTCCTTCGCGGAGAAGGATCCCTTTCGGGGTATTCTCTTTCCCGGTCCCTATTGTAAGAGAGAGAAAGAGGAACAGGAAAAGGATATGAAATCGAATGACGTGGCGTACCTTTTTGGACGCGGTCATTATGGCGAAGGCGAAGCGTCGCCCGCTTCTCCTGCCAAAGGTGCCGCCTGTCCCGCAGCAAAGTTAATGCGGCGGGACGAGTGGTTTGCGGGGCAGCCGTTGCGCGTGCGCGAGCCGTTCGAGGAACGGGACACGGGCGCACCGTCTTCACGCCGTGGGAGAGGGCTCTCCCGCTGTCCTAGGAGGGGACGTGAGCTTGGCTGACGACTTGACCGCTGCTTTCGCTCGCCTGCCACCGCCATTACTACCGGCCCATTTCTGGCCGCATCGACCATCGCGCCTTCTCCTGTAGCTGACTGGCCCGTGACCGATGTGCCTGGTTGGCACTGTTGGGTCATGCACAGGGTTGCCTCGAGTCGCGGTACTGGTTCCGCAGTCGAGGAGGCGCGGTAGTGGCGCGAGTGGCGGTGTGGTTTCTTGCACGTAGCGACCGACGCGCCGGTTGCATGACGCGTGGGCCCCAGCCCCCGTGTCGTAGGGGGAGGACCTTGGAGCGTGTTGGAGAAGACTTAGCCCGCGATGGCTGAGGACGCAAGTGGGGAGAGTTGCCTTTAAAAGGGGGTGACCCCCTTGAAAGGCAACCATGTCTTCGCGTTCCCCTTATGCATCGCGTCTTTCCACCTTCCGAGCCCCCGGATGGGGGATACTCGCAGTCTTTCCGCCTTGTCGTCGGAGGAACGCAACTTCACGGTGACGAACGGCCCTTCCCAGGGAGGCGCGAGCTTGTGTCGCCCTCAAGCGTCTTGTCACAGCCGAAGCACCAGGTCGCCCACCTGGAGGTCTCGGGACCGAACCCCTCGGGCGTGGTAGCGTCATAGGGACTGCTGATACCGCGCCGAGTGTAGCAAGGCCATGTCCCGAGCCTCCTCCAGCTGGTCCAGTGAGTCTTCTTGGTTAGCTCGGTTGCTTTGATCGTCGTAGGCCCTCGCCCTCGGGGAACCGTATTCTAAGTCTATGGGCAAGATGGCCTCGACCCCATAGACTAGAAAGAACGGTGTGAAGCCCGTGGCTCGGCTCGACGTTGTCCTCAGACTCCAGACCGGCGAGGGGAGCTCCTTCATCCATCGCTTGCCAAACTTGTTGAGGTCGTTGTAGATCCACGGCTTGAGTCCTTGCAGGATCATGCCGTTGGCACGCTCTACTTGACCATTCGTCATGAGGTGAGCCACGACGGCCCAGTCCACCCGGATGTGGTGATCCTCGCAGAAGTCCAGGAACTTTCTGCCAGTGAACTGGGTGCCGTTGTCGGTGATGATGGAGTTCGGGACCCCAAAGCGATGGATGATGTTGGTGAAGAACGCCACCGCCTGTTCGGACCTGATGCTGTTTAGGGGTCGGACCTCGATCCACTTGGAGAATTTGTCGATGGCGACCAGCAGGTGCGTGTAGCCCCCGGGTGCCTTCTTCAAGGGGCCAACGAGGTCCAGACCCCACACAGCAAACGACCAGGTGATGGGTATGGTCTGCAGAGCCTGAGCGGGCAGGTTGGTCTGCCTTGCGTAGAATTGACACCCTTTGCAGGTGCGCACAATTCTAGTGGCGTCGGCCACCGCGGTCGGCCAGTAGAAGCCTTGTCGGAAGGCGTTTCCAACAAGGGCTCGAGGTGCTGCGTGATGACCGCAAGCCCCCGAGTGTATTTCTTGTAAGAGCTCCTAGCCTTCGGCGATGGATATGCATCGCTGGAGGATGCCTGAGGGGCTGTGGTGGTAGAGCTCCTTCCCGTCCCCCAGCAAGACGAACGACTTGGCGCGCCGCGCCAACCGCCGAGCTTCGGCTCGGTCGAGGGGTAGCTCTACTCGGTGGAGATATTGCAGGTATGGGGTCTGCCGGTTTCGATTAGGCGTGACCCCGCTTCGCTCCTCCTCGACGCGCAGTGCCTCATCTTCGGGGGCCGAGGTTGCCTCGGCTGAGCCGAGGGTGTCTCGGGCAGAGCCGAGGGTGCCTCGGGCCGAGCCGAGGATGCCTCGGGTTGGGCCGAGGCCTTCTCGGGCTCGGGCGTGTCGTCGGTCTTGACGGAGGGTTGGTGCAGGTCTCGGGAGAAGACATCCGGGGGAACCGTTGTTCGCCCCGAGGCTATCTTAGCCATCTCGTCCGCAGTCTCGTTGTAGTGTCGGGCGATGTGGTTGAGCTCGAGCCCGTAGAACTTGTCTTCCAGGCGCCGAACCTCATCGCAGTAGGCTTCCATCTTCGGGTCACGACAGTGGGATTTCTTCATGACTTGGTCGATGACGAGCTGCGAGTCACCGCGAGCGTCGAGGCGTCGGACCCCTAGCTCGATGGCGATGCGCAACCCGTTGACCAGAGCCTCGTACTCGGCCACATTGTTGGACGCCGGGAAGTGGAGGCGTAGCACGTAGCGTAGGTGCTTTCCGAGGGGCGAGATGAAGAGCAGGCCCGCGCCTGCCCCTGTCTTCATCAGCGACCTATCGAAAAACATGGTCCAGAGTTCCGGTTGGATCGGAACTGTCGGGAGCTGGGTGTCGACCCATTCAGCCACAAAGTCCGCCAAGACCTGGGACTTGATGGCCTTCCGAGGGGCGAACGAGATTGTCTCGCCCATGATTTCCACCGCCCACTTTGCAATTCTACCCGAGGCCTCTCGGCACTAGATGATCTCCCCCAGGGGGAAGGATGACACCACAGTCACCGGATGAGACTCGAAGTAGTGTCGCAACTTCCACCGCGTCAGGATCACCGCGTACAACAGCTTCTGAATTTGTGGGTAGCGGATCTTGGTCTCGGACAGTACCTCACTGATGAAGTAGGCTGGCCTCTAGACGGGCAATGCATGTCCCTCTTCTCGTCTCTCAACCACGATCGCTGCGCTAACCACCTGAGTGGTAGCGGTGACGTAGATCAAGAGGGCTTCTCCGACGGCGGGAGGCACCAAGATGGGCGCGTTCGTGAGGAGCGCCTTCAGGTTCCCGAGGGCTTCCTCGACCTCAGGGGTCCTAGTGAAGCACTCGACCTTCCTTAAGAGGTGGTACAGAGGCAGGCCTCTTTCGTCGAGGCGTGAGATGAAACTGCTCAGAGCCACAAGGCATCCCATGACCCTCTGTACGCCTTTCAAGTCCTTGATGGGCCCCATGTTGGTGATGGCCGTGATTTTTTCCGGGTTGGCCTTGATGCCCCGCTCGGAGACGATGAACCCCAAGAGCATGCCTCAGGGGACCCCGAAAACGCACTTCTCGGGATTGAGCTTTACGCCTTTCGCCTTGAGACACCGGAATGTCACTTCAAGGTCGGAAAGGAGGTCGGAGGCTTTCCTCGTCTTGACTACGATGTCATCGACGTAGGCCTCGACCATTCGACCAATGTGTTCGCCGAACACATGGTTCATGCACCTTTGGTATGTCGCACCCGCATTCCTCAAACCGAACGGCATGGTAACATAGCAGTACATGCCGAAGGGTGTGATGAAAGAAGTCGCGAGCTGGTCGGACTCTTTCATCCTGATTTGGTGATACCCTGAGTAGGCATCGAGGAAAGACAGGGTTTCGCACCCAGCAGTGGAATCCACGATTTGATTGATGCGAGGTAGAGGGTAGGGAACTTTCGGACATGCTTTGTTTAGACCAGTGTAGTCTACACACATCCGCCATTTCCCTCCTTTCTTTCTCACAAGCACAGGGTTGGCAAGCCATTCGGGATGGAATACCTCTTTGATGAACCCTGCTGCCATTAGCTTGTGGATCTCCTCGCCTATGGCTCTGCGCTTTTCTTCGTCAAATCGGCGCAGAGGCTGCTTCACGGGTCGGGCTCCAGCTCGGATATCCAGCGAGTGCTCGGCGACATCCCTCGGTATGCCGGGCATGTCTGAGGGACTCCACGCGAAAACGTTGGCGTTTGCGCGGAGAAAGTCGACGAGCACTGCTTCCTATTTGGGGTCGAGCTCGGAGCCGATCCGGATCTTCTTGGAGGCGTCGTTGCTGGGGTTGAGAGGGACGGACTTAACTGTCTCCGCCGGCTCGAAGTTGCCGACATAGCGCTTCACGTCTGGCGCCTCCTTAGAGAGGCTCTCCAGGTCGGCGATGAGGGCCTCGGATTCGGTGAGGGCCTCGGCGTACTCCACGCACTCCACGTCGCATTCGTACGCGTGTCGATATGTGGGGCCGACGGTGATGACCCCGTTGGGGCCCGACATCTTGAGCTTGAGGTAGGTGTAGCTGGGGACGGCCATGAACTTGGCGTAGCATGGCCTCCCAGCACTGCGTGGTAGGTTCCTCGAAACCCAACCACCTCGAATGTGAGGGTCTCCCTTCGGAAGTTGGAGGGTGTCCCAAAGCAGACGGGTAGATTGAGTTGTCCGAGGGGCTGGACGCGTTTCCCGGGGATGATCCCGTGAAAAGGAGCAGCGCCTGCCCGGACCGAGGATAGATCGATCCGCAGGAGCCCGAGGGTCTCGGCATAGATGATGTTGAGGCTGCTGTCTCCGTCCATGAGGACCTTGGTGAGCCTGACGTTGCCGATGACGGGGTCGACAACGAGCGGGTATTTCCCCGGGCTCGACACGCGGTCGGGATGGTCGCCCTGGTCGAAAGTGATGGCCTTGTCGGACTAGTCTAGATAGACTGGCGCCGCCACCTTTACCGAGCAGACCTCCCGACGCTCTTGCTTGCGGTGCCGAGCCGAGGCGTTCGCCACTTGCCCACCGTAGATCATGAAGCAGTCGTGGACCTCGAGGAACTCTCTTGCCTTGTGATCCTCCTTCTTATCGTCGTCGCGGGCCCTGCCACCTTCCGCAGGTGGCCCGGACTTGTGAAGCTGGCGCCGAAGCTGGCGCACTCCTCAAGGGTGTGCTTGACGGGCCCCTGATGATAGGGGCACGGCTCCTTGAGCATCTTGTCGAAGAGATTGGCACCTCCGGGAGGTTTCTGAGGGTTCTTGTACTCGGCAGCGGCGACAAGGTCCGCGTCGGCGGCATCGCGTGTGACGGAACCTCCCAAGTAATTAGGCCCACCTACAGTTGTCCTTGTCCAACGGACTTCAGACAACCCTGTAGGTGCCCCTGAACTACTTGATAAGTTCGGTATCTTTCCTTACCTTACCAGGAACGATTCACCCGTCCTGCAGACATTACAGAACATCGGAGATAAAGAATTGCGGAAGCGATTACATAATTCACATTTATTTAAAAGCAAGCACAAGTTGTTTTATTACAGACCAGAATTAAAAGCGAGTGCTGAGTAGTAATATTATACAAACCAAGGGAGGCAAAAACTCCTCCCGAGAAGATTTAAGTAAAAGTTCTATATGGAGGACCAAGTCCTCCCGCACTTCAGTCTTGGGTTTCTTCTTTGGGAACCACCTTGGCACAGAAGCAGCAGAAATCTGCTACTTCCTCACCAAAAACCACGAAGGGATAAACCCGGAGTATGGAATTACTCAGCAAGACTTGCCCGACAAAAGAAAAGACTCTCAAGGGTATGCTGGCTTTTAGGGAGTCAAGGTAAGGCTTCTCAATACTCAAAGACTCTATTTTGCATAAATGCTTACTAAAGTGGATCCTTAAAAATCTAATTTTATTTGACCAGTAAGTTCAATTACCTGCAACTAGAGTTCTTTCTACCCTAGTTCAATCACTGGTCCTGCACTAGCCAATTTCTTAACAAATATCCATCATCTTTAGTGGAATGCTACGTGTAGGGCAGTGACCAAGTCTTCATAACCGCGAAGGTACGGCGATCCGAATTGATTATACTCAGCTGAGGATCTCCAATCACACGACATATGTAGCACTTAACCCTTGCATATGTCAACCTGCCACCGGGGTTCTTAAGGCCGGATCAGGTTCACGCAAACCGAGAGCACAGATACACCACCGTCCAGCCTCTTGCCACGGATGGTACACGCTACTCTCGCCACCGCTCCACGCCCATTTCGTGTTATCTTATTCCGGCCTTAGTCTGCCCGAGGCAAGGCTTACCCATGACGAGGCATGCGACCAGTTAAAGGGTCCTCGATCATCAAGCCTACATCGAGACGGTCCTTAATCGACTCAGACGGAGACACTACACCGAGACTCTCTTCTCGTGCAAGTCACCCGTCCGGTCTCAGCTTAATCATTTAATCCCAAAAACTTGGTACCTGGCAGAGGTACATCTTTTCCGATGTTGAACCCATCATGGCCATGATGGATTCACCATCAAGTTTTATTTTCGAAAACAACCCTCCCACTTTGCCAAACATCTTTTGTAAAACAAATCCTTTTGTTTTTCTAAGCAATACTAAGCATAGTAAAACCTCTTTGTAAAACAGGGTTTCAAGGAGGGTAATCAAGATCAAGGAAGATAATGCAGGAATTGTTTAATCAATCAACTCCTATCACCTAATGCAGCAAGCAAGTGAGAAAGATTTTAAAAACATCAAGGGAGGTGGCAAATGCACTGGGGCTTGCCTTTGTTATCAGGTGAGTCCTGCTCGGATCCACAAATATCGAAATAAAAGCAGTTGCCTGCTTCAGGATCTGAGGATGGTGGTATCCCTTCTTCAGTGACTTCTTCTTCTTCTTCGTGTTCTAACATAACCATATATATGCATAAGAATGGATGCCATGGGATGCTCATGAGGATGCAAAGATAATATGAACTTATTATCTAAGTCTTGAGTACAACTTTCCTTCACGGTACTCCGAGAACCTAGGGTTTCCGGAGTCAGTAAAGGAGTTCATAGGGCAGGGGGGGGTGGTTTTGGGGTTTAGTGATCAAACAAGGTCCAAATCAACCCAAATTCTACCCAAGGCTTCTAAATATTGGTTTAAGTGCCCATAAAAAGTTTGGGCATTTTTGGACTTACCAATTTTTTTCTAAAAATCCATAACTAATACTTTTAACTACTTTAAATACCCTAAAATTTCTTATTTCCACCAAAAATCACCAAACTATTTTTACTAAATACTAGGGAAAATAACAAGCCTAGGAAAATTAGTTTCACAATTTTAGCATTTTTCTACATTTTTCATCGTATTTCTAAAGCTTTATTGAAAAAGAAAAAGGAAAAGGCTGAACAGGACTGGGCCAGTTCTAGCCCAGTCGGCCCAACCCAGAGTGGAAACGCGCCCGCGCGCCCCCGCGCCCTGGCAGCCTTACAGAAAGGCCCCTGTTTTCTTGAATATCCCGACAAATCCCAAAGCACTATTTAACACAGCCGCTGACAATTTCAAAGACACCCTCGTACTTCTATCTATTCTCGGTTTGTAGTCCCCGACGACGGTGAACGTGGCCGCGCTCCGGTGAGCCACTGTACCGGTCGAACGGGTCCATGACCGGCGCTCCCGAGTAGCTGAAATGAAATAGGACCCATCCTAACCCCTTTCCCCAACCCAATTTCACTAATGGTCAAATATGGAGCTCTAGCCACGGTGGCCGTGAGCATCGTGGCAAGACAGCCGTGTTCCCGGCGATGGGTGGTGGTCCGGTTCGATTGGAAGGGTCGGAGAGCATCACCCATATGTAAGTATGCTAGAACAGAGATGAAAAAGGAATGAGCAGACCTTGGGACGGCTGGCCGCGGTGAGGGTGTTTTTGCGGTGGCGGAAACCGAATTGGGGAAACTGTGAAATTCAAGCTCTCAGGTGAACGATTGAGGACGATATCTGGTGGCTGGGTGCGTGATGACCTTGCGGAGCTCACGGTGGCTTCAATTTATAGGGAAGCTAAGCGGTGGTGCCCAATTCTGAGTAGAGAGACCGGCGGTCGAGACGAAGGGTGAGTCACTGGTGGCTGCGCAACGTGGCTTTTACCGTGGCGGCACCTCCAGCGATCACCGGATATGTGTAGCACGGTTAGCCGCGACGTGGTAAAGCGTCAGGACACGCGGCGGGCGGCAGTGATGGCTCAACGGCGGCGGAAATCTATCCGGGTGACCGATGAGCAAGGGGAGGGGGTACGGCGACTAGCCGGAATTGTTTACTGACCGGGCTTATCCACGGCGATGGTCACTGGGTGCTATCCGATCAACCCGAGCACGAATCAAAGCGGCGGCGGCACGAATCGCGGTGGAGGGAGTCATCGGCGGCGAGGATAGTCGCGCTAGCGACCTGATCCACTCGGGTTACTGTACCATGGGGAAATGGTATTCAGACAGCCTGACAGTCATAGTTTAGGACCAATTTTCTCTAAAGTTTCTCTAGTAACTTGCTCCACTCTCTGTAGCAAAGTTTCAGAGCTACAAACCAGCTACAATTCGACTGTTGGTGACTTGTTCTCAAATGCTTCGGATTAAGAACAAGGCAACATAAAAAGTGTTAAATGATAAGGTCCTTCGTCCTTTGAAACATTATTTCCCTTCGGGATATAATGTGCTCCGGACGAAGGTCACAAACAATATATCTTCGTAAGCACAATAAGCTATGACGAAGGACTTACACGCGACATAAAAAGTAATATAAACATTTAAATCTCATCACAATATCATTTCTATTTTATTATCGCCTAACAATAGAAATGACTTTAGATTACAAGTGTACCTTCGGATTGCAGGAAGACAAAAGTACAAGGATGACGCAAAAGCAAATGCCAAGTCAGCGTGAACAGTACGGGAGTACTGTTCATCTATTTATAGGCATGGGACACAGCCCATGTAAAATTACATTCATGTCCATTACATTCGCTAATGACCTATGGGAGTCTGTCAAGGCCTAAGTAGTCTTTTCATCTTTAGGTCGGTTCCCCGTTCTGCTATCGCGACGAAGCTTTCCTGCGCATAGCTTCGGCTGCGCACCATCCTTCGTACAGCATGGTAACCAGCCCGTCCTTCATCTCAACCTCCTTTTGTCTGGCTTAAGCTTCGTCCTGTCCGTACTCCATGTTCATAATCTGAGTCCGAAAATACCTGTTCATATAATTCACTTGGAAAATATTGTCAAATCTTGTTTTTGAGGACCTTCGGAGGACGAAGGCCCCCAACAGTAGCCCCTCGCAATATTAATTTGTTAGTGATAAATTCAGATTGCGATATGGACGAAGGCCTTAAGCCGAAGGTCCGAAAAAACACCTTCCCTTTGCTAGAATAGCAACATTCACTGACAAGCGGGGTCTTTCAATTTTCAACGCACTGGGCGTATAAATAAGATCATACCGCAAACTCATTTGGTACGCTCACTTGCCATCTGCTTCCGCTCACTAAATTTTTAGCTCTTGCGCACTAAGATTTGCTGATCTTTTGGTTTTGAAGCTTCGGCTTTGAAAACAGTTTTTTAGTGTTTCCGAAGATGTCTGAAGATAAGAAGGTCGCTGCTGATATGAAGCTGAGCCTCGACGAAGAGAAGAACTTGGGGTTCCTTATAGCGATGGCGAAGACCAATACGGAAAAAATCACCAAGGAGATTCTGGAAGGTTTGTCTGAAGATACTGGTGACAGCGACAGTTATGATGTAGAAAGCGGTGGGGGAGAGTCCGAAGATCGACCATGGCGGCCAAGTCACTCAGTTTTCGGGAAAAGCACTATTAAGCAGAGTCATATTGACAATATGAGAGGGAGATATTTTCGAGATATATCTATTGTGAGGGCTGATGCTGGAGAAAAAACTTCTCCCACCCCCGAAGAAGATGAGGTCGTGATCTTCCGAAGCTTTCTCAAGGCTGGGCTTCGATTCCCCCTAAGCAGCTTTGTTGTCGAAGTCCTGAAGACATTTCAAGTCTACCTTCATCAAATTACTCCCGAAGCTATCATAAGAATGGGGATCTTTGTCTGGGCTGTGAAAAGCCAAGGTTTAGAACCAAATGCTAAAAGCTTTTGCAAAATTCATGAGTTGGTATATGAGACGAAACCCTGGGGAAAAGAGCAATATCACAACAACTTTGGGTGTTACAGCTTCGGTGCCCGCTCCGGGTCAAGCCGCCCTGTGCCAACCTTTCGGAAGAGGTGGCCCGAAGCCTGGATGACAGAGTGGTTCTATGTAAAGAATGACTTGACAGCGCAGGAAGATGTTAAGAGTATCATTATGCGCCCCATCTGGCAACGCTTCAGACTCCGAAAGCCGAAGGTTGAAATGGATGAAGCAGCCGAAGAATGCCAAAGAGCCTTCGGCGTAGTCTGCTCTTTTATTGGGACAAGGGATCTGGTCCAAGAGCATATTGCCTTCAGGGTGTGGCCACTTGCAGGAAAGTGGGAAATGCCGAAGGAGACCATCAAAGAGTCTGACGAAGGTGGACTAGTCAGACTAAAATACTCATTCAAATACGGGGATAAATTTGTTGAACCTGATGACGACTGGTTAAAAAGCATTGAAACATTAAGTGACGAACTGCTTGGGGTATATTCGAAGGCCGAGAACACTGCACTATCGGCAGCCTTCGGAGGCCGAAAGAAGAAGAGGCTCAACCGGGTATTTGATGCAATCGGGTTTGTCTACCCTGACTACCATTATCCGGTGCCGGGCCGCAAAAGAAAAAATGCTTCTCCTGCAACAGAAGTTGCCACAAGTGCTTCTAGTGAGCCAGCGCCGCAAAGAAAAAAGATGAAGGTGCTTACCCACCGGGCACGTTTTATTGAGCCTGCCACAGTGCCTGAATTTATCGGTGAAGTCTCGTTGGCCACTGAAAATACAGAGCCAGCTCCAGTGCCGAAGATCGAAGAAAAAACTGAAGCGCCTTCAGCAGAGAAGGCAGAAAAACCGAGAACTGAAGGACCAAAAATATTGGAAATCTTAAGCCCTTCAGCAAATGTTGAAACAATAAAAAATCAAAAGGGCCCATCTGTGACCCCAAAAAGAAAAAGAATGGCGAACGTTTTAGACGTTTTGGAGACAATTAAGTCTTCAAGCATAACTCCAAAGAGGACTGTTGAACTTTCTGAAGTGTCTACTGAAGCTTTAATTGCTGAAGCTTCGAAGCAACAACTTGAAGTTGAAGCCGGGACTTCAGAGCCCACCAAGGAACAACCTTTGGAAACCGAAGAAAAAATAAAAATGCCAGAGCCAATTTTGGTTGAAGAAATTAACACTGCTGCCCCCGAAGCTTCTTCCACCATATGCGATTACATTGTGCGACATGCTTCGGGGAAGAAATTGTCTGAAGAAGAGATTTATGAAGCCAAACACTATGCGAAAGAATTAAAATATCCGAAGGGGGCACTAGTGTTCAATGGGACAAACGAAGATGACTTCCTATACTGTCTCCCTGACAACAAAGAATTATCTGTCTGCCAGGAGATGGCTAGGAGTATGGGGTTCCCGAAGCTCGAAGCTGGCTTATGTGCTATGACGAAAGAAGATCTCGCGGATAGTCTTGCATATAATAGCCTGAAGGTATGGGAATTAGACATTTGAAAAATTTTACAATTCGTAATTCATTCTTTTATTCTTATATGGATTCTTTTTCGTATAGGGTTTAATTCTAAGCAACGCATTAAGAGCACAAAAGAGTGCCGAAGATGAGAGCTATGAAATTGCGTTCAACACCCTACGGTCAGAAGTTATTAAACTGAGAAACGAAGCTCTGGAAAAGGATAAGATTCTGCTTACATTGGTAGACAAGGTAAAAAAGGACGAAGCTGCCTCAAAGGTCCAGGCCGAAGCCCAAAAACGTGAGATTAAAGATCTTCAGAAACAGCTAGCTAGAGCTAAAGAGGAATGTATGCTTGAAGAAACAAAACGAGAGCTTAGCGATCAACTGGCCAATCATTTAGAGATAAGTGTTAAGGAGCTTCGTGCATCCCAGAGAAAATGCTACGTTAAATCGATAGAATGCGTCAAAAAGATAAAATCCAGCTTCGCCGGCGTTGGCGCATTCTCTAGTGAAGAGAATTTCTCAAGAGGCAATCCCGAAGGTCCACTGGAATGGATCAGTCACGAAGCAGAGGCCTTCGAGGAAATCCTGAGTAGCCGCGGTGACATCTGCGCTTTTTCGGGCGCCAGAGGAGTTGCTACTGTTTTGGAGAGGAAAGGTTGCGATCATATTAAGCTTCTTGCGCAATCCGAAGCCACTTTATCCGCTGAAGATATTAAAGACCCCTCGACCGAAGCTAGCCAGGCTGGTGGAAAATTTTTCACCGACGTCTGGGACAATGGTGGCCGAGAAATAGCCCAGGAAATTATTCGAAGAAGCGAGCAAGGTATCCATGATGCTAGGGAAGTAGCCAAGGCCGCTGAAAAAAGCGCAGAGCCCAAAAGCCAAATAGGTACCAACTAGTGGTTTTTAGGTCTGTTGTAATTTTTGATTTTCGAACTTGCTTATGGTTTGTAATAGTAACATAGACATATATTCTCTTCCCTCAGAACCTGCTAGATCGTCTGCTGACCCTCACACGAAAGGGGATGACGAAATTAAACAAATGGCCGAAGGTATCATGGATAAAGTTGTTGAACAACTTCTAAATGAGGCTGCCGAAGTAGTACTAAGAGAAGACTAGATGTTATTAGAAAAAACATTTGAAGTGTGATCTATGTAATATTTTGTACACTTGAATGTAATATACAAGTCTCTTTTCATTATTCAATTCTTTACGATGCATGAAATTCTACATACATACCATTTTTGAGCCTTCGGCGAAAAAACACCTTCCCTTCTTTTCATGCTTCGTGAAGAAGACATTCTCCTTTAATACTATTCTGATGAAGCACATCCACGCTTCGTGAAAACATTCTCCGAAGCTGTACAATTTCGATATTACTCTGATGAAGCACGTCCATGCTTCGTGAAAACATTCTCCGAAGCTGTATTCCGAAGATCAACATTGTATTCCCTCGTGACTTTGCACGATTTTCACTTTCTCAAAGCGTCCTTTTGAAGGTTGATACTGTGTCCCCTTCTTTTGCCATATGCAACATGATGTATGATGCTTATGCTATGCAAAATGATGTGATGATTCTATGTTTTGTAGATGACATTTGTTCCGAAGATACACACATATCCCCATAAAACACAAAATATCTTTATATCAGCGCTGACTTTTCGCTGTAAGCTCTGCATTCCCTTAGGAACGTCTTTGGAGCTTCTTCGCCTTTTACTTAGGCGGTATCAGCGTTGACTTTTCGCTGTAAGCTCTGCATTCCCTTAGGAACGTCTTTGGAGCTTCTTCGCCTTTTACTTAGGCGGTATCAGCGTTGACTTTTCGCTGTATGCTCTGCATTCCCTTAGGAACGACTTTGGAGCAGAAAACTTACATTGCGCTCCCTTTGGAACGGCTTTTTGTGACTTCAGCAACTTACTCTGCGTTCCTTAGAACGACTTTTTGTGGCTTCGAAGGATTTTTAATAATTCGAAGGTCCTTCTTGTTATCGCAAATTCTTAAGCTTCAGCAACTTAAGCCTGTGGAGAAAATATGTTTTCCTCGTGACCAACAACGAAACTATTACATGAAAACTGAAATGTTCTTTATTACACAGAAAATAGAACTAAATGGAAAAGACTGCTATCAAGGTAGGATATTTGTCAATAAATGTGCTTCGACTCTGGCACAGTGCTATTGACTGTGCGAGCTTCAGATTGTTCTCTGAGATCCCTTTGGTGTGGAACATATTGGCTCCCTTCCAGCTGTTGGCCTTGTTGCAGTGGTGGTGGAGGCGGGGGCTGTTGCCATGAAGCTTGAGGTTGACTCGCCGAAGCTACAGAAACTACAGGGTGGTTGCCCACGTATTCTGGGATGTAAGGCTGATGGTACGAAGCAGTATGCATGACCTGCTTCGGCTGAACTTGTTGCGCTGCAGCTTCGGCTATCTCCTTTTGCTTTTGGATGGTAACATGGCACATCCTGGTGGTATGGCCCTTGTTTTCACCACAGAATAAGCAAAATACTCTCCTTGGTTGATCTCCAAATCTTCCGCCGAAGCCCCTGGCGCCTCTGCCTCTTGGAGCTGGTGGCCGGAAGAAAGTTTGCTGTTGCCCCGAAGCCTGTGAGGAGCACTGCGGCCTGTTCTGCTGACTCCCCTTATCATCATTTTGAGTAGAGTTGTGGATGGACCTGACATGCCTCGGATAGAATCTTCCTCCGAAGCCCCTGGTCATTTCAGAAAATCTGAAAGCCTCCTCCCTTCTTTGGCAAAAATCATTGTCGGCACGAATGTACTCGTCCATCTTCTGGAGCAGCTTCTCCAAAGTCTGAGGAGGCTTCCTAGCAAAGTATTGAGCTGAAGGTCCAGGACGAAGCCCCTTGATCATGGCTTCGATGACAATTTCATTGGGCACCGTTGGTGCCTGCGCCCTCAAACGCAAGAACCTTCTGACATACGCCTGAAGGTATTCTTCATGATCCTGAGTGCACTGGAACAAGGCTTGAGCAGTGACCGGCTTCGTCTGAAACCCTTGAAAGCTGGTTAACAACATGTCCTTCAGCTTTTGCCATGAAGTGATTGTTCCTGGTCGAAGGGAGGAATACCAGGTCTGAGCAACATTCCTGACAGCCATAACAAAAGACTTTGCCATGACTGCAGCATTGCCACCATACGAAGATACTGTTGCTTCGTAGCTCATCAAAAACTGCTTTGGGTCTGAATGGCCATCGAACATGGGAAGCTGGGGCGGCTTGTAGGACGGAGGCCAAGGTGTAGCCTGCAGCTCAGCGGACAGGGGAGAAGCATCATCGAAAACAAAATTTCCATGATGGAAATTGTCATACCAGTCATCTTCGTTGAAGAAGCCCTCCTGATGAAGGTCTTTTTGTTGAGGCCTTATGTTCTGCTCATCGTGAGTAAGATGGCGAACTTCTTCAGAAGCTTCGTCTATCTGCCTTTGTAGCTCAGCTAGCCTGGCCATCTTTTCCTTCTTCCTCTGCACCTGTTGATGAAGCATCTCCATATCCCTGATCTCTTGATCTAGCTCATCCTCCTGAAGCGTCGGGCTGACGGCCTTCCTCTTCTGGCTTCGGGCCTCCCGAAGAGAGACAGTCTCCTGGTTGGGGTCCAGCGGTTGCAGAGCTGCAGCCCCAGTCATTGAAGCTTTCTTCGGCGCCATAGCGAGGGTCTATGGCTTCCGAAGGTGTTCAAAAAACTCAAAGTGGAAGTGAGTTCACCGGAGGTGGGCACCAATGTTGGTGACTTGTTCTCAAATGCTTCGGATTAAGAACAAGGCAACATAAAAAGTGTTAAATGATAAGGTCCTTCGTCCTTTGAAACATTATTTCCCTTCGGGATATAATGTGCTCCGGACGAAGGTCACAAACAATATATCTTCGTAAGCACAATAAGCTATGACGAAGGACTTACACGCGACATAAAAAGTAATATAAACATTTAAATCTCATCACAATATCATTTCTATTTTATTATCGCCTAACAATAGAAATGACTTTAGATTACAAGTGTACCTTCGGATTGCAGGAAGACAAAAGTACAAGGATGACGCAAAAGCAAATGCCAAGTCAGCGTGAACAGTACGGGAGTACTGTTCATCTATTTATAGGCGTGGGACGCAGCCCATGTAAAATTACATTCATGTCCATTACATTCGCTAATGACCTATGGGAGTCTGTCAAGGCCTAAGTAGTCTTTTCATCTTTAGGTCGGTTCCCCGTTCTGCTATCGCGACGAAGCTTTCCTGCGCATAGCTTCGGCTGCGCACCATCCTTCGTACAGCATGGTAACCAGCCCGTCCTTCATCTCAACCTCCTTTCGTCTGGCTTAAGCTTCGTCCTGTCCGTACTACATGTTCATAATCTGAGTCCGAAAATACCTGTTCATATAATTCACTTGGAAAATATTGTCAAATCTTGTTTTTGAGGACCTTCGGAGGACGAAGGCCCCCAACATCGACTATAGAGGTTGAACTCATTTGAGCACTGGATCAAGGTTCAATTCACACTCAAAGTTGACCCGGTTACACTGAAAAGCTGAATTTCAGAATGAATCCAGCCTGACAGCCAAGGTTTGAGTATGATTATCTCCAAATTTTTCTTAACAACTGAGCTCACATCCTTAAGCAATGTTGTTCTCCTATAATTGGGCTACAAACTTGTTGTGGTCACTTTGGGCAAAACCCTATGCTTTGAAAGTTACAAAGCCCCAAAGTTGAGCCAATATTACTGAAATTTCAGACTTAGTATAGAATTCAAATGAGGTCCATTTTGCAATTGAGTCCAAAACTTAGGGTTTGGCTTTCAAGTCTACATATTTGTGAACCAAAGGACTTAAGAAACTTATTTGACTTAGTTTTTGCACTTTAGTCCAAAAGTGGACTAATTTTGCACATAAGCCCCTAGGGTTTAGTTTTAGAGCTTTCCAGGGTTCCAATTAGGGTTTTTAGTATCCCAGGGGTATAAATGAGATTCAACTTTGTTTTTGGGGATATTTAATAACTATTACCCTAAAATATTTGGATTTTCTCAAGTTGGGTTAAGTTTTACCCCTTTAATCCCTGTTTAGGGTAAAGCTTCCCATCCAGGGTCCTATTTGCAAAATCCTTAAAACAGTACAACTTGTTTAAAATTTTTGCCTAATGAATGCACTCTAGGTGTATCAAACATATGCAATGCCAATGTTATGATGTCATGCTCAAGTTTTAGTTATAGTAACACCAGGAGTGTTACATCCTTCCCCCCATAAAAGAATCTCGTCCCGAGATTTAAAGTCCTAGGGTGAGTAATGGAAAAGGAAATGTGTCATGTTTTTATTTCCTCATTTCTGGTACAAGGCAGGGTGGTGTGGGATTCACTCCTTTATTGCAATAACTATATACACTTTACAAATTACATGAGGCTAGAAAGCCTGGGAAATTCTTATTCAAGAAGTCTTGAGTTTCCCACGTAGCCTCTTCCTCAGAATGTTGGTTCCATTGTACTTTGTAGAATTTGAGAGTCTTTCTCCGGGTAACCCTGTCCTTTTGATCCAGAACTCGAATAAGATGTTCCGAGTACGTTAAGTCTGGTTTCAGGACAACATCTGTCACTTCAATGGTTCGATCGGGAACCCGTAGACACTTCTTCAATTGCGATACATGGAACACATTATGTACAACAGATAATGTTTCGGGAAGTTGAAGTCGATACGCCACTGGCCCATATCTTTGAAGAATAGGAAATGGACCAATGTACCTGGGTGCAAGTTTTCCCTTTACCCCGAAACGCGATACTCCCTTCATTGGTGAAACCTTTAAGTAGACGTAGTCTCCTTCTAAGAAGTATAAGGGCATTCGCCGTTTGTCTGCATAACTCTTCTGACGAGCTTGTGCTTTCTTTAGATTATGAATAATTTTCTGAACCTTATCCTCGGTTTCTTTTACTAGATCAGGTCTAAAGAAGCACCTCTCACCAGGTTCAGACCAGTTTAGCGGAGTCCGACACCGTCGTCCATATAAAGCTTCAAAGGGTGCCATCTGGATACTGTCTTGATAGCTATTATTATATGAAAACTCCGCCAAAGGTAAACACTCATCCCATTTCTGTGAGAAATCCAGGACACATGCCCGCAGCATATCTTCAAGTATCTGATTCACTCTCTCAGTTTGTCCACTGGTTTGAGGATGATTGGCCGAACTGTGGAGTAACTTAGTACCCAGGGATTTATGAAGTTCTTCCCAAAATTTAGATACAAATTGTGGCCCACGATCCGACACTATAGTCTTTGGAACACCATGCAAACTGAGAATACGGGCGATGTACAAATCCGCATAGGTAATGACGGGATATTTACTTTGACAGGGAGGAAGTGGGCGATCTTGGTAAGTCGATCAATGATAACCCAAATAGAGTCATATCCTTTTGCGGTCCTGGGCAATCCCACAATGAAGTCCATGCTTATGTCTTCCCATTTCCATGTTGGTATTGGTAATGACTGCAATGGACCGGCAGTTTTCATGTGTATGGCCTTGACACGTCTGCAAGTGTCACACTTAGCCACATAGCGTGCAATTTCAATTTTCATCTTCGTCCACCAGTAGTACTGCTTTAGATCATGGTACATCTTAGTGCTTCCCGGATGAATAGAATAGCGACTAAGATGCGCTTCATCTAAGATTTGCTGGCGGAGTTCTTCATTCTTTGGCACTACTATGCGGTTGTTAAACCATAACACACCTTGATCATCTTCCTTGAAACATTTGGCTGTTCTAGCCCTTATCTTCTCTCGTATGTGCTTCATACCTAGATTATCCTTTTGAGCATCAATTATCTTTTGCAAAATGATTGACTCAAGCTTTAGTTGATTTAGAGTCCCTTGCTGAATTATCCCCAGGTTTAGCTTCTCCATTTCTTGACATAAAGTGCTCTCGGAGGTCTTTGCCATAAGACAGTGGCAGGAAGTCTTACGACTCAATGCATCTGCCACCATATTGGCCTTGCCTGGGTGATAATGGATCTCTAGTTCATAGTCTTTAATGAGCTCAAGCCATCGTCTTTGCCTCATATTTAACTCTGACTGGGTAAAGATGTACTTCAAACTTTTATGATCTGTATATATGTGACAGATATTTCCCAGCAGATAGTGACGCCATATTTTCAGGGCATGAACCACAGCAGCTAGCTCCAGATCATGAGTTGGATAATGCTCCTCATGTCGGCGCAACTGCCTTGAAGCATACGCAATTACTCGGCCTTCTTGCATCAGTACACAGCCGAGCCCACTGCCAGATGCATCACAATATACATCAAAAGGCTTAGTGATGTCCGGTTGAGCCAATACCGGAGCAGTGGTTAATAATGTCTTCAATTGCTCAAAGGCTTCATTACACTTAGAAGACCAATTGAATTTAATATCATTCTTCAATAAACTTGTGATTGGCTTCACAAGCTTAGAAAAATCGGGTATGAATCTGCGATAATATCCAGCTAGTCCAAGAAAACTCCGGACCTGGTGAACAGTGGTTGGAGGTTTCCATTCCAGAATATCTTTGACCTTGCTAGGATCTACCGCAATTCCTTTAGCTGATAACACGTGCCCCAAAAATTGAATTTCCTCCAGCCAGAACGCGCACTTGCTAAACTTGGCATACAGCTGATGTTCCCTCAGACGCGTCAATACAATCCGTAGATGCTGGGCATGCTCCTCTTCATTTTTAGAGTATATTAAGATATCGTCGATGAAGACCACGACGAACTTGTCTAACTCGGGCATGAACACCGAGTTCATCAAATAGGTGAAGTGGGAGGAGCATTTGTGAGCCCGAAAGACATTACCAAGTATTCAAACAATCCATACCGCGTAGTAAATGCGGTTTTCGGTATATCCTCGGGCCAAATACGGATTTGGTGATAGCCCGACCTGAGATCAATTTTGGAAAATACCCTTGCCCCAGTCAGTTGATCAAATAATATGTCGATCCTTGGAAGAGGGTACTTATTCTTTATGGTGACCTCATTCAGGGGTCGATAATCCACGCACATCCGCAAGGTTTGATCCTTCTTCTTCACAAAGATGGCGGGGCAACCCCATGGGGACGAGCTTGGCCGGATAAATCCCTTATTCAGTAGATCTTGTAATTGAATCTTCAATTCTGCCAACTCATTAGGGGGCATACGGTACGATCTTCGGGAGATGGGGGCCGTACCGGGCTTTAGCTCAATTACGAATTCTACATCTCTTTCAGGGGGTAGTCCAGGCAAATCTTCCGGAAATACATCTGGAAACTCACATACTACCGGAATGTTCTTGATCTCCGGTACAATAGCTTCATATATCCTACCAGAAGCTTTGGCTGGATTGGTCACGGGGAGAGACAAAAGAATTTCTTCTTGATTATAGCTCAACCTGACGGTTCTGAGTTCAGTGTTGAGAATTGCCTTGTATTGGGTTAACCAATTCATACCCAAAATTACATCTATATCCTGGCCTCTTAGAACAATCATGTTAGCAGGAAAGTTCCGTCCGGCCATTGTTACTGGCACTTCATAGGCCACTTCTCTAGTAAAAATATGTCCCCCAGGTGAATGAATTTTAAATCCCTCTTTTGATTCATGACATGCAATGTGATGTTGCTCCACAAATTTCTTGCTAATGAAGGTATGCGAAGCACCAGAATCAAAAAGAATAATTGCAGGGTGACTGGCCACGGGAAACGTACCCATCATCACCGGCTCTCCTTCCGGTGTAGTGGCCACTTGAGTGTAATATACACGCCCCGTTTTCTTGGTATTTCTCCCCACAGCATTTCCCTTGGGCTGAGTGGATTTCCCAGTTCCTTGCTGAGCATTGGATTGATTTTGCTTGGGGTATGGGCAGTCTTTGATAAAATGTCCTGACTTGCCACAGTTGAAACACCCAGTTGAAGAGCTAGGCAAGGCGGGGAATCGAGTGCCTGGGGCACCCGGCTGATTTGGGGAAGTGGAGGTATTGTTGGGGCGGATAATAATGGGCTGTTTGAAAGGGAATGCTGGTGGACAGGAAAAAGTACGGTTTTGGCTAGAAGGCCGGATGACGAACCGTTGCCTCTTCGCCTGGCCCTGATTAGGCCTCTCACCACTGAATCCCTTATTCTTCCCAGAACTTGCGTATTTTGCTTCCACAGATAAGGCTGTACTGACAGCCTTTCCATATGTGAGATCAATACATGTGGCCATCTTTCGCTGCAACCGGTCATTTAGACCTCTCATAAAACAGTTCTTTTTCTTCAAATCAGTATTCACCTGGTCGATGGCATACTGCGACAGGTGATTAAACTTGTTAAGATACTGATTGATGGTGTCTCCTCCTTGTTTCAGCTTCATGAATTCCTCTTGTTTCATATGCAGCACCCCTTCCGGTATGTAGTGCTCACGGAAGGCTGCTTTAAATTCTTCCCAGGTGATTTGATGGTTGTCAGGTTGGATAGCCACAAAATTTCCCCACCAAGTACTGGCAGGGCCACGGAGTTGCTGTGCCGCGAACAATGGCTTCTGCGTTTCAGAACAATGAAGAAGACCAAACTTCTGTTCGATGACCCGTATCCATTCGTCAGCTTCCAGTGGGTTTTCTGCTTTGGTGAATAAAGGTGGACGAGTTTCCGAGAAATCCAAGTAAGTAGTTTCGCGAGGGCCTTGCTGAAAACCTCTTCCTGCCTGCTGCTGGAACTGCTGCTGACCCGCCATTTCCCTAAGGAAGCGGGTATTGTCTGCGGTGGCATTCACCAAGGCGGCAATCGCCTCGGCTAGCGTGGGTGGAACCGGAGGTGGATTTGGGGTGACATCCCGACCCCCAGACGTTCCGGTTGCGTCCTGTCCGCAAGTCCTGGTCGGCATCTGAGGCAAAAACATTTGAAATAAACATAATATGCCAAAGAGACCTTCCATTTTACATTACTATAAAAAGTAATGATACAGACTCGATATTACATAACAGGATACATGACCCATTATACAAAAGTTCAACCTATTATACAACAGTGCACCCTACAATACCCTACTCTACTTCTATTACACCATTAGTCCTGCTTTCCGTTACTTTTGGCGGCCTCATCGTCTGGTGTGGGAGTCCAGACGTCAACCAACCTCAAAGAAGGAGGGGGTTCAAAAAGATCTAACTCTCCACCCAACGCGCGTCCCACAACGTGAGAGGGTCCGACTTCCGTCTCAGCAGAGTGTGCGGGCACACTAGGGTGTAATTGTGAGTATAGTATATGGACTTCCTCATGCAACGTATTGCAGTAGACCTGCAGGTTGTCGACAGCTGAGCTAAGTTCTTTAATTCGGGCCTGAGCCCTCGCTTCCTTAGCACATGCCAGCATATGAGACTGTACTGCCCAGTCAAGTGCTAAGTCTCGATCAGCAAGCTGATCCTGCAGGTGACGGATGTCCCTTCTTAGTTCATTGATTCTATCTCCGTCTGCGATCCAAGCATTGGTCCTGTGTTGCAGCGTTGCTTGAAGTCGACTCACTTGGGCTTCGAGGTCTCCTATGGGGTCATTACTTCCGCTGCTACTGCTTTCGTGTCGAGGGGCTAGTTGATGTCGGGGTACTCCAATTGGTCCCGTTGACTTACATGCTGTTAGCCTTGTGCGTGGCGGCATCTTTCTAAGGGGAAAATTTATTAATATAATTCTTAGCATGATGCTTGTGTAAATACAGAATCAACCTTAGCCGATTCAACCTTCTATACATTGCACTCTTCCTATCTGGTCTTTAAGATAAACTCTTCAGAGTACTTAGGTAAGAAGAGAAAAGAGTTTTTGGGTAAGATTTTCGAAAATCCTTTTGAAGATGCCTCATAATATCTGCAAAGAAGGGCTACGCTCCGATACCAGCTGTGACGGAACCTCCCAAGTAATTAGGCCCACCTACAGTTGTCCTTGAACAACGGACTTCAGACAACCCTGTAGGTGCCCCTGAACTACTTGATAAGTTCGGTATCTTTCCTTACCTTACCAGGAACGATTCACCCGTCTTGCAGACATTACAGAACATCGGAGATAAAGAATTGCGGAAGCGATTACATAATTCACATTTATTTAAAAGCAAGCACAAGTTGTTTTATTACAGACCAGAACTAAAAGCGAGTGCTGAGTAGTAATATTATATAAACCAAGGGAGGCAAAAACTCCTCCCGAGAAGATTTAAGTAAAAGTTCTATATGGAGGACCAAGTCCTCCCGCACTTCAGTCTTGGGTTTCTTCTTTGGGAACCACCTTGGCACAGAAGCAGCAGAAATCTTCTACTTCCTCACCTAAAAACAACGAAGGGATAAACCCTGAGTATGGAATTACTCAGCAAGACTTGCCCGACAAAAGAAAAGACTCTCAAGGGTATGCTGGCTTTTAGGGAGTCAAGGTAAGGCTTCTCAATACTCAAAGACTCTATTTTGCATAAATGCTTACTAAAGTGGATCCTTAAAAATCCAATTTTATTTGACCAGTAAGTTCAATTACCTGCAACTAGAGTTCTTTCTACCCTAGTTCAATCACTGGTCCTGCACTAGCCAATTTCTTAACAAATATCCATCATCTTTAGTGGAATGCTACGTGTAGGGCAGTGACCAAGTCTTCATAACCGCGAAGGTACGGCGATCCGAATCGATTATACTCAGCTGAGGATCTCCAATCACACGACATATGTAGCACTTAACCCTTGCATATGTCAACCCGCCATCGGGGTTCTTAAGGCCGGATCAGGTTCACGCAAACCGAGAGCACAGATACACCACCGTCCAGCCTCTTGCCACGGAGGGTACACGCTACTCTCGCCACCGCTCCACGCCCATTTCTTGTTATCTTATTCCGGCCTTAGTCTGCCCGAGGCAAGGCTTACCCATGACGAGGCATGCGACCAGTTAAAGGGTCCTCGATCATCAAGCCTACATCGAGACGGTCCTTAATCGACTCAGACGGAGACACTACACCGAGACTCTCTTCTCATGCAAGTCACCCGTCCGGTCTCAGCTTAATCATTTAATCCCAAAAACTTGGTACCTGGCAGAGGTACATCTTTTCCGATGTTGAACCCATCATGGCCATGATGGATTCACCATCAAGTTTTATTTTCGAAAACAACCCTCCCACTTTGCCAAACATCTTTTGTAAAACAAATCCTTTTGTTTTTCTAAGCAATACTAAGCATAGTAAAACCTCTTTGTAAAACAGGGTTTCAAGGAGGGTAATCAAGATCAAGGAAGATAATGCAGGAATTGTTTAATCAATCAACTCCTATCACCTAATGCAGCAAGCAAGTGAGAAAGATTTTAAAAACATCAAGGGAGGTGGCAAATGCACCGGGGCTTGCCTTTGTTATCAGGTGAGTCCTGCTCAGATCCACAAATATCGAAATAAAAGCAGTTGCCTGCTTCAGGATCTGAGGATGGTGGTATCCCTTCTTCAGTGACTTCTTCTTCTTCTACGTGTTCTAACATAACCATATATATGCATAAGAATGGATGCCATGGGATGCTCATGAGGATGCAAAGATAATATGAACTTATTATCTAAGTCTTGAGTACAACTTTCCTTCATGGTACTCCGAGAACCTAGGGTTTCCGGAGTCAGTAAAGGAGTTCATAGGGCAGGGGGGGTGGTTTTGGGGTTTAGTGATCAAACAAGGTCCAAATCAACCCAAATTCTACCCAAGGCTTCTAAATATTGGTTTAAGTGCCCATAAAAAGTTTGGGCATTTTTGGACTTACCAATTATTTTCTAAAAATCCATAACTAATACTTTTAACTACTTTAAATACCCTAAAATTTCTTATTTCCACCAAAAATCACCAAACTATTTTTACTAAATACTAGGGAAAATAACAAGCCTAAGAAAATTAGTTTCACAATTTTAGCATTTTTCTACATTTTTCTTCATATTTCTAAAGCTTTATTGAAAAAGAAAAAGGAAAAGGCTGAACAGGACTAGGCCAGTTCTAGCCCAGTCGGCCCAACCCAGAGTGGAAACGCGCCCGCGCGCCCCCGCGCCCTGGCAGCCTTACAGAAAAGCCCCTGTTTTCTTGAATATCCCGACAAAGCCCAAAGCACTATTTAACACAGCCGCTGACAATTTCAAAGACACCCTCGTACTTCTATCTATTCTCGGTTTGTAGTCCCCGACGACGGTGAACGTGGCCGCGCTCCGGTGAGCCACTGTACCCGCCGAATGGGTCCATGACCGGCGCTCCCGAGTAGCGGAAATGAAATAGGACCCGTCCTGACCCCTTTCCCCAACCCAATTTCACTAATGGTCAAATATGGAGCTCTGGCCACGGTGGCCGTGAGCATCGTGGCAAGACAGCCGTGTTCCCGGCGATGGGTGGCGGTCCGGTTCGATTGGAAGGGTCGGAGAGCATCACCCATACGTAAGTATGCTAGAACAGAGATGAAAAAGGAATGAGCAGACCTTGGGACGGCTGGCCGCGGTGAGGGTGTTTTTGCGGTGGCAGAAACCGAATTGGGGAAACTGTGAAATTCAAGCTCTCAGGTGAACGATTGAGGACGATATCTGGTGGCTAGGTGCGTGATGACCTTGCGGAGCTCACGGTGGCTTCAATTTATAGGGAAGCTAAGCGGTGGTGCCCAATTCTGAGTAGAGAGACCGACGGTCGAGACGAAGGGTGAGTCACTGGTGGCCGCGCAACGTGGCTTTTACCGTGGCGGCACCTCCGGCGATCACCGGATATGTGTAGCACGGTTAGCCGCGACGTGGTAAAGCGTCAGGACACGCGGCGGGCGGCAGTGATGGCTCAACGGCGGCGGAAATCTATCCGGGTGACCGATGAGCAAGGGGAGGGGGTACGGCGACTAGCCGGAATAGTTTACTGACCGGGCTTATCCACGGCGATGGTCACTGGGTGCTATCCGATCAACCCGAGCACGAATCAAAGCGGCGGCGGCACGAATCGCGGCGGAGGGAGTCATCGGCGGCGAGGATAGTCGCGCTAGCGACCTGATCCACTCGGGTTACTGTACCATGGGGAAATGGTATTCAGACAGCCTGACAGTCATAGTTTAGGACCAATTTTCTCTAAAGTTTCTCTAGTAACTTGCTCCACTCTCTGTAGCAAAGTTTCAGAGCTACAAACCAGCTACAATTCGACTATAGAGGTTGAACTCATTTGAGCACTGGATCAAGGTTCAATTCACACTCAAAGTTGACCCGGTTACACTGAAAAGCTGAATTTCAGAATGAATCCAGCCTGACAGCCAAGGTTTGAGTATGATTATCTCCAAATTTTTCTTAACAACTGAGCTCACATCCTTAAGCAAAGTTGTTCTCCTATAATTGGGCTACAAACTTGTTGTGGTCACTTTGGGCAAAAACCCTATGCTTTGAAAGTTACAAAGCCCCAAAGTTGAGCCAATATTACTAAAATTTCAGACTTAGTATAGAATTCAAATGAGGTCCATTTTGCAATTGAGTCCAAAACTTAGGGTTTGGCTTTCAAGTCTACATATTTGTGAACCAAAGGACTTAAGAAACTTATTTGACTTAGTTTTTGCACTTTAGTCCAAAAGTGGACTAATTTTGCACATAAGCCCCTAGGGTTTGGTTTTAGAGCTTTCCAGGGTTCCAATTAGGGTTTTTAGTATCCCAGGGGTATAAATGAGATTCAACTTTGTTTTTGGGGATATTTAATAACTATTACCCTAAAATATTTGGATTTTCTCAAGTTGGGTTAAGTTTTACCCCTTTAATCCCTGTTTAGGGTAAAGCTTCCCATCCAGGGTCCTATTTGCAAAATCCTTAAAACAGTACAACTTGTTTAAAATTTTTGCCTAATGAATGCACTCTAGGTGTATCAAACATATGCAATGCCAATGTTATGATGTCATGCTCAAGTTTTAGTTATAGTAACACCAGGAGTGTTACATCGCGTTTCGCTTGCGACTTCTTCCTGCCCTTCTTCTTGGTGCCACGCTGAGTTGACGCCTCGGGGACATCTTCCGGTGGGCGGCCCTGGGCTACTTATCCTTCCGGAAGATGGCCTCAACCGCCTCCTGGCCAGAGGCGAACTTGGTGGCGATGTCCATCAGCTCGCTCGCCCTGGTGGGGGTCTTGCGACCCAGCTTGCTCACCAGGTTGCGGCAGGTGGTGCTGGCGAGGAACGCGCCGATGACATCCGAGTCGGTGACGTTGGGCAGCTCGGTGCGCTGCTTCGAGAATCGCTGGATGTAGTCCCGGAGAGACTCTCCCGGCTGCTGGCGGCAGCTTCGGAGATCCCAGGAGTTCCCAGGGTGCACGTACGTGCCCTGGAAGTTGCCGGCGAAGGCTTGGACCAGGTCGTCCCAGTTGGAGAACTGCCCCGGAGGCAGGTGTTCCAGCCAGGCTCGAGCGGTGTCAGAGAGGAACAGGGGGAGGTTGCGGATGATGAGGTTGTCATTGTCCGTTCCACCCAGGTGGCAGGCCAGCCGATAGTCCGCGAGCCACAGTTCCGGTCTTGTCTCCCCCGAGTACTTTGTGATAGTAGTCGGGGTTCGGAACCGGGTCGGGAACGGCGCCCGTTGTATGGCTCGGCTGAAAGCCTGCGGACCGGGTGGTTCGGGCGAGGGACTCCGATCCTCCCCGCTGTCGTAGCGTCCCCCACGCCTGGGGTGGTAGCCTCGGCGCACCCTCTCGTCGAGGTGGGTTCGACGGTTGCGGTGAGGGTGCTCGTTGCCGAGGCGACCCGGGGCCGCAGGCGCTGTGTTGCGCGTGCGCCCGGTGTGGACCGAGGCTTCCCGCATGAATCGGGAAGTCACGGCGCGATGTTCCGAGGGGTACCCCTGCCTTCAGGAGGCGGAGCTTTCGGCTCGTCGGACCGCGGCATCCTCCAGGAGATTCTTGAGCTCTCCCTGGATACGCCGCCCCTCGGTGGTAGATGGCTCCGGCATCGCGCGGAGAAGTATTGCCGCTGCAGCCAGGTTCTGGCCGACCCCACTGGAAGCCGGTGGCGGCCTTGCCCTGACATCGTCGGCGATGCGGTGCTGGATGCCCTGGGGTAGATGACGTGCTTCTCCGGCCGGAGGTTGGCCTGCCCATTCCTGCCCGATGTCCCGGCGGAACGGCTCAAGTGTTCCTGCTCCCTCGTCGAGCCTGGCCTGCATCTCGCGGATTTGCTCGAGCTGTGGGTCATGACCCCCCGCTGGGACGGGGACCACAGCTAGCTCCCGAAGGATGTCAACGCGAGGCGCAGGCCTAGGGGGATCACCGTTTTCCGGCGTACCAAGATGGTTGCCTTCGCCGAGACCCCCTAGACCAACATGGAAACATTCACGACTTGGGCCGCAGTCCTCGTCGCCGAGGCTGCGGCTACCGTCGGAACAATCAGAAAGGCAGTAGTCGCATGCGGTCATGAAGTCCCGCATGGCACTGGGGTTACCAAGTCCGGAGAAATCCCAACAAAAGTCGGGCTCGTCATCTTCCTCGGAACCCGAGGGCCCGTAGATCGAGACGACCGTCAGCCGGTCCCAGGGTGACCGCATACGATACCCCAGAGGGTTTGGACTCGCCTCTATGAGAGCATCCACCGAAGCGAAGTCGCTTGGTGGGTCGAGGCTGAATCCAAAAGGCACGAGATGGGAGTCGGTCGGTACCTCTTGGTCGACGGGCGATGACGAAGTCGCGTCAGGGGCAGACTGCACCGTCGTCTCAGGTACGATGGTGACGCCCAGCAAGTCCTTCGCCAGCGTGCTGGCGTCGTCCGTCCGCTTGGAGTTGGCGTGTTGCGGGGAAACAACGCTCGTCTTCGTCTCAGACGTGAGATCGACGCCCGACGCGTCCCCCGTCGGGGCACCGGCGCCGTCGACTCGCTCGACAGCCGATGAGGTGCCGCCTCCTGCTTGGCCATGGTTGCCCCGCCTCCTCCTCCTCCGGCGGGGAAGGTGACGGGACAAACTCGAATGTCGTTCTTCCACCACATGGGGAAGACGTCGTCGATTCCACCGCCGGCGGGCGGATTGTCGGCCGCCATTGTCGCTGTCGCGCAGGGGGAAAGGAGTATCATATCGTAGCTGCCGTCGAGGGACATGAACTCAAGACTCCCGAAACGGAGCACCGTCCTGGGCTGGAAAGGTTGCTGGAGACTACCCATCTAGAGCTTGACGGGAAGCTGTTCGTCAACACGCAGTAGGCCCCTACCTAGCGCGCCAACTGTCGGCGTTTCGACCCCGGGGGTCCCTGGACCGACAAGTAAATTGTCGCCGCGTGCCCCAGCCCAGATGGGTCGGCGCGAGACGGAGCGCGAAGAGGGGAAGAAGCCGGAGGGAGACAGGCGTAAAAGGGGAAACCCGCGACCTTCGTGTTTGTCCCGCGCCTAGGTCGGGTGCGCTTGCAGTAGGGGGTTACAAGCGTCCACGCGGGAGGGAGCGAGAGGCTTACGCGAGCGCCGTCCCGTCCTTCCCCGCGCGGCCAACCCTCTGTAAGAGGGCCCTGGACCTTCCTTTTATAGGCGTAAGGAGAGGATCCAGGTGTACAATGGGGGGTGTAGCAGTGTGCTAACGTGTCTAGCGGAGAAGAGCTAGCGCCCTAAGTACATGCCGTTGTGGCAGCCGGAGTGGTTTTGGCACCCGGTTCGTGTGGTGTCGTGGCCGTCGGAGGAGCGCTGGAGCCTGGCGGAAGGACAGCTGTTGGGGCTGTCGAGTCCTTGCTGACGTCTCCTTGCTTCCGTAAGGGGGCTGAGAGCCGCCGTCATCATGGAGCATGCGGGGCGCCATCATTACTTGTTTATCGGGGCGAGCCAGATGGGACGCCGGTCTTGTTCCCCGTAGCCTGAGTTAGCTTGGGGTAGGGTAATGATGGCGCCTCCTGTGACGTGGTCGGTCCGAGTCCTGGGTTGGGCGAGGCGGAGGCTCCCTCGAGGTCGAGGTCGAGTCTGTCTTCCGAGTCCAAGGTCGAGTCCGAGCCCCTGGGTCGGGCGAGGCGGAGACCGTCGGCTGAGGCCAGGGCTGAGTCCGAGTCCGAGCCCTAGGTTGGGCGAGGCGGAGTTCGTCGTCTTCTAGGGCCGAGCCCGAGTCCGAGCCCTGGGGTCGGGCGATGCGGAGTTCGTCGTCTTCCGGGGCTGAGCCCGAGTTCGAGCCCTGGGGTCGGGCAAAGCGGAGTTCGTCGTCTTCCGTGGCTGAGCCCGAGTCCGAGCCCTAGGGTCGGGCGATGCGGAGTTCGTCGTCTTCCGGGGCTGAGCCCGAGTTCGAGCCCTAGGGTCGGGCGAAGCAGAGTTCGTCGTCTTCCGGGGCTGAGCCCGAGTCCGAGCCCTGGGGTCGGGCGATGCGGAGTTCGTCGTCTTCTGGGGCTGAGCCCGAGTCCGAGCCCTGGGGTCGGGCGATGCGGAGTTTGTCATCTTCCGGGGCTGAGCCCGAGTCCGAGCCCTGGGGTCGGGTGAAGCGGAGTTTCCTATGGCGCCTGAGGCCGGACTTGGCTGCTGTCAGCCTCACTCTGCCGAGTGGCACAACAGTCGGAGCGGCAGGCGGCGCTGTCCTCTTGTCAGGCCGGTTAGTGGAGCGGCGAAGTGACTGCGGTCACTTCGGCTCTGTCGACTGAAGGGCGCGCGTCAGGATAAGGTGTCAGGCCACCTTTGCATTAAATGCTCCTGCGATACGGTCGGTCGGCGTGGCGACTTGGCCAAGGTTGCTTCTTGGTGAAGTCTGGGCCTCGGGTGAGCCGAAGGTGTGTCCGTTGCTGGAGGGGGTCCTCGGGCGAGACGTAAATCCTCCGGGATCGGCTGCCCTTGCCCGAGGCTGGGCTTGGGCGAGGCGAGATCGTGTCCCTTGAGTGTACCGATCCTTGACTTAATCGCACCCATCAGGCCTTTGCAGCTTTGAGCTGATGGGGGTTACCAGCTGAGATTAGGAGTCTTGAGGGTAACCCTAATTATGGTCCCCGACACTCATCCTCTTGATCTTCATCATCTTGAGCCTGATCCTCATCTTGAGTTGGTGGAGATACTTGCATGGAAGATGACGGTTAATCTTGTGCTTGTGGATGCTCTTCGGATTCCTTAGGACACACATCCCTAATGGACATGTTCCTTAGCATGATGCACGAAGCCTCTTCATCATCTAATTCATCAAGATCAACTTGCTCCACTTGAGAGCCATTAGTTCATCAAACACAATGTCATAGGAAACTTTAACTAATCTAGTGGATATGTTGAAGACTCTATATGCCCTTGTGTTTGAGTCATAACCAAGTAAAAAACCTTCTACAACCTTAGGAGCAAATTTAGATTTTCTACCTATTTTAATAAGAATAAATCATTTGCTACCAAAGACTCTAAAATATGAAACATTGGGCTTTTTACCTGTTGGGGGCCTTCGTCTTCCGAAGGTCCTCAAAAACATGATTAACAATGTTTCCCAAAGTGTAATATATATGCAGGAACCTTCGAACATAGAATGAAGCTACATACAATATGAAAAGCAGGGTTGGGATGAAGGTTCAACCAGCCCCAAAGCTACGCGTAAGGGAGCTTCGGCTCAGTAGCAGAAAAAGGAACCGACTTAAAGAGGAAAAGGCTATCTAGTCCTCGATAAATTGTCCTTAAGTCAATAGTAAACATGAAGGGCATGAACGTAATTTTACACAGTCTGCGCCCTGTGCCTATAAATAGATGAATAATACCCCCGTACTGTTCACGCTGACTTGTACTCGCTCGTGCGTCACACTCGATTTTTGCCTTCTATCAAGCTAAAGGTACAAATGTAATGCAACATTGTTCTTGTTTATCCATGATGATATAATAAAGAGATATTAATGGTGTCATACGATTATTTATGTTCTCTCTTATATTTTTAATGCTTCTTCTTTCATTAACATATACTGCGATGATGAAGGTTCATCCTTTTGGACCTTCGTCTGAAGATCATTATATCCTAAGGGAGATAATGCTTCGAAGGATGAAGGGTATTAACCTTTAACATTTTGTGTTGCCTTGTTCTTAACTCATAGCATTTGAGAACAAGTCCCCAACATTGGCGTCCACCTCCGGTGTACTCACTTCCACAATCTTCGGTAAAGCATCAACCTTCGTCTCGCCGCCGAAGAAGATAACAGCGCTAGGGGCTGCACTACAGCCACTGGATACAAACTAGGAGACTCTCTCTCTCTCCGAGAGGCCAGAAGCCAAAAGAGAAAGGCCACCAGTCCAACACTTCAGGAGGAGGAGTTGGACCAAGAGATCAGGGACCTAGAAATCATTCACCAGCAGGTGCAATGGAAAAAGGAGAAGATGGCTCGACTGGCCGACCTTCAGAAGAAGATCGATGAAGCTACTGAGGAAGTGCGTCATCTTACTCAAGATGATCATGACCGAAGGCCCCAACACATGGAGCTTCGTCAAGAGGGTTCATTCTACGAAGAAGAATGGTACGATGATTTTAATCATGGAAGCTTTACTTTTGATGATGCTTCTCCTCTGGCAGTAGAATTGCAGGCTATCTCATGGCCACAATCCTACAAGCCACCTCAGCTACCCATGTACGATGGGCACTCGGACCCAAAGCAATTCTTGATGAGCTATGAGGCAACAATATCCTCATATGGAGGCAACACAACTGTCATGGCAAAGTCCTTCATCATGGCAGTCCGAAATGTGGCCCAGACATGGTTCTCTTCTCTCCGGCCAGGGACAATCACATCATGGCAAAAGCTCAAGGACATGCTGGTTACCAGTTTTCAAGGCTTTCAGACGAAGCCAGTCACAACTCAGGCCTTGTTTCAGTGCACACAAGACCATGAGGAATACCTTCAGGCGTATGGCCGAAGGTTCTTGCGACTGAGAGCACAAGCGCCCACAGTGCCCAATGAAATCATCATTGAGGCCATGATCAAGGGTCTTCGGCTAGGACCTACGGCCCAATACTTCGCCAGGAAACCCCCCAAACTCTGGAGAAGCTGGTTCAGAAAATGGATGAGTACATCCGGGCTGATAATGACTTCCGATAGAGAAGGGAGGAAGCTTACAGATTTTCTGAGATGACTAGGGGCTTCGGAGGGAGAATCCACCCTAGGCATGTCAGATCAATTCACAGCTCCAGTCAAAACGATGACAAAGGAAGCCAGCTTTAGAGGCCACAGCACACCTCACAGTCTTCGGGACATCAGCAGAGCTCCTTCAGGCCACTAGCTCCAAGGGGCAGAGGCGGCAGGGGCTTCTAAGGAAGATATGGGGATCAGCCCAGGAAAATCTATTGCTTATTCTGTGGTGAAAACAACGGTCACACTACAAGAACGTGCCAGATCACTATTCTGAAACAAAAAGAGATTGGCAAAGCAGAAGCTCGGCAGAATCAGCCAAAGCAGGTTTTACATACTGCTTCGTGCCACTCTCCTTACATACCAGAATATGTGGGCAACCAACCTGCAGCTTCTGTTGCTTCGGTAAGTCATTCACAAGCTTCTTAGCCTCAGCTCCCACCGCCACCACCACTGCAATCTACTTATTCCTGAAGCCAGCAGCCAGAAGGGCGCCAACACTCCCAACAACAACGTGACTTTAGGGAGGAGTCTGAAGCTCGTACAGTCAATAGTACTGTACCAGAATCAAAGTACATATACTGAGCAATATCCTGCTTCTCGAATACTTTTATCTTCTTGGCTATTTTGTTTTTTGAATAAGGAACAAGCAATGGAAACTTAGTTTAATTTCTTGTAATGATTTTGCTTCTATCAGAATGAAATATATCTTCTTCACAGATTTACGAAGTTCAAAAGTCGTTCCTAAGGGAATGCAGAGCCAAAATTGCCGAAGCTACAAAAAGTCGTTCCTAAGGGAGCGTAGCGTAAGTTTTCTACTCAAAAGTCATTCCAAAGGGAATGCAGAGCCAAATACCACCGAAATATAAGGCGAAGAAGTTCAAAAGTCGTTCCTAAGGGGATGCAGAACTTATACCGCCGAAATAGAAGGCGAAGAAGTTCAAAAAACGTTCCTAAGGGAATGCAGAACTTATATCACCGAAATAGAAGGTGAAGAAGCTCAAAGTCGTTCCTAAGGGGATGCAGAGCTTATGTGTTCCAATGTGGGTGTGTGGGTGTGTGTCTTCGGCATCCTCATCATTTTGCATCATATCATCACATCATTTCGCATAACATTTCATCATACATCACATTGCATCAACGGCACAAGAATCGAATACGAAGCCAATCTTCGGCACATGCTTCGTCAAAATGAAAATGTGCTAAGGCACAAAGTAAGCTTCGGGAAATACAGATTTATCAGCCTTATCACAAGAAGGGATCTCTTTCTTTACAAAGCATGAAAAGAAGGGAAGGTGTTTTTTCGCCGAAGGCTCAAAAACGGTATGTGTATAAGTTTCATGCATCGTAAAGAAATAAATTACAACGATTTACATATTCAATTCAAAGTTGCACACATCAAATATTACATAGTCTTGTTACAATAGAAGTTTAATGTTCATTCCATTGTCCCATACATCAAGCATTCCAAAATATTATTACAATGAAATCTATTCTCCCCGGTGAGCCCCTCCCCGACGGCCGCGCTCCGGCCCCGCGCGCCCTCGGCCGCGCCCTGCGCCCCGGCTCGCGCGCCCTGCCCGCATGCCTTGGCCGCGCCCTGCCGTGCCCTCGGCCGCGCCCCTGGCCGTGCCCCCAGCCGCGCCCTCGCGCGCCCATGCTCGCGTGCCCTCGGCACACGCAGCGTGCTCTCGCGCGTGCGACCGTAGTCGTGCTGCGTTCAACTCTCGTCTTAATCCATTTTAATTTTAGTTTAGTCGATGTGCTGCGTTGCGCGCTTCGTCGCGCGACAGTTCATTCTAAATTCGTCTTTATTAATGTGCTGTGTCGCGCACTTCGTCGCGCGACGATTCATTTTAAATTTATATTTATTAAGGTGCTGTGTCGCACGCTTCGTCGCGCAACGATTCGTTTTAAATTCAGTTCTGTTGACGTAAGCCGTCGTGCGTTCCGTCGCGCGATGCTTAACATTTATCTATAATTAATGCAAGAATCTCGTTGCGCGCTCTGTCGCGCGGCGAGTCGTTTATTTCTTAATTCAATTTAAATGTTGCGTCGCGCGTCTCGCCGTGCGACCACTTCCTTTAATTCACCTTTATTTGATTATAATAATTAAATATGGAACATGACCTTACTTTATGCTAAATGCAGTGGCCAAATTAATACCCTTCTGTTAAACGAGTGGTTTAATTTATAATTATGTAACGTGATCGCTTCTCGACCGTAGACTCGACCGTCATTTCCTCTTTCTCGCTTAACCGTAATTATGAGCCCCGCGTTGAACGTCTGTTTGATTATTGCATTCCATTGTATGGTGTACTGTTCTTTTGTATTAAATGTGTGGAATGTATGTTTGAACTCGTATAGATAACGGTCAGTTGGTGGAGTCCGAAGGAGTTGCAGGTGAAGACCCTGAGCAGCAGTCGGTTGGTGAAGGCAAGTGTCCCTTGACCCATCTTTGTCCTATACATTCTATAATTCACTTCCCGCATTTACACAATTTATACTTAAGGATTGACTAGCTTTTGTTATCCATGTCCTTGTTTATCTATTTGGGTTGGATTATTATGGTTTAGCTTTATGCTAGTGCTTAACTTTAATCAATGAACATGATGAGATTTATCTATGATACGCTGTTTTCCCTCTTATTTATGATGATATACTTATGGCATTTAAGGGGGCTCGAGCGGTTTCTCGAGTGCCTCTCCGTAAGGACCTGTTCGTTGGATGACCGTACTGGAAAAACAGTGCAACCATGAGGGTGGAGTAGGATGCCCTTAGCTAAATAATTAGAGGAACTGGGATGCAGTTCGCTTCGCCGTCGTGTTAATGGGGCTCGGTGTATGTGGCTCGCTCTGCCAAGGTTGGTTTGCCCCTTGGGGAAGAGTACGGTACATTTAGGAAACCTAACGGGTGGCTATAGCTCCGGGGAATCTTTGTAAAGGCTACGTAGTGATACCCTGCTGGGTCACCTTGGTAGTGATCAATGGAGAGTCATGATCTCCGGGCACAAAGGAAATCACAGCTTGTGGGTAAAGTGTGCAACCTCTGCAGAGTGTTTGAAAACTGATATATCAGCCGTGCTCGTGATTATGAGCGGCCAAGGGAGCTCCATTGATTAGTGACACTTGATTAGAGATGTTCGGATTACAGGTGGTGATGAGAATGATGGTTTTGGTATTGACTATGGTAATGGTAAGTGGTATTCTTTCCGTTTGGAAAGGGTACGTTTGGGTTAATAACGTGGGTTAATTCTAAAACTTGGCTTTCTCTACTAGTAATAATAATCTGACCAACTAAAAGCAACTGCTTGACTTACCCCCACATAAAGCTAGTCCACTACAGCCAAACAGGATACTTGCTGAGTATGTTGATGTGTACCCACCCTTGCTCTACACACCAAACCCCCCCTCCCTAGGTTGTCAGCATTGCAACCACTGCTCAGGAGAAGATGAAGCCGTGGAAGGAGACTTCTAGGAGTTCCAAGATTACGACGAGTTCTAGGCGTGGGTTAGCGGCAACCCCTAGTAGGCTGCCTGTGAAGGCCGCGTGTATCTACGTTTCTTTTCCGCACTTTGATTATTGTAAAGACTATGTGGATGTCTCAGACATATGATGTAATCGACTCTCATTCCCCTTTTATATTATGATTTGAGCACTGTGTGATGATGTCCAGTTATGTAACTGCTATGTACGTGAATTGCTGATCCTGGTACGTACATGGTTCGCATTCGGTTTGCCTTCTAAAACCGGGTGTGACACATCTGCAACCACATTTGCTTTGCCTGAGTGATAATGAATCTCCAGCTCATAGTCTTTGATCAATTCTAGCCATCTTCGTTGCCTCATGTTTAACTCTGACTGAGTGAATATGTACTTGAGGCTCTTGTGGTCCGTGTAGATATCACACTTCTGCCCATAAAGATAATGTCTCTAGGTCTTCAGTGCATGAACCACTGCTGCTAGCTCCAGATCATGAGTGGGGTAATTCTTCTCATGAACTTTCAATTGTCAGGACGAGTATGCCACTACTTTCCCTTCCTGCATTAACACACATCCCAGTCCGGTGTATGAAGCATCACAATATACTGAGAATGGCTTGTGAACATCTGGTAAAAGCAACACCGATGTTGTTGTCAACTTCTGCTTCAACATCTCAAATGATTCTTGGCATGCTGGGGTCCACTTGAACTCAACCTTCTTTGTTAGCAAGGCTGTCATTGGTCTGGCAATCTTGGAGAAACCTTCAATGAAGCGCCGATAATAACTGGCCATTCCAATGAAACTCTTGATTCCTCGGACATCTTTTGGTGCTTTCCAGTCCAGAATCGTTGCTACCTTCTTTGGATCCACCGCTAGTCCATCTCGGTTTATAATATGACCCAAGAATAGAACTTTGCTGATCCAGAACTCACACTTACTAATCTTGGCATACAACTAGCAATCTCGTAACCTCTGAAGTACTTTCCTCAAATGTTCCTCATGCTCTTGCTCATTCTGGGAATATACAAGAATATCATCAATGAACACCACTACGAACTTGTCGACGTAGTCCACTGTTCATCAGGTACATGAAGTAAGCTGGCGCATTCGTCAATCCGAATGACATAACCATGAACTCATATAGTCCATACTTGGTGATGAATGTTGTCTTCGGTATGTCTGCGGGTCGGATTCTGAGCTGATGGTAGCCTGACCTCAGATCTATCTTTGAGAACACACTAGCTCCTCTCAACTGATCAAATAAATCTTCAATTCGGGGCAGGGGGTACTTGTTCTTGACAATGACTTCATTCAAAGGTCTGTAATCGATGTACATCCTCTTCGTACCATCCTTCTTCTCCACAAATAATACTAGGGCTGCTCAAGGTGAGGTACTTGGTCTGATGTAGCCCTTTTCTAACAACTCATCAATTTGCTTCTTGAGTTCCACCAACTCTGGTCCGGACACTCGATAAGCTCTCTTGGAAATAGGGGCGGTGCCTGGGATAAGTTCTATGGCAAATTCAACTTTCCTTTCAGGTGGCATGCCTGATAACTCCTTAGGAAATACATCGGGGAATTTTGACACAATCCTAATTGCCTCAATCGGATTGGACTCATTATCATCTACTAATAAATGGTGACAGGCTCCTTCTTCTAGTTTAGGTAAGTACAGCTTGGTTACTACTTCCTTTCCTGATGGGGACACCAACTTAACTGTTCTCTTGTCACAACTGACAGTGGCTTGATTTCTATGTAGCCAATTCATCCCTAGGATGACATCTAACCCTTGAGTTCCCATGACTACTAGGCTAGCGGGGAAGTCTATCGCCCTTATTTCAATCCTTAGATTTGGACAAATCCTATTGGACTGAAATTTTCCCCCAACTGAATGAACTCTTAAAGGCGGGATCATTGGTTCTATGGGATGTTATGTGATTCTACCCAAGATGCAGAAACAAAAGAATGTGTGGCACCAGTATCAAATAGTACTTTTGCGGGGTAGGATTCGACTGGAAACATACCTACTGCCATGTCCTAAGCATCATGGATTGCTTCGGCCTCCAAGTGGTTCACCTTTCCACAGTTGTAGGCCTGACCACGGACTCCTGGTGCTTTCTATGGCGCTCCTTGTCTTGCTGGGGCATTGACTGCTGGCGGTTGCTGGGCTGCTTTCTTAGGATAGTTCTTCGCCCAGTGATTTTGTTCTCCACAGTAGAAGCATGTACGACCTACTTGTGCTGGGGCTACTTGGCCATTCTGGTTGGTTGCTGGGGCAGGAAGACGAGCTGCCTGGTTGTTCTGACGCTGGTACTGATTTCCTCCCGGCTGAGTGTTCTGACGGTACTGCTACTGCTGTTGCTGAGGAAACTACCTGTAGTACTGGTGCTGGTGACCTTGCTTGAATTGTTGGGGTGAGTTGCTTGAGTAGCAGGGACGACTGCTACTCCCGGCCTGAGGTCCACCAATCTTGCTCTTCCTATCCTCTATCTCCCGACGCTTCCTTTCAGTCATGATTGCTCTGTCTATCAAATGCTGGAAGGTGGGGAAAGTGTGGTTCATGAGCTGGTAATGGAGGGGATCAACCAATCCTCTCAGAAAGCGGTACTACCGCTTGGCATCTGTGTTGACGTCTTCTGGGGCATAACGTGACAGTTGCAAAAACTTATCCCTGTACTCACTGACGGACAGGGGACCTTGCTTCAGGGTGAGAAACTCCTCCTTCCTCACTATCATTAGTCCCTCAGGCACATGGTAGCGAAGGAAGTTGTCCCTGAACTCCTCCCAAGTAATGGCTTCAGGGTTGGCATGGGTGGTGAGGTAAGACTCCCACCAAGATTGGCTGCTCCCCTCAGCTGTCAGGGACCATACAACACCTTCTTACGGTCGTTGCACTAGGCAGTGTGCAACTCACGCTCCACGGTACGCATCCAATCTTTCGCGTCCATGGGATCAATAGAGTGGGCAAAAACAGGGGGATGCCCCCCATGAACTCTGCCCGCTTGTCTCTGGGCACTTGAGGCATCTGGACCTGCACTGGAGGCTGAGGTGGTGGTGGCTGCTGCTGAACCTGCTGCATCGCTGCTAATGTCTGACCAATTGCCTAAACTACATGAGTTTGCATCAAGAACATTTGCCAATGGTCATCGGGGGTGGCGGTGGCAAATGCTGCTGCGGAGCTGCCTCCTCCTGGGTGCCTGCTGTTCTTGCTGAGCACGCCTCGCACCTCTGCGCCTGTTCTCAGACATCTGTAGAAACTATACACATATCAGATCTGACTCTGTAGTCTTTCAGCATAAGAAAAGATATACGAAAATCTTCAAAGCACTGAACAATTGATCATCTTCACTGACAACTGCTCAATGGACAGCGGGATAGAGAGAGGGGAGCGGGTGCGCACGGGAGAACTAGCGCCGACAGGTCTGGCCCACGCGATAGAGAGAGAGAGAGAGAGGGAGAGAGGCGCTCTCGGGTTGGCGCCGACAGGCGAGACCCGCCTGTCAGGCAGAGGGGGCGCGCGGGCGCGGGCGTGCGCGCGCAGGTTGGGCTAAGTGGGCTGTCTTGGGCCGAATTAGCTTTTCCTTTTTCCTAGAATTTCTAATTGCTTTTCTATTTATTTTCTCTAGGGTTTTCAATTCAAATTCAAATCAAGTTTCAAATTCAAACCAAATTAAATATGTGCAACATTTCAAAGAATATTTAGGCTCAATATGATGAACCATTCCATGACTCATATGTTTTGGGCAAAATAAAATAAATAATCCCTCACTAATACAACTAACTCTAATTAAAAGAGAAAGAGAGAGAGAGAGAAACTAGAGTGAGATAGAGAAGAGTAACACCTGAATTTGGATGGTCATAAGAAAGAAATTTTATACCCCCAAATTCGGGGTGTTACAACAAATGATGTTACTCGTGCTCTATCTGATTCGATTTTGAAAGGGAAATAGGCTTACACCTTTTCCTAATTGATTTTGGTGGTTGAATTGCCCAACACAAATAATTGGACTAACTAGTTTGCTCTAGTCTATAAGTTTTACAGGTGCCAAAGGTTCACAACAAGCCAATAAAAAGACCAAAGATGGGTTCAAATAAAGAGAGCTAAAGAAATCCCAAAGGCACCTTGGTCTGGCGCACTGGACTGTCCGGTGCACCAGGAAACTCAACGCTGAACTCGCTATCTTCGGGAAAATCAGAGGGCGCTCCGCTATAATTCACCGGACCGTTCGGTGAGGCACCGGACAGTGTCCGGTGGCACACCGGACTGTCCGGTGTGCCAGCGGAGCAACGGCTACTTCAAGCGCAACGGTCTACTGCAACGCATTTAATGCGCGCCTGCACGGGCAGAGGTCAGAGCACGCGCAGCTGGCGCACCGGACAGTCTACAGGACTTGTCTGGTGCACCACCGGACAGCCCAGAGGCCCCACCAGTCAGAGCTCCAACGGTCGAACCCTAACGGTCGGGTGACGTGGCTGGCGCACCGGACAGTGTCCGGTGGCGCACCGGACTGTCCGGTGCGCCATGCGACAGCAGCCTCCACCAAACAGCTAGTTTGGTGGTTGGGGCTATAAATACCCCAACCACCCCACATTCAATTGTATCCAAGTTTTCTACCTTCCAACCTCTTACAAGAGCTATAGCATTCAATTCTAGACACAACCAAAGAGATCAAATCCTCTCCCAAGTCCGGAATCACTCCAAATCAAATAGTGACTAGAGAGAGCGACACTTGTGTTCATTTGAGCTCTTGCGCTTGGATTGCTTCTTTTCTTTCTCATTCTTTCTTGTGATAAACTCAATTGTAACCAAGGCAAGAGACACCAATTGTGTGGTGGTCCTTGTGGGGACTTAGTGTCCCGTGTGATTGAGAAGAGAAGCTCACTCGGTCTAAGTGACCGTTTGAGAGAGGGAAAGGGTTGAAAGAGACCCGGTCTTTGTGACCACCTCAACGGGGAGTAGGTTTGCAAGAACCGAACCTCGGTAAAACAAATCCTTGCGTCTCACTCTTTATTTGCTCATGATTTGTTTTTCACCCTCTCTCTCGGACTCATTTATATTTCTAACGCTAACCCGGCTCGTAGTTGTGATTAACTTTGTAAATTTTAGTTTCGCCCTATTCACCCCCTCTAGGCGACTTTCAATTGGTATCAGAGGACGATGCTTCATTAGAGCCTAACCGCTCGAAGTGATGTCGGGAGATCACGCCAAGAAGGAGATGGTGACCGACGACAAGCCCGCTACAAGCCTCGGGAAGGCTCCATCAGGAGAGTCCCGCAACAAAGGGAAGGAGAAGGAATCCTCTTCCCACAAGTCGCATCGGAGTGGCGACAAGAAAAAGAAGATGCGGAAGGTGGTCTACTACGAGACCGATTCTTCATCGCCATCCACCTCCTGCTCCGACGCGCCGTCCATAACTTCTAAGCGCCATGAGCGCAAGAAGTATAGTAAGATTCCCCTATGCTACCCACATATTTCAAAGCATACTCCTTTACTCTCCGTTCCATTAGGCAAACCACTGTTTTTTGATGGTGAAGAGTATAATATGTGGAGTGACAAAATGAGGCATCATCTAACCTCACTCCACACAAGCATTTGGAATGTTGTTGAGTTTGGTGTACAGGTACCATCAGTAGGGGATGAAGACTATGACTCGGACGAAGTGGCCCAAATCCACCACTTCAACTCCCAAGCCACTACTATACTCCTCGCCTCTCTAAGTCGAGAGGAGTACAATAAGGTGCAAGGGTTGAAGAGCGCAAAGGAAATTTGGGACGTGCTCAAGACCGCGCACAAAGGAGACGAGGTGACAAAGATCACCAAGCGGGAGACGATCGAGAGGGAGCTCGGTCGCTTCATGCTTCACCAAGGGGAGGATCCGCAAGCTATGTACAACCGCTTGAAGACCTTGGTGAACCAAGTGCGCAACCTCGGGAGCACAAAATGGGATGACCATGAGATGGTCAAGGTTATTCTTAGATCCCTCGTTTTTCTTAATCCTACACAAGTTCAATTAATTCGAGGTGATCCTAGATACAAGCTAATGTCTCCCGAGGAAGTTATAGGGAAGTTTGTAAGTTTTGAACTAATGATCAAAGGCTCAAAGAAAATCATCGAGCAAGGCACCTCCTCCACGCCCGAGGCACAACCCGTCGCATTCAAGGCAACATAGGAGAAGAAGGAAGAGTCTACATCAAGTAGGCTTCCCATCGACGCCTCAAAGCTCGACAATGAGGAGATGGCTTTAATCATCAAAAGCTTTCGACAAATCCTCAAGCAAAGGAGGGGGAAGGACTACAAGCCCCGCTCCAAGAAGGTTTGCTACAAGTGTGGTAAGCCCGGTCACTTTATTGCAAAATGTCCTATTTCTAGTGACAGTGACAGGGGCGACGACAAGAAGGGGAGAAGAAAGGAAAAGAAGAGGTACCACAAGAAGAAAGGCGGCGATGCCCATGTGTGCCACGAGTGGGACTCTGACGAAAGCTCCACCGACTCCTCCTCCGACGAGGACGCCGCCAACATCGCCGTCAACAAGGGACTTCTCTTCCCCAACGTCGGCCACAAGTGCCTCATGGCAAAGGATGGCAAAAGGAAGAAGGTTAAATCTAAATCCTCCACTAAATATGCATCCTCTAGGGATGAAGACAATTCTAGTAACGAGGAGGATAATTTGTTTACCCTTTTTGCCAACCTTAACATGGAACAAAAAGAGAAGTTAAATGAATTAATTAGCGCTATTCATGATAAGGATGAACTCTTGGATAGCCAAGAGGACTTCCTAATTAAGGAAAATAAGAAGCATGTTAAGGTTAAGAATGCTTATGCTCTAGAAATGGAAAAATGTGAAAAATTAACTAGTGAGCTAAGCACTTGTCATGATTTGATTGCCAACCTTAGAAATGAGAATGCTAGATTAATTGCTAAGGTTGATGCTAATGTTTGTGATGATGCCAATCTTAGAAATGATCATGCTATTTCTATTGCTAAGATTGAAAAATTGAATGCCTCTCTTGCTAGCCTTAGGAGTGAAAATGAAAAATTGATTGCTAAGGCTAAAGACTTAGATGTTTGCAATGCTTCCGATCTTAGAAGTGAAAATGATATTTTACATGCTAAGATTGTTGAACTAAAAACTTGCAAACCCTATACATCTACCATTGAGCATGTTTCTATTCGCACTAGATGTAGAGATGTTGACATTGATGCTATTCATGATCATATGGCTTTAATTAAACAACAAAATGATCATATAGCAAAATTAGATGCTAAAATTGCCGAGCATGAACTTGAAAATGAAAAATTTAAATTTGCTCGTAGTATGCTTTATAGTGGGAGACGCCCTGGCATCAAGGATGGCATTGGCTTCTAAAAGGGAGACAATGTCAAACTTAATGCCTCTCCTAAACAATTATCTAACTTTGTTAAGGGCAAGGCTCCCATGCCTCAGGATAACGAGGGTTACATTTTGTACCCTACCGGGTATCCCGAGCATAAGATTAGGAAAATTCATTCTAGGAAGTCTCACTCTGGCCCTAATCATGCTTTTATGTATAAGGGTGAGACATCTAGCTCTAGGCAATCAACTCGTGCTAAATTGTCTAGAAAGAAAACTCCTAGTGCATCAAATGAACCTAGCATTTCATTTAAAACTTTTGATGCATCTTATGTTTTGACTAACAAATCCGGCAAAGTAGTTGCCAAGTATGTTGGGGACAAACACAAGGGAGCAAAGACTTGTGTTTGGGTACCCAAAGTTCTTGTATCTAATGTCAAAGGACCCAAAACTGTTTGGGTACCTAAAAACAAGAACTAAATTTGTTTTGTAGGTTTATGCATCCGGGGGCTCAAGTTGGATCATCGATAGCGGGTGCACAAACCACATGACAGAGGAGAAGAAGATGTTCTCCTCCTACGAGAAAAACCAAGATCCCCAACGAGCTATCACATTCGGGGATGGAAATCAAGGTTTGGTCAAAGGATTGGGTAAAATTGCTATATCACCTGACCATTCCATTTCCAATGTTTTTCTTGTTGATTCATTAGATTACAATTTGCTTTCCGTTTCTCAACTATACAAAATGGGCTACAACTGTCTATTTACTGATGTAGGTGTCACTGTCTTTAGAAGAAGTGATGATTCAGTAGCATTTAAGGGAGTGTTAGAGGGTCAGCTATACTTAGTTGATTTCAATACAGCTGAACTCGACACTTGCTTAATTGCTAAGACTAGCATGGGCTGGCTCTGGCATCGCCGACTAGCACATGTTGGGATGAAGAATCTTCATAAGCTTCTAAAGGGAGAACACATTTTAGGACTAACCAATGTTCATTTTGAGAAAGACAGGATTTGTAGCGCATGCCAAGCCGGGAAGCAAGTTGGCGTTCATCATCCACATAAGAACATCTTAACGACTGACAGGCCACTTGAGCTCCTCCACATGGACCTATTCGGCCCGATCGCTTACATAAGCATCGGCGAGAGTAAGTACTGTCTTGTTATTGTGGATGACTATTCTCCTTCACTTGGGTGTTCTTTTTGCAGGAAAAATCACAAACCCAAGAGACTTTAAAGGGATTCTTGAGACGGGCTCAAAATGAGTTCGGCTTGAGGATCAAGAAAATTAGAAGCGATAATGGAACGGAGTTCAAGTATTCACAAATTGAAGGCTTCCTTGAGGAGGAGGGCATCAAGCATGAGTTCTCTTCTCCCTACACGCCACAACAAAATGGTGTAGTGGAGAGGAAGAATAGAACTCTATTGGACATGGGAAGAACCATGCTTGATGAGTACAAGACTTCGGATCGGTTTTGGGCTGAGGCGGTCAACACCGCGTGCTACGCCATCAACCGGTTGTATCTACACCGAATCCTCAATAAGACATCCTACGAACTCCTCACCGGTAAAAAGCCAAATGTTTCATATTTTAGAGTCTTTGGTAGCAAATGTTTTATACTTGTTAAAAGAGGTAGAAAGTCCAAATTTGCTCCTAAGGCTGTAGAAGGCTTTTTACTAGGATATGATTCAAACACAAGGGCATATAGAGTCTTTAACAAGTCCACTGGACTAGTTGAAGTTTCTTGTGACATTGTGTTTGATGAGACTAACGGCTCTCAAGTAGAGCAAGTTGATCTTGATGAAATAGATGATGAAGAGGCTCCGTGCGTCGCACTAAGGAACATGTCCATTGGGGATGTGTGTCCTAAGGAATCCGAAGAGCCCATTCAAGCACAAGATCAACCATCCTCGTCCATGCAAGCATCTCCACCAACCCAAGATGAGGATGAGGCTCAAGATGATGAAGAAGAAGATCAAGAAGATGAGCCACCTCAAGACGACGACAATGATCAAGGGGGAGATGCAAATGATCAAGACAAGGAGGATGAGCAAGTTGCAAGACCGCCATACCTAAGAGTCCACCAAGCAATCCAACGAGATCACCCCGTCAACACCATCCTCGGCGACATTCATAAGGGGGTAACCACTAGATCTCGTGTTGCACATTTTTGTGAGCATTACTCTTTTGTTTCCTCTATTGAGCCACACAGGGTAGAGGAAGCACTCCAAGATTCGGATTGGGTGATGGCGATGCAAGAGGAGCTCAACAACTTCACGAGGAATGAGGTATGACATTTAGTTCCACGTCCTAACCAAAATGTTGTAGGAACCAAGTGGGTCTTCCGCAACAAACAAGACGAGCATGGTGTGGTGACTAGGAACAAAGCCTAACTTGTGGCCAAGGGATATTCACAAGTCGAAGGTTTGGATTTCGGTGAAACCTATGCACCCGTAGCTAGGCTTGAATCAATTCGCATTTTACTTGCCTATGCTACTTACCATGGCTTCAAGCTTTATCAAATGGACGTGAAAAGTGCCTTCCTCAATGGACCAATCAAGGAAGAGGTCTATGTTGAGCAACCTCCTGGCTTTGAAGACAGTGAGTTTCCTAACCATGTTTATAGACTCTCTAAGGCGCTTTATGGGCTCAAGCAAGCCCCAAGAGCATGGTATGAATGTCTAAGAGATTTCCTTGTTGCTAATGGCTTCAAAGTCGGAAAGGCTGATCCTACTTTATTTACTAAAACTCTTGCAAATGATTTGTTTGTATGCCAAATTTATGTTGATGATATTATATTTGGGTCTACTAATGAATCTACATGTGAGGAATTTAGTAGGATCATGACACAAAAATTCGAGATGTCAATGATGGGGGAGTTGAAGTACTTTCTAGGATTCCAAGTCAAGCAACTCCAAGAGGGGACCTTCATTAGCCAAACGAAGTACATTCAAGACATTCTAACTAAGTTTGGGATGAAGGATGCCAAGCCCATCAAGACACCCATGGGAACTAATGGGCATCTCAACCTCGACACGGGAGGTAAATCCATAGAACAAAAGGTATACCGGTCGATGATAGGTTCTTTACTCTATTATGTGCTTCACGACCGGATATTATGCTTTCCGTATGCATGTGTGCAAGATTGCAAGCCGATCCTAAGGAAGCTCACCTTAGGGCCGTAAAACGAATCTTGAGATATTTAGTTTATACTCCTAAGTTTGGCCTTTGGTACCCCAGGGGATCCACATTTGATTTAATTGGTTATTCCGATGCCGATTGGGCGGGGTGCAAAATTAATAGAAAGAGCACATCGGGAACTTGCCAGTTCTTGGGAAGATCTCTGGTGTCTTGGGCTTCAAAGAAACAAAATTCTGTGGCTCTTTCAACCGCCGAAGCCAAGTATATTGCCGCAGGTCATTGTTGCACGCAATTGCTTTAGATGAGGCAAACCCTTAGGGACTATGGTTACAAATTAACCAAAGTTCCTCTTCTATGTGATAATGAGAGTGTAATCTGCATGGCGGATAATCCTGTTGAGCATAGCCGCACTAAACACATAGCCATTCGGTTTTATTTTCTAAGGGATCACCAACAAAAGGGGGATATCGAGATTGCATATGTTAGCACCAAAGAACAATTAGCCGATATCTTTACCAAGCCATTAGATGAACAAACTTTTACCAAACTTAGGCATGAGCTAAATATTCTTGATTCTAGAAACTTTTATTGATGTTTTGCACACATAGCTCATATGTATACCTTTGATCATCTCTTTCATGTGCTATGACTAATGTGTTCTTTCAAGTCCATTTCATGCTAAGTCATAGATTGAAAGGGAAAAGGAGTCTTCGGCGAAGACAAGGCTTCCACTCCGCTCCATCGAATCATTCATCCTTCGCCGTCGCTCCTCACATCTCTCCAAACTTTGGTATAATCTTCACTCCTTTACTTCCATCCAAAGGGGGAGAAAGTAGTTTAAAAGAGCTTATATTTCACTCAAGCATCCGTTTTTGGCGATTCATGCCAAAGGGGGAGAGAGTATTAGCCCAAAGCAAAAGGACCGCACCACCACCAATTTCAAAAAAATGTAGTCTTTCATTTGATATTAAAAGAAGTTTTTCAATTGGCATCTTATTTTGATATAATTTCAAATTGGTATACCCTCTTCAAAATTAATATCTAAAACCCTCTTAAACACTAAGAGGAGGATTTCATTAAGGGGGAGTTTTGTTTAGTCAAAGGAAAAGCACTTGAAACAGGGAGAGAAAATTTCAAATCTTGAAAATGCTTTCTTCAATCTTATTCATATACCTTTGACTATTTGCAAAAGAACTTTGAAAAAAATTTCCAAAACATTTTGCAAAACAAAACATGTGGTGCAAGCGTGGTCCAAAATGTTAATAAGAAGAAAAGCCATCCATACGCATCTAGTAAGTAATATTTATTGGTTTCATTCCAAGCAACCTTTGCACTTACATTATGCAAACTAGTTCAATTCTGCACTTCTATGTTTGCTTTGGTTTGTGTTGGCATCAATCACCAAAAAGGGGGAGATTGAAAGGGAAATAGGCTTACACCTTTTCCTAATTGATTTTGGTGGTTGAATTGCCCAACACAAATAATTGGACTAACTAGTTTGCTCTAGTCTATAAGTTTTACAGGTGCCAAAGGATCACAACATGCCAATAAAAAGACCAAAGATGGGTTCAAATAAAGAGAGCTAAAGAAATCCCAAAGGCACCTTGGTCTGGCGCACCAGACTGTCCGGTGCACCACCGGACAGTGTCCGATGCACCAGGAAACTCAACGTTGAACTCGCTACCTTCGGGAAAATCAGAGGGCGCTCCGCTATAATTCACTGGACCGTCCGGTGAGGCACCGGACAGTGTCCGGTGGCACACCGGACTGTTCGGTGTGCCAGCGGAGCAACGGCTACTTCAAGCGCAACGGTCGACTGCAACACATTTAATGCGTGCCTGAGCGCGCAGAGGTCAGAGCACGCGCAGCTGGCGCACCGGACAGTCTACAGGACTTGTCCGGTGCACCACCGGACAGCCTAGAGGCCCCACCAGTCAGAGCTCCAACGGTCGAACCCTAACGGCCGGGTGACGTGGCTGGCGCACCGGACTGTCCGGTGCGCCATGCGACAGCAGCCTCCACCAAACGGCTAGTTTGGTGATTGGGGCTATAAATACCCCAACCACCCCACATTCAATTGTATCCAAGTTTTCCACCTTCTAACCTCTTACAAGAGCTATAGCATTCAATTCTAGACACAACCAAAGAGATCAAATCCTCTCCCAAGTCCGGAATCACTCCAAATCAAATAGTGACTAGAGAGAGCGACACTTGTGTTCATTTGAGCTCTTGCGCTTGGATTGCTTCTTTTCTTTCTCATTCTTTCTTGTGACAAACTCAATTGTAACCAAGGCAAGAGACACCAATTGTGTGGTGGTCCTTGTGGGGACTTAGTGTCCCGTGTGATTGAGAAGAGAAGCTCACTCGGTCTAAGTGACCGTTTGAGAGAGGGAAAGGGTTGAAAGAGACCCGATCTTTGTGACCACCTCAACGGGGAGTAGGTTTGCAAGAACCGAACCTCGGTAAAACAAATCCTTCGTCTCACTCTTTATTTGCTCGCGATTTGTTTTTCACCCTCTCTCTCGGACTCATTTATATTTCTAACGCTAACCCCGCTCGTAGTTGTGATTAACTTTGTAAATTTCAGTTTCGCCCTATTCACCCCCCCCCCTCTAGGCGACTTTCAGATTTCATATTATGTAGCATTTGTTGCTCTTGTCCTTTTGTTTCTTTGGCAAAGAGTGTATGAAAAGACCAGTTGAACGGAAAATGGGATCATTCTTTTCTCTGCTATAATTCATGGACATTGATATTTAATTGGCAAACACAACACAAGCTCTCATGGCATGCATATCCCTATCTGAATTTGAGGTGTAGGGAGGCGCTATCTGAAAGTCGCCTAGAGGGGGGTTGAATAGGCGGAATCTGAAAATTACAACTTAAGCACACACTACAAGCCGGGGTTAGCGTTAGAAATGAATTCGAGTCCGAAAGAGAGGGAAAACAAATCAACCAAGAACTAAAGTGGATGAACACGGTGATTTGTTTTACCGAGGTTCGGTTCTAAAGAACCTAATCCCTGTTGAGGTGGTCACAAAGACTGGGTCTCTTTCAACCCTTTCCCTCCCTCAAACTGTCACCTAGACCGAGTGAGCTTTCTCCTTAATCAAATGGGTCACTTAGACCCCGCAAGGACCACCACACACTTGGTGTCTCTTGCTTTGATTACAAGTCACTTAGAGAACAAGAATGAGGAAGAAGAAAGTGATCCAAGTAACAAGAGCGCAAAGAACACGAACAAAACACTCTCTCTAGTCACTAGGTGTTTGGAATGAATTTGGGACTTGGAGAGGCTTTGATTCTTTTGAATTGTGACTAGGAGTGAATGCACTAGCTCTTGTATTGAATGTGAAGTGCTAGAAACTTGGATACTTGGAGTGGTGGTGGTTGGGGGGTATTTATAGCCTTCAACCACCACATAGCCGTTGGGGATGGCTGCTGTCGATGGGCGCATCAGACAGTCCAGTGCGCCAGCCACGTCACCCAACCGTTAGGGTTCGGGAGCTTCTGACCATTGGAGGCTTTGTCTTCTAGTGGCATCGGACAGTCCGGTGCCGCACCGGACAAGCACTGTTCACTGTCTGGTGTGCCTCTGAGGATTGCTCTGACTTCTGCGTGCACTATTCATGCACTGTTCATCTGATCCGTGCTTTTGCAGTCGACCGTTGCACCGAAGAGCCATTGCTTCGCTGGTGCACCGGACAGTCCAGTGAATTATAGCGGAGCGCCCCTGAGAAACCCGAGATTGGGGAGTTGGATGTTGTACGGTCCTGGTGCACCGGACACTATCCGGTGGCACACCGGACAGTCCGGAGCACCAGACCAGGGCACTCTTGGTTTCTTTGCTCCTTTGTTTTTGAACCCTATTTTCAATCTTTTATTGGTTTGTGTTGAACCTTTATGCACCTGTAGAATATATAATCTAGAGCAAACTAGTTAGTCCAATATTTGTGTTGGGCATTCAACCACCAAAATTATTTATAGGAAAAGGTTAAACCCTCTTTCCCTTTTAATCTCACCCTTTTGGTGATTGATGCCAACACAAACCAAAGCAAATATATAAGTGCAGAATTGAACTAGTTTGCATAAGGTAAGTGCATAGGTTGCTTAGAATTGAACCAATTTAATAATTTCATTAGATATGCATGGATTGCTTTCTTTTATTTAACATTTTGGACCACATTTGCACCACTTGTTTTGTTTTTGCAAATTCTTTCTAGAAATTCTTTTTAAAGTCTTTTGCAAATAGTCAAAGCTAAATGAGTAAGATTGCAAGAAGCATTTTCAAGATTTGAAGTTTTCTCCCCCTGTTTCAAATGTGTTTTCCTTTGACTTAAACAAAACCCCCCTGAATGAAATTCTCCTCTTAGTTTTCAAGAGGGTTTTAATAGATACCAATTGGAATTATGTAATGCCAATTTTGAAAATCTATCAATCTTTAAATATACCAATTGAAAATATCATACCAATTGAAGAAATTGCTTATCACAAGATACCAGTTGGAAAAACAAACTTTTGTAAATAAATCAAATTTAAATCAAATTTTGGAAGTTGGTGGTGCAGTCCTTTTGCTTGGCTTAATATTTTCTCCCACTTTGGCATTAATCGCCAAAAACGGAGACCTTGAGAGCCCGCTCATTCCTAAGTTTGCTAAAGGTTTTCCCATCTAAAGGCTTGGTAATGATATCGGCTAATTGTTCTTTGGTGCTAACATAAGCAATCTCGATATCCCCCCTTTGTTGGTGATCCCTCAAAAAGTGATATCGAATGTCTATGTGCTTAGTGCGGCTGTGTTCAACGGGATTATCCGCCATGCGGATAGCACTCTCATTGTCACATAGGAGAGGGACTTAGCTCAATTTGTAGCCATAGTCCCTGAGGGTTTGCCTCATCCAAAGTTATTGTGCACAACAATGGCCTGCGGCAATATACTCGACTTCGGCGGTAGAAAGAGCTATTGAGTTTTGCTTCTTTAAAGCCCACGACACTAGGGATCTCCCCAGAAACTGACAAGTCCCTGATGTGCTCTTTCTATCAATTTTACACCCTACCCAATCGGCATCGGAATATCCTATTAAATCAAAAGTGGATCCCTTGGGGTACCAAAGTCCAAACTTAGGAGTATAAACTAAATATCTCATGATTCTTTCACGACCCTAAGGTGAACTTCCTTAGGATCGGCTTGGAACCTTGCACACATGCATACGGAAAGCATAATATCTGTAGAATCTCTTAGTGCATCCTCCACCCTGTATGGCTCAATAGAGGACACAAAAGAGTAATGTTCACAAAAATGAGCAACTCGAGATCTAGTGGTTACCCCCTTATGAATATCACCAAGGATGGAGTTGATGGGGCGATCTCTTTGAATTGCTTGGTGGACTCTTTGGTGTGGTGGTCTTTGACCCTGAATCTCTTGCTCATCTTCCTTGTCCTTGTTGACTTGATCTTCCCCTTGATCATTATCCTCCTCTTGAAGTGGCTCATCCTCTTGATCTTCATCATCTTGAGCCTGATCCTCATCTTGAGTTGGTGGAGATACTTGCTTGGAAGATGACGGTTAATCTTGTGCTTGTGGATGCTCTTCGAATTCCTTAGGACACACATCCCTAATGGACATGTTCCTTAGCATGATGCACGGAGCCTCTTCATCATCTAATTCATCAAGATCAACTTGCTCCACTTGAGAGCCATTAGTTCATCAAACGCAATGTCACAGGAAACTTCAACTAATCTAGTGGATATGTTGAAGACTCTATATGCCCTTGTGTTTGAGTCATAACCAAGTAAAAAACCTTCTACAACCTTAGGAGCAAATTTAGATTTTCTACCTATTTTAATAAGAATAAATCATTTGCTACCAAAGACTCTAAAATATGAAACATTGGGCTTTTTACCTGTTGGGGGCCTTCGTCTTCCGAAGGTCCTCAAAAACATGATTAACAATGTTTCCCAAAGTGTAATATATATGCAGGAACCTTCGAACATAGAATGAAGCTACATACAATATGAAAAGCAGGGTTGGGACGAAGGTTCAACCAGCCCCGAAGCTACGCGTAAGGGAGCTTCGGCTTAGTAGCAGAAAAAGGAACCGACTTAAAGAGGAAAAGGCTATCTAGTCCTCGATAGATTGTCCTTAAGTCAATAGTAAACATGAAGGGCATGAATGTAATTTTACACAGTCTGTGCCCTGTGCCTATAAATAGATGGACAGTACCCCCGTACTGTTCACGCCGACTTGTACTCGCTCGTGCGTCACACTCGATTTTTGCCTTCTATCAAGCCGAAGGTACAAATGTAATACAACATTGTTCTTGTTTATCCATGATGATATAATAAAGAGATATTAATGGTGTCATATGATTATTTATGTTCTCTCTTATATTTTTAATGCTTCTTCTTTCATTAACATATACTGCGATGATGAAGGTTCGTCCTTCTGGACCTTCGTCTGAAGATCATTATATCCTAAGGGAGATAATGCTTCGAAGGACGAAGGGTATTAACCTTTAACATTTTGTGTTGCCTTGTTCTTAATTCATAGCATTTGAGAACAAGTCCCCAACATTGGCGCCCACCTCCGGTGTACTCACTTCCACAATCTTCGGCAAAGCATCAACCTTCGTCACGCCGCCGAAGAAGATAATAGCGCCAGGGGCTGCACTGCAGCCACTGGATACAAACCAGGAGACTCTCTCTCCGAGAGGCCAGAAGCCAAAAGAGAAAGGCCACCAGTCCAACACTTCAGGAGGAGGAGTTGGACCAAGAGATCAGGGACCTAGAAATCATTCACCAGCAGGTGCAAAGGAAAAAGGAGAAGATGGCTCGGCTGGCCGACCTTCAGAAGAAGATCGACAAAGCTACTGAGGAAGTGTGTCATCTTACTCAAGATGATTATGACCAAAGGCCCCAACACAGGGAGCTTTGTCAAGAGGGTTCATTCAACGAAGAAGAATGGTACGATGATTTTAATCATGGTAGCTTTACTTTTGATGATGCTTCTCCTCTGGCAGCAGACTTGCAGGCTATCCCATGACCACAATCCTACAAGCCACCTCAGCTACCCATGTACGATAGGCACTCGGACCCAAAGCAATTCTTGATGAGCTATGAGGCAACAATATCCTCATATGGAGGCAACACAACTGTCATGGCAAAGTCCTTCATCATGGCAGTCTGAAATGTGGCCCAGACATGGTACTCTTCTCTTCGGCCAGGGACAATCACATCCTGGCAAAATCTCAAGGACATGCTAGTTACCAGTTTTCAAGGCTTTCAGATGAAGCCAGTCACAGCTCGGGCCTTGTTTCAGTGCACACAAGACCATGAGGAGTACCTTCAGGCATATGGCCGAAGGTTCTTGCGACTGAGAGCACAAGCGCCCACAGTGCCCAATGAAATCGTCATTGAGGCCACGATCAAGGGTCTTCGGCTAGGACCTATGGCCCAATACTTCGCCAGGAAACCCCCCAGACTCTAGAGAAGCTGCTTCAGAAAATGGATGAGTACATCCGGGCTGATAATGACTTCCGACGGAGAAGGGAGGAAGCTTACAGATTTTCTAAGATGACTAGGGGCTTCGGAGGGAGAATCCACCCTAGGCATGTCAGATCAATCCACAGCTCCAGTCAGAACAATGACAAAGGAAGCCAGCTTTAGAGGCCACAGCACACCTCACAGTCTTCGGGACATCAGCAGAGCTCCTTCAGGCCACCAGCTCCAAGGGGCAGAGGCGGCAGGGGCTTCGGAGGAAGATATGGGGATCAGCCTAGGAAAATCTATTGCTTATTCTGTGGTGATGACAAGGGTCACACTACAAGAACATGCCAGATCACTATTCTGAAACAAAAAGTGATTGCCAAAGCAGAAGCTCGGCAGAATCAGCCAAAGCAGGTTTTACATACTGCTTCGTGCCACTCTCCTTACATACCAGAATATGTGGGCAACCAACCTGCAGCTTCTGTTGCTTCGGCAAGCCATTCACAAGCTTCTTGGCCTCAGCTCCCACCGCCACCACCACTGCAACCTACTTATTCCCGAAGCCAGCAGCCAGAAGGGCGCCAACACTCCCAACAACAACGTGACTTCAGGGAGGAGTCCGAAGCTCGTACAGTTAATAGTACTGTACCAGAATCAAAGTACATATACTGAGCAATATCCTGCTTCTCAAATACTTTTATCTTCTAGGCTATTTTGTTTTTTGAATAAGGAACAAGCAATGAAAACTTAGTTTTAATTTCTTGTAATGATTTTGCTTCTATCTGAATGAAATATATCTTCTTCACAGATTTACAAAGTTCAAAAGTCGTTCCTAAGCTAATGCAGAGCCAAAATTGCCGAAGCTACAAAAAGTCGTTCCTAACGGAGCGCAGCTCAAAAGTCGTTCCTAAGGGAATGCAGAGCCAAAATTGCCGAAGCTACAAAAAGTCATTCCTAAGGGAGTGCAGCGTAAGTTTTCTACTCAAAAGTCATTCCAAAGGGAATGCAGAGCCAAATACCGCCGAAATATAAGGCGAAGAATTTTAAAAGTCGTTCCTAAGGGGATGCAGAACTTATACCCCCGAAATAGAAGGCGAAGAAGTTCAAAAGACGTTCCTAAGGGGATGCAGAACTTATATCACCGAAATAGAAGGTGAAGAACCACAAAAGTCGTTCCTAAGGGGATGCAGAGCTTGTGTGTTCCAGTGTGGGCGTGTGGGTGTGTGTCTTCGGCATCCTCATCATTTTGCATCATATCATCACATCATTTCACATAACATTTCATCATACATCATATTGCATCAATGGCACAAGAATCGAATACGAAGCCAATCTTCGGCACATGCTTCGTCAAAATGAAAATGTGCTAAGGCACGAAGTAAGCTTCGGGAAATACAGATTTACCAGCCTTATCACAAGAAGGGATCTCTTTCTTTACAAAGCATGAAAAGAAGGGAAGGTGTTTTTTTCGCCGAAGGCTAAAAAACGGTATGTGTATAAGTTTCATGCATCGTAAAGAAATAAATTACAACGATTTACATATTCGATTCAAAGTTACACACATCAAATATTACATATTCTTGTTACAATAGAAGTTTAATGTTCATTCCATTGTCCCATACATCAAGCATTCCAAAATATTATTACAATGAAATCTATTCTTCTTTGAGAACTTTTTCCGCAACTTCGTTTAAAAGTTTATCAACAACTTCGTCAATAATGGAGTCCGCCATGTTTATAATGTCCAGCACTTCCTTCATTTCTGGATCAGTTAGGGGATCGTACGGTTCCGGCGGTGGGGATAGTTAAGTAGGTAAAATTGATTAGTTCGAAGCCGAAAAACAAGTACCGAAGCTAAAAACCAAAAAATAATACCTATACGCCTTTCGTGTTCTGTAGCTTCTTCAGCTCACTTTGTTTCTGCCCGGGCGTCGTGTGTGTCTTTTCACTCTTTTTAATAATCCCATGGGCCATCTCTCAGCCACCATTCACCCAGACATCATTGTAAAATTTTTCGCCCATCAAGGTTGCTTCAGCTGAAGGATCCTTCGTATCATCCACGGAGAAGGCGGCTTCGGCCTGGGCTATGGCTTTAATGTGATCGCATCCGGCCTTCTCCAAGATGGCTGAAATTCCCCACGCACCGGAAAACGCGCAAACATCCCCGCGATCACTCAAAATTTCTTTGAAGTCTTCGGCTTCTCCTTATCCATTCAACGACGCCTTGGGGGTCGCCTCTTATGAAGTATTCTTCAGCAGAGTAGGCACCCACTTTGGCGAAGCAAGTTTTTAATTTCTTCATGCAATCCAAGGATTTCTCGAAGCACCTTTCCTTGGATTCATGAAGTTCTTTAAAATTTTTGTCTAGATAATTTTTCCAATATTCGCTGATCTTTTGTTTAGCCTGTGCGAGCGCGCAGTTTTTCTTAGCTTCGGCCAGTTGTCTCCGAAGGTCTTCAATTTCAGTTTTCTAGGCTTCGACCTGAGCTTTGAAATTAGCTTCGTCTTCCTTTACTTTGCTTACCAATGAAATTAAGATTTTGTCTTTTTCCAGACCTTCGTTTCTCAATTCAATCACCTCTGAATGAAGATTATTAAGAGCCATTGTATAGCCTTCGTCTTCAATATTCTTCTGCGCCCTCAGGGCATTACTAAGAATCAAGCCCTGTAAAAAAGAAGAAAGAATTGAGTATGATAATGAAATACATTGGTTTCCAACTTAAAAGTTATCGTCTATACCTTTATACTATTGTATGCTAGGCTGTCAGCAAGATCATCCTTCGACAAAATCAAAAGGCCATCTTCCAGCTTCGGGAATCCCATACTCTTAGCTATCTCCCGGCAAACAGATATTTCTTTGTTGTCCGGAAGACAGTATAAGAAGTCATCATCGTTTGAGCCGTTAAACACTAAAGCTCCCTTCGGATATTTCAGTTTTCGCGCTTAATGTCTGGCTTCCACAACTTCTTCTTCGGACAACTTTTTCCCCAAAGCATGACGATAAATATAATCAACATCCTCGATAGTGGCTTCGGGGGCAGGAGACCTTGCCCTTTCTCACGCGTCTGCTCCTTCTGCCATGCCAACATCTGAAGCCTATGGATCAGCTTTATCTTCAGGCGTGATGACTTTCGTCTCGATATGTGCTAAAGGTCTAGCTTTGGCCACATCTTGGATTTTGGTAGCTTCAGCAATTTTCTTAGGAGCAGGGCTCAAGGCCTTCGTAGTCTCTATAACAGCGTCTAGCACGCTGGCCATCCTCCTCCTCTTGGGAGTTGTAGCAGGAGCTCTATGCATCTTCGGCAAATCTGCCGCTGCCGGTGAGCTCAGGATTTCTGGCATTTCTATCACGTTTTCCACTTGTGGCTCTTCGGCCTTATCATCTTTAGCTTCGGCTGGCCCAACTGTAGGCATCTTCGGCACTACAGTTGGCTCTTCAATGCTCTGCATAATTGGAACAATTTCTTTTGCTTCGGCAGCTGAAGAGGTCTCTTTGCCAAATCCAGGTATCACGGCCGATTCAATATAACACGGTCGGTGGGTCAGAACCTTCACCTTCTTACCCTTCGGCTCAGCTGTAATGATCAAAGCGGCAATCTTTCTCTTTTTCTCTTGACCTCGCAGCGGGTAGCGATTATTAGGGTATACGAAGCCAATAACATCAAATACATGTTCAACCTTTTCTTGCCCCAACCCCCGAAAGCTACGGACAAAGCATTATCCTCAGCCTTGGAGTATGGCCCAAGTAGTTCATCGCTAGTAGCTTCAATACACTTCAGCCAGTCATCGTTTGGCTCATCAAACTTCTCCCCAAATCTGAAGGTATACTTCAATCGGACCAGACCACCCTCACTGGAGTTGGCGGTGGTTTCCTTCGGCATATCCCAGCTCTCCACAAGTGGCCATACCCTGAAGGCTATGTGCTCTTGAATTAAATCTCTCGTGCCAATAAAGGAGCACACAGTGCTAAAGGCTTTCTGACACTCTTCAATGCCGCTATCAATATTCACCTTCGGTCTACGGAGGCCGAAGCGAGACCAGATGGGGCGCTGGATAACCTCCTTGATATCTTCTCTCTTCTTTAAATCATTCTTAACGTAAAACCACTCCTCCATCCAGGCCCCCGGCCATCTTTTCCGGAACGTTGGCACCGAGTGGCTTGCATTGGGACGAGCAATAAATCCATAACAACCGAAGTTGTTGTGGTACTGTTCTTTGCGAGTAGCCTTCGTCTCATATAAAAGCTCGTGCATACTACAGAAGCATTTCGCGCTTGGCTCTAGCCCCTGACTTCTTACAGCCCAAACAAAAATCCCCATCCTAATAATAGCTTCGGGGGTGATCTGATGAAGGAAGATCTGGTATATCTTTAGCACTTCAACCACAAACTTGCTCAGAGGGAACTGAAGACCTGCCTTTAAGAAGCTTCGGTAAATAACAACTTCGTTTTCCTCCGGAGCAGGGGCAGTACTGTCTCCTCCAACTCTGACAATAGACATGTCATGAAAATATCTCCCCCTCATGGCATCAATATGACTTTGCCTGATAGTCGATTTTCCGAAGATAGTATGGCTTGGGCGCCATGGCCGATCCTCAGAGTCTTCATCCCCACTTTCCACATCATAACTATCACTGTCATCAGGATCTTCAGATAAACCCTCCATGATCTCCTTAGTGATTTTCTCTATATTTGTTTTTGCCATAGACTCAATAAATCCAGCAATGTAAGGATCCGCAACCTTCTTCTCCTCAAACAGCTTCGTCTCCTCGGTTGTTTTATTCTCTTTAGTCATCTTTTTCTCTTCACTCATCTTCTTCTTTTCAAACTTGGAGCAAACGTGTCTTTAAACCGAAGCTCTAAAGGCTTGAAAAATTAGGCGAGAGCTAGTGAAAAAGAGCTAAAAGTTTGAGAAAAATAGCACAAATGGCAGAAATGGCGTATCAAATGCCGCCACTATGGTTCATATCTATACGCCCAGTGCTTTGCAACTTGTTGGACCCCGTTTGTCATCAACTGTTGCTATTCTAGAAAAGGGAATGTGTTTTTCGGACCTTCGGCTTAAGGCCTTCGTTCACGTCGCAGTCTAAATTCGTTATTATAACAAATTAATACTGCGAGGGGCTACTATTGGGGGGCCTTCGTCTTACGAAGGTCCTCAAAAACATGATTAACAATGTTTCCCAAAGTGTAATATAAATGCAGGAACCTTTGGACATAGAATGAAGCTGCATACAATATGAAAAGCAGGGTTGGGATGAAGGTTCTGAGAGCACCTAGAGGGGGGGGTGAATAGGTGATCCTGTAAAATTCAACACTAAATTCCAACAACCTTGATTATAAAGATATTAGTGAGGGTCAATCAAGCCTATGAGACGAGCTCTTGCGAACACAGACAATCAAAGAGAGAGCAATCACAAGAGACACGCGATCTTATCCCGTGGTTCGGCCAAGTAACACTTGCCTACTTCCACGTTGTGGCATCCCAATGGACGAGGGTTGCACTCAACCCCTTTCAAGTGATCCAATGATCAACTTGAATACCACGGCTTTTCTTCCTTATATCCTTTTCCCGTTTGTGAGGAATCTCCACAAGTTGGAGCCTCTCGCCCTTACAAGATTGATCACAAAGAACGCACGGAGTAAGGTTGGGAAGAGCAACACACACAAGACTCAAAAACGCAGCACACCAACGAACACAAGTGAAAACTTGAGCTCAAATGACACACAGGGAGTTCTCGACTCGAATGGAGCTCAAATCTCTAACACAACAAAGCGAACGCGTGGGAGCAGAGTCTGGATGCCTTAGATTGCTTAGTGAATGCTTGGGTGACTCCTCCATGCGCCTAGGGGTCCCTTTTATAGCCCCAAGGCAGCTAGGAGCTGTTGGAGGCCAACAAGGAAGGCCATCCTTGCCTTCTGTCGAGTGGCGCACCGGACAGTCCAGTGCGCCACCGGACAGTCACTGTAGACGGTCCGGTGCCGATCTCCTTCCTTTTCTGGCACAGATGACCATTGCAGCTCCTGGATAGTTGGCGCACCGGACACTGTCTGGTGCACACCGGACAGTCCGGTGCCCCCTGCCGACCGTTGGTGCGGGCCACGCGTCGCGCGAAGATTGCGTGGCCGATCGTTGGCGCAGACGACCGTTGGCTCACCGGACAGTCCGGTGCACCACCGGACCGTCCGGTGAATTATAGCCGTACGCCACCAAACTTTTCCCGAGAGCGGCCTGTTCACCGGAGTTCAGCCTGGCGCACCGGACACTGTCCGGTGCACCACCGGACAGTCCGGTGTGCCAGACCGAACTGGACTTTGGCTGCTCACAGCCAAGTCTTTTGCAATACTTTCTTTTCCTATTTCTAGCACTTAGACAATATATGTTAGTACTCAAAACAATGTACTAAGTCTAGAAATGTACCTTATTACATGATTTGCACTTTTCTCTTCATTTAGCACATAAGAACTTAATTAAATGTGTTGGGCACTTAATCACCAAAACATAATAGAAATTGCCCAAGGGCACATTTCCCTTTCAATCTCCCCCTTTTGGTGATTTATGCCAACACATTCAAAAGCAACCAAAAGAAGTGCAACATCAATGCAATTGAGAACAAAATTGTCTTTACACAAGCTTTGACATATTTGGATCAATCTTTGCCACCACTTGGTTTGTTTTTGCAAATCAAATTCATTTTCCTATCTCTAATTCAAACTCACTTGTTTGGGCATTAAGAGAGATAATCCAAGAGTGAAAATGATCAAGAGCCAAAAACTCCCCCTTTTTCCCATAATCGATATTCTCCCCCACAAGAGACCAAATTTTGCAATTAGAGTATTTTGGCAAATCAAAAGTTCTAACTCTATTGTTTTCAAAATTCACAAGTGGTAGCTGATCCATTTGCTTTGGCCCTTAATTTCTCCCCCTTTGGCATTAAGCACCAAAACGAGATCATTCTTGGCCCTTTAACCCCATTGCCTCACCAAAAATGTCAATTAATAGCAAAAAGGCAATAAGAGCATAAAGATGAACTTGGAACGAAATACACTAATACCGGAGTGCAGTGGAAGTCTTTGCAACGTCCAAGTCCATTTTCCCTTTTAATGCACCTTTGAGACTACATCAAGAACACTCAAGCACAAAGGTTAGTCTCAAAGGGTCAAGTTGTAGCACAACTCCCCCTAAATATGTGCATCATTCACACATGGACTTGTGAGGTCCGGGGAACCCTTGCACGACTTGAGCACCATAAATAAGCAACAAATTACATAAATGCATAAAGTAACATGATCAAAGGCATAGAACACATGTATGCTATAGATCAATCCAAGTTACGTGAATCTAAGACATTTAGCTCACTACGCAACCTGCAAAACCTTTTCTCATCTAAAGGCTTGGTGAAGATATCGGCTAGCTGGTTCTCGGTGTTAATATGGTACATCTTGATATCTCCCTTTTGCTGGTGGTATCTCAGGAAGTGATGCCGAATGTCTATGTGCTTAGTGCGGTTGTGTACAACAGGATTATCTGCTATGCGGATTGCACTCTCATTGTCACATAGGAGTGGGACTTTGCTCAGATTGTAGCCAAAGTCCTGGAGGGTTTCCCTCATCCAAAGTAGTTGCGCGCAACACTGTCCTGCGGCAACATACTCGGCCTCAGTGGTGGATAGGGCAACGGAGGTTTGTTTCTTTGAGCTCCATGACACCAGGGACCTTCCTAGAAATTGGCACGTCCCCGATGTGCTCTTCCTATCAACCTTGCACCCGGCATAATCGGAGTCTGAATATCCAATTAAGTCAAAGGTAGACCCTTTTGGATACCAGATCCCGAAGCAAGGCGTAGCATCTAAATACCTAAGAATTCGCTTAACGGCCACAAGGTGACATTCCTTGGGGTCGGATTGAAATCTAGCACACATGCATACACTAAGCATAATGTCCGGTCTACTAGCACATAAATACAGCAAGGAACCTATCATAGATCGGTATGCCTTTTGATCAATGGACTTACCTCCTTTGTTGAGGTCGACATGCCCGTCGGTTCCTATCGGTGTCTTCGCGGGCTTTGCGTCCTTCATCCCAAACCTCTTGAGAAGGTCTTGAGTGTACTTCGTTTAGGAGATGAAGGTGCCGTCCTTGAGTTGCTTCACTTGGAACCCAAGGAAGTAGTTCAACTCGCCCATCATCGACATCTCAAACTTTTGAGTCATCACCCTGCTAAACTCCTCATAAGACTTTTGATTAGTGGAACCAAATATTATGTCATCGACATAAATTTGGCAAACAAAAAGGTCACCGTCACAACTCTTAGTGAAAAGAGTGGGATCGGCTTTCCCAACCTTGAAAGCATTAGCAATTAAGAAATCTCTAAGGCATTCATACCATGCTCTTGGGGCTTGCTTAAGTCCATAGAGCGCCTTAGAGAGCTTAAAAACGTGGTCGGGATACCTGTCATCCTCAAAGCCAGGGGGTTGTTCCATGTATACCTCCTCCTTGATTGGCCCATTGAGGAAAGCGCTCTTCACGTCCATTTGAAACAACCAGAAGGAATGGTGAGCGGCATATGCTAATAGAATGCGAATAGACTCTAGCCTAGCCATAGGAGCAAAAGTCTCCTCGAAATCCAAACCTGCGACTTGGGCATAACCTTTTGCCACAAGTCGAGCCTTGTTTCTTGTCACTACCCCGTGCTCGTCTTGCTTGTTGTGGAACACCCACTTGGTTCCCACAACGTTTTGCTTTGGACATGGCACCAGGCTCCAAACTTCATTCCTCTTGAAGTTGTTGAGCTCTTCCTGCATGGCCAACACCCAGTCCGAATCCTGCAAGGCCTCTCCTACCCTGAAAGGCTCAATAGAAGAGACAAACAAGTAATGCTCACAAAAATTAGCTAGACGTGAGCGAATTGTTACTCCCTTGCTTATGTCACCCAGTATCTGATCGACGGGGTGATGTCGTTGTGGGGGACAGATATCCCCCGGGTCCACTAAAAGAGTAAAAGACCTCACGAAAGGCCTAAGGGCCCAATAAATCGTGAGGCCATTCTTTCGTGGGCCTGGGAAGGAATAATCAGTAGAGCAGGGTGACACGAGGCCGGACCGGTGTAAACCTAGACGGTCCACAAAGTTGAGCGAGCGATCACAACAGAGATCCGACTTTCCCGCGCTGGAGCTCTCATGCAACGGAGCCACGCGAGGATAGGTCGGCAGAATCATAGGGAGATAGACCCGAGCAGTTCACTATCTTTTAGGCGCACGTTGTTATCATATCCACGTGTATTGCCCCACGGTCGAATATATAAGGCCTAGGGGGCACCCCTTCAGATTGATCGACCCTATTACTTAGCCACCCACTTCAACTCTCTGCATTCTCAATTCAGAGAGCCCTTTTGTAACCTCATTCGCCAAACATACTCATCAGGACGTAGGGTGTTACACATCTCTAAGCGGCCCGAACCTGTACACATTGTCCACTGTCCCACGTGCAATTGGCACGAACCATTTTGCTACAGTCGTCGACACCGTCCTACTCCTAAAAACACCTTGAGGGGCAACCCCGGGTGTGCGGTCGGACCCAAAACACCGACAGCTGGCGCGCCAGGTAGGGGGGGTGTCAACGATCTAAGCTAGCTCAATGGCCGTCATCATCAACAGCAGGATCACCTTCCGTCCCGGATCCATGTTCTGCTTTAGGACGATTTCATCCATAGCCGACGAAAAAGGAATTCTGCACCGCGTTGTAGATCCACCGGGAAGGAAGCCTCCACCAACAAACTCCGAAAGAACCGGGGAAGCATTACCCTCAGCTCCCTGAAAGAAGATCGCCACGACAGCTACGCCATTCTACCCCGACGTTCTCTTCATCGGAAGAGCGGAGTCACCTCCCATCTCTGACGACGAGCCGACCGCGCCTGGGGAAGAACCACCTCAGCGGGAATTCCGTCGACGAAGAAATCGGCGCCGAAACATCCGGAGACACCACCAAGCCGGAGAACGGGATCCAGAGCAGCCTGTCTCGCGAGACGAGGTCTCGGAGATAGGAGAAACTCCGGAAGAACGCGTCTTCAGGGAACAAAGGAACTCCCGACGACGTGATCGTTGGCGAGCTCAGGAACAGGCCGAGCAAGACGCAAGGCAACGCCGAGAAAATCCACTACTCGGCCGTAACCTGAACCCCGACTTCAACCGAGCCATGAACACGCCAAGTGAGGTCGGAGGAGTGCTAGCTCGGATAGCTGATGGACTCCCTCTGACTCCAGACGCCGAGGGCTACCGACGCCTGCTCACCCAGGCAGCCAACCATCTTCTACCGCTCGCTCACCTGCCGAACGACTTGCGGCACGCCATCAACAGTCGCCGGGATGCGCGGAGTTCTATCAATGCTTCGCGCGAACGACGGCATGAGAACGAGATATGCCGCCGGGAGGAATACGACAGGGATCATGGCATCCCCACTCGGAGTCAAGCCACCAGAACCGAGTAAACGACGGCCTCGACTGATGGAACTGCCCGGGGACGGTCGAGGAACCACAACAACTACTCCCCTCCCTGGGACAGACATCATCCCCGACGACAGGAGGACACATGTGGAGTGTCAGCCCTCACTCCACGCCTTAGGGCCATTCAATGGCCCCCAAACTTCAAGGTATCCAATGTCGATAAATATGAACCTAAGCAGGACCCAGGAGGCTGGCTGGCCGTCTACACTACCGCCGCTCGAGCCGCCGGAGCATCCGAAGATGTGATGACCGTGTACTTACCCATTGTCCTTGGGCAAGACGCGCTGCAATGGCTACGACATCTACCCCGACACTGCATCGACGACTGGAGCGACATTAGTCGGCGCTTCACTGCCAATTTTCAGTCCCTCTCCGACAAACCGGCGCAACCATAGGACCTCAAATCCATCAAGCGCTGGGGGATGAAACTCTCTGATCGTACCTCAAAAGGTTCCAGACCATGAGAAATCGTATCCCTGAGGTCACGGAGGCGGCCGTGATCGAGGACTTCTACAGAGGATCCAATGACTCGGCCTTCGTCCGAGCCATACTACAGAAGGCACCAACTACCTCCGAGGAGCTGTTCCGGGAAGCCGACCTCTACATCACCGCCGACGAGCGAGCCCAGGACCTCATCGGAGGAGCAAAGCCCGCACCGGCAGCACCACGACGCGACACGAACCAGCAACCTGACAAACGCTGGGAAGAGACCGCGCGAAGAGGTGCACGCCGCCGGACCACCTGCCTCTCACGCCCGAGGAGGACCTCGTGGAGGTGAGCGCACGCTGGACGACATCCTCGACGCCCAATGCCCATACCACAAGGACATGTGCCACACTCTTCGGAACTGCCGGGACTTCAAGCATTCCGTTGGGCACGGCCGACCCTTCCAACCTCTACCCCCTCCTCCGCCGCGAGGAGGACCAGAAGAACCACGACAACCCCAGCAGCAGGAGGAGGGAGGAGGAGGAGCCTTCCCGCGCATTGACAGGGAGGTCAACGTCATCTTCGGCGGACACGGATCGCAGGAGAACAAAAGACAGCAAAAGCTCAACGATCGCCAGATACTGGTGGCGACCACCGGCCCTCCCGCCCCATACCGGTGGTCAGAGCACCCGATCACCTTCACTCGGGCGGATCAATGGCTCAACTTCGACCATCCGGGCAAATACCCGCTTCTCGTCGATCCGGTGATCCGAGAGAGCCGGGTGAAGAAGGTGTTAGTGGACGGGGGGAGCAGCATCAACGTCACCTTCCCCCGGACACTCCGAGGCTTGGGAGTTCACCTCAAAGAACTCCACGAGTCAAACACTCCCTTCTTTGGTATCGTGCCAACTGAGGGAGAATACCCGTTGGGCCACATCTACATGCCTGTCACCTTCGGGACTCCGGAAAACTACAGAACCGAGTTCCTGAGGTTCGAAGTGGCGAACTTCGACTGCGGGTACAACGCAATCATCGGGAGGCCGGGACTGGCAAAATTCATGGCCATTCTGCATTACACATACATGATATTGAAGATGCCGGGACCGCAAGGAATCATAACTGTGCGTGCTGACCTCCAAGGCGCCGCAGAATGCTTCCGAGTGGCCATCCAGGCGGCCCTCATTGCCAAACCGTCGGCGACTTCTTCGACCCAGGCAAACTCTAAGCCTGAGGAAGATCACACAGCACCGGCGAAGGAAGCTCAAGCCGTGACCTCTATGTGGCCGACTGAAGAAACTAAAAGGATCAATCTGGGGTTTGCTGATGAACGTAAAACTGCTATCATCAGCTCTAGCCTGGGTGATAAATAGGAAAGCGCGCTCGTCCAGTTTCTGCAAGACAACCGAGATGTATTCGCATGGCAACCTGCGGATATGCCGGGAGATTCGAGAGAGCTGGCCGAGCACAAACTGAAGGTCTATCCACAAGCAAGGCCAATCCGGCAAAAACTACGTCGTTTCACGCCCGACAAGAGAGAGGCCATTCGTGCTGAGCTGGCCCGCTTGGTCGCGGCTGGGTTCATTAGAGAAGTGTTACATCCCGAGTGGTTACCCAACCCTGTTCTTGTACTCAAAAAGAATAAAGTGGATTGGCGCATGTGTGTTGATTATACTGATCTCAACAAACACTGTCCAAAGGATCCCTTCGGGCTCCTGAGGATAGATCAGGTGGTGGACTCCACCGCTGGATGTTCTGTGCTGTCTTTCCTGGATTGCTATTCCGGATACCACCAGATTAGTTTGGCAAAGGAAGATGAAGAAAAAACGGCATTCATTACTCCGTTTGGTGCTTTCTGTTATATCTCCATGTCGTTTGGCCTCAAAAACACTGGAGCAACCTACCAGAGAGCCATTCAAACATGCTTAGCCGATCACTGGGGCAAGCATGTGGAGGCCTACGTGGATGATGTGGTAATCAAAACAGAGAACTCAGAAAACTTCATCGAAGACTTACAACTGGTTTTCAACAGTCTGAGGCGGTATAGATGGAAGCTTAATCCCGAGAAATGTGTTTTCGGGGTACCGGCAGGAAAGTTACTCGGGTTTATTGTCAGCAACCGGGGAATTGAGGCTAATCCAGATAAGATTGAAGCTATCATGAAGATGGAAGCACCTCGATCACAAAAGAAGGTTCAGCGACTTACTGGATGTATGGCAGCTCTGAGCAGATTTATATCCAGGCTGGGGGAGAAAGGTTTACCATTTTACAAGCTACTCAAAAAGGTGGATAAGTTTCAGTGGACTTCAGAGGCACAGGAAGCTCTAGATGCACTGAAGAAATTCTTGACAACACCACCAGTACTGAAACCACCACGACGAGCCACATCAACCCAACCGGCTGAAGATCTGTTGCTATATATCTCTTGCATGACTCACGTGGTAAGCACCGCGTTGGTAGTCGAGCGAGCAGAAGAAGGACATGCCTACCCCGTGCAACATCCTGTTTATTTCATCAGCGAAGTTCTGGGTCCCTCGAAGAAAAAATATCCTCAAGTGCAGAAGCTATTATATGCAGTACTTCTGACTGCCCGCAAGCTGCGTCACTACTTTGATGACCATAAAGTCATAGTAGTCACCGGTTTTCCGATAGGAGATATTCTCCACAATAAGGAAGCCATTGGCCGAATAGCCAAGTGGGCCTGTGAACTGGGATCTCATGACATTGAATTTCGACCTCGTACTGCCATTAAGTCCCAAGCATTGGTTGACTTCGTATCAGAATGGACTGAACAACAAATACCAGAGAACCCGGAAACTGCAGAAGTATGGAGGATGTATTTCGATGGCTCGTTGAAGCTGCAGGGAGCAGGCGCAGGAATTCTCTTCATCGCGCCTGGAGGCGAACACCTCAAATATGCCCTCCAACTGTTATTTCCAGCCTCTAACAATGCAGCTGAGTATGAAGCTATGATCCATGGACTAAACATCGCCATATCATTGGGCATCAAGAGATTAATGGTATACGGAGATTCTCTGGTGGTCATAAGTCAGATAAACAAGGAATGGGACTGTTCGAAGGATTCAATGGGAAAATACTGCACTGCCGTCCGGAAACTAGAAGATAAGTTTGAAGGTCTAGAATTTCATCATGTGGAGAGAGATCGAAACACGGCAGCTGATGCATTGTCAAAGTTAGGATCCAGCCGAACTCAGGTTCCACCCGGAGTCTTCGCGCAAGAAATACCACGACCGAGCATCTCAACAGATCAAGCAGAAGAATGTAATATCGTGGATCAACCCAGGTCAGACTCTGATGACTGGAGGAGGCCGATTATCAGATATATAAAGAATGAAGAGGAACCAGATGACAAAAATGCAGCTGAACGCATCACCAGACAGTCAGCCCACTATACACTCATTGGAGAAACGTTATATAGAAGGGGTGCATCAGGCGTCTTCATGAAGTGCATTCTCCCATCTACTGGGAAACGACTTCTGGAGGAGGTCCATGCTGGGCAATGTGGAATACATGCGTCATCCAGAACACTAGTCGGGAAGGTATTCAGGTCAGGATTCTATTGGCCAACAGCGAAGAGTGATGCAGCCGAGTTAGTTCAGAGGTGCGAACCTTGCCAATACTTGTCAAAACAACAACATCTACCAGCACAGGAACTGCAGACCATACCAGTAACTTGGCCTTTCGCATGCTGGGGACTGGATACGATTGGACCTTTCAAGAGGGCTCAAGGAGGATACACTCATGTATTGGTAGCAATCGACAAGTTCACCAAATGGATAGAGTTCAAGCCCATTGCCTCTTTAACCTCAGCCAAGGCCGTGGAATTCATACAAGACATAATATTCAGATTCGGAATACCAAACAACATTATAACTGACCTGGGATCCAATTTCACAAGTTCGGAATTCTTCGATTTCTGCGAGCGAAAAGGCATTCAGATCAAGTACGCTTCGGTAGCGCACCCGAGGGCCAACGGGCAGGTTGAGCGAGCCAACGGAATGATACTAGAGGCACTCAGGAAAAGGGTCTTCGAAAAAAATGAGAAGTTCGCAGGGAAATGGATAAGGGAATTACCCTACGTCGTTTGGAGCCTAAGAACTCAGCCAAGCCGGGCTCTACATGGAAATACTCCTTTCTTCATGGTCTATGGGTCAGAAGCAGTATTACCCGCTGATCTCAAGTTCGGGGCCCCAAGGTTGGTCTTCGAGAGCATAGCAGAAGCTGAAGCTACTAGGATGGAGGACATCGATGTACTCGAAGAAGAACGGCTGAATGCAGTAATTCAATCGGCACGGTATCAGCAGACTCTGAGACGTTATCATGACCAGGCCGTGCGACAACGATCCTTTTCAGTAGGAGATCTCGTCCTCCGCCGAATTCTAACGGGGGAAGGACGACACAAGTTGTCACCCTTATGGGAAGGACCATTCATAGTAGCAGAAACCACTCGGCCGGGATCATATCGTCTCACTCAGATGGATGGCACAGAAGTCGGGAACTCCTGGAACATAGAACACCTCAGGAAGTTTTATCCCTAGCTGTATTTCAAAAGCTATCGGGACGACGATGTATTCTGTAAAATGGAAATATGTCATCAATAAAGAAAGGCTTCAAAGATACTCAGTTTGTTCACGGTTGACTTGCATTCTTATTTAACTCGGGGTGACCACTATGCCCCGCTAACGGAGCAATCGGCTTAAGTCGGCAATGACTTAAGGCGGTGCGACATGCTCACGCTTACTTGACTCGGGGTGATCACTATGCCCCGCTAACGGAGCAATTGGCTTAAGTTGGCAACAACTTAAGGCGGTGCAACATGCTCACGCTTACTTGACTCGGGGTGACCACTATGCCCTGCTAACGGAGCAATCGGTTTAAGTCGGCGATGACTTAAGCCGGTGCAACATGCTCACGCTTACTTGACTCGGGGTGACCACTATGCCCTGCTAACGGAGCAATCGGTTTAAGTCGGCGATGACTTAAGCCGGTGCAACATGCTCACGCTTACTTGACTCGGGGTGACCACTATACCCTGCCAACGGAGCAATCGGTTTAAGTTGGCAGCAGCTTAAGCCGGTGCAACATGCTCACGCTAACTTAACTCGGGGTGACCACTATACCCTGCCAAAGAGCAATCGGCTTAAGTCGGCAGCGACTTAAGCCGGTGCAGCATGCTCGCGCCTACGCAACTCAGGGTGACCACTACGCCCTATTAACAGAAGCAATCGACTTAAGTCGGCAGCGACTTAAGGCGATTTGGCGTGATCACAATTACTCATATAAAGATGGCTTCTACAACTCGCAAGCAAATTTCAAAACCATCGTACATCATTTTACTACTACAAATTTACGAACTGATGAATTCTGAAACAATGTGAAAATAACAATATTGTCCAAATACTGAAGTGGCGTCCTCTAGCAAATGTCTGACCATGCTAACCGCGCGTTCGAAACACGCAAAGTGTCTCTCTATTTCGTGATGTTTTTCTCAGGAGCAATCGAGGAAGAAGGACGACTCGAGGAATCAGGGGCGGCATTCACATCAGCCCTTATATCTTCAGGAACAACCACGCCTGGTCTCCTCATCAAGATCCGTCCCGCCCGAATAGCCTTGTCCATGGCTCTATCACGCTGGGCTTTGAGAGTAACAGCAGTTTCTTCGGCGACCTTGGCAGCCAGCTGAGCAGTTTCTAACTCTTGGGCGATGGATTTCTTGGAAGCTCGGAGTTCTTTGATAGTAGCGTCCTTCGCTGATATCAACTGCTTGAGCCGGGTCACTTCATCCATAGATTCCTGCAGTTTACAGCGTTGGTGATCTAACTCTTCCATGGTGAAGCGATGACTTCTCTCCAAGATAGTCAGTGAGTTGCTAGAATCACGATACAATTTTTCAAGATTGTCTCGAGAAGCAGCAAGGATACGTTTCTCTTCCTGCAAACAAAAATCAACACCCTCAAACACCAAGCAAGTAATGGCAGCACAACAAGGCAAAGCGCAGTTTCATAAATCACCTTTTCAGAGTCGAGCTGAGCATGAAGAGAAGAACTCAGTGCATTGGCGTCATCTAAGGCAGCGGAGACCTGACCCAGCTCAATCTGACTTTGAGAGTACTTTTCCTCAAAGTCAGTGCACCGCTGGGCCAGTTCAGCCTGATCTCGGGAATGTTTTTCTTCAAGAGTGGAAATCTGCTGAGTCATACCTAGCAGGAGACAATCAAATAAAAGAAAAAGGGGTCAGAATGTAAGGTAGTCTATAGCAAAGTCAAGGAAAAGCAAAAAAGCACTAACCAGCGTTGGTCGCTTCCAATTCAGAGACACGATGTTGAAGAGACACTGGATTCCAACATGCAAGTGACGAAGCTACTTCTGGGACAGAAGCACCCTGTAACCTCAGCTGGCCAGCCATCCCATTCACCAAAGCCTGATGAGGAGAGTAGATGAATGTAATGACAGTAGTTCATGCAATGTAAAAAGCCAAGCTAAAATACATCACAGTACCTGGAGGTTGGAAAAGAACGAAGGGATCCCCAAATCAGAAGAGATCAATTGATAACCGGGCGTAAGGTCACCACCCGAGGCAGCTTGCAACGAACCAGCAGGAATCAACTCGGTGCCATCAACAGAGCCCAACACTCGGTCAGTGGGGACGCTGCCCTCTAAAGCGACCTCCTGGTCCAAGGCTTGGGCTACCACCATACAGCCGGAGTGTGGAGACGACCCCGCATGAACGTCCATGGAAGTACTAGAGGGAGACCCCGCTCGGACACCCTCGGGGGCTGGGTCACAGTTTGCACTGCCCGCTTGAGCCGGATCATCCCCGGCAGCACCCTCGGGGGCTGGGCAGTGGCTTACACTTCCCACCCGGATCAAGTCATCCCCGACAACATTCTCGGGGGCTGGGCACGTGTCAACACCATCCTTGGGGTCCAAACTCTCCGCGGTAGCCACCTCTAAGGCTGATGGGCCCTCAATTACTTCCATGAGACCAGGACGACCCAAGTCAGTCTCCCGATCCTCAAGATCGCGCTCTAAGGTCGACGAGGCACGGGATGACCTCAACCCAGCATCAAGCACATCAGCGCAAACCTCCATCACACCATCATCTGCTGGCTCCGATAACAAATCCTCCAGAACCATATCCTCGAGAGTCTGATCAAAATTGGCCAGGGACAGTTCTTGCAGACCAATGAGAGCAGACAAAGCAGGAGAGGGAACTCCACTACTTTCACCGCTAGCGATGAATTGCCGACTGTTTTTCCGAGTCAAAGGAACTTCATCTTCTTCCTCCTCATCATCCACATTAGCAACACAGGCAGCACCCCCATTGGGATCAGCAACTGATTCGGTACACCCATTGGGATCAGCAACTGATTCGGTACACCCATTGGGTTCAGCAACTGAATCGGCACACCCATTGGGTTCAGCGTCAGTAAATTCAGTCGCAGGCACTTCTTCAGCATCAGGAACCGAGGTACCAGCGTCCTGACCCAAACTGGGCACTTGCGGAGGCGTCTCCTTTTCTTTTTCTGTTCATCAGCAGAAGGATCGGATGGATTGGCTCGGCAAGGGCGCCTCGGGCGAGTACCAGCAGGTTTCTGAGTATCTAAGGTCGTACCAGCCTTTGGGAGGGGCGCTACCACCAATGCCCCAGCAGGAGCAGCGTCAGAAGAGTCCTCAGCCAGCAAATCAAGCATGGCATTTATCTCCGCATCACTAGGGTTCAGGGGCACTTCAAAATAGACCTGCCGTTCATCATCAGGAATTCCCCCGAGTGTGGCAACCAAGGCACTAACTTCTTCAGCAGAGGGCCACACTCTAAGGCCCAAACTGCCGTCAGTAGCAGGAGGATTCGACACAAAAAGAGTAAAGGCTTTGGGAGGAGGCAAGTTCCAAGCTGAGAATGCTACGGGGGCACCAACATTTGACACTTCGCCTCTAAGGATCATTTCAAGTCGGCTCACCAGGTCCGTAGAGGGAATTCTTCTGTTAGTGACCCGAGTTGAGTCGGCTAGGCCTCGATATAGATAAGCTAGGTATGCCCTGTCTTTTAACGGCTGAATATTCTTGAAGACAAAATCAGCAACCACGGCTTCAGCGGTCAGACCCCTCTCTTTCAGCAGTCCAACTTCAGCAAGCAAAGCACCTGCCTCAGCTACCTCCTGATCTGTGGGAGACTCGGTCCAGCTTGGGGTGCGAACATCCGGCTATCTTCCCGACCGGGGGGGAGAGAGTTTCCACAATTCTCAACTATGAACCACTCCAAGCACCACCCCTTGATACTGTCTTTAAGAGGGATTTCGAGATACTCCATCTTCCTCCCGCGGCGCATCTCCAAGCTGGCACCTCCAACCAATTGATGTTGTCCCCCAGCCATTCCAGGGCGACAGTGATACAAATACTTCCACAACCCAAAATGAGGTAGCACGCCAAGAAAGGCTTCACATAAATGGACGAAAATGGAGATTTGCAGGATAGAATTGGGATTCAAATGGGTCAAGTTAATATGGTAGAAATCAAGGAGGCCGCGGAAAAAGGGAGAAATGGGAAGGCCGAGACCGCGGAGAAGGAAAGGGGCATAAATCACGGACTCATGGGTATCCTCAGTTGGGACAGTAACCCCATGGCAAATCCGCCAAGAGCAGAGTTCCCTCGGAGGGAGAACCCTGATGGATACGAGGTGGAGAAGTTCAGACTCAGAGATGACGGACATGTGGTTACCTGCGAAAGGCAACTGACTGTTGGGGTCGATTGGAGGAATCACCACGGCGGATGAACTCGAGGTTTTCCTCTTGGGCGCCATCTCGATTCTACCGGCGAGCAGAGTAGGAGGCGAATTGCGGAAAGGATTCGGAAGCAAGAAAGCAAGAACTAGGGCACAGAAAGCAGAGGCGGCTAAAAGCGCAGCACTTATGGGATATTCCTGAGCCAGATACCGTTTCAAAAAGCGCCCAGTCAGCACCCGGCGGTTATTTCCAAAACACCAGCGTGCCACATCATCTCCCGGCAGTTATTTCCAAAACACCGGTGCGCCACATCATCACTCGGCTATTAACCTCAAAGTGGCCTACGTAGCCCGCTATTGCTCGGCAGTTGACTCTAGAACTCCGACATAGTCGCTCGGCATTACATCTAAAATGCTGACGTCGCCCTCAAGTCACTCGGCGTTGCCTCTAAAACGTCGACGTCGTTTTCAAATTACTCGGCAGTTATCTCTAAAACTCCGACGTCGTGTTCAGAGAGCTCGGCGTTACCTCTAAAACGCCGATGTTGTCTTCAAGTCGCTCGGTAGTTAACTCTAAAACTCCGACATGGCGTTCAGTCACTCGGCAGTTAACTCTAAAACTTCGACATGGCGTTCAGTCGCTCGGCAGTTAACTCTAAAACTCCAACATGGCGTTCAGTCGCTCGGCAGTTATCTTTAAAAACTCTGACATCATCTACAAGTCACTCGGCAACTACTTCTAAAAAGCTTCGATGTGACGTCCGAGTTATTCACTTACTATTCCAAAGGAATTAACTTCACGAAAAAGGCGGGAAAAGGAATGATTCAAGAACTTTGAGTTGAGAGTATCAACGAGCAATCATCACAGAAAAGCCAATAACATTTCTTCATTAAAAGGGAAGATATCATATTTACAAATAAACTCATTATGAGTTGATACTCCCCTACTACTACTACTACTGCTACATTACATTATACTACTACTACACTACACTATACTACTCTACACTACTAAATACTAGTACATTATTCTAACTATACTATACTAACATTTAAAGGACCAGTGGCATCTAGCCACTGGCCCTGTTGCTGCCGCCACTGCTGCCGCCCCTGCTGCTGCCCTTGCTGCCGCCGCCGTCACCGTCCTTGCCGCCGCTGCTGCCGCCCCTGCCGCTGCAGTCACTGTCACCGTCGCCGCCGCCACCGCCTTCGTCGTCGTCATCGTCGTTGCCATCCTCGTCCTCGCCACCACCGTCCGAGTCCTCCTCATCCGAGGAGTACTCCGACTCATCCGAGCCCTCGAGCCTGGAGCGCTCGACGGCCCGGATATACGTCCAGACCTCCGCCGCGAGCCCCTGGGAGTCGTCTGAGTCGTCAGACGACTCACGCAGGGGGATGGGAGCCGGAGACCCCTCGGATTCAGAGGAGAACTCCTCCTCTGAATACTCCGAGTCACCAAAATCCTCAGATGGAGGAGTTGGCTCGCGCTTGTGTTTCTTGCCCATGGTGGAAATGCAGATAGAAGAAAGAAAGCAGGCAATGGAGAACAGCGAAGAGATGTGAAAAAATCAGGCAGGCAAGGGCACTATTTATAGGAAAAGAAGGCAACCGCTCACCTCCAACAGTGGTCACTGAACAGTCGCAAAGCATTCAATAAGCACTCCAACCCGTCTAAAGACACGTCAGGCGGCGGACGCCGTTTCACGCAACACAACACCCATTGGGACTCCAGTCAATAGCGCGAAGGATATGATTACACTCGCCATCGCATCACATTACTACTCAGAAGCAGCTGGCTAAAACACTCAGCGTACCAAGCCGTCCCTTGCCCACACCCATTGGGGGGGGACGCCCAGGAATTACCAATATATTTTTCAAAACGGTCACATCTGTGCAGGGCATGCAGTGAATGCCTCAAGACAAAAATGAGATATCAGTGAGGATTAGAGGAAAGCCAAATATAGCCAGTGAAGTACAAAATATGGCCGACAGAAGCGACTTGAAGACTAGACAGAGAACGTCCATCAAATGTCCAATCAGTCACAGAGCAAATAAATTACACTACCTAGCAAGATATGGATGGATTGCGAATTCGGCTGCAAAAGACAAAATACATGCTGACCTCTGAAGCATAATATTGATGACATAACGCGGATGACATCATGCCGATTTTTACAAACAGAAAGGATAATCTTCAGCAAAAAAGACACAAAAGGAAGACCTTCGAGTGGATTATCCTCAAAAATCCACTTGAAGGTCGGGGGCTACATCCATTGGGTGCACCTTCGGTGCACCCCCTGGATCATCATTCCGAGCCAAGATAGTGCCGACTTCTAATGCATGGGACAAGATTAAAGACAAAGCTGGCACTCAACCAAAACGCAGGAGTAAAAATGGGAATAATTTCTGGTGAAGACCTTCGGGTAGATTATTTTCTAAAAATCTACTCGAAGCTCGGGGGCTACACCCATTGGGTGCACCTCCGGTGCGCCCAATGAAGTTCAGGGTCCTGCAAAGCGAAATGCCGACCTCTAAGGCACGGGCATGAAACAAAGCTTCGGTTTGTGATAGATCAAAAGCAGGAGGAAACAGTAAGAAGTCGTTCTCTTCAAATCGCCTGCAAGCTGGACTTGGGATCTTTGGGCTGATTACTTCTAAATTAACCCAAAGATCGGGGGCTTGTGGGGGACAGATATCCCCCGGGTCCACTAAAAGAGTAAAAGACCTCACGAAAGGCCTAAGGGCCCAATAAATCGTGAGGCCATTCTTTCGTGGGCCTGGGAAGGAATAATCAGCAGAGCAGGGTGACACGAGGCCGGACCGGTGTAAACCTAGACGGTCCACAAAGTTGAGCGAGCGATCACAACAGAGATCCGACTTTCCCGCGCTGGAGCTCTCATGCAACGGAGCCACGCGAGGATAGGTCGGCAGAATCATAGGGAGATAGACCCGAGCAGTTCACTATCTTTTAGGCGCACGTTGTTATCATATCCACGTGTATTGCCCCACGGTCGAATATATAAGGCCTAGGGGGCACCCCTTCAGATCGATCGACCCTATTACTTAGCCACCCACTTCAACTCTCTGCATTCTCAATTCAGAGAGCCCCTTTTGTAACCTCATTCGCCAAACATACTCATCAGGACGTAGGGTGTTATGCATCTCTAAGCGGCCCGAACCTGTACACATTGTCCACTGTCCCACGTGCAATTGGCACGAACCATTTTGCTACAGTCGTCGACACCGTCCTACTCCTAAAAACACCTTGAGGGGCAACCCCGGGTGTGCGGTCGGGCCCAAAACACCGACAGTCATTGGATCGTCGCTTGGACTTGAGTTGGAGGGGGCCATGGTGCTTCTTCCTCCATAACTTGTTCTTCCTGTGCTCCCCCTTGATCCTGTCCCTCTTCTTGAGGTACCTGTTCACCATCTTGAGTTGGGGATTGCACCATTGTTGAGGAAGAAGATTGATCTTGCTCTTGTTGTCCTTGTGGTCGCACATCACCTATTGCCATCGTGCGCATTGCGGCCGTTGGAACATCATCTTCATCTACATCATCAAGATCAACTTGCTCTCTTGGAGAGCCATTAGTTTCATCAAATAAAACGTCACTAGAGACTTCAACCAAACCCGATGATTTGTTGAAGACTCTATACGCCCTTGTATTTGAGTCATACCCTAGTAAAAACCCTTCTACTGCCTTGGGAGCAAATTTAGAATTTCTACCTTTCTTCACTAGAATGTAACATTTGCTCCCAAATACACGAAAGTATGAGACGTTGGGTTTGTTACCGGTAAGGAGTTCATACGAGGTCTTCTTGAGAAGGCGATGTAGGTAGAGCCGGTTTATGGCGTGGCAAGCTGTGTTCATAGCTTCCGACCAAAACTGCTCGGGTGTCTTGAATTCTCCAAGCATCGTCCTCGCCATGTCGATAAGCGTCATGTTCTTCCTCTCTACCACACCATTTTGCTGTGGTGTGTAGGGAGCGGAGAACTCATGCTTGACGCCTTCTTCCTCAAGGTACTCCTCCACTTGCAGATTCTTGAACTCGGACCCGTTGTCGCTTCTTATCTTTTTCACCTTGAGCTCAAATTCGTTTTGAGCCCGCCTTAGAAAGCGCTTGAGGGGCCCTTGGGTTTCTGATTTATCCTGCAAAAAGAACACCCAAGTGAAGCGGGAAAAATCATCAACAATAACAAGACCATACTTACTTCCCCCGATGCTAAGGTAGGCAATGGGTCCGAAGAGGTCCATATGTAGTAGCTCCAGTGGTCTTGATGTTGTCATCACATTCTTGTTGTGATGAGTGCTCCCCACTTGTTTTCCCGCCTAGCAAGCTGCACAAGGTCTATCTTTCTCGAAACAAACATTTGTTAGTCCTAACACATGCTCTCCCTTTAGAAGTTTATGAAGGTTCTTCATCCCAACATGTGCTAGACAGCGATGCCACAGCCAGCCCATGCTAGTCTTAGCTATTTAGCATGCATCTAGATCGGCCTCCTCTTTCGAAAAATCAACTAAGTAGAGTTTGTCGTCTAATACACCCTTAAACGCTAATGAACCATCACTCCTTCTAAAGACAGAAACATCAACATTTGTAAACAAACAATTGTAGCCCATGTGGCACAATTGACTTACAAACAGGAGATTATAACCAAGCGACTCTACTAGAAATACGTTTGAAATGGAGTGCTCGTTGTTGATGGCTATCTTGCCCAAGCCTTTGACCTTGCCTTGGTTCCCATCTCCAAAGATGATCGTATCCTGGGAATCCTTGTTCTTGACGTAGGAGGTGAACATCTTCTCCCCCGTCATGTGGTTTGTGCATCCGCTGTCGATAATCCAGCTTGAACCCCCGGATGCCTAAACCTGCAAGGCAATTTACACTTGGGTTTTAGGTACCCAACTCTTGTTGGGTCCTACAAGTTAGTCACAATAGCCTTTGGGACCCAAATACAAGTCTTATCTCCCTTGCATTTGGATCCCAACTTTCTAGCAACTACTTTTTCCTTTTTACATAAAAGAGCAAATGAAGTATTGCAAGCATGGTAAATGATAGTAGATTCATTGCACATTTTCCTAGGCACATGATGAACAACATTACCTTTTCTAGGCCTACTTCTACCATGCACAAAAGTAGAGCTTGAAGCAAACATAGCATGTGAATTAAAAGCATCATGATCATAACTCCTATTATAATTGGAATGACTAGCAATTTTCCTATTATACATGAAAGCTTGATTCCTTTGAATGCTACTAGCCATAGGGGCCTTCCCTTTCTCCTTAGCGAGAATGGGAGCCTTTTGGATTGTTAAGTTCTTGGTTTCCTTTCGAAAACCAAGTCCATCCTTAATAGAGGGGTGTCTACCAATTGTGTAGGCATCCCTAGCAAATTTTAATTTAACAAAATCAATTTTTCAAGTCTTAAGTTGAGCATTAAGACTTGCCACTTCATCATTCAATTTTGTAATAGCAATAAGATGTTCATTACAAGCATTAACATAAAAGTCCTTACATCTATTACAAATACTGACATGCTCCACACATGAATTAGATTTATTAGCTTCCTCTAGCTTAGCATTTAAATCATCATTTAAACTCTTTAAACTAGATATAGTTTCATGGCAAGCAGATAACTCAGAAGATAGCATTTCATTCCTTTTAGTTTCTAAAGCAAGAGATTTTTGTACACTAACAAATTTGTCATGTTCTTCATATAAAATGTCCTCTTGCTTCTCTAGCAATCTATCTTTTTCATTTAGAGCATCATTTAACTCATTGATTTTATCTACTTTAGCTCTATCTAAACCCTTAAATAAATTAGTATAATCTACTTCATCATCACTAGAATCATCATCGCTTGAAGTAGTATACTTAGGGGTATCTCGAACACTTACCTTCTTTTCCTTGGACATGAGGCAAGTGTGGCGCTCGTTGGGGAAGAGTGAAGATTTGTTGAAGGCTGAGGCTGCCAGTCCTTCATCGTCGGAGTCAGATGAAGAGTAGTCCGAATCCCATTCTTTGCCAAGGTGCGCCTCGCCCTACGCCTTCTTCTTTTCCCTCTTCCCATGCTTTTCTTGTTCCTGGTCATTATCATTATTGGGGCATTGTGTTAGAAAATGACCAGTCTTACCGCATTTGAAACAGGAGCGCTTTCCCTTTGCTTTGTTCTTGTTAGGGTACTCCTTGCGTCCTTTTAGTGCGGTCTTGAAGCGCTTAATGATTAGGGCCATCTCATCTTCGTTTAGCCCGACAGCCTCAACTTGTGCCACCTTGCTAGGTAGCGCCTCCCTACTGCTTGTTGCTTTGAGAGCAACGGGTTGAGGCTCATAGACGGGTAGAGGGCCATTGAGAGCGTCATCCACGTATCGCGCTTCCTTCACCATCATGCGCCCGCTCACAAACTTCCCAAGAATCTCCTCGGGCGTCATCTTGGTGTACCTAGGATTTTCACGAATAAGGTTTACAAGATGGGGGTCAATTACCGTGAATGACCTTACCATAAGTCGGACGACGTCATGGTCCATCCATCTTGTGCTTCCATAGCTTCTAATCTTGTTAACTAGGGTCTTGAGCATGTTGTATGTTTGTGTTGGCTCCTCTCCCCTGATCATTGCAAACCTTCCCAGCTCGCCTTCCACCAACTCCATTTTGGTGATCATGGTGGCATCGTTCCCCTCATGAGATACCTTGAGGGTGTCCCAGATTTGCTTGGTGTTGTCCAAGCCGCTCACCTTGTTGTACTCATCCCTGCACAAAGATGCTAGCAAGACAGTGGTAGCTTGTGCATTCTTATGAATTTGCTCGTTAACAAACACAGGGCTATCCATACTATCAAAATGCATTCCATTTTCAACTATCTCCCAAATACTAGGATGGAGAGAAAATAAGTGACTACACATTTTGTGACTCCAAAAAGAGTAGTCTTCTCCATCAAAGTGTGGAGGTTTGCCAAGTGGAATTGATAGCAAATGAGCATTAGAATTGAATGGAATACTGAGAGCACCTAGAGGGGGGGGGTGAATAGGTGATCCTGTAAAAACTTCAAACTTAAGCCACAAAAACTTGTTAAGCGTTAGCACAGTTAATGCCAAGTGGCTAAGGTGAAGTCTTCAACAAAACACAATACCACAAGAATCAAGCACAGAGGGACACGGTGGTTTATCCCGTGGTTCGGCCAAGCCAATGCTTGCCTACTTCCACGTTGTGGCGTCCCAACGGACGAGGGTTGCAATCAACCCCTCTCAAGCGGTCCAAAGACCCACTTGAATACCACGGTGTTTTGTTGTTCTTATCTCAATCCCGTTTGCGAGGAATCTCCACAACTTGGAGCCTCTCGCCCTTACAAAAGATGTTCACAAAGAATCACGGAGTAAGGGAGGGATTAGCAACTCACACACAACACAAAGATCACAGCGAATACGCACACACAAAACCCAGACTTGAGCTCAAGAGGCTAACACACTAGAACAGAGCTCAAATCACTAGAATTTCAAACAAGTGCGCAAGATTGATGTGTGAGTGATCAAGAGTGCTCAAGGAATGCTTGGGTACTTCCTCCATGCGCCAAGGGGTCCCTTTTATAGCCCCAAGGCAGCTAGGAGCCGTTGGGAACAAATCTGGAAGGCCATCTTTGCCTTCTGTCTCGTGGCGCACCGGACAGTCCGGTGCACACCGGACACTGTCCGGTGCCCGATTTGTTTCCAAAAACAGCACTTCTGACCGTTGCTGGCTGCTCCAGATCTGCGCTCAGTTGGCGCACCGGACATGTCCGGTGCACACCGGACAGTCCGGTGTTCCTTCCCGACCGTTGGCCCGGCCACGTGTCGCGCGCTGATCGCGCGGCCGACCGTTGGCCCTAGCCGACCGTTGGCTCACCGGACAGTCCGGTGCACACCGGACAGTCCGGTGAATTTTAGCCGTACGCCGTCGGCGAATTCCCGAGAGCGGCCAGTTCGAGCCGAGGCAGCCTGGCGCACCGGACACTGTCCGGTGCACACCGGACAGTCCGGTGCTCCAGGCCGAGCTGGGTCTTGGCTGCACACAGCCAAGACTTTCTCCTCTTTTCTTTTCATCTCCTTTTCTGTTTCTAACACTTAGATAAATATATTAGTACACAAAACCAATGTACTAAGGATTAGAAACATACCTTTTCTCCATGATTTGTACTTTGTCCCATTTTACAATTAAGCACATGTGTTGGGCACTAAATCACCAAAATACTTAGAAATGGCCCAAGGGCACATTTCCCTTTCAATCTCCCCCTTTTTGGTGATTTATGCCAACACAACATAAAGCAAGTTGAACAAGTACAAAAACACTTCAAATAATAACTCAAATTTATTTTGATTCATTTTTGACTTATATGGATCACTCTATGCCACCACTTGGTTTGTTTTTGCAAATCAAACTCAAATCTCTATCTCTAAGTTAAACACACATGTTAAAGCATAAAGAGAGTCATTACAAGGAGATTTATCAAGATTTCAAAAACTCCCCCTTTTTCCCATAATCAATACTTCTCCCCACAAGAAGCCAACTTTTGATAAGAGAGACAACATAAGAATTTTGACAAACCAAAAACTCTATTGCCCTATTTTCAAAATCTCTCAAGTGGTAGCTGATCCATTTATTGCTTTGGCCTTTATTTTCTCCCCCTTTGGCATCAAGCACCAAAACGGGATCAATTGTGGCCCTTTAACCCCATTGCCTCACCAAAATCTTCAATTAAGAGCAAATGGCAATAAGAGTTCATTGAGATGGACTTGGAATAAGTTACCCCTCATCGGAGTGCAGTGGAAGTCTTTCATGGTCCAAGTCCACCTTTTCCCTTTCAATTCTCCTTTGTGACTAACACAAGCAAACTCAAACATATGGTTAGTCTCAAAGGGTCAAGTTGTAACACATCTCCCCCTAAACATGTGCATCACTTTGCAACGGACTTGTGAGGTCCAGGGAGTGTTTGTACAACTTGAGCACCATAATAAGCAACAAAATGCAGAAAGAACATGATCAAAGGCATAAATACATGTATGCTGCAATTCAATCCAAGTTCCGCGAATCTAAGACATTTAGCTCACTACGCAGCCTGCAAAAGGTCTTCTCATCTAAAGGCTTGGTAAAGATATCGGCTAGCTGGTTCTCGGTGCTAACATAAAACACTTCGATATCTCCCTTTTGCTGGTGGTCTCTCAAAAAGTGATGCCGGATGTCTATGTGCTTTGTGCGGCTGTGCTCAACAGGATTTTCCGCTATTCGGATAGCACTCTCATTATCACATAGGAGTGGGACTTTGCTCAGATTGTAGCCAAAGTCCCTGAGGGTTTGCCTCATCCAAAGTAGTTGCGCGCAACACTGACCTGCGGCAACGTACTCGGCCTCAGCGGTGGATAGGGCAACGGATGTTTGTTTCTTAGAATTCCATGACACCAGGGACCTTCCTAAGAATTGGCACGTCCCCGATGTACTCTTCCTATCGACCTTACATCCAGCATAGTCGGAATCTGAGTACCCAATCAGGTCAAAGTTAGACCCCTTTGGATACCAGATCCCGAAGCAAGGCGTAGCGACTAAATATCTAAGAATTCGCTTCACCGCCACCAAGTGACACTCCTTAGGATCGGATTGAAATCTAGCACACATGCATACGCTAAGCATAATATCCGGTCTACTAGCACATAAATAAAGTAAAGACCCTATCATTGACCGGTATGCTTTTTGATCAACGGACTTACCTCCTTTGTTGAGGTCGGTGTGTCCGTCGGTTCCCATCGGAGTCTTTGCGGGCTTGGCGTCCTTCATCCCAAACCGCTTCAGCAGATCTTGCGTGTACTTCGTTTGGGAGATGAAGGTGCCGTCCTTGAGTTGCTTCACTTGGAACCCAAGGAAGTAGTTCAACTCGCCCATCATCGACATCTCGAATTTCTGCGTCATCACCCTGCTAAACTCTTCACAAGACTTTTGATTAGTAGACCCAAATATTATGTCATCGACATAAATTTGGCATACAAACAAATCACCATCACATGTCTTTGTAAAGAGAGTTGGATCGGCTTTCCCAACCTTGAAAGCATTAGCAAGTAAAAAATCTCTAAGGCATTCATACCATGCTCTTGGGGCTTGCTTAAGTCCATAGAGCGCCTTAGAGAGCTTACACACGTGGTCGGGGTACCGCTCATCCTCGAAGCCAGGGGGTTGCTCCACGTACACCTCCTCCTTTATTGGCCCGTTGAGGAACGCGCTCTTCACATCCATTTGGTACAACCTGAAAGAATGGTGAGCGGCATATGCTAGCAAGATACGAATGGACTCTAGCCTAGCCACAGGAGCAAAAGTCTCCTCAAAGTCCAAACCTGCGACTTGGGCATAACCTTTTGCCACAAGTCGAGCCTTGTTCCTCGTCACCACCCCGTGCTCGTCCTGTTTGTTGCGGAACACCCACTTGGTTCCCACAACATTTTGCTTGGGACGAGGCACCAGTGTCCAAACTTCGTTGCGCTTGAAGTTGTTGAGTTCCTCCTGCATGGCCAACACCCAATCCGGATCTAGCAAGGCCTCCTCTACCCTGAAAGGCTCAATAGAGGAGACAAAAGAGTAATGCTCACAAAAATTAACTAATCGAGATCGAGTAGTTACTCCCTTGCTAATGTCACCCAAAATTTGGTCGACGGGATGATCCCTTTGAATCATCGCTCGAACTTGGGTTGGAGGTGCCGATTGCGCTTCTTCCTCCATCACTTGATCTTCTTGTGCTCCCCCTTGATCACACGCCTCCTTTTGATGAACCTGTTCATCGTCTTGAAGTGGGGGATGCACCGTCGTTGAGGAAGAAGGTTGATTACGTTCATCCTGTTCCTGTGGCCGAACGTCTCCAATCGCCATGGTTCGTATAGCAGCCGACGGAACATCTTCTTCATCTACATCATCATAATCAACAACTTGCTCTCTTGGAGAGCCATTAGTCTCATCAAATACAACGTCGCTAGAGACTTCAACCAAACCCGATGATTTGTTGAAGACCCTATACGCCTTTGTATTTGAATCATAACCTAATAAAAACCCTTCTACAGCTTTGGGAGCAAACTTAGAATTTCTACCCTTCTTTACTAGAATGTAGCATTTGCTCCCAAATACACGAAAATAAGATACATTGGGTTTGTTACCGGTTAGTAGCTCATACGAAGTCTTCTTGAGGAGGCGGTGAAGATAGACCCTGTTGATGGCGTGGCAAGCCGTGTTCACGGCTTCCGACCAAAAACACTCGGGGGTCTTGAACTCTCCAAGCATCGTCCTCGCCATATCGATTAGCGTCCTGTTCTTCCTCTCTACCACACCATTTTGCTGTGGTGTGTAGGGAGCGGAGAACTCGTGCTTGATCCCTTCCTCCTCAAGAAACTCCTCCACTTGAAGGTTCTTGAACTCGGACCCGTTGTCGCTCCTTATCTTCTTCACCTTGAGCTCAAACTCATTTTGAGCTCTTCTGAGGAAGCGCTTGAGGGTCCCTTGGGTTTCAGACTTATCCTGCAAAAAGAACACCCAAGTGAAGCGGGAAAAGTCATCAACAATAACTAACCCATACTTACTTCCTCCTATGCTTAGATAGGCGACGGGTCCGAAGAGGTCCATGTGTAGCAGCTCCAGGGGTCTTGACGTGGTCATCACGTTCTTGCTGTGATGTGCTCCTCCCACCTGTTTCCCTGCTTGACAAGCTGCACAAGGTCTATCCTTTTCGAAATGCACATTTGTTAGACCTATTACGTGTTCCCCCTTTAGAAGCTTGTGGAGGTTCTTCATCCCCACATGTGCTAAGCGGCGATGCCACAGCCAGCCCATGCAAGTCTTAGCCATTAAGCATGCATCTAGACCGGCCTCTTCTTTTGCAAAATCAACTAAATAAAGCTTGCCGTCTAGTACACCCTTAAAAGCTAGTGAGCCATCACATCTTCTAAAGACAGACACATCTTCATTTGTAAATAAACAATTATATCCCATTTGACATAATTGACTAACAGATAGCAAGTTATATCCAAGACTCTCCACTAAGAATACATTTGATATAGAATGCTCATTAGAAATTGCAATTTTACCTAGCCCTTTTACCTTGCCTTGATTCCCGTCACCGAATATAATTGAATCTTGGGAATCTTTACTTTTGACGTAGGAGGTGAACATCTTCTTCTCCCCCGTCATATGGTTTGTGCATCCGCTGTCGATAATCCAGCTTGAACCCCCGGATGCATAAACCTGCAAGGCAAATTTAGGCTTGGGTCTTAGGTACCCAACTCATGTTGGGTCCTGCAAGGTTAGCACAAATATTCTTAGGGACCCAGATGCAAGTTTTATCTCCCTTGCATCTATCCCCTAATTTCCTAGCAACAACCTTCTTTCCCTTTCTACAAATAGCAAAGGGAGCATTACAAACATAATAAATGGTAGAAGGTTCATTCACTAATTTTCTAGGAGCATGACTAACATTCTTTCTAGGTACATGAGCAATATTTCTCCTAGGCATATGCGCAACATTTCTCCTACTCATATTTCTATCATGTTTATGAGAGGAACTAGAGGCAAACATGGCATGAGAGTCATAAACATGTGAATCAAAATCATTATGAACATTTCTAGCATGTCTCCTATCATGGTATAAGAAAGCATGGTTCTTTTTAGCACTATTTGCCATAGGGGCCTTCCCTTTCTCCTTGACGAAGACAGGAGCCTTATGGCTTGTTAAGTTCTTGGCTTCTCTCTTGAAGCCAAGCCCATCCTTAATTGAGGGGTGTCTACCAACCGTGTAGGCATCCCTTGCAAATTTTATTTTATCAACTTCATTCTTGCTAGTCTTAAGTTGGGCATTAAGACTAGCCACTTCATCATTTAATTTGGAAATTAGAACTAGGTGTTCACTACAAGCATTAATATCAAAATCCTTACACCTAGTACAAATTTCAACATGTTCAACAAAAGAATTTGATTTACTAGCTACTTCTAGTTTAGCACTTAAATCAATATTAACACTTCTTAAGGTAGAAATGGTTTCATGACAGGAAGATATTTCACTAGAAAGCATTTCATATCTTTTCACTTCTAAAGCATATGATTTTTGTGCCTCTACAAATTTATCATGTTCATCATACAATAAATCTTCTTGCTTTTCTAAAAGCCTATCCTTTTCATTCAATGCATTAATTAATTCATTGATTTTCTCTATCTTAGATCTATCTAAGCCCTTGAACAAGCAAGAATAATCTATGTCATCATCACTAGACTCACTATCACTAGATGAAGCATAAGTGGAGTCTTGAATACTCACCTTCTTCTCCCTTGCCATAAGGCAAGTGAGACGCTCGTTGGGGAAGAGAGCCGATTTGTTGAAGGCAGTGGCGGCGAGTCCTTCGTTGTCGGAGTCGGAGGAGGAGCAATCCGAATCCCACTCCTTTCCTAGATGCGCCTCGCCTTTTGCCTTCTTGTATTGCTTCTTCTTCTCTCTTTTGTTCCCCTTTTCCTGGTCACTTTCATTATCGGGACAGTTAGCAATGAAATGACCAAGCTTACCGCATTTGAAGCATGAGCGCTTCCCCTTGGCTTTGGTCTTGCTTGGTTGTCCCTTGTGACCTTTAAGCACCGTCTTGAATCTCTTAATGATGAGAGCCATCTCTTCATCATTAAGGCCAGCCGCCTCAACTTGCGCCACCTTGCTAGGTAGCGACTCCTTGCTCCTCGTTGCCTTTAGAGCAATGGGTTGAGGCTCGTGGAGTGGTCCGTTCAACGCGTCGTCGACGTATCTTGCCTCCTTGATCATCATCCGCCCGCTCACGAATTTTCCAAGCACTTCCTCGGGCGTCATCATCGTGTACCTGGGATTCTCACGAATATTGTTCACGAGATGAGGATCAAGTACGGTAAAGGACCTGAGCATTAGGCGGACGACGTCGTGGTCCGTCCATCGCGTGCTCCCGTAGCTTCTTATCTTGTTGATAAGGGTCTTGAGCCGGTTGTACGTTTGCGTTGGCTCCTCGCCCCTTATCATCGCGAACCGTCCAAGCTCGCCCTCCACCAACTCCATCTTGGTGAGTAAGGTGACGTCGTTCCCCTCATGAGAAATCTTGAGGGTGTCCCAGATTTGCTTGGCGTTGTCCAAGCCGCTCACCTTATGGTATTCATCCCTGCACAAGGAAGCTAGAAGAACAGTAGTAGCTTGTGCATTTTTATGAATTTGTTCATTAATGAACATGGGACTATCCGAACTATCAAAGTGCATTCCACTCTCTACAATCTCCCATATACTAGGATGGAGAGAGAATAGGTGACTACGCATTTTGTGACTCCAAAATCCGTAGTCCTCTCCATCAAAGTGTGGGGGCTTGCCAAGTGGAATGGAGAGCAAATGAGAATGTGAACTTTGCGGAATACGAGAGTAATCAAAGGAAAAGTTCGAATTAACCGGTTTTCTCCTCTCGTAGTCGTTGTGGTCCTCATCCTTTTGGGAAGAAGTAGACTCGTCGCTGTCGTAGTAGATGATCTCCTTGATGCGCCTGGTCTTCTTCTTCTTCCCATCCTTTCGTCTTTGACCCGAGCCGGAGTCGGTAGGCTTGTCGTCCTTCGGCTCGTTGACGAAGGTCTCCTTCTCTTTGTCGTTGATCACTATACCCTTCCCCTTAGGATCCATCTATTCGGGCGGTTAGTCCCTTTGTGAATAGAACGGCTCCGATACCAATTGAGAGCACCTAGAGGGGGGGGGTGAATAGGTGATCCTGTAAAAACTTCAAACTTAAGCCACAAAAACTTGTTAAGCGTTAGCACAGTTAATGCCAAGTGGCTAAGGTGAAGTCTTCAACAAAACACAATACCACAAGAATCAAGCACAGAGGGACACGGTGGTTTATCCCGTGGTTCGGCCAAGCCAATGCTTGCCTACTTCCACGTTGTGGCGTCCCAACGGACGAGGGTTGCAATCAACCCCTCTCAAGCGGTCCAAAGACCCACTTGAATACCACGGTGTTTTGTTGTTCTTATCTCAATCCCGTTTGCGAGGAATCTCCACAACTTGGAGCCTCTCGCCCTTACAAAAGATGTTCACAAAGAATCACGGAGTAAGGGAGGGATTAGCAACTCACACACAACACAAAGATCACAGCGAATACGCACACACAAAACCCAGACTTGAGCTCAAGAGGCTAACACACTAGAACAGAGCTCAAATCACTAGAATTTCAAACAAGTGCGCAAGATTGATGTGTGAGTGATCAAGAGTGCTCAAGGAATGCTTGGGTACTTCCTCCATGCGCCAAGGGGTCCCTTTTATAGCCCCAAGGCAGCTAGGAGCCGTTGGGAACAAATCTGGAAGGCCATCTTTGCCTTCTGTCTCGTGGCGCACCGGACAGTCCGGTGCACACCGGACACTGTCCGGTGCCCGATTTGTTTCCAAAAACAGCACTTCTGACCGTTGCTGGCTGCTCCAGATCTGCGCTCAGTTGGCGCACCGGACATGTCCGGTGCACACCGGACAGTCCGGTGTTCCTTCCCGACCGTTGGCCCGGCCACGTGTCGCGCGCTGATCGCGCGGCCGACCGTTGGCCCTAGCCGACCGTTGGCTCACCGGACAGTCCGGTGCACACCGGACAGTCCGGTGAATTTTAGCCGTACGCTGTCGGCGAATTCCCGAGAGCGGCCAGTTCGAGCCGAGGCAGCCTGGCGCACCGGACACTGTCCGGTGCACACCGGACAGTCCGGTGCTCCAGGCCGAGCTGGGTCTTGGCTGCACACAGCCAAGACTTTCTCCTCTTTTCTTTTCATCTCCTTTTCTGTTTCTAACACTTAGATAAATATATTAGTACACAAAACCAATGTACTAAGGATTAGAAACATACCTTTTCTCCATGATTTGTACTTTGTCCCATTTTACAATTAAGCACATGTGTTGGGCACTAAATCACCAAAATACTTAGAAATGGCCCAAGGGCACATTTCCCTTTCAAATACGAGAATAATCAAATGAAAAGTTTTGATTAACCGGTTTCTTTTTAGACGAGTCATCGTCGTCGTCGTCTCTTGGTGAAGAGGATTCATCGCTGTTGTAGTAGACGATCTTCTTGATGCGCCTCTTCTTCTTCCCGTCCTTCTTCTTGTGACTCGAGCTAGAGTCAGTGGGCTTGTCATCTCTTGGCTCGTTGAAGATGGACTCCTTCTCCTTGTCGTTGACCACCATCCCCTTTCCCTTAGGATCCATCTCTTTGGGCGATTAGTCCCTTACGTGAAGAGAACGGCTCTGATACCAATTGAGAGCACTTAGAGGGGGGGTGAATAGGAGATCCTGTAAAATTCAACACTAAATTCCAACAACCTTGATTATAAAGATATTAGTGAGGGTCAAGCAAGTCTATGAGACAAGCTCTTGCGAACACAGACAATCAAAGAGAGAGCAATCACAAGAGGCACGTGATTTTATCCCGTGGTTCGGCCAAGTAACACTTGCCTACTTCCACTTGTGGCGTCCTAATGGACGAGGGTTGCACTCAACCCCTTTCAAGTGATCCAATGATCAACTTGAATACCACGACTTTTCTTCCTTATATCCTTTTCCCGTTTGCGAGGGATCTCCACAAGTTGGAGCCTCTCACCCTTACAAGATTGATCACAAAGAACGCACGGAGTAAGGTTGGGAAGAGCAACGCACACAAGACTCAAAAACACAGCACACCAACGCACACAAGTGAAAACTTGAGCCCAAATGACACACAGGGAGTTCTCGACTCGAATGGAGCTCAAATCTCTAACACAACAAAGCGAATGCGTGGGAGCAGAGTTTGGATGCCTTAGATTGCTTAGTGAATGCTTGGGTGACTCCTCCATACACCTAGGGGTCCCTTTTATAGCCCCAAGGCAGCTAGGAGCCGTTGGAGGCCAACAAGGAAGACCATCCTTGCCTTCTATCGAGTGGCGCACCGGACAATCCGGTGCACCACCGGACAGTCACTGTAGACGGTCCGGTGCCGATCTCCTTCCTTTTTTGCACAGATGACCATTGCAGCTCCTGGGCAGTTGGCACACCGGACACTGTCCGGTGCACACCGAACAGTCTGGTGCCCCTGCCGACCGTTGGTGCGGGCCACACATCGCGCGAAGATTGCACGGCCGACCGTTGGCGCAGACGACCGTTGGCTCACCGGACAGTCTGGTGCACCACCGGACAGTCCGGTGAATTATAGTCGTACGCCGCCAAACTTTTCCCGAGAGCGGCTTGTTCACCGGAGTTTAGCCTGGCACACCGGACACTGTCCGGTGTACCACCGGACAGGTGTACCAGACCGAACTGGACTTTGGCTGCTCACAGCCAAGTCTTTTGCAATCCTTTCTTTTCCCGTTTCTAGCACTTAGACAATATATGTTAGTACTCAAAATAATGTACTAAGTCTAGAAACGTACCTTGTTACATGATTTGCACTTTTCTCTTCATTTAGCACATAAGAACTTAATTAAATGTGTTGGGCACCTAATCACCAAAACATAATAGAAATTGCCCAAGGGCACATTTCCCTTTCAGGTTCAACCAGCCCCGAAGCTACGCGCAAGGGAGCTTCGGCTCAGTAGCAGAAAAAGGAACCGACTTAAAGAGGAAAAGGCTATCTAGTCCTCGATAGATTGTCCTTAAGTCAATAGTAAACATGAAGGGCATGAATGTAATTTTACACAAGCTGCGCCCTGTGCCTATAAATAGATGAACAATACCCCCGTACTGTTCACACTGACTTGTACTCGCTCGTGCGTCACACGCGATTTTCGCCTTCTATCAAGCTGAAGGTACAAATGTAATGCAACATTGTTCTTGTTTATCCATGATGATATAATAAAGAGATATTAATGATGTCATATGATTATTTATGTTCTCTCTTATATTTTATATGCTTCTTCTTTCATTAACATATACTGCGATGATGAAGGTTCGTCCTTCTGGACCTTCGTCTAAAGATCATTATATCCTAAGGGAGACAATGCTTCGAAGGACGAAGAGTATTAACATTTAACATTTTGTGTTGCCTTGTTCTTAACTCATAGCATTTGAGAACAAGTCCCCAACATTACTGATGAGGAGTTCGTATGATGTCTTCTTGAGGATTCGGTGAAGATATAACTGGTTGATGGAGTAGCAAGCAGTGTTGATTGCTTTCGCCCAAAACCGGTCCAGAGTCTTGTACTCATCAAGCATGGTTCTTGCCATGTCCAGTAGAGTTCTATTCTTCTTCTCCACTACACCATTTTGTTGTGGTGTGTAGGGAGAAGAGAACTCATGCATGATGCCCTCCTCCTCAAGGAAGCCTTCGATTTGTGAGTTCTTGAACTTCGTCCCGTTGTTGCTTCTTATCTTTTTTATCCTTAATCCGAACTAATTTTGAGCCCGTCTCAAGAATCCCTTCAAATTCTCTTGGGTTTGTGATTTTTCCTGCAAAAAGAATACCCAAGTGAAGCGAGAATAATCATCCACAATTACTAGACAGTATTTACTCCCGTTGATGCTTATGTAAGTTATCGGGCCGAATAGATCCATGTGGAGTAGTTCCAGTGGCCTGTCCGTTGTCATTATGTTCTTGTGTGGATGATGGGTGCCAACTTGCTTTCCTGCTTGACATGCGCTACAAATTCTGTCTTTCTCCAAATGAACATTTGTTAGTCCTAAAATGTGCTCTCCCTTTAGAAGCTTGTGAAGATTCTTCATCCCAAAATGGGCTAGTCGGCGATGCTAGAGCCAACCCATATTAGTCTTAGCAATTAAGCAAGTATCGAATTCAGCTTTGTTAAAATCAACTAAGTATAGCTGACCCTCTAATACTCCCTTAAATGCTACTGAATCATCACTTCTTCTAAAGACAGTAACACCTACATCTGTGAATAGACAGTTGTAGCCCATTTTGCATAATTGAGATATAGAAAGCAAATTGTAATTCAAAGAATCTACAAGAAAAACATTGGAAATAGAATGGTCAGGTGATATAGCAATTTTACCAAGTCCTTTGACCAAACCTTGATTTCCATCCCCGAATGTGATAGCTCTTTGGGGATCTTGGTTTTTCTCGTAGGAGGAGAACATTCTCTTCTCCCCTGTCATGTGGTTTGTGCATCCGATTTCAATTATCCAAAGCCCCCAGATGCATAAACCTGCAAAACAATTTAGGCCTTGTTCTTAGGTACCCAAACAGTCTTGGGTCCTTTCACGTTAGAAACAAGCACCTTAGGTACCCAAACACAGGTCTTGGAGCCCTTGTGTTTGCCCCCAACATATTTGGCAACTACTTTGCCTAATTTGTTAGTTAAAACATAAGAAGCATCAAAAGCCTTCAATGAAATATTAGGCTCATTTGATGCAGTAGGAGTTTTCTTTTTAGGCATTTTAACATGTGTAGAATGCCTAGAGCTAGATGCCTCATTCTTATACATAAAAGCATGGTGAGAAACAGAATGAGATTTCTTAGCATGAATTCTCCTAATTTTGTGCTCAGGATAATTAGCAGGATATAAAATATAGCCCTCATTATCCTGAACCATGAGAGCTTTGCCCTTAACGAAGTTAGACAATTTCTTAGGGGCATTAAGCTTGACATTGCTTCCCTGTTGGAAACCAATGCCATCCTTAATGCTAGGGCGTCTCCCATTATAGAGAATGCTTCTAGCAAATTTAAACTTTTCATTTTCAATTTCATGCTCATTAATTTTAGCAGATAATTGAGCTATATGATCATTTTGTTGTTTGATTAAAGCAAGGTGATCATGAATAGCTTCTACATTAACATCTCTACATCTAGTACAAATAGTAACATGATCAACAGTAGATGTAGATGGTTTGCAAACATTTAATTCTTCTATCTTAGCATGTAATGTGGCATTCTCATTTCTAAGACAGGAAATAGAATCATTGCAAACACTTAAATCTTTAGCCTTGGAAATTAAACTAGCATTTTCGGTTCTAAGGCTAGAAATTGGTTCATTCAATTTATCAATCTTAGCATTTAAACTAGCATTTTCATTTCTAAGATTGGCAAATGCTAAGCTCCTTAGTCAAATTTTCACATTTCTCTACTTCCTGAGCATAAGCATTTTTTACTTTAACATGCTTTTTGTTTTCTTTAATAAGGAATTCCTCTTGGATATCCAAAAGTTCATCCTTCTCATGAATGGCTCCTATCAATTCATTTAATTTTTCTTTTTGTTACATGTTAAGGTTGGCAAAAAGTTTAAGTAGATCATCTTCATCATCACTAGAACTAACCTCATCACTAGATGTAGTATACTTGGGTGTGGTTCTAGATTTTACCTTCTTCTTTTTGCCATCCTTTGCCATGAAGCACTTATGGCCGACGTTTGGGAAGAGGAGTCCTTTGTTAACGGCGATGTTGGCGGCATCCTCGTTGGAGGAGGAGTCGGTGGAGCTCTCATCGGAGTCCCATTCTCGATACACGTGGGCATCGCCGCCCTTCTTCTTATAATATCTCTTCTTCTCCTTCTTTCCCCTCTTGTCGTCGCCCTTGTCACTATCACTAGACACATGACATTTTGCAATAAAATGATCGGGCTTACCACATTTGTAGCACACCCTCTTGGAGTGGGGTTTGTAGTCTTTTCCCTTCCTTTGCTTGAGGATTTGGCGAAAACTCTTGATGAGCGCAATCTCCTCGTTGTCGAGCTTGGAGGCGTCGATGGAGAGCCAACTTGATGTAGACTCTTCTTTCTTCTCTTCCGTTGCTTTGAATGCAACGGGTTGCGCCTCGGGTGTGGAGGTGCCTCCTTGCTCCAAGTCGAAGATGTGTTTGGAGCCTTTGATCATTAGTTCAAAGCTCACAAATTTTCCTACCACTTCCTCGGGAGACATTAATTTGTATCTAGGATCCCCACGAATTAATTGAACATGAGTAGGGTTACGAAAAACAAGAGATCTTAGAATAACCTTGACAATTTCATGCTCATCCCATTTTGTGCTCCCGAGGTTGCACACTTGATTGACCAAGGTCTTGAGCCGGTTGTACATCGCTTGTGGCTCCTCTCCTTGGTTGAGGACGAATCGACCGAGCACCCCCTCGATCGTCTCCCGCTTGGTGATCTTGATCACCTCATCTCCTTCGTGCGTGGTCTTTAGGATGTCCCAAATCTCCTTGGCGCTCTTTAACCCTTGCACCTTATTATACTCCTCTCGACATAGAGAGGCGAGGAGTATAGTAGTGGCTTGGGAGTTAAAGTGCTGTATTTGGGCGACCTCGTCTGAGTCGTAGCCCTCGTCTCCCACTGTAGGTACCTATGCTCCAAATTCAACAATGTCCCATATGCTTGCGTGGAGTGAGGTTAGGTGATGCCTCATTTTATCACTCCACATAAAATAGTCTTCACCATCAAAATATGGTGGTTTGCCTAATGGAATGGAAAGTAAAGGAGCGCGCTTAGAAATGCGGGGATAGCGTAGGGGCATCTTACTATACTTCTTGCGCTCATGGCGCTTAGAAGTGACGGGCGCTGTGTCAGAGCCGGATGTGGAAGGCGACAAAGAATCGGTCTCGTAGTAGACCACTTTCTTCATTTTCTTCTTCTTGTCGCCACTCCGATGTGACTTGACGTGGGGAGGGGATTCCTCCTTGCCTTTAGCGCCAGACTCCCTTGATGGAGCCTTCCCGTGGCTTGTGGCCTTCTCGCCGGTTTCCATCTCCCTCTTGGTGGATCCTCCCAACATCACTTTAAGTGGTTAGACTCTAAATGAAGCACCGGGCTTTGATACCAATTGAAAGTCACCTAGAGGGGGGTGAATAGGCGGAATCTAAAAATTACAAACTTAAGCACACACTACAAGCTGGGGTTAGCGTTAGAAATGAATTCGAGTCCAAAAGAGAGGGAAAACAAATCAACTAAGAACTAAAGCAGGTGAACACGGTGATTTGTTTTATTGAGGTTTGGTTCTAAAGAACCTAGTACCCGTTGAGGTGGTCACAAAGACTGGGTCTCTTTCAACCCTTTCCCTCCCTCAAACTGTCACCTAGACCGAGTGAGCTTTCTCCTTAATCAAATGGGTCACTTAGACCCCGCAAGGACCACCACACACTTGGTGTCTCTTGCTTTGATTACAAGTCACTTAGAGAATAAGAATGAGGAAGAAGAAAGCGATCCAAGTAACAAGAGTGCAAAGAACACGAACAAAACACTCTCTCTAGTCACTAGGTGTTTGGAATGAATTTGGGACTTGGAGAGGCTTTGATTCTTTTGAATTGTGTCTACGAGTGAATGCACTAGCTCTTATATTGAATGTGAAGTGCTGGAAACTTGGATACTTGGAGTGGTGGTGGTTGGGTGGTATTTATAGCCTTTAACCACCACATAGCCGTTGGGGATGGCTGCTATCGATGGGCACACTGGACAGTCCGGTGCACCACCGGACACTGTCTGGTGCGCCAGCCACGTCACCCAACCGTTAGGGTTCGGGAGCTTCTGACCATTGGAGGCTTTGTCTTATAGTGGCACCGGACAGTCTGGTGCCGCACCGGACAAGCACTATTCACGGTCCGGTGTGCCTCTAACGACTGCTCTGACTTCTGCGCGCATTGTTCGTGCACTGTTCATCTAATCCGCGCTTTTGCAGTCGATCATTGCGCCAAAAAGCCGTTGCTCCGCTGGTGCACCGGACAGTCCGGTGAATTATAGCGGAGCGCGCCCAGAGAAACCCGAGAGTGGGGAGTTGGACGCTGTACGGTCCTGGTGCACCGGACACTGTCCGGTGGCACACTGGACAGTCCGGTGCGCCAGACTAGGGCTCTCTTGGTTTCTTTGCTCCTTTGTTTTTGAACCCTATTTTCAATCTTTTATTGGTTTGTGTTGAACCTTTATACACCTGTAGAATATATAATCTAGAGCAAACTAGTTAGTCCAATATTTGTGTTGGGCATTCAACCACCAAAATTATTTATAGGAAAAGGTTAAACCCTCTTTCCCTTTTACTATCCGCTCTGCATCGCTCCCCATTATTCCATGGTAGTTAAGGTATCTGTACCACCCACTACTAGATAAAAGGTTATTTAAGACACACATTTTAATACGGATATCATTGCATTTTATAGAAGTGTATTTTATCATATGGTGATGAGTAAGGTAAGACAGTTCGTTGGAGATCCGTCTTTAATAAAGAAGTGATTTGAGGCAGTTACATCGTAATAAATGTCTTATATTGATTTAGGATGGATTGTTATTGAAGACCATCTCAAATAAATATACCTTTTGAGTCATTAAGATTGCAAGAATTGTCTCATATTTTGGTTAGTATATTAGACACTTCTGTACATGAAACCATCTTAAATAAATATATTATTAGAACTAGATTATAAGCACTATCTTAGATGTTAGTGAGTATACTAGACATTTCTAAATATGAAACCGTCTTTGTATTATATTTTTGATAAGACATATTGTGAAAAAACATAGTAAATAGTAAATCCATCTTAGTTTGATCATATATATGATATAAAGTGTAAAACTTATCTTTGTAACTTGATATAGATGGTAAAATGTACCCACATACGACTTGATCATTAATGTGTCATAACAGACCTAAGTCATCATTTTGCTTTAATTCCTATCATTTACGTACCATATGGTTTAGAAAGGTATACACATCCTATGCTGAATATATCATCACTTTTATATTTATATTGTTAAACTAAAAAACCTAGCCACTTCAGAGATTCAGACTAAAAAAAGAAAACCTGGCGTCTAAATGATTCCTTCTAACCGGGTTCCTTAAAAAATGACCCCGATTCATGGGTGTCAAGTGTCAAAATGCCAGCGTGTGATGTCGCGTGTTGGCCACAATTTTACAGACCCCCCATCTCACACAACCCCTATCGCCTCCTCCTCCACCGCCGGCGCCGCTCCCTAGGTGAACCCGTTGTTGCCCCACCTAGGCCCACAGCATCCTCCTCCGCCTGTGAGCAAGGCGCCCCTCTCAGTCTTGTGCAGGGCGAGCCGCTGCCATGGCGACTGTTTTTTGCGGACGCGAGCTCTGCCCGCCTCCGGTCTTAGACGCCGTGGCCAGGTGGCTACCTCCCCCTCCCTCCCTCTACACAGGACTCCACGTCGCCGCTGCCACACGACACTACGCATATGCTATTCTTCCTCCCCTCGCTCTCGGCGGCTGGCGTTTGCTCCCTCGGTGCCTCCGTCCATGCCCAGCTCCCGCACTCGCCGACTCCCTGAGGGAGGTCAACATACTAGGAGTAGCAGATATATCGTCGTCCTCGATTGGAGGATTCTCATGGTCTCCCTTGATTTCAGATCAAGGATTGAAGCAGTTTACGCATGGCCCTGAGATTGCATTAACTCCTTCCCCGGAATGATATTGAGCTCCTGGCCTTCCTGTTGGCCATACAGGAATGAGTTGTATAGGTAGAAGTCCAAGAGAACCCATGATTTGACTAAGACTCGATTTTGAAGCAAGAGGAACATCCATAGCCGGTTGGGGATGTCCGGTTCTGAGCTACCGCACAGATGATGGGATTCCAAGATGGCATGACAGCTGCTCATGCATAATCAGGTACTTGTTCTTCTAATTCTTAGCTTTTGTAGACTCGGAAGTGATGGAGGATGGACTAATTCAGATTTGACTGGGTGCATACATCTTTATTATCATAAAAAGGTGGTTGAAATGGGTTTTCAGGTCAAGCCAATGGGGGATTTATTAGGAGTAAATGTACATATGAGAACTACTGTTTACAATAATTTAATTTGTGGAGGTGTGATTTCTCTAGGCCCCTAAGTGGTGTTTTGGTAATTAATGACAACCGATTGTGGACTAACAGTTCCTCAAGTGATAAGATTGTAGGACTAAATCACATAGTACATGTAACACCCGGATTTCAGGGGTCCAAAACCCGGGGTTAACCTAAACACCAGGTATGCTGGGACCAAGTCTCAAACATATGATGTATAGTGGCACAGGATCGAATGTCACAACTTTATATATAACAGGAGTTCTATACAAATAAATAGTTACATTATAAGGAGACAACGGTCCAGCAACCAAGGTTGACTGGGAGACGACGACCTAGACCTCTCACGAACACATCGCTGCATCCTCCATGAGCATCATCCTGCAGTACCTGATCTTGACCTGTGGTGTATGTGAGACAGCAAGAGTGAGCTCACATACGTTCATCGCTCAACAAGTTGTGGGGAATAATGTGCTTGAACTCGCCAAAGGTGGGAGTCCACGTGAAGTGTAAGGCTTACCAAAGAAGATGGTTAGAGCTGAGCATTGCTTTTAAGTAGTTGGTCAAAATTTTATTAGCAATTACTAAGTGTAAGTAAATACCAAAACCATAAGTAAAGTAATAGAACAAAATTAATAATAAAACTCATGCAATGCAAATGACAAAATTGAATTTAAGTTCCATAATTTAAACATCAGAGAGTCCTGAGCTGCTCATGACCGCGAGCTCGGCTAGTATACCAGTTTTACACTCTGCAGAGGTTGTACCCTTTACCCACAAGTCATGTTACCCATCTGCCAAGGGGTCATGAATCCCATGCACCTCTACCAAGGAAGCGAGGCAGGGTAACACTACGAGGCCTTTACAAAGTTCCACTAGCTTCCGAAAACCCGCTACAGTTTATAGGAAGATCCAGTGCAGGAATCCCTTGCAGGACCGCCATCGCAGCAAAAATCCTCCCGAGGGCCTCCCTACACTGACCTCTCCCCTACTGCCCTTGCCCCTTTCGGGTAAGGTAGTCTTCCACTAGCTTCCCTAATTAATCAGCCAAGGGCGTCCCATTCCACCCTTGTGGTGGCACGTGGTTCTCAAGTTAAGCTCTATGTTCCAATTAACATTAATGATAACAACATGAACATAAACAGAATAACAACAAGAATTGGAACATAGAGGTAATAAATGATTATCCCAAAACCATATAAAGCACTAGCAAACTACCCAAGTGATTCAGGAGTAAACAAGGAAATGAGATAAACAAATCTAGGGTGACCTATTGGGTCCCATTAAAATTAACCTATGCATGGATAAGTGATATTAAAGAACATTATTGGGTAAAAAGTGGTCAAGGGCACAACTTGCCTGGGCCTTGAGATTCCAGGTACCAGGATGATCTTCAGATGACTCGTGACCTCACTGCTAGTCGTAGTATTACAAACAAACAGTGTAGGCAAAATTTAACATCACACCAAACAAGTAAACAAAATATATAGTAATAAACTAGACATTAAAATAAGATCACAGGAATTGGAATCATTAATTTTTGAGTTATATATTTCAAGTTATGAATTTTCAAAGGTTTTATGTGTTTAAAATGGATTAAGTGAGAGATTAAATTTCTAATTGTTGTCATGACCAAACAGAGGCTCTAGGTGATAGAGAATAAAATTACAAAATTTTAGAAAGTGGAATGGATTAATTTGGAGTTCATATGCATTTTCTATTAATTATATAAATTCTAGGAATTATTTTTATATTAAAAACTCATTTTCTAATTAATTTTTCTGATTTTATAACTCTCTGGACTGGGCCTCAATTAAACAGAAGCACAGGGGGCTCTGCGCAAGTTTACCGAGACTCAGACCACAGTCGTATAGGACGGCGGGTTGATTCAACGGAACCCGAGGGGCTCTTTAATAAAAATGCGCCGCGAAGGGGTACGGGCCGATCTCGGCCGTTGGATTAAACACCGAGGGCCCAGATTAAATCCGGAGTGCGCCGAAGCGGTACGCAGTCCTGATCCTTGGATCAGAGATCGACGGCGAGGATTCTAAATCTAATCCTATTCGTCCGATCGAAGACCCACGGTCCCGATTTAATATCCCGAAGGGGTATCGCCTGCTTCTAATCTGAGCCGTTCACTGGGAGATCGACGGCCACCGCGCTTTCCCCCAATCCCCCAGCTCGGGACGGCGGCGCCGCCCAAGCCATACGGCGGACCATCGCCGGAGAAACCCAATCACATGATCCAGTGGTCCTAGCGCTCAATTAAAGGCTGCTACATGGTGCTTAGGGGACGGCGAACTCACTGGAGTAGATCTTACCGGCGGTCTTGGCGCGCAGAGGGTCCGGCGACGACGAAGGCGGATCCGCGGCGGCGAGTCGAAGTTCGACGAGGAATTGCGCTGTGCTCAGTGGCCTACTTCGCCCGCGAACGACTCGACACCCTTCGAATGGACTTGGAGACGCTCCAAGGCCGATCACCGGGAACCCGACGCCGACGACCACGCGTTTTGGTCACGGCGGCGAACTTGGCTCGAGGAAATCACTACGGCGGTTGGGTGGCTGGCGAGGGGTTGCGACTACCGGTGAGGATGGGAAGGGGGGTCGCGGAGCTTCGGCTTTATACCCCAAAGCCATGGAAAGCGGAGTCCAAGCAAGGAACGAGATTCCCGGCGACGACCATGGCGGGATCGCGCGCGTTTCCGTTGCGAGAGAACGAGCTGACATGCGGGCCCCGCGGAGCAGTGAGTCCGAGCGCAGGCGAGCGCGGGGCGAGAGACCGGGCAGGGGGCCCCGCGATGTCAGCGAGAGAAGAACACGCAGGCGCGGGGGGGAAACGACTGACGGAAGGGGCCCACATGTCGGCGCCAGGTCGCGGGCGAGCGCGAGTGGGCCGCGCAGGGGATAAGTGGAGATGGGCCAAAAAGCAGAATCTCAGCCCAAGTAAGGTTTTTTAATCTTTTTCTTTTTATTTTCTTTTTCTTTTCTCCATTTTCAAATCCAATTTGAGTTTAAGTTCAAATTCAAACTTTGTGTGGATCTTCATTTATAAACTCATCTTTTTGAAATTAAAAAATACTAAACCTGAAGATATTTGGTTATATATTTTATGTATATTTTCATATCTCTTCTCTTTTCTCCCTTTCCCATTTATTTTCTATTTTCTATTCCCAATTCAAATTTATACTTCTATTTTTTTGTTTTTTTTTTCAGATTTTTCAAATGTATCAATTGAAACTCAATGGTGAATATAAACCATACTATTTTATTATTACTAATGTAAGTTTTATTCTCCTTGTTATTTATTTCATGGGATATATAAATGGTTTCTTTAAAAAAATTCTTTTCCCATCTTTTTCTTATTTTCCTAGTTTCCAAATTATTATGATACTTTGCTCAGATTTCTTCTACCAATTCCAAATTCAGAATTTGGGTGTTACAAATCCTACCCCCCTTAAAAATAATCTCGTCCTCGAGATTTGTAAGAAAAGGGATGTATACTCATATTGTTCTCGGAACATATGCACAAACAAAGAAATCTCAGCATGAGGTATAATTCTTTAACAAAACATAGGGTCAATAGACCTTATTATTTCTTCTAAAATATTATCATATCATCTACTAACTAAAGTAACACCTAGATCTTACAAATCATCATAATTTATATCTATGTAGCTTGGTGAAGCTGGTGGAGGTTGTTGTTGTTGTTGTCTCTCCAACCGTGCTTGCCTTATTTCTTGGCGGGCCTGACGTATTTCCTCGCGTTGTTGTCTTATCTGATTCTGCATCTCGGTCACCAGGTCTGTTAATTGTTGTATTACCAGTCTTTGGGTAGCAATCACTTGATCGATCTCAACCGGTGGAGGATTTGGAGGATTCATTTCTGTTTTTGTTACGTGATAATCTTTCCTTTCCTGGTATTGACCATGAAAGTTAAAAGCATGTGGCAATAGTTTTTTTTTTTTTGCAAATGACCATATTCAATAAGCAGAATGAATAGGCTAGTAGCTGGTTATAAACTGAAGATTTCTTTAGTAGGGTTTAATCTTTGTTTTATGTCCAGATTGGGGTAACCAATCATATAAGGGGAATATCCAAGGGTAAGATAGAATCTGTCAAGATGAGAGATATATATGGGTGAGATAGACTACATGATGTAGGTCAAAATCTGGTTTGATGTCAGGTGGTGGTTGATAGATTATGCAATCCATTAAGACTCTATTGGTTGGGTTGTTATGTAACTTGTTATATAGGTCAAGTTGTTGGGTATGGCCAAGTTGATATAAGTCTCCAAATTAGGCTTAAGTGATTTAGGAGTATGGCCACATCTTGTGTACCAGCATTAAGTAACTTACTCTAGATTAGATCATAATAGATTAGATAAAATCTAGATTAGGTTGGATATGACTAGGTTAGACTAGTTTAGGTCAGATAGATCTACTAGGGTAGGATACATGTTAGAATCTTTTGGGATAGGATGGATTATATGATGTAGGTAGGTTAGAATCTCTTTCTAGGTTAAAATCGAGGGGTTATGCAACTATCAAATGGTTAAGGTAGCTGCATATAGCCAAGTCGATCTGTCATTCTTAATTTAGTGCAGGGTGAACTAAGTTAAGTCCTGTTCTATGGGGGTAGAGTCTAAACTATTTCATCAGTATTATCTAACATGTTTGATAAGTCACTTTAGATTTGATCAGATCCAGGTTAGATTGGTGTGACTAGTTTGACTAGATAAGATCTAATTAATTTGCAGTAGATCATGGTTGTTAAACTAGGGTGGATAAGTATGCTTATTAGGATAAGACAGATCCATAAAAATAAGATAGAATCTTTTGAGGCCAGTTAGATCTATTAGGATAAGGATAAAATCTTGTCAAGATAAGATAAGTATCTTTTAAGATGAGAGGGATCTATTAAGGTAAGGGAGAATCTTTTAAGATAAGATGAATTGATTACAATGAGATCTTTTAGGATAAGATAAATCTCTTAAGCTAGTTATGTTCCAATGGGAATATTCTAGGTTGTCTAATTATTTTATAAATATATTTTTATACCTATGTGTATATGCAGATGCAATTGTGGACATTACTCCACAACCCATCACATTCAATCAAAGATCCAAATCAGACAGATATCATAAGAACAAACATTCAAATACATAGACACTTATAAAAATAGTTTTGTTTTTGTTCCTGAGAGTAGGTCTCCTCTTCCTAAAGGTCACTTTAGGCACAGGATTTCAAAGTGTGAAATTCACATTTGTCTTTTAGAAAGAAAAGATAAGAATAATCAGAGTAAGCGGAAATAGATGAGAAAAGATTAAGATAAGTTTAGAAAAGAATCAGAGTAGCAGAGGTAAGTAGACAAGGGTTGTCCAGTTCTATCTAGGTTTCGTCCTACAGTCAACATTCCTCTGATACCACTTCTGTAACACCCGGATTTCAGGGGTCCAAAACCCGGGGTTAACCTAAACACCAGGTATGCTGGGACCAAGTCTCAAACATATGATGTATAGTGGCACAGGATCGAATGTCACAACTTTATATATAACAGGAGTTCTATACAAATAAATAGTTACATTATAAGGAGACAACGGTCCAGCAACCAAGGTTGACTGGGAGACGACGACCTAGACCTCTCACGAACACATCGTTGCATCCTCCATGAGCATCATCCTGCAGTACCTGATCTTGACCTGTGGTGTATGTGAGACAGCAAGAGTGAGCTCACATACGTTCATCGCTCAACAAGTTGTGGGGAATAATGTGCTTGAACTCGCCAAAGGTGGGAGTCCACGTGAAGTGTAAGGCTTACCAAAGAAGATGGTTAGAGCTGAGCATTGCTTTTAAGTAGTTGGTCAAAATTTTATTAGCAATTACTAAGTGTAAGTAAATACCAAAACCATAAGTAAAGTAATAGAACAAAATTAATAATAAAACCCATGCAATGCAAATGACAAAATTGAATTTAAGTTCCATAATTTAAACATCAGAGAGTCCTGAGCTGCTCATGACCGCGAGCTCGGCTAGTATACCAGTTTTACACTCTGCAGAGGTTGTACCCTTTACCCACAAGTCATGTTACCCATCTGCCAAGGGGTCATGAATCCCATGCACCTCTACCAAGGAAGCGAGGCAGGGTAACACTACGAGGCCTTTACAAAGTTCCACTAGCTTCCGAAAACCCGCTACAGTTTATAGGAAGATCCAGTGCAGGAATCCCTTGCAGGACCGCCATCGCAGCAAAAATCCTCCCGAGGGCCTCCCTACACTGACCTCTCCCCTACTGCCCTTGCCCCTTTCGGGTAAGGTAGTCTTCCACTAGCTTCCCTAATTAATCAGCCAAGGGCGTCCCATTCCACCCTTGTGGTGGCACGTGGTTCTCAAGTTAAGCTCTATGTTCCAATTAACATTAATGATAACAACATGAACATAAACAGAATAACAACAAGAATTGGAACATAGAGGTAATAAATGATTATCCCAAAACCATATAAAGCACTAGCAAACTACCCAAGTGATTCAGGAGTAAACAAGGAAATGAGATAAACAAATCTAGGGTGACCTATTGGGTCCCATTAAAATTAACCTATGCATGGATAAGTGATATTAAAGAACATTATTGGGTAAAAAGTGGTCAAGGGCACAACTTGCCTGGGCCTTGAGATTCCAGGTACCAGGATGATCTTCAGATGACTCGTGACCTCACTGCTAGTCGTAGTATTACAAACAAACAGTGTAGGCAAAATTTAACATCACACCAAACAAGTAAACAAAATATATAGTAATAAACTAGACATTAAAATAAGATCACAGGAATTGGAATCATTAATTTTTGAGTTATATATTTCAAGTTATGAATTTTCAAAGGTTTTATGTGTTTAAAATGGATTAAGTGAGAGATTAAATTTCTAATTGTTGTCATGACCAAACAGAGGCTCTAGGTGATAGAGAATAAAATTACAAAATTTTAGAAAGTGGAATGGATTAATTTGGAGTTCATATGCATTTTCTATTAATTATATAAATTCTAGGAATTATTTTTATATTAAAAACTCATTTTCTAATTAATTTTTCTGATTTTATAACTCTCTGGACTGGGCCTCAATTAAACAGAAGCACAGGGGGCTCTGCGCAAGTTTACCGAGACTCAGACCACAGTCGTATAGGACGGCGGGTTGATTCAACGGAACCCGAGGGGCTCTTTAATAAAAATGCGCCGCGAAGGGGTACGGGCCGATCTCGGCCGTTGGATTAAACACCGAGGGCCCAGATTAAATCCGGAGTGCGCCGAAGCGGTACGCAGTCCTGATCCTTGGATCAGAGATCGACGGCGAGGATTCTAAATCTAATCCTATTCGTCCGATCGAAGACCCACGGTCCCGATTTAATATCCCGAAGGGGTATCGCCTGCTTCTAATCTGAGCCGTTCACTGGGAGATCGACGGCCACCGCGCTTTCCCCCAATCCCCCAGCTCGGGACGGCGGCGCCGCCCAAGCCATACGGCGGACCATCGCCGGAGAAACCCAATCACATGATCCAGTGGTCCTAGCGCTCAATTAAAGGCTGCTACATGGTGCTTAGGGGACGGCGAACTCACTGGAGTAGATCTTACCGGCGGTCTTGGCGCGCAGAGGGTCCGGCGACGACGAAGGCGGATCCGCGGCGGCGAGTCGAAGTTCGACGAGGAATTGCGCTGTGCTCAGTGGCCTACTTCGCCCGCGAACGACTCGACACCCTTCGAATGGACTTGGAGACGCTCCAAGGCCGATCACCGGGAACCCGACGCCGACGACCACGCGTTTTGGTCACGGCGGCGAACTTGGCCCGAGGAAATCACTACGGCGGTTGGGTGGCTGGCGAGGGGTTGCGACTACCGGTGAGGATGGGAAGGGGGGTCGCGGAGCTTCGGCTTTATACCCCAAAGCCATGGAAAGCGGAGTCCGAGCAAGGAACGAGATTCCCGGCGACGACCATGGCGGGATCGCGCGCGTTTCCGTTGCGAGAGAACGAGCTGACATGCGGGCCCCGCGGAGCAGTGAGTCCGAGCGCAGGCGAGCGCGGGGCGAGAGACCGGGCAGGGGGCCCCGCGATGTCAGCGAGAGAAGAACACGCAGGCGCGGGGGGGAAACGACTGACGGAAGGGGCCCACATGTCGGCGCCAGGTCGCGGGCGAGCGCGAGTGGGCCGCGCAGGGGATAAGTGGAGATGGGCCAAAAAGCAGAATCTCAGCCCAAGTAAGGTTTTTTAATCTTTTTCTTTTTATTTTCTTTTTCTTTTCTCCATTTTCAAATCCAATTTGAGTTTAAGTTCAAATTCAAACTTTGTGTGGATCTTCATTTATAAACTCATCTTTTTGAAATTAAAAAATACTAAACCTGAAGATATTTGGTTATATATTTTATGTATATTTTCATATCTCTTCTCTTTTCTCCCTTTCCCATTTATTTTCTATTTTCTATTCCCAATTCAAATTTATACTTCTATTTTTTTGTTTTTTTTTCAGATTTTTCAAATGTATCAATTGAAACTCAATGGTGAATATAAACCATACTATTTTATTATTACTAATGTAAGTTTTATTCTCCTTGTTATTTATTTCATGGGATATATAAATGGTTTCTTTAAAAAAATTCTTTTCCCATCTTTTTCTTATTTTCCTAGTTTCCAAATTATTATGATACTTTGCTCAGATTTCTTCTACCAATTCCAAATTCAGAATTTGGGTGTTACAGTACATCATAGTTCTTGAGGAATCATAACCATTGATTGTGGATCAAGTGAAGGCAAAGGTAAAACATAGGTTTTTGCTTTTGCCGGTCAGCAGGTTCTTAGAGAAGAAACTGACTGGATTAATAGGATAGACAGTCGTACTATTAAGAGGGGTCAATGAACTTGAATGATGTATGACTTAGTGCCTCGTAGAGCATAAACGGTAATATGTGTATGAGGGGGTAACAGCGCTACAGATTTGAAAATTAAGTTTTTCTTGAGATGGCGCAAAAACTTGCTTCCCTGAGGACGGCGAACCGTTCGGGCTAGATGGCCAGACTGTTCGCGCTTCTGCCAGAGAGGTTTGTCCCTACCTCGTTGTGGCGGACCGTCCGGACCCGGCAGGCAGACCGTCCGCATAAGGAAAATCGAGTTGGGCAGGGACGGTGTATTTTTGGGTCTTTGTACTACGGACCGTCCTGTGTTTTTAGTCAGACGGTAAGTGGTCCTTTTGCGGACCGTCCGGCAATGTATGGCGGACCGTCCGCTCGTTTTACTGAGTCGTTTCATGTTGTATGTTATTCAAGTGTGTCAGGTTCCGGACCGTCCGACCTTGACTTTTCTAACAGCTTTGACAGGGTTCAAACGGTCGATATAGCCATTACTGGTATGGCGGACCGTCCGGCCCTAGGGCGCGGACCGTCCACATGTACGCAGAAACTGTGTAAGTTGCCCATAACGGCTACATATGAGTAGAGGGGCTATAAATAGAAGGGTAGCTCGTGTGTGGAGCCTCTCTTGGCCATTTCTAGCAGACATTGAACTCATTTGTGAGCATCCCACTCAACCACTCACACTAGTTGATTGAGATCAAATTCTAGTGAGTGATTGAGATACCATAGAGCATTCGCATTCGTTGAAATCTTTGAGGCACTAGGTGATACACCGAGCAGGCATCACCGACTTGTTACTCTTGGAGGTTGCCGCCTCCTAGACGGCTTGGGTGTTGTCTTTGTTGAGCTCTCCATGAAGACTATGGAGGGGCCGTGAAATTGATTGTGAGAGGTTTGCGCCTACCTCGCTGGAGTGGCAAAGGTGACACTAGTGAAATCGAGGTATTGAGTGAGTTCTTGTCCACTTGGCTCAAAGATCAAGCCGTGTCTTGGTAGAGGAGCAAGTGAGAGCATGAATTCCACCTCAACGTGGATTAGGGGTGAACGGCAAATCACCGATACCACGAGATAAATCTCGGTGTCTTTCTCGCAACTAATTTACATTGTTTACAAGTAGTTGGTAACTTATATATTGTTTACCTTTGTGGCATTACATTAGATTGCTAGTTACATTTAATTGGTTCATCAAGGCTAGAAATATTTTCATCCATCGTTGTTTTAATTAAATTTGTCTAGTGTATTTTATTTTAGTCAAAACTGTCTATTCACCCCCTCTAGCCGGTGTCCTAGATCCTACAAGTGGTATCGGAGCTAAGGACTCCATTGATTGTGGATTTTATCATCCCGGAGTTGGAAAAAATGGCTAATAACAACAATGTGCACATTGGGAAGCCGCCGCATTTTGATGGGAACAATTATGACTATTGGAAAATAAGAATGTCAATGCATCTTAAAGCTATGGGGGAAAATATTTGGCCTATTGTCAGAGATGGATTTCTTGTATTGAAGGAAGATGAACCGTCTCCAAATGATCATGAGAATATTCTAACCAATGATCAAGCAATGAATGTATTCTACGATGCATTAGACATAAATGAGTTCAACCACATCAAAAATCTCACAACCGCTCATGAGATTTGGACAAAGCTAATGGAAATTCATGAAGGAACCACAATTGTGAAGAGTGCAAAGTTATATGTATGCAAAGGAAAGTTTGAACAATTTCTCATGAAGGAAGATGAAAGTGTATCCGACATGTTTAATCGCTTAAATGAAATAGTGAACGAGCTCAAGGGACTTGGTTTTAATGTACTGGATGTGGATTTCACTCACAAGTTCCTTAGATCTCTTCTAGAAAAATATGACACTATTGCGACCGTGTTAGTAAGGAGTGATTTGACCACTACCTCTCTAACTGAAGTATTGGGAGAAATTCTTACTCAAGACATATTCAAGAAATCTCAAGCCGAAGCTATGAGTTTGGCTAAAAATGTGAAAGGGGAATCAATAGCTCTAAAAGCTAAAGTTTCAAAGGCAATTGAAAAACAAGAAAGTGAAGATGAAGGAAATGGAATTGAAAGCGATGAGGAATTTGCTCCCTTTGTGAAGAAATTCAACAAATTCATGAGGAAAAAGAAGGATCAACCTAGAAAGGGACAAACATCAAGAAGAAATGTCTTCAATGATAGAAAATGTTTTGTATGTGGGAAACCTGGTCACATTGCCATGAATTGTCCAAACAAGAAGAACAAAGGTAAGGATGGAGATGATAAGAAGAAAAAGAAGTTCTACCACAGAAGAGGGATGTCAAAGCCTATCTAGTTGAGTGGGATTCAGATGCAAGTTCGGATGAGGATGATGATGATTCTTCTAAATTAAATGCTGGAATTGCAATCAAGGAGGCTCCCTCACTTTTCCCATCTCCTCATTGTCTTATGGCGAAAGGAGATGCTAAGGTAAAAATCATAATCGACTTAAATGACATTGATGATGGTGATGACATTGATGATATTGATGATGATGAATATTCTTATGATGATCTTGTTAGAATGTTGGGTGAGGCCGATGACTACATGCACAAAGAAAAAGAAAAATTTAAGACCTTGAAGGAACTATACAAAAATCTTCAAGTGTCTTTTGAGGAGCTCAAGACTTCTCACAACAATCTAAAAGAAAGTTGTGAGAGCCTTGTCAAATCTCAAAACTCACCTCTTGTGCATGAAGTTGTGGTGGTCACCAAAGATGTTGGAGTCACTTGTGACTTATTTGATAGCTCTACAAGTGATTCACAACCTACTAATTTCATTTGTGACAAATGTAAAGTCTCTCTTGAAAATGATGATTTAGTTGTGATAAATCTAACATTATTGTGGAAAATGAGATCTTGATAGAAAAAGTAAATACTCTAACTCATGACTTAGAAAAAGCATATGGTGGAAAAGCTAAACTTGATTTTATCTTGGGAAGTCAACGTTGCTCGCTTATTCGTGAAGGTCTTGGATATCTTCCTAAGAAAGGAAAAAATGCTTTTGTTAAGCAAAAGACCATGTTTGTAAAAGAATGTGACAAAGTGTGTCACAAATGCCACAAGAAGGGTCATGTCAAGAAAAATTGTCCTAAATTCAAAAATGTATCCTTGCCATGTTTTGAGCACTGTTATGTCCTTTCACATAATGCAAAAGGTGTACATGCAAAATTTGTTGGCACTTCATTTGTTGGTACCAAAAAGAAAGAAATTTGGGTGCCAAAATCCTTGGTCACTAACATTCGAGGACCCAAACAAATTTGGGTACCTAAAAGAGATTGATTTCATTTTGTAGGTAAATTACAAGGCGGGAGGAAATCATTGGGTATTGGATAGTGGGTGTACTCAACATATGACCGGTGATATGAGAATGTTCACCTAAATGAATGAGGAAGGTTGCTCATCCTATGATAGCATCACTTTTGGAGACAATCACAAAGGAAAGGATAAAGGTTTGGGTAAAATAGCTATTTCAAATGATCACTCCATTTCAAACGTACTATTAGTTGATTCTCTTAACTTTAATTTGCTATCCGTAGCTCAACTATGTGATTTAGGTTTTACTTGTAATTTTACCATTGATGATGTTCTCATCTCAAGTGTTGATAGTAGCAATCTAATATTCAAAGGTTTTAGATATGAGAATCTTTATCTTGTTGATTTTTCATCTAATAGGGCAAAACTTACAACTTGTCTATTCTCTAAGGCTTCTCTAGGTTGGATGTGGCATAGGAGACTTGGTCATGTTGGTATGAGACAATTGAATCAACTATCCAAGCATGATTTAGTTCGAGGGTTGAAGAATGTGAAATTTGAAAATAACAAATTATGCAGTTCATGTCAAGCTGGGAAACAAGTGGCAAATACTCATCCCTACAAGAGTCAAATGTCTACTCATAGACCATTGGAAGTACTTCACATGGATCTTTTTGGACCAACATCTTTCATAAGTATTGGTGGTAATTCCTATTGTCTTGTAATTGTGGATGATTATTCTAGATTTACTTGGGTCTATTTTCTTCGAGATAAATCAAATGTATTTGAAACATTTAAGTCATTTGCTATACTGGCCCAAAATCAATTTGATTTTGACATCAAGAAAGTTAGAAGTGATAATGGGTCGGAATTCAAAAATGCTAGAATTGATGAATATTGTGATGACAAGGGCATTAAATATGAATTCTCTTCCAAATACACACCGGAACAAAATGGAATTGTTGAGAGGAAAAATAGGACTCTTATTGATATGGCTAGGTCTATGTTAGCCGAATATAATGTGCCAGACTCCTATTGTGCCGAAGCCATTAATACCGCTTGTCATGCATTAAATAGATTATATTATCACAAGCTACTCTTGAAAAAGACTCCCTATGAATTGCTTATTGGAAGAAATCCAAACATTTCTTATTTTAGGGTGTTCGGTTGCAAATGCTATATTTTGAGAAAGGGTAGTCGACTCCCTAAATTTGAGAAAAAATGTGATGAAGGTTTTCTTCTTGGATAATCATCAAATAGCAAGGCATATAGAGTTTTCAACAAAACTCATGGAATCATTGAAGAAGCATATGATATAGAGTTCGATGAAACAAATGGTTCTCAAGATGAAAATGAAAACCTTAATGACGTTGGTGGAGTTCATTTGAGAAATGCTATGAAAACTATGGCTATCGGTGAAATAAAGCCAATAGAAGATGATGATGATAGTATGGTTGTCGTTCCATCCTCTTCAACTATGAATGAGTAAATTCAACAAAGTCAACATAATGATGAAATTGAGGATGATCATGTTCAAGACATCTCGGGTCATGGAATTTCTCCTCAAAATACAACCAGAGATTTTCAAATTACGTCAAGAATTCATCATTCAATCATAAAAGATCACCCACCAAATCAAATTGTGGGTGATATAAGTAAAGGTGTTCAAACTCGATCTTGTATATCTTCATTTGTGAGCATTTCTCTTTTGTTTCTTGTATTGAACCTAATCGTGTAGATGAAGCTCTACTTGATGTTGATTGGGTGAATGCAATGCATGAGGAATTAAACGATTTTACCCGTAATGAAGTTTGGGAGCTTGTTGAAAGACCAAAGGATCACAATGTTATTGGAACCAAATGGATATTTCGAAACAAGCATAATGAAGATGGTTTGGTGATAAGAAACAAAGCAAGACTAGTGGCACAAGGTTATACACAAGTAGAAGGATTGGATTTTGGTGAAACATTCGCACCCGTGGCAAGATTGGAAGCCATTCGAATTCTTCTCGCCTATGCCTGTGCTCATAATATCAAGCTCTACCAAATGGATGTTAAGAGCGCTTTCTTGAATAGTAAGATTAGTGAATTGGTGTATGTGGAACAACCTCCTGGTTTTGAGGATCCCAAAAGACCTAACCATGTGTACAAGCTCTCTAAGGCTCTTTATGGGCTTAAGCAAGCTCCACGCGTTTGGTATGAAAGGCTTAGGGATTTTTTGCTTTCCAAAGACTTCAAAATTGGGAAAGTTGACACTACTCTATTCACTAAAAGAATTGGTAAAGATTTATTTTTTTGTCAAGTTTATGTTGATGATATTATTTTTGGATCAACTAATGAGCTATTATGTGATGAATTTGGTAAAATGATGTCAAATGAGTTTGAAATGTCCATGATAGGAGAATTGAGCTTCTTTCTTGGTCTTTAAATCAAACAATTGAAAGATGGAATCTTTGTAAGTCAATCTAAATGTTGGGGACTTGTTCTCAAATGCTATGAGTTAAGAACAAGGCAACATAAAAGATGTTAAACGTTAGAGTCCTTCGTCCTTCGAAGCATTATTTCCCTTGGGATATAATGATTTTCGGGCGAAGGTTATGAAGGACATACCTTCATGCACAAGATATAATAATGAAGAAGGAATCATATGAAGTATAAGAGATAACATAAACAATTATATATTATAATTAACTCATTCCTATTTTATTATTATGGAAAAATAGAAATGATATCAAATTACAGATGTACCTTCGGCTTGAAAGAAGGTAAAAGTACAAGCGTGACGCAAAAGCAAATGCCAAGTCAGCGTGAACAGTACGGAGCACTGTTCATCTATTTATAGGCACGGGACGCAGCCCATGTAAAATTACACCCATGCCCTTTACATTTGCTAATGGCTCTATAGTAACCCATCGAGGTATGAATAGCATTTTCCTTTTTAAGTCAGTTTCCTTTTCTGCTATCATGCCGAAGCTCTCCTGCACATAGCTTCGGCTCTGCGCCAACCTTCGTATTCTTTGTGCTTCTTCACACTGTGGTTCTGATCCAAGCCCGAAGGTACCTGTTCATGTATTATACTCCAGAAACATTGTTAAATCATGTTTTTGAGGACCTTCGGAAGCTGAAGGCCCCCACCCCCAACAGTAGCCCCTCGCAATATTAATTTGTTAGAATAATAAATTCAGATTACGATATGAACGAAGGCCCTAAGTCGAAGGTCCGAAAAAACACCTTCCCTTTGCTAGAATAGCAACAGTCAATGACAAGTGGGGCCCTCCACCCTGCAATGCACTAGGCGTATAAATAAGAGCACACCACGAGCTCATTTGGTACGCTTTTTGCCATCTGCTCTGCTTGCTCAATTTTTAGCTCTTGCCTACCAACGCTTGCTTAGTTTTTTAGATTTTCTAAGATTCGGCTTTAAGAGCACATTTTCACCATTTTTGAAGAGAAGATGTCTCAAGATAAGAAAGTTGTTGCTAAAACGAAGCTGAGCGAGGAGGAGAAGCTTCTTAAGGAAAAAACCGCTGGATTCATCGAGTCAATTGCAAAGACCAACACAGAAAAGATTACAAAAGAAATTCTAGAAGGCTTATCTGAAGATACTGATGACAGCGATAGTTATGATGTGGAAAGTGGGGGTGAAGACTCCGAAGATCGGCCTTGGCGACCAAGTCACACAGTCTTCGGAAAATCGACATCAGGCAAAGTCATCTTGATAACATGAGAGGAAGGTATTTTCGAGACAAATCCATCGTGAGGGCTGACAACGGAGACAGGACTGTTCCTGTTCCTGAAGAGAATGAAGTTGTAATCTACTGAAGCTTCTTCAAGGCTGGGCTTCGGTTCCCCTTAAGCAGTTTTGTGGTTGAAGTTTTAAAGATATACCAGATTTTTATTCACCAGATTACTCCCGAAGCCATCATAAGAATGGGAATATTCGTATGGGCTGTGAGGAGTCAAGGTTTGGAACCAAGTGCAAAAAGTTTCTGCAGCATGCACGAACTTTTATATGAGACGAAGCCCTGGGGTAAGGAGCAGTATCACAACAATTTTGGTTGCTACAGCTTCGTTGCTCGTTCAGGCTCAAGCTGCCCAGTGCCAACCTTTCGGAAGAGGTGGCCTAGAGACTGGATGAAAGAATGGTTCTATGTGAAAAATGATTTAAGGGCAAGAGAAGGTATTAAAGAGATCATCATGCGCCCCATCTGGTCTCGCTTCGGCCTTCAAAAACCGAAGGTAGAGATTGATGAAGCAGCTGAAGAATGCTGAAGGGCCTTTAGCATAGTTTGTTCTTTCATCAGGACAAGGGACTTAGTCCAAGAGCATGTGGCCTACAGGATATGGCCATTGGTAGTCAACTGGGAGATGCCAAAAGAAACCATCAGCAACCCCAATGAAGGTGGTTTGGTTCGACTGAAATATACCTTCAGGTTTGGAGACCAATTTATCGAACCAGACGATGATTGGCTGAAGTGCATCGAAGCTACAAGTGATGAACTGCTTGGGCCGTACTCCAAAGCGGAGGATAATGCGTTATCTGCGGCCTTCGGAAGCTAGAAAAAGAAAAGGCTAAATAGAGTTTTTTATGCTATTGGGTTCATGTACCCTGATTACCGCTACCCGCCACGGGGGCAGAAGAGAAAGAGTGCAACTTCCGGGAAGATGCCGCTTCAGCTGCTCCAAGCGAGCCCGCGCCAAAGAGGGAAAAGGTGAAGGTTCTTACTCACCGGCCGCGATATATTGAACCGGTCGTAGTGCCCGAATTTGGCGGTGAGACCTCTTCGGCTACTGAAGCCAAAGAACCTATGCCTACGCAGAAGATTGAAGAGCCGGCTGCAATGCCGAGGACATCCTCAGCCAAATTAGCTGAGCTGAAGGCCGATAATATAGGGGTCGAAGGAACAAAGATATCAGAAATTACAAGCCCTTCGGCAGAAGTGACAATGCCGAAGGCACAAAAAGGATTTACAGCGACCCCTAAGAGGAAAAGAATGGTCAATGTACTAGATGCGCTGGAGACAATAAAGACAAGCTCTACTCTAAGGAAAACTGCCGAAGCTCCAAAGACGCAGTCTGAGACAAGAGTAACCGAAGCCGAAGCTGCAAAGAGCCAGATCGAGACCGAAGCTGGGCCTTCAGAGCCCGCCAAGGAGAAATCCTTGGAAATTGAAGAAAAAGAAACGGAAAAAGAAGCTACATAACAATTTTTGCCTAAAAAAACTGTCACTCCTACTCCTGAAGCATCTTCTGAAGTACTTGATTATTTTGTACGACATGCTTCAGGAAAAAGGTTATCTGAAGAAGAAAAGCGAGAAGCTCAATACTATGCACGGAAACTGAAATATCCAAAGGGGGCATTGATATTCAACGGCAGCAGAGAAGAAGATTTCTTGTATTGTCTCCCAGACAGCAAGGAGATTTCTGTCTGCTGGGAGATGAGCAGAAGCTTCGGATTCCCGACACTAGAAGTCGGGCTTTCGGTGCTATCAAAAGATGAATTGGTCGACAGCTTAGCATATAATATTTTAAAGGTACGAGAATGAGCTTTTTGTAATTTAAAACAAAAGGTTTTTTATTTACTTATACTTAGTACCGCACTCCTTTCGCAGGGCCTCATTCTTAGCAACGCCCTCAGGGCGCAAAAAAGTGACGAAGATGAAGGATGCACTATAGCTTTGAACAACCTTCGTTCCGAAGTAATTGAACTAAGGAACGAAGGTCTTGAAAAAGATAAGATATTAAACTCATTGGTGAACAAAATAAAAGAAGACGAAGCTACTTCCAAAGCCCAAGCTGAAGCCCAGAAATGTGAAATTGAGGATCTTCGGAAACAGCTGGCTGAAGCAAAATTAAAATATGCTATTGCCGAAGCTGACCGAGACGCCAGCGATTACTGGAAAAATTATTGGGAAAAAATAGTTGTAGAACTTCGCTCTTCGAAAGAAAGATGTTATGAAAAATCCATAGAATGTGTGGAAAAAATAAAAACTAGCTTCGCCAATGTTGGCACATATTCAAATGAAGACAACTTCGTACGGGGCGATCCCGAGGGGCCAATTGAATGGATCAGCAGCGAGGCCGAAGCCTTTGAGGAGATTTTAAATGACCGTGGGGACGTTTGCGCCTTCTCAGGTGCAAGGGGAATTGTGGGTATCTTGGAGAAATCAGGTTGCGATCATGTGAAAACTCTGGCCCAAGCCGAAGCTACTTTATCTATTGATGATACAAAGGACCCCTCGGCCGAAGCAAGCTTAGTTGGTGGAAAATTCTTTACTGACATATGGGAAAATGGCGGCCGAGGGATGGCTCACGAAATAATAAAGAAGAGCGAAAAAGATACTCACGATGCTAGGGAAGCAACGAAGGCAGCTGAAAAAGCTGCAGAACTCGAAAGACGGATAGGTATTGCTTAATAGCCTTTAACTTTATTTTTTATTTTTGTGACTTCAAACTTATTTATGTTTTCTACCGCAGCCAAACTATCTCCTCCCCCAGAGCCCTCCGAGTCATTGGCCGACCCAGAAGCAAAGGCATCAGCAGAAATTGTTAGGATGGCTGAAGCTATTGTAGACGAAGCTGTTACCCAACTGCTGACCGAAACTGCAGATGAAGTTTTGAAGGAAGAATAATAGATATTGTAAAAACATTGCTAGAATATTAATGTAACATTTGCTGGACTATGCTTGTAATATTTGGTGCTCATGAGTTTTTAATGTAATATATAAATGGCTTTGTAATTCATTTCTTTGTGATGCATGAAACTTTTATTGTACATACCGTTTTTGAGCCTTCGGCGAAAAAACACCTTCCCTTCTTTTCATGCTTCGTACAGAAGAGTTTTTATGCTTCGTGAGAAATCCTTCAATCGTCGCAGAAACATTAATGCTTCGTCAGTAATAGACTTCCTTCCTTGATATCAGAGTGCTTTATAAAAATGCTCCAAGCGTCGCCATAATACTAATACTTCGTCAATAAAAGACTTTCTCCTCCACTTCAGAGCTGATAAAACCGTATCTCTTCAAAACTTATTTTGTGCCTTAGCACAATTTCACTTTTTCGAAGCATTCTCCGAAGGTCAACTTTATGTCCCCTTCTTGTGCCATTGATGTAATATGATGTATGATGTTATGTTATGCAAAATGAAGTGATGATGTTATGCTATGCAAAAATAATACTTTGTGCTGAAGACACACACTCACATCCCCATATTGGAATACACAATCTCTTTGCCATTTATTTTTCGGCTTCACCGCTTATTTTTTGGTGTATCAGCGCTGACTTTTCACTGTAAGTTCTGCATTCCCTTAGGAATGTCTTTTGAACTTCTTCGCCTTCTATTTCGGCGGTATTCGCGTTGACTTTTCACGCTTCGCCTTATATTTCGGCGGTATTTGGCTCTGCATTCCCATTGGAACGACTTTTGAGCAGAAAACTTACACTGCGCTCCCTTAGGAACGACTTTTTGTAGCTTCGGCAGACTTACGCTGCGTTCAGTAGAACGACTTTTTGTAGCTTCGAAGATACTTGTGACTTAGGAATGGCTTTTTGTGTCTCGGTGACTTTTTGGACTCCGTAAGTCTGTGGAGAAGATATATTTTCACTATGGAAAAAACGAAGCTATTACAAGGAATTGAAAACGACAAGAAAACTAAGTTTTCAACAACTGTTCCTCAGTAAGAAAGAGAATGACAATGAATGTAAAAACTGATTCAGGGGTAGGATATCTCTTAGTAGATATGCTTCGACTCCGGCACAGTACTGTTGATTGTGTGAGCTTCGGACTCCTTCCTGAAGTCTCTCTGCTGATGGGTCTGCTGACTCCCTTCTGGCTGTTGGCCGCGTGAATATGCAGGTTGTAGTGGTGGCGGAGGTGGAGGCTGTGGCCAGGATGCCTGTGGCTGACTAGCCGAAGCAACAGACGCTGCAGGATGGTTACCCACATACTCTAGTATGTAGGGTGAGTGATATGAAGCAGTATGCATGACTTGCTTCAGCTGATTCTGCTGAGTTGCAGCTTCTACTATTTCCTTCTGTTTCTGAATGGTGACATGGCACATCCTTGTAGTATGGCCCTTGTCCTCACCACAGAATAAGCAATAAATTTTTCTGGGCTGATCCCCAAATCTTCCTCCGAAGCCCCTGGCGCCTCTGCCCCTTAGAGCTGGCGGCCGAAGATGGTTTTGTTGGTGCCCCGAAGCTTGCGAAGAATATTGTGGCCTCTGTTGCTAACTTCCTCTGTCATCATTCTGGGTAGTGTGGATTGATCTGACATGCCTTGGGTGGATTCTCCCTCCAAAGCCCCTGGTCATCTCAGAGAACCTGTAGGCCTCCTCCCTTCTTTGACGAAAGTCATTATCAGCGCGGATGTATTCATCCATCTTTTGAAGCAGCTTCTCCAAAGTTTGTGGAGGCTTTCTAGCAAAATACTGGGCAGTAGGTCCTGGACGAAGCCCCTTGATCATGGCTTCAATGATAATTTCATTGGGCACTGTAGGCGCTTGTGCTCTCAGACGCAAGAACCTTCGGACGTATGCCTGGAGATACTCCTCGTGATCTTGTGTGCATCGAAACAGAGCCCGAGCTGTGACTGGCTTCGTCTGAAACCCTTGGAAACTGGTGATCAACATGTCCTTCAGCTTCTGCCATGATGTGATTGTTCCTGGCCGAAGAGAGGAGTACCAGGTTTGCGCAACATTCTTGACTGCCATGACGAAAGATTTCGCAATGACTGCGGTATTGCCTCCATATGAAGATATGGTTGCTTCGTAGCTCATCAGAAACTACTTCGGATCTGAGTGCCCGTCATACATGGGGAGCTGGGGTGGCTTGTAAGATGGGGGCCAAGGTGTAGCCTGCAGTTCTGCTGACAGAGGAGAAGCATCATCAAAACCAAAATTTCCATGATGGAAATCCTCATACCATTCATCCTCGTTGAAGAAGCCTTCTTGATGAAGCTCCCTATGTTGAGGCCTTCGCTCTTGCTCATCTTGAGCAAGATGGCGTACTTCTTCAGTAGCTTCGTCAATCTGCCTCTGAAGGTCGGCTAGTCGAGCCATCTTCTCCTTCTTCCTTTGTACTTGTTGATGAAGCATCTCCATATTCCTGATTTCTTGGTCCAACTCGTCCTCCTGGGGTGTTGGACTAGTGGCCTTCCTCTTCTGGCTTCGAGCCTCTCGAAGAGAAAGGGTCTCCTGGTTCGGGTCCAGCGGCTGCAGAGCGACAGCCACTATCGCTGAAGCTTTCTTCGGTGGCATGACGAAGGTCAATGCTTGTCGAAGGTGGTCGAAAAGAGTTCACCGGAGGTGGGCGCCAATGTTGGGGACTTGTTCTCAAATGCTATGAGTTAAGAACAAGGCAACACAAAAGATGTTAAACGTTAGAGTCCTTCGTCCTTTGAAGCATTATTTCCCTTGGGATATAATGATTTTCGGGTGAAGGTTATGAAGGATATACCTTCATCAGCACAAGATATAATAATGAAGAAGGAATCATATGAAGTATAAGAGATAACATAAACAATTATATATTATAATTAACTCATTTGTATTTTATTATTATGGAAAAATAGAAATGATATCAAATTACAGATGTACCTTCGGCTTGAAAGAAGGTAAAAGTACAAGCGTGACACAAAAGCAAATGCCAAGTCAGCGTGAACAGTACGGGAGCACTGTTCATCTATTTATAGGCACGGGACGCAGCCCATGTAAAATTACACCCATGCCCTTTACATTTGCTAATGGCTCTATAGTAACCCATCAAGGTCTGAATAGCCTTTTCCTTTTTAAGTCAGTTTCCTTTTCTGTTATCATGCCGAAGCTCTCCTGCACATAGCTTCGGCTCTGCGCCAACCTTCGTATTCTTTGTGCTTCTTCACACTGTGGTTTTGATCCGAGCCCAAAGGTACCTGTTCATGTATTATACTCCAGAAACATTGTTAAATCATGTTTTTGAGGACCTTCGGAAGCCGAAGGCCCCCAACACTAAATATTTGAAGGATATGCTCAAAAAGTTTGGATTGGAAAATGCAAAGTCTATTAAGACTCCTATGGCAACAAATGGTCATCTTGATTTTGATGAGGGAGGTACCATTGTTGATCAAAAACTTTTTTGTTCAATTATTGGTAGTTTGCTTTACATTACCGCATCTAGGCCTGATGTTATGTTTAGTGTTTGTATGTGTGCTCGTTTTCAAGCATCACCTAGAGAGGTTCACTTGAAGGCTGCCAAAAGAATTCTTAGATATTTGAAGCATACCCCCAATATTGGTCTTTGCTATCCTAAGGGTGCTCAATTTGAATTGATTGGTTATTCGGATTCGGAATATGCAGGGTGTAAAGTTGATAGAAAAAAGCACATCAGGATGTTGTCAATTTCTTGGAAGATCTCTTGTTTCATGGTCATCCAAGAAACAAAATTCAGTTGCTCTATCCACCGCTGAGGCAGAATATATATCGGCCAGTAGTTGTTGTGCTCAACTACTATGGATGAAACAAACCCTATTGGATTATGGGATTTCATTCAAAAATGTTCCTCTCTTGTGTGATAATGGAAGTGCTGTAAAATTGGCTACAAATCCTGTTCAACACTCAAGAACGAAGCATATTGATATTCGACATCATTTCTTAAGAGATCATATTGGCAAGAGAGATATTTCTGTTTATTCTATTGGCACAGATGATCAACTGGCTGATATTTTTACAAAGCCGCTAGATGAAGCAAGGTTTTGAAAGTTGTGGAGTGAAATGAATATAATTGATCTCTCGAATGTTGCTTGAACATGAGTACATATTTTTTGTCATTTTTGATGATTGTTATCTTCTATTTTTGATCACTTACTTTTATTGCATGAGAATAATTTTATATGTGCAAAAGATTATTCACTCAGGTGTATTATATATAAGCTCCTCTATACAAATCATAGGATTAATAACATTGTCTATCATTTGTAAGGATCTATGTTAACTACACAGGATATGGCAGTCATTCTGTCAGTCCGCGGACTGTCTGCCCCTGACAGCGGACCGTCTAGCGCTTCGGCTGCAGGACTGTTCGGATAGCTGTGCAGACTGTTTGCCTCTACTAGGTCGCGGACCGTCCGGTCGTGTCGTGCGGACCATCCGCGCGGGGTCTTTTAATATAACCCGACGCCGCCTGACCTCTTCCACCTCTTTTGCCTCACTCGCACTCACCTACCTCCGCTTTTGAAACATTTTTTCTGTGATTGCCGTCCCTTTCGATTCCAAAGCACGGACTGTCCGAGAATCCCTATGGTGATCTCATCGATGTCTTCCTCTCGGTATTAGTTTCTTTTTCTCTTATGCAATTGTTAAAATTATTGCAATTTTTAGGGTTTGCACATATCGGTCCCTTATATGTTCTTAGATAGATCTTTCTTCAAATTGATCGGTGGAATTTGATAGGATTGTCCTAGTGCACGCTCTATAAAAATTTGGTTTCACTCTCTTGAGTATTTTCGCCTAAATGTTTTGATTATTGTTTGGAGCCCATTAGGGATCCCAAATCGTCTCTGACCAGTCGCAGACCGTCCGGCTGTGTCGTGCGGACCGTTCGATCCTTGCGCGCGGACCGTCTGGTGCACTTGCGCGGACTATCCGCCCCTGACAGAGCACCCCATTACTCATGTTGTTCTTCTTTTTCATTTGTTATTCTCTTGGTATTGGGATTATTTATATTGTGTTTTTCAGTGGACTCGGTGGTATCAAGAAGAAGCTGGCAGGGTGATTTCTGTCTAAGCGTTGTCGTGCAGACGATTCTGACTACAATCCTGCCACAAATTCTGAAGCCCAATCCTCAGCTGGGGGCAGTGTTTCTTTGGATACTGAAGATGCTCCTCATTCTCACCCAGACTACCCAATTGATATTACAGGATGGACCTATCCCAAGACGCGCTTCTCAATGGCTGAGTATTCTTCCAGAAGGACTATAGATCAATTCTCTCTGCCTAGTGACACCAATATTCAGTACTTCCATACTCAGTTGCAGTTTGATGTGTTTCGGGGCACTCTGATGGATATCAAATTTCATAAACATTAAGTTATTGATTGGGACTACATGCAGGGCCAAACTATTATGGAAGGCTTACTAGCAAAATTTCAGGCCTGTGGCTTATATGAGTTCATGGGTCAAAGAACTAACTTTAATGAATTAACTGTCAAGCAGTTTCTTGCCACTGCTGAAATCAACATTGATGAGCAGCTCATTGTATGGATGACTGGTTTTAAACGATATGTTGCTACATTTGCTGAATTTGCAGCGGTAAATAACCTGGATTATGCACTGATATCTCAGGGAGTTGATCTTTATATTGAGGATCAGTTTGAAGATATTGCTCAATATTATGAACCTGCCAGGCTGGGTATACCTAGGCGGTTCGGTGAGACTCCAGGACTGCGCCATCATCCAGCTGTCATTAACAAGATTGCAAGAGTCACCATTCTTTTAAAGATTGGAGACAAATGCAGAATTCGTGACAAATTATGGAACATTATTGATCATGTCATGAAAGGGAAAGTCATGGATGTTGTTCTTTTCATGATGCGCCAGTTAAATGATCTGAAAATGGATAAGAACCAGAATCTGGCCTATGCACCATATATTATGGCCTTAATTAAATCCAAAACTAGATTCGATGGGCGGTGTGAAACTGCTTACACCCCGTTCAGGCCATTCAAGAATGAAATTGGTTTTCTTACCAGGCCTCTCACATCGTTCCCTGATCATGAGGAAGCTCAGGGACATGATTTCGATGATCAGCCTGCAGAGCAGCACATGCCACCACCTCCACCTCCACCTCCACAACAGCAAGGTCAGTATTGGCAACCTGCCCCTGGTTACTTTGATCCTTATTTTAACCAGATGCATCAAGGGCTCCAGACACATATTGATGGTCAGTTTCAAGGAATGATGTCACATGTAGATGACCGGTTCGATCATTTGCACTCCACATTTGATGGTCAGTTCTCTGACTTACATGAGAGATTTATAGTTGTCGACTCTCAACTGGATGGGACCCATACACAGTTTAGTGATCTTTGTTCACATATTCACACTACTGTGCATGATCCTATTATGAACAGAATGAACAATATGCAACAAAGCTTTCAGGACAATATGGGTGCCCTGTCCAGTCAGTTTGAAAATCTCTCTACCAGTGACAGTGTCCATGCTTTGGATGACAGACATCGTCAACTTCAAAATGATTTTAGTCAATTCACTTCCATATTTGATAGCTTCAGCTCTCACTTTTACTCCATGTATCCTCGTCCTCCACCGGGTGTGCAGTAATGTTCCCTTTGTGGAAATTGATGCCAAAGGGGGAGAGAGGAGTGATGACTCAAGGAAAAGCCTGCTGATCCTGTCGCATATTTATGCTACTTATGCTACTACTTATGCTACATTTATGTTTAAAGCTACTCAGTAACTATGTCGCTACTCATTTATTATGTCGCTTTAAACCTTGTTTACATTGTTGTCTTTAAATTTCTATCCGGTTGAATTTTTTATGGTTAATCGAGGTAGTTTTTACTTGTCGCTTCCACTCTTCATACTACTATATACCTCGACAACCAAGATTATAGGAAGGTCTTCACCAAAAAAACTCCGACATGCAATGTGTGTAAATTTGTGATCTGGATATTCTCTATGCACACATTTAGGGGGAGTTATTCCTACTCTCTGAGTTTTCTGTGATGGCTTATCGATATTTCGGATGAACTTCAAAGTCCAGCTAAGTCACTCAAAAACTCATCTCTAATCTTTCTTATACCCAGAAGGTAAGAAAGGTTGGGAAACAAAAATTTCTTTACACAAAAATATGTGGTGTTGTCATCAATTACCAAAAAGTGGGAGATTGTGATTTTTCTAGGCCCCTAAGTGGTGTTTTGGTAATTAATGACAATCGATTGCGGACTAACAGATCCTCAAGTGATAAGATTGCAGGACTAAATCACATAGTACAACAAAGTTCTCGAGGAATCATAACCATTGATTGTGGATCAAGTGAAGGCAAAGGTAAAACATAGGTTTTTGCTTTTGCCGGTCAGTAGGTGCTTAGAGAAGAAACTGACTGGATTAATAGGATAGACAGTCATACTATTAAGAGGGGTCAATGAACTTGAACGGTGTATGATTTAGTGCCTCATAGAGCATAAACGGTAATATGTGTATGAGGGGGTAACAGCACTATGGATTTCAAAATTAAGTTTTTCTTGAGATGGCGCAAAAACTTGCTTCCCTAAGGACGGCGGACCGTCCGGGCCAGATGGTCGGACCGTCCGCGCCTCTGCCAGAGAGGTTTGTCCCTGCTTCGTTGTGGCGGACCGTCCGGACCCGGCAGGCGGACCGTCCGCATAAGGAAAATCGAGTTTGGGCAGGGACAGTGTATTTTTGGGTCTTTGTACTACGGATCGTCCGGTGTTTTTAGTCGGACGATAAGTGGTCCTTTTGCGGACTGTCCGGCCATGTATGGCGGACCGTCCGCTCGTTTTACTGAGTCATTTCATGTTGTCTGTTATTCAAGTGTGTCAGGTTCCGGACCGTCCGGCCCCAGTGGGCGGACCGTCCGACCTTGACTTTTCTAACAGCTCTGACAGGGTTCAAACGGTCGATATAGTCGTTACTGCTATGGCGGACCGTCCGGCCCTAGGGCGCGGACCGTCCGCGTGTACGCAGAAACTGTGTAAGTTTCCCATAACGGCTACATATGAGTAGAGGGGCTATAAATAGAAGGGTAGCTCATGTGTGGAGCCTCTCTTGGCCATTTCTAGCAGACATTGAACTCATTTGTGAGCATCCCACTCAACCACTCACACTAGTTGATTGAGATCACATTCTAGTGAGTGATTGAGACACCATAGAGCATTCACATTCGTTGAAATCTTTGAGGCACTAGGTGATACACCGAGCAAGCGTCATCGACTAGTTAGTCTTGGAGGTTGCCGCCTCCTAGACGGCTTGGGTGTTGTCTTCATCGAGCTCTCCGTGAAGACCGTGGAGGGGCCGCAAAATTGATTGTGAGAGGTTTGCGCCTACCTCACCGGAGTGGCAAAGGTGACACTAGTGAAATCGAGGTATTGAGTGAATTCTTGTCCAATTGGCTCAAAGATCAAGCCATGTCTTGGTAGAGGAGCAAGTGAGAGCTTGAATTCCACCTCAACGTGGATTAGGGGTGAACGGCAAATCACCGATACCACGGGATAAATCTCGGTGTCTTTCTTGCAACTAATTTACATTGTTTACAAGTAGTTGGTAACTTATATATTGTTTACCTTTGTGGCATTAGATTGGATTGCTAGTTACATTTAATTGGTTCATCAAGGCTAGAAATATTTTCATCCATTGTTGTTTTAATTAAATTTGTCTAGTGTATTTCATTTTAGTCAAAACCGTCTATTTACCCCCCTCTAGCCGGTGTCCTAGATCCTACAGGAGGATGCTACAATGTGTATGTTTACAATTCCACTCCCACAAAGAAAATGGATCATGACATCATCCTTTGTCATATTCTCTAAAGCGTTGTATTCTTGATGTCAGATTGTTGAGTGTTAGAGGTCAATGGATAGGGATGGAAGTCTCATATTTTGGGTTATTGGTCTTTCCAGAACTTGGTAAAAGAAACTAAAGTGGCTTGCCACCTAATTAATTTAGCATTTAGGTGGAGAACTGAACTAAGATTCTTGACGTTTCCTTTTTAAATCCTGAATCTCTTTTGAAATCAATGTATGGTGTGCTGACATTCTCAATACTGAGTACCACTGCATCTGATGTTTTCATTTTTTCACCAATTTAAAGACACTTCTATGCTCCCCATCAAGGATTTCCCTGTTTTGCTGCATTCATTATATACTTAAAAGAAGGGATTTTGACAGTAAGAAGTAACAAGTTATAACAATTTTAAGGGGCTACAACTTTCTGAAGCTTTACATCCTTGTTATGTAAAAGTCGCCTAGAGGGGGGTGGATAGGCGGAAACTGAAATTTACAACTTTAAACACACTACAAGCCGGGGTTAGCGTTAGAATAAAAGTTAAGTCCAGGAGAGAGGGGAAAACAAATCAACCAAGAAAATAAAGCGAATGACACGGTGATTTGTTTTGCTGAGGTTTGGTTCTAAAGAACCTAGTCCCCGTTGAGGTGGTCACAAAGACCGGGTCTCTTTCAACCCTTTCCCTCTCTCAAACGGTCACCTAGACTGAGTGAGGTTTCTCCTTAATCAAACGGGTCACTTAGACCCCACAAGGATCATCACACACTTAGTGTCTCTAGCTTTGATTACAAGTGTCTTGAGAACAAGAATGAGAGAGAAGAAAGCCAACCAAGCAAACATGAGCATAAGAAAACACAAATGATCCTCTCACAAGTCTAAATGCGCTAGAGTTGATTTTGAGACTTTGAGCGGATCGATCTCTTGAATTGTGTCTTTGGAGTGGTGTCTATTGCTCTTGTATTGAATGTGCAGTAGTGAATGCTTGGATGGTTGGAGTGGAGGTGGTTGTGGGGTATTTACAGCCCCCAACCACCAATTCAACCGTTGGGGCAGGCTGCTGTCGATGGGCGCACCGGACAGTCTGGTGCACCACCGAATAGTGTCCGGTGCGCCAGCCACGTCACCCAACCGTTAGGGTTCTGACGGTTTCGACCGTTGGAGCTTTGTCTTCATGTGGCACCGGACAGTCCGGTGCCGCACCGGACAGGTACTGTTCACTGTCCGGTGCGCCTTCTGGCGGCTGCTCTGACTCTGCGCGAACTGTCCGTGCACTGTAGCACTTTTGCAGGTGTCCATTGCAGTCGACCGTTGCGCTGGAGCCATTGCTCCGCTGGTGCACCGGACAGTCCGGTGGCACACCGGACAGTCCGGTGAATTATAGCGGAGTGGCATCTGAGAAACCCAAAGCTGAAGAGTTTGAGTTGTATGGCCTGGTGCACCAGACACTGTCCAGTGGCACACCGGACAGTCCGGTGCGCCAGACCAGGGCAGACTTTGGTTTCTTTTGGTCCTTTCTTTTTGAAGCATAACTTGATCTTTTTATTGGTTTGTGTTGAACCTTTAGCACCTGTAGAATATATGATCTAGAGCAAACTAGTTAGTCTAATAATTTGTGTTGGGCATTCAACCACCAAAATTATATTTAGGAAAAGGTTAGACCCTATTTCCCTTTCAATCTCCCCCTTTTTGGTGATTGATGCCAACACAAACCAAAGCAAATATATAAGTGCAGAATTGAACTAGTTTGCATAAGGTAAGTGCATAGGTTACTTGGAATTAAACCAATTTTGTAGTTTTTAATAGATATGGATGATTGGTTTCTTTTATTTAACATTTTGGACCACGCTTACACCACTTGTTTTGTTTTTGCAAATTCTTTTGGAAAATCTTTTCAAAGTCCTTTGCAAATAGTCAAAGGTATATGAATAAGATTGTAAGAAGCATTTTCAAGATTTGAAATTTCTCCCCTGTTTCAAATGTTTTTCCTTTGACTAAACAAAACTCCCCTTGAATGAAAATCTCCTCTTAGCTTTCAAGAGGGTTTTAAGATATATATCAATTTGAAATATAGATACCAATCGAGATATAATTTCTAGAGGAATACCAATTTAAAAGATACCAATTCAAAACTTTATTTTGAAATTTTTTAAAATTGGTGGTGGTGCGGTCCTTTTGCTTTGGGCTAATACTCTCTCCCCCTTTGGCATTAATCGCCAAAAACGGAGACTTTTGAGAGCCCTTTTGCTTTCTCTCCCATTGGTACAAGTAAATATGAGTGAAGATTATACCAATTTGAGGAGTGGTGTGGAGTGATGGCGAAGGGTAAATGATATGGATTAGAGTGGAGTGGAAGTCTTGTCTTCGCCGAAGACTACATTTCCCTTTCAATCTATGACTTAGTATAGAAATATACTTGAAAGCACATTAGTCGTAGTCATAAGATAGATATGATCAAAGGTATATAAATGAGCTATGTGTGCAAAGTGTTAATCAAAGTTCTGAGAATCAAGAATATTGAGCTCATTCCTAAGTTTGCTAAAAGTTTTCTCATCTAATGGTTTGGTGAAGATATCGGCTAATTGTTCTTTGGTGCTAACATAAGCTATCTCGATATCCCCCTTTGTTGGTGATCCCTCAAAAAGTGATACCGAATGTCTATGTGCTTAGTGCGGCTGTGTTCAACAGGATTATCCGCCATGCGGATTGCACTCTCATTATCACATAGGAGAGGTACTTTGCTCAATTTGTAGCCATAGTCCCTGAGGGTTTGCCTCATCCAAAGTAATTGCACACAACAATGGCCTGCGGCAATATACTCGGCTTCGGCGGTAGAAAGAGCTGCTGAGTTTTGTTTCTTTGAAGCCCAAGACGCCAGGGATCTTCCCAAAAACTGACAAGTCCCTGATGTGCTCTTCCTATCAATTTTACACCCTGCCCAATCAGCATCTGAATAACCTATTAAATCAAAAGTGGATCCCTTGGGGTACCAAAGACCAAACTTAGGAGTGTAAACTAAATATCTCATGATCCTTTTCACTGCCCTAAGGTGAACTTCCTTAGGATCGGCTTGGAACCTTTCACACATGCATACAGAAAGCATAATATCCGATCGAGATGCACATAAATAGAGTAAAGATCCTATCATCGACATGTATACCTTTTGATCTACGGACTTACCTACCGTGTCGAGGTCGAGATGCCCATTGGTTCCCATGGGTGTCTTGATGGGCTTGGCATCCTTCATTCCAAACTTGGTAAGTATGTCTTGAATGTACTTTGTTTGGCTGATGAAGGTGCCCTCTTGCGGTTGTTTGACTTGAAATCCTAGAAAATACTTCAACTCCCCCATCATAGACATCTTGAATTTCTGAATCATGATCCTACTAAACTCTTCACAAGTAGATTTGTTAGTAGACCCGAATATGATATCATCAACATAAATTTGGCATACAAACAAATCTTTTGCAATGGTTTTAGTAAAGGGAGTAGGATCGGCTTTTCCGACTTTGAAGCCATTAGTGATAAGGAAATCTCGCAGGCATTCATACCATGCTCTTGGCGCTTGCTTGAGCCCATAAAGCGCCTTTGAGAGTTTATAAACATGATTAGGGTACTCACTATCTTCAAAGCCGGGAGGTTGTTCAACATAGACTTCTTCTTTGATAGGTCCATTGAGGAAAGCACTCTTCACGTCCATTTGGTAAAGCTTAAAGCCATGGTAAGTAGCATAGGCAAGTAATATGCGAATTGACTCAAGCCTAGCTACGGGTGCATAGGTTTCACCGAAATCCAAACTTTCGACTTGTGAATATCCCTTGGCTACAAGTCGGGCTTTGTCCCTTGTCACCACACCATGCTCATCTTGTTTGTTGTGGAATACCCACTTGGTTCCTAAAACATTTGATTAGGACGTGGAACTAAATGCCATACCTCATTTCTCGTGAAGTTGTTGAGCTCCTCTTCCATTGCCAGCACCCAATTCGAATCTTTTAGTGCATCCTCCACCCTGTATGGCTCAATGGAGGACACAAAAGAGTAATGTTCACAAAAATGAGTGACTCGAGATTGAGTGGTTACCCCCTTATGAATATCACCAAGAATGGATTTAACGGGGTGATCTCTTTGAATCGCTTGGTGGACTCTTGGGTGTGGTGGTCTTGGACCTTGTATTTCTTGATCATCTTCCTTGTCTTGATCAACTTCATCTCCCCCTTGATCATTGTCCTCCTCTTGAGGTGGCTCATTCTCTTGATCTTCATTGTCTTGAGCCTGATCCTCATCTTGAGTTGGTGGAGATGCTTGATTGGAAGATGACGGTTGATCTTGTCCTTGTGGAGGCTCTTTGGATTCCTTAGGACACACATCCCCAATAGACATGTTCCTTAGAGCTACGCACGAAGCCTCTTCATCATCTAGCTCATCAAGATCAACTTGCTCCACTTGGGAGCCATTAGTTTCATCAAACACAATGTCACAAGAAACCTCAACTAATCCAGTGGATTTGTTGAAGACTCTATATGCCGTTGTGTTTGAGTCATAACCATGTAAAAATCCTTCTACAGCCTTAGGAGCAAATTTAGATTTTCTACCTCTTTTAATAAGGATAAAGCATTTGCTACCAAAGACTCTAAAATATGAAACATTGGGCTTTTTACCAGTGAGGAGTTCATAAGATGTCTTCTTGAGGATTCGGTGAAGGTAGAGCCGGTTGATGGAGTAGCAGGTGGTGTTAATCGCCTCAGCCCAAAATCGGTCTGGAGTCTTGTACTCATCAAGCATGGTCCTTGCCATGTCTAGTAGAGTTCTATTCTTCCTCTCCACTACACCATTTTGTTGAGGTGTGTAGGGAGAAGAGAACTCATGCTTGATGCCCTCTTCCTCAAGAAAGCCTTCAATTTGAGAGTTCTTGAACTCCGTCCCGTTGTCGCTTCTTATCTTCTTGATCCTTAATCCGAATCATTTTGAGCTCGTCTCAAGAATCCCTTTAAGGTCTCTTGGGTTTGAGATTTTTCCTGCAGAAAGAATACCCAAGTGAAGCGAGAATAATCATCCACAATTACAAGACAATACTTACTCCCGTCGATGCTTATGTAAGCAATCGGGCCGAATAAATCCATGTGGAGTAGCTCAAGCGGTCTGTCGGTCATCATGATGTTCTTGTGTGGATGATGGGAGCCAACTTGCTTTCCTGCTTGACATGCGCTACAAACCCTGTCTTTCTCAAAATGAACATTTATTAGTCCCAAAATGTGCTCTCCCTTTAGAAGCTTGTGTAGATTCTTCATCCCAACATGGGCTAGTCGGCGATGCCAGAGCCAACCCATATTAGTCTTAGCAATTAAGCAAGTATCTAGTTCAGCTCTATTAAAATCAACTAAGTATAGCTGACACTCTAATAATCCCTTAAATGCTACTGAATCATCACTTCTTCTAAAGACAGTAACACCTATATCCGTAAAAAGACAGTTGTAACCCATTTTGCATAATGCTTTCCTGCTTGACATGCGCTACAAACCCTGTCTTTCTCAAAATGAACATTTATTAGTCCCAAAATGTGCTCTCCCTTTAGAAGCTTGTGTAGATTCTTCATCCCAACATGGGCTAGTCGGCGATGCCAGAGCCAACCCATATTAGTCTTAGCAATTAAGCAAGTATCTAGTTCAGCTCTATTAAAATCAACTAAGTATAGCTGACACTCTAATAATCCCTTAAATGCTACTGAATCATCACTTCTTCTAAAGACAGTAACACCTATATCCGTAAAAAGACAGTTGTAACCCATTTTGCATAATTGAGATACAAAAAACAAATTGTAATCTAAAGAATCTACAAGAAAAACATTGGAAATGGAATGGTCAGGTGATATAGCAATTTTACCAAGTCATTTGACCAAACCTTGATTTCCATCCCTGAATGTGATAGCTCGTTGGGGATCATCGTTTTTCTCGTAGGAGGAGAACATTTTCTTCTCCCCTGTCATGTGGTTTGTGCATCCGCTATCAATTATCAAACTTGAGCCCCCGGATGCATAAACCTGCAAAACAATTTAGGCCTTGTTCTTAGGTACCCAAACAGTCTTGGGTCCTTTGATGTTAGAAACAAGCACCTTGGGTACCCAAACACAAGTCTTGGAGCCCTTGTGTTTGCCCCCAACATATTTGGCAACTATTTTGCCTGATTTGTTAGTTAAAACATATGATGCATCAAAAGTCTTAAATGAAATGTTAGATTCATTTGATGCAATAGGAGTTTTCTTTTTAGGCAATTTAACATGGGTTGATTGCCTAGAGCTAGATGCCTCATTCTTATACATAAAAGCATGATGGGAAACAGAATGAGATTTTCTAGCATGAATTCTCCTAATCTTATGCTCAGGATAATCAGCAGGATATAAAATGTAACCCTCATTATCCTGTGCCATGGGAGCCTTGCCCTTAACAAAGCTAGACAATTTCTTAGGGGCATTAAGCTTGACATTACTTCCCTGTTGGAAACCAATGCCATCGTTAATGCCAGGGCATCTCCCATTATAGAGCATGCTTCTAGCAAATTTAAATTTTTCATTTTCTATCTCATGCTCATTTATTTTAGCAGTTAGTTGAGCTATATGATCATTTTGTTGTTTAATTAAAGCAAGGTGATCATGAATAGCATCAACATTAATGTCTCTACATCTAGTACAAATAGCAACATGTTCAACAGTAGATGTAGAGGGTTTACAAGATTTCAATTCATCAATCTTATCATGTAATAATGCATTCTCATCTCTAAGACAGGAAATAGAATCATTGCAAACATTTAAATCTTTAGCCTTGTAAGTTAAACTAGCATTTTCATTTTTAAGGCTAGAAATTGATTCATTCAATTTATCAATCTTAGTAATTAAACTAGCATTCTCATCTCTAAGGTTGGAAATAGTGTCATGGCAAATGCTAAGCTCCTTAGTCAAGTTTTCACACTTTTCTATCTCCTGAGCATAAGCATTTTTAATTTTAACATGCCTTTTGTTTTCCTTAATAAGGAATTCCTCTTGTCTATCCAAGAGTTCATCCTTCTCATGAATAGCTCCTATTAATTCATTTAATTTTTCTTTTTGTTGCATGTTAAGGTTGGCAAAAAGGGTAAGCAAATTATCCTCATCTTCACTAGAGCTACCCTCATCACTAGATGTTGTATACTTAGTGGAGGCTCTAGATTTTACCTTCTTCTTTTTGCTGTCTTTTGCCATGAGGCACTTGTGGCCGATGTTGGGGAAGAGGAGACCCTCATTGATGGCGATGTTGGCGGCATCCTCATCGGAGGAGGAGTCGGTGGAGCTGTTGTCGGAGTCCCATTCCTGACACACGTGGGCATCGCCGCCCTTCTTCTTATAGTACTTCTTCTTTTCCTTCATCTTTCCCTTCTTGTCGTCGCCCCTGTCACTATCACTTGACATAGGACATTTAGCTATAAAGTGACTGAGCTTACCACACTTGTAGCACACCCTCTTGGAGCGGGGTTTCTAGTCCTTCCCCCTCCTTTGCTTGAGGATTTGACGGAAGCTCTTGATGATGAGCGCCATCTCCTCGTTATCGAGCTTGGAGGCGTCGATGGGGAGCCTACTTGATGTAGACTCTTCTTTCTTCTCCTCCGTCGCATTGAATGCGACGGGTTGCACCTCGGGTGTGGAGGTGTCGCCTTGCTCCAAGTTGATTATTTGTTTGGAGCCTTTGATCATGAATTCAAAGCTCACAAATTTTCCTATAACCTCCTCGGGAGACATTAGCTTATATCTAGGATCACCACGAATTAATTGAACTTGCGTAGGATTGCGAAAAATGAGTGATCTTAAAATAACCTTGACCATTTCATGGTCATCCCACTTGGTGCTCCTGAGGTTGTGTAATTGATTCACCAAGGTCTTGAGCCGGTTGTACATGGCTTGTGGCTCCTCTCCTTGGTTGAGGACGAATCGACCGAGCTCCCCCTCGATCGTCTCCTGTTTGGTGATCTTGGTCACCTCGCCCCCTTCGTGCGCCGTCTTGAGGATGTCCCAAATTTCTTTGGCCGTCTTTAATCCTTGCACCTTATTATACTCCTCCCGACACAAGGAGGCGAGGAGTATAGTTGTGGCTTGGGAGTTAAAGTGCCGAATTTGGTTGGCCTCGTCCGAATCGTAGTCCTTGTCCCCTACCTTCGGTACCTGCGCTCCATACTCAATAATATCCCATATGCTTTTGTGGAGTGAGGTTAGATGATGCCTCATTTTATCACTCCACATACAATAATCCTCACCATCTGTCGGCGTTCCGAGACCGGGGGGTCCCCGAGCCGACGAGTGAGAGTGCCGCGTGCCCCGGCCCAGATGGGTCGAGCGCGTGGGCGAGCGCGAAGGGGGGAACAGAGAGAGCGGTCGGTGGCCGGAGCCGGGTCGAGAGGGAGTCGGAGAATTCCCGCGGCCTTCGTGTTCGTCCCGCGCCCAGGTCGGGTGCGCTTGCAGTAGGTGGTTACAAGCGTCCGCGCGAGGTGAAGGGAAGCGAGCGGCCCCGAGAGAGCGCCTGCCCCTGCCCTTCGTCCCCGCGAGGCCAACCTTCTCTAAGAAGGCCCTGGTCCTTCCTTTTATAGTCGTAAGGAGAGGATCCAGGTGTACAAGATGGGGGTGTAGCAAGGTGCTACGTGTCTAGCGAGGGAGAGCTAGCACCCTATGTACATGCCAAGGTGGCAGCCGGAGAGATCTTGGCACCCTGTTGGTGTGGCGTCGTGGCTGTTGGAGGAGTAACGGAGCCGGACGGGGAGACAGCTGTCGGAGTGGCTGGGCCCTTGCTGACGTCCTCCTGCTTTCGTAAGGGAGCTGAGAGCCGCCGTCGTCATGGTCTAGCGGGGCGCCATCATTTGCCTATCTGGCGTGGCTGGCCAGATGGGACGCCGGTCTTGTTCTCTGCGACCCAAGTCGGCTCAGGGCAGGGTGATGATGACGCTTCCTGTTGACGTGGCGGTCTCGTGTCCTAGGTCGGGCGTCGTGGAGGCTTCTCCGAAGCCGAGGTCGAGTCCGTCCTGCAAGACAGAGGCAGAGTCCGAGCCCTGGGTCGGGCGAGGCGGAGATCGTTCGGCAGAGGCCGAGGCGGAGTCCGAGCCCTGAGTCGGGCGAGGCGGAGTTCGTCGTCTTCCGAGGCCTTAGCCCGAGTCCGAGCCCTGGGGTCGGGCGGAGCGGAGTTCGCCGTCTTCCGGGGCTTTAGCCCGAGTCCGAGCCCTTGGGCGGAGCGGAGTTCGCCGTCTTCCGGGGCTTTAGCCCGAGTCCGAGCCCTGGGGTCGGGCGGAGCGGAGTTCGCCGTCTTCTGGGGCCTTAGCCCGAGTCCGAGCCCTGGGTCGGGCGGAGCCTCCTATGGCACCTCTGGCGAAGTCTGGCCGCCCGTCGGTCTTACCTTTTGCGTTAATCGCCCCGATGACTCGGTCGGTTGGCGCGGTGATTTAGTCAGGGTTTCTTCTTATCGAAGGCGGGGCCTAGGGCGAGCCGGAGATGCGTCTGCCATGAAAGAGGAGGCCTCAGGCGAGACGGAGTCATCTTAGGGTCGGCTGCCCTCGCCCGAGGCTAGGCTCGGGCGTGGCGTGGTCAAGTCACTCGTATGGACTGATCCCTGACTTAATCAAACCCATCAGGCCTCTGCAGCTTTATGCTGATGGGGGTTACCAGCTGAGAATTAGGCGTCTTGAGGGTACCCCTAATTATGGTCCCCGACAGTAGCCCCCGAGCCTCGAAGAGAGTGTTAACACTCGCTTGGAGGCTTGCGTCGCACTTTTTTGCAAGGGGACCAGCCTTTCCTGGTGGTACTTTGTTCCGGTGGGTGCGCGCGAGCGCACCCGCCGGGTGTAGCCCCCGAGGCCTCGGAGGAGTGGTTTCACTCCTTCGAGGTCTTAATGCCTTGCGTAATGCCTCGGCTGGTCTGGCGGTTCCCTCATGCGAGCAGGGCGTAACCCAGGTGCACTGTCGGGGCCCAAGTTCTCGGGCTGGTATGTTGACGCTGTCAACGGTTCGGCCGGAGCCGGGTTTGCGAGAGCAGCCCCCGAGCCTTCGCACGGAGCGAGAGGACGATCAGGGACAGACTCGACTTTTTATATACGCCCCTACGTCGCCTTTCCGCAAGGAGGAGGGGGGGAGTGCGCCATGTTACCCTCGATGGGCACCGAACATGGTGTCTCCGGTGAGCTGCAATCGGGTAATCCGAGTGGACGTCCGTGCCCCGTTCGTTGGGGGTCGGCTAGGGGCCCGGAGGCACGCCCAAAAGTACCTGCGGGTGATCTGCCGGACCCGGTCCCCTAGCGACGGGGTCCGAGGGCTCGTTGCCTCCCTCCGATGGGATTCCGTTACAGAGTCGTTCCCGCTGGTCTCGGAAATGTCCTAGGGTACCTCGGGAGCGCAGCCCGAGCCTTGGTTATGTATCGAACGTACCCCTGGTCATCCCTCGCTCGGCGTCTGAGGCGACTGTGAACCCTTCGACAGGCCAGCCTTCGAACCCCTGATCAGTAGGGGGCACGGAGCCCGAGTAGCCTGAGGCGGTCGTGGAACCTTTCGGGGGCCGACCTTCGAACCCCTGACCAGTAGTGGGTGTCGGGCCCACGCGATCTGAGGCGGCTGTTGAACCCTTCGGGGGGCCAGCCTTCGAACCCCTGATCAGTAGGGAGGCTCGGAGCCTAGTTCCTTCACGGGGAAGGATCCCTTTGGGGTTATCCCCCTTCTCGGTCCCTGTTGCAAGAGATAGAGAAAGAAGGAAAAGGGAAAAAGGATTCGAAATTGAACGTCGTGGCGTACCTTTTTCGGCGTGGTCGTTTTGGCGAAGGCGAAACGTCACCAGCCGCTCCACCCGTAGCGCTGTCCGTCAAGCCGCGGAGTTAATGCGCCGGGGTGAGTAGTTGGCGAGGTTGCCGTTGCGTGTGCGCGAGCCGTTCGAGGTACGGGTCACGGGCGCGTCGTCTTCACGCCGTGAGAGGGGGCTCTCTTGCTGCCTCCGGATGGGACATGAGCTTGGCAGATGGCGTGACCGCTGCTCTCGCGCGCCTACCACCGTCATCACTGCCGGCCCATTTTTGACCGCTTTTGACCGCTGCGCCAGGCTGGCGCTGCCGGGTCGCGGGCTAGGTCGCCTCGAATCGCGGTATCGGTTCCGCAATCGAGGAGGTGCGGTGGTGGAGCGAGTGGCATAGCGGTTCGCATGCAGCGCCCGGCGCGCCAGTTGCACGACGCGTGGGCTTGAGCCGTCGCGCTGGCCTGTCAGGAGCCGGAGAGGCGCGTCCACTTGGCGCGGTTGCATGCCGCCTGCATGGCCGCCTGCCCCTTTCGCCCGCTGGTCCGGGCAAAGGTGGAGGGTTACTTGTAACCGCTGGGTGGTTGCGTGCGCCGTGCGCGGCGGTTCGGCTTCTTCTGCTTAGAGCCGGTCTGCATGACAGGCGGGCCCCAGCCCCCGCGCCGCAGGGAAGGGCTTTGGAGGCGTGTTGGAGAAGACTCAGCCCGTGACGGTTGAGGGCGCAAGCAGGGGGAGTTGCCTTTAAAAGGAGGGCGACCCCCTGCGTGGGGTAACCATGTCTCTTTCCTCCCCAATGCATTGCGTCTCTCCATCTTCCGAGCCCCCGAATGGGGGGAAACCGCCGTATTTTCGCTCCATCGCCGGAGGAACGCAACTCCGTGGGAGTTGGTACCTTTCAGCCATCGTTCGGCTTCAAGGATTTTCATCATGCAGCCCGGCTGCACCCCTCCACCGGCGGTCACCCAAGAGGGCGACCTCCGGCTTGATGGTGGGGGAAAGCGAGCCGGGCTGCGGCATCCGCCCCTTCCTCAGCCTCAAGGATTTTCATCACCAGGGCTGAGGAGGGGCGTGTGCCGGGTCGGGGTTGGTCCCTGCGCGGGCGGTGACCCGCTCCTTCCCTCAGTGATCGGGGGGAAGGGCGGGAGTCGCCCGTGGCGCCAACAGCTGCAGCGTGCCCGGCTCTCTGAGCCGAGCACTCTCGGAGCCGCCCCCGGTGCCGCCTCCTGCCACGGCAGCTGGAAGAGGTTCTTCCGCCGGCGCGACAGCCAAGGTTGGACACGGGCCGACCTCCGACTCTACGGCCTTCTGTCCGTCCTTGCCTCTCGAGTTTGGGCAAGGGCGGGGGCCTCCCAGCAGCAGTATCCACCCTGAGGCCATCACTGCTGCTGTTGGGCCCCCCGGGACAGACGTCTTCATCGTCGCCGCTGCCGGGGCGGGGCGGCGACGTGCCGTTCGTCGGTCTTCTGCTGCCCCGCAGGCCCTCCCCCATCGAGTGGGGTTGTTCGTACCTGGGGGGGAGCCGGAGTTCCGTTTGTAATGGCACTTCGAGTGCCGGGTTTTTTGTTCATTTCGGCTTTCGGGGCCTGAACATGTATGTAATTCCGACACAGAGCCGTGTTTTTTCCTCATTTCCGAGCACTAAGACTCGTCTGCTGATTGTCTGAACCGCTTCACTAAGCGTGAGTTGCCCCGTGTCAAGGTGACGAGTGAGGTATCCGTATCCCGGAGGCGTAGGAATCCCTCGGCTCGGTCGGACCTGTTGTCCGAGGCTCCTCTAGCTTAGTTAAAGAGACCCCTCGGCCGCTCTTCGACGAGCCGAGGCCAGGGGTAGCGATATCAGCATGAGCAGAGGCGTTGTCGGCTCGGAAATGAAACCTGGTTGGCCGGAGCCTAGCCGGGTCGTTTGTTGGCAGGATCGACGTCGGAGCTGATCAGCCGAGGCTTCGGACCGAGCTGGCGCCCTCGGAAGGTGGTCGGCCGAGGCCCCGGAGGTGGCCGGCCGAGCCGTCCGCTCGGGCCGGGTTCTCGGAGAAGTCCCTGGCAGAGATTGCTCGAGCGTGATGATGACGTCGTCCTTCGGAGCGGAGGCCCTCGGACCGCGTCGCCATCCGAGGCTAGGTCGGGCCTTGCCGAAGGTGCTGTTGATGCCGAGGGTGTCGTCGCCCTCTTCCAGCGTCAAGATCCGAGCCTGCAGGGTCAAATCGTCTTGTAGCGTGGGCCTTGCGCGGCCGTTGAGGCCAGAACACATACCCTTGTTGCGTTATAAAGCTGCGTCTCTTTTCCTCTCGTTTCGAGTATCTGGACCTTTTGGTCGGTAGCAGGGATGTTAGTGCGAGCAAGAGTTGCTTCTCGCGGAAGGTGATGAGTGAGGTATCCGTATCCCGGAGGCGTGGGAGTCCCTCAGCTCGGTCGGCCTTGCCGCTTACGCGTACTTTTACCCGCCCATGAAGCCCTGTCACCGACTTGGTCGAGAAGGCTCGAAGAACCGCTTCGACAGAAGAGCTCCCGTACGTAAAGACTCGTTCGATCCGCGGATTCGCCTTATCCGAGCGCGAGTTACTTATCGCAGAAGGTGATGAGTGAGGTATCCGTATCCCGAAGGCGTAGGAGTCCCTCGGCTCGGTCAGCCTTGACTGCTTACGTGTACTCCGTCGTTTCCAGGACCCACTTTTCGAAGTAATCAAAAAGCACGAAAGATGTTCTGGTGAAAGAGATTTTTTGTTCGAGGAAAATTTTGACGCAGAGGGGGTTTCCCCCCCTTTTAGCCCCCGAGGGAGGGTCGGGCTCTGCCGAGGCGAGGCTGACCCTTCCTTGTTGACTAAACTTTTGCGTGGGTGCGAGGTATATAAACAACTTGGAAACATCTTAAGGGTAGAAGCGACGTAGCTGTTGGATGTTCCAAGCGTTGCCGTAGACCTCGCCTTGACTGTTGGCCAGCTTGTACGTTCCGGGCTTCAGAACTTTGGTGATGACGAACGGCCCCTCCCAGGGGGGCGTGAGCTTGTGCCTCCCTCGGGCGTCTTGCCGCAGCCGAAGCACCAGATCGCCCACCTGGAGATCTCGGGGTCGGACCCCTCGGGCGTGGTAGCGTCGCAGGGACTGCTGATACCGCGCCGAGTGTAGTAAGGCCCTGTCCCGAGCCTCATCCAGCTGGTCCAGCGAGTCTTCTCGGCTAGCTTGGTTGCTTTCTTCGTTGTAGGCCCTCGTCCTCGGGGAGCCGTATTCCAGGTCCGTGGGCAGGATGGCCTCGGCCCCGTAGACCAGGAAGAACGGCGTGAAACCCGTGGCTCGGCTTGGCGTCGTCCTCAGGCTCCAGACCACCGAGGGGAGTTCCTTCATCCATCGCTTGCCGAACTTGTTGAGATCATTGTAAATCCGAGGCTTGAGCCCTTGTAGAATCATGCCATTGGCACGTTCTACCTGCCCATTCGACATGGGGTGAGCTACGGCGGCCCAGTCTACCCGGATGTTGTGATCATCGCAAAAATCCAAGAATTTTTTGCCGGTGAACTGGGTGCCATTGTCGGTGATGATGGAGTTCGGGACCCCGAAGCGATGGATGATGTTGGTGAAGAACGCCACCGCCTGCTCGGACCTGATGCTGTTCAGGGGTCGGACCTCGATCCACTTGGAGAATTTGTCGATGGCGACCAGCAGGTGCGTGTAGCCCCCGGGCGCCTTCTGCAGAGGGCCGACGAGGTCCAGACCCCACACAGCGAAGGGCCAGGTGATGGGTATCGTCTGCAGGGCCTGAGCGGGCAGGTGGGTCTGCTTCGCATAGAATTGGCACCCTTCGCAGGCGCGGACAATTCTAGTGGCGTCAGCCACCGCCGTTGGCCAGTAGAAGCCTTGGCGGAAAGCGTTCCCGACGAGGGTTCGAGGTGCTGCATGGTGACCGCAAGCCCCCGAGTGTACTTCCCGCAGGAGCTCCTGACCTTCGGCGATGGAGATGCATCGCTGGAGGATGCCCGAGGGGCTTCGGTGGTAGAGTTCCTTCTCATCGCCCAGCAAGACGAACGATTTGGCGCGTCGCGCTACCCGCCGAGCCTCGGCTCGGTCGAGGGGCAGTTCTCCTCGGTGGAGATATTGCAGGTATGGGGTCTGCCAATCTTGATCTGGCACGACCCCGTCCTGCTCCTCCTCGATGCGCAATGCTTCGCCCTCGGGCTCCGAGGGTTCCTCGGGGTGAGCCGAGGATGGCTCGGGCTGGGCCGAGGTCACCTCGGACGAGGCCGAGGGTGCTTCGGGCTCGGGCGCATCATCTATCTTGACGGAGGGTTGGTGCAGATCCCGGGAGAAGACGTCCGGGGGAACCGTTGTTCGCCCCGAGGCTATCTTCGCCAGCTCGTCCGCAGTCTCGTTGTAGCGCCGGGCGATGTGGTTAAGCTCGAGCCCGTAGAACTTGTCTTCCAGGCGTCGAACCTCCTCACAGTAAGCCTCCATCTTTGGGTCGCGGCAGAGGGAGTTCTTCATGACTTGGTCGATGACGAGCTGCGAGTCGCCGCGCGCATCGAGGCGTCAGACCCCTAGCTCGATGGCGATTCGCAATCCGTTGATCAGAGCCTCGTACTCAGCCACATTGTTGGACGCCGGGAAATGGAGGCGAAGCACGTAGCGCAGGTGTTTCCCGAGGGGCGAGACGAGAAGCAGGCCCGCGCCAGCTCCCGTCTTCATCAGCGACCCGTCGAAAAACATGGTCCAAAGTTCTGGTTGGATCGGAGCCGTTGGCAACTGGGTATCGACCCATTCGGCTACGAAATCCGCCAGTACCTGGGACTTGATGGCCTTCCGAGGGGCGAACGAGATTGCCTCGCCCATGATTTCCACCGCCCACTTCGCGATCCGCCCCGAGGCTTCTCGGCACTGGATGATCTCCCCCAGGGGGAAGGATGACACCACAGTCACCGGATGGGACTCGAAGTAATGTCGCAGCTTTCGCCTCGTCAGGATCACTGCATATAGCAGCTTCTGGACTTGTGGGTAGCGGATCTTGGTCTCGGACAGCACTTCGCTGACGAAGTAAACTGGCCTCTGAATGGGCAAAGCATGCCCCTCTTCCTGCCTTTCGACTACGATCGCGGCGCTGACCACCTGAGTGGTTGCGGCGACGTAGACCAGGAGGGTTTCTCCATCAGCTGGGGGTACCAAGATGGGCGCCTGGGTGAGGAGCGCCTTCAGGTTCCCGAGGGCTTCTTCGGCTTCGGGAGTCCAAGTGAAGCACTCGGCCTTCCTTAAGAGGCGGTACAAGGGCAGGCCTCTTTCGCCGAGGCGCGAGATGAAACGGCTCAAGGCCGCGAGGCATCCCATGACCCTCTGTACGCCTTTTAAGTCCTTGATGGGCCCCATGTTTGTGATCGCTGCGATCTTCTCCGGGTTGGCTTCGATGCCCCGCTCGGAGACGATGAACCCCAAGAGCATGCCTCGGGGCACCCCGAAGACGCACTTCTCGGGATTAAGCTTGACGCCCTTCGCCTTGAGACACCGGAATGTCAGTTCGAGGTCGGAGAGAAGGTCGGAGGCTTTCCTCGTCTTGACTACGATGTCATCGACGTAGGCCTCGACCGTGCGACCAATGTGTTCGCCGAACACATGGTTCATGCACCGCTGGTACGTCGCACCCGCGTTTCTCAACCCGAACGGCATTGTGACATAACAGTACATGCCGAAGGGCGTGATGAAAGAAGTCGCGAGCTGGTCGGACTCTTTCATCTTGATTTGATGATACCCTGAGTAGGCATCGAGGAAAGACAGGGTTTCGCACCCTGCAGTGGAGTCCACAATTTGGTCGATGCGAGGTAGAGGGTAGGGGACCTTCGGACATGCTTTGTTGAGACCAGTGTAGTCTACACACATCCGCCACTTCCCCCCTTTTTTCCTCACAAGTACAGGGTTGGCAAGCCATTCGGGATGGAATACCTCTTTAATGAACCCTGCTGCCATCAGCTTGTGGACCTCCTCGCCTATCACTCTGCGCCTCTCCTCATCGAATTGGCGCAGAGGCTGTCTGACCGGCCGGGCTCCGGCCCGAATATCCAGCGAGTGCTCGGCGACATCCCTCGGTATGCCGGGCATGTCCGAGGGACTCCACACAAAAACGTCGGCGTTTGCGCGGAGAAAGTCGACGAGCACTGCTTCCTATTTGGGGTCGAGCCCGGAACCGATCCGGATCTGCTTGGAGGTGTCGCCACTGGGGTCGAGAGGGACGGCCTTGACCGTCTCCGCTGGCTCGAAGTTGCCGGCATGCCGCTTCACGTCCGGCACCTCTCGGGAGAGGCTTTCGAGGTCGGCAATGAGGGCCTCGGACTCGGCGAGGGCCTCGGCGTACTCCACGCACTCCACATCACATTCGAATGCGTGTTTGTACGTGGGGCCGACGGTGATGACCCCGTTGGGGCCCGGCATCTTGAGCTTCAGGTAGGTGTAGTTGGGGATGGCCATGAACTTCGCGTAGCATGGCCTTCCCAACACTGCGTGGTAGGTTCCTCGGAACCCGACCACCTCGAACGTCAAAGTCTCCCTTCGGAAGTTGGAGGGTGTTCCGAAGCAGACAGGGAGATCGAGCTGTCCGAGGGGTTGGACGCGCTTCCCGGGAATGATCCCGTGGAAGGGCGCAGCGCCTGCTCGGACGGATGATAGATCGATGCGCAGGAGCCTGAGGGTCTCAGCGTAGATGATGTTGAGGCAGCTGCCTCCATCCATCAAGACCTTGGTGAGCCTGACGTCGCCGATGACGGGATCGACGACGAGCGGGTACTTCCCTGGGCTCGGCACGTGGTCGGGGTGGTCGTCCCGGTCGAAGGTGATGGGCTTGTCGGACCAGTCTAGGTAGACTGGCGCCGCCACCTTCACCGAGCAGACCTCCCGACGCTCTTGCTTACGATGCCGAGCCGAGGCATTCGCCGCATGCCCTCCGTAGATCATGAAGCAGTCGCGGACCTCTGGGAACTCTCCTGCTTGGCGATCCTCCCTTTTGTCATCGTCGCGGGCCTTGCCACCCTCTGCGGGTGGCCCGGCCCTATGGAAGTGGCGCCGAAGCATGACGCACTCCTCGAGGGTGTGCTTGACGGGCCCCTGATGGTAGGGGCACGTCTCCTTGAGTGCCTTGTCGAAGAGGTTAGCACCTCCGGGGGGCTTCCGAGGGTTCTTGTGCTCGGCGGCGGCGACAAGGTCTGCATCGGGAACGTCGTGTTTCGCTTGCGACTTCCTCCTGCCTTTCTTCTTGGCGCCGCGCGGAGCAGACACCTCGGGAGTATCTTCCGACGGGCGGCCCTGGGGCTGCTTGTCCTTTCGGAAGATGGCCTCTACCGCCTCCTGGCCAGAGGCGAACTTGGTGGCGATGTCCATCAGCTCGCTCGCCCTGGTGGGGGTCTTGCGACCCAGCTTGCTCACCAGGTCGCGGCAGGTGGTGCCGGCGAGGAACGCGCCGATGACATCGGAGTCGGTGATGTTGGGCAGCTCGGTGCGCTGCTTCGAGAACCGCCAGATGTAGTCTCGGAGAGACTCTCCCGGCAGTTGCCGACAGCTTCGGAGGTCCCAGGAATTCCTGGGGCGCACGTACGTGCCCTGGAAGTTCCCGGCGAAAGCCTGGACCAGATCCTCCCAGTTGGAAATCTGTCCCGGGGGCAGGTGCTCTAACCAGGCACGAGCGGTGTCGGAGAGAAACAGGGGGAGGTTTCGGATGATGAGGTTGTCATCGTCCGTCCCACCCAGTTGACAGGCCAGGCGGTAGTCCGCAAGCCACAATTCCGGTCTTGTCTCCCCCGAGTACTTCGTGATAGTAGTCGGGGGTCGGAATCGGGGCGGAAACGGCGCCCGCCGAATGGCTCGGCTAAAGACCCGCGGACCGGGTGGTTCGGGCGAGGGACTCCGATCCTCCCCGCTGTCGTAGCGTCCCCCACGCCTGGGGTGATAGCCTCGGCGCACCCTTTCATCGAGGCGTGCCCGACGGTCGCGATGAGGGTGCTCATCGCCGAGGTGGCCCGGGGCCGCAGGCGCGGTGTTGCGCGTGCGCCCGGTGTAGACCGAGGCTTCCCGCGTGAGTCGGGAAGTCGCGGCACGAGGTTCCGAGGGGTATCCCTGCCTTCGGGAGGCAGAGCTCTCGGCCCGCCGGGCCGCAGCGCCTTCCAGGAGATGCTTGAGTTCTCCCTGGATTCGCCGACCCTCGGTGGTTGATGACTCCGGCATCGCGCGGAGGAGCATCGCTGCGGCGGCCAGGTCCTGACCGGTTCCGCCGGACGCGGGTGGCGGTCTGTCCCTGGCATCGTTGGCGATGCGGTGCTGGAGACCTTGGGGCAGGTGACGTATTCCTCCGGCCGGGGGTTGGCTCGCCCACACCTGCCCGATGTTCTGGCGGATTGCCTCGAGCGCCCCTGCTCCCTCATCGAGCCCGGCCTGCGCCCCGCGGACTTGCTCGAGCTGTGGGTTGTGACCCCCCGCCGGAACGGGGACCACAGCTAGCTCCCGCGGGATGTCGGCGCGAGGCGCTGGCCTAGGGGGATCACCATCCTCCGGCATGCCGAGACAGCCGCCTCCGGAGGGATCCCCTAGCTCGATGTGGAAACATTCGCGACTCGGGCCGCAGTCCTTGTCGCCAAGGCTGCGGCTGCCGTCGGAACAGTCGGAGAGGCAGTAGTCACATGCGGTCATGAAGTCCCGCATGGCACTAGGGTTGCCAGATCCGGAGAAATCCCAGCAGATGCTGGGGTCGTCATCTTCCTCGGACCCAGAGGGTCCGTAGGTCGAGACACCCGTCAATCGGTCCCAAGGCGACCGCACACGAAACCCCAGAGAGGTTGCACTCACCTCAATGTGAGCGCCCGCCAAAGCGAGGTCGCCAGGCGGGCTGAGGTCGAGTCGAAATGACGAAAGATGGGTAGTAGTCGGTACCTTTTTGTCGACGAGGGGCGATGAAGTCACGTCGGAGGCTGACCGCGCCGTCGTCTTGGGTACGAGGGCGACGTCCTGCAGGCCCTCCGTGAGCGTGCTGGCGTCGTCCATCTGCTCGGGGTCGACGTGTTGCGGGGGGACGGCGCTCGCGTTTGCCTCGAACGCGAGGGCGACGCTTGGCGCGTCCTCCGTTGAGGCGCCGGGGACGTCGATTTGCTCGACAGCCGTCGGAGCGCGATCTCCTGCTCGGCCCCGGTTGCCCCTCCTCCTCCTCCTCCGATGGCGAGGGAGAGGATGGGGCGAGCTCGAAAGTCGTCCTTCCCCCACGCGGGAAAGGCGTCGTCGATTCCACCGCCGGCGGGCGGGCTGTCCGCCACCATTGTCGCTGCCGCGCGGCGGTGGAAGGAGTACCATGTCGTAGTTGCCGTCGAGAGACATGAACTCGAGGTTCCCGAAACGGAGCACCGTCCCGGGTTGAAGAGGTTGTTGGAGACTGCCCATCTGGAGCTTGACGGGAAATCGAACGTCAACACGCAGCGTGCCCCTACCTGGCGCGCCAACTGTCGGCGTTCCGAGACCGAGGGGTCCCCGAGCCGACGAGTGAGAGTGCCGCGTGCCCCAGCCCAGATGGGTCGAGCGCGTGGGCGAGCGCGAAGGGGGGAACAGAGAGAGCGGTCGGTGGCCGGAGCCGGGTCGAGAGGGAGTCGGAGAATTCCCGCGGCCTTCGTGTTCGTCCCGCGCCCAGGTCGGGTGCGCTTGCAGTAGGGGGTTACAAGCGTCCGCGCGAGGTGAAGGGAAGCGAGCGGCCCCGAGAGAGCGCCTGCCCCTGCCCTTCGTCCCCGCGAGGCCAACCTTCTCTAAGAAGGCCCTGGTCCTTCCTTTTATAGTCGTAAGGAGAGGATCCAGGTGTACAAGATGGGGGTGTAGCAAGGTGCTACGTGTCTAGCGAGGGAGAGCTAGCGCCCTATGTACATGCCAAGGTGGCAGCCGGAGAGATCTTGGCACCCTGTTGGTGTGGCGTCGTGGCTGTTGGAGGAGTAACGGAGCCGGACGGGGAGACAGCTGTCGGAGTGGCTGGGCCCTTGCTGACGTCCTCCTGCTTTCGTAAGGGAGCTGAGAGCCGCCGTCGTCATGGTCTAGCGGGGCGCCATCATTTGCCTATCTGGCGTGGCTGGCCAGATGGGACGCCGGTCTTGTTCTCTGCGACCCAAGTCGGCTCAGGGCAGGGTGATGATGACGCTTCCTGTTGACGTGGCGGTCTCGTGTCCTAGGTCGGGCGTCGTGGAGGCTTCTCCGAAGCCGAGGTCGAGTCCGTCCTGCAAGACAGAGGCAGAGTCCGAGCCCTGGGTCGGGCGAGGCGGAGATCGTTCGGCAGAGGCCGAGGCGGAGTCCGAGCCCTGGGTCGGGCGAGGCGGAGTTCGTCGTCTTCCGAGGCCTTAGCCCGAGTCCGAGCCCTGGGGTCGGGCGGAGCGGAGTTCGCCGTCTTCCGGGGCTTTAGCCCAAGTCCGAGCCCTTGGGCGGAGCGGAGTTCGCCGTCTTCCGGGGCTTTAGCCCGAGTCCGAGCCCTGGGGTCGGGCGGAGCGGAGTTCGCCGTCTTCCGGGGCCTTAGCCCGAGTCCGAGCCCTGGGTCGGGCGGAGCCTCCTATGGCACCTCTGGCGAAGTCTGGCCGCCCGTCGGTCTTACCTTTTGCGTTAATCGCCCCGATGACTCGGTCGGTTGGCGCGGTGATTTAGTCAGGGTTTCTTCTTATCGAAGGCGGGGCCTAGGGCGAGCCGGAGATGCGTCTGCCGTGAAAGAGGAGGCCTCAGGCGAGACGGAGTCATCTTAGGGTCGGCTGCCCTCGCCCGAGGCTAGGCTCGGGCGTGGCGTGGTCAAGTCACTCGTATGGACTGATCCCTGACTTAATCAAACCCATCAGGCCTCTGCAGCTTTATGCTGATGGGGGTTACCAGCTGAGAATTAGGCGTCTTGAGGGTACCCCTAATTATGGTCCCCGACACCATCAAAAATGGTGGTTTGCCTAGGGGAATGGAAAGTAATGGAGTACGTTTAGAAATGCGAGGATAGCGGAGGGGCATCTTACTATACTTCTTGTGCTCATGTCGCTTAGAAGTTATGGATGATGATTCGGAGCCGGAGGTGGAGGGTGACAAAAAGTCGGTCTCGTAGTAGACCACTTTCTTCATCATCTTCTTCTTCTTGTCACCTCTCTGTTGTGACTTGAAGGACGAAGCGGACTCCTCCTTATGCTTGTGGCCAGACTCCCTCGAATGAGTTCTCCCCGAGCTTGCGGACTTGTCACCGCCGGTCACGATCTCCCTCTTGGTGTGATCTCCCGACATCACTTCGAGTGGTTAGACTCTATGAAGTACCGGGCTCTGATACCAATTGAAAGTCGCCTAGAGGGGGGTGGATAGGCGGAAACTGAAATTTACAACTTTAAACACACTACAAGCCGAGGTTAGCGTGTAATACTCAAAAGTGTAATAAAAGTGGATAGAGATAAACTCATTAGTTTGTGGCCTCTACTATTCATTACATGTGATCAACACTAGTTAAAAGTGGGTAGTTAGAACCAAGAACACCTAAATAACCTGTGCATCATGCTGGATCTTACTTTGTGTGCATTTTGTGATGATATAAAAATATAGTAAACAAAAAAAAATTATGTTAAGACCCCAATGGGAAATTAAATCCTAAAAGAAATTCTAGAGTTTGGAAAAGAAGAAAAGAAATTCTAGAATTGAAACCAAAAAGAGAAAAGATATAAAAATAATATATATATATATAATAATATATCTTCAAAGTAGTACTGTTTATGGCGCAATATCATCTGAGAATATTTGGTCACAAGAGTTTGAATTAAATTTGAACACAACTTGAATTTGAAAAGAGAGAGAAAAAGAAAAAGAAAAGAAAAGAGGAAGAAACCCCGTTTGGGCCGACAGCTACGAATTTGGCCCATCAGCAAACCTCTGCCGTCGGCCCCTCACCTTCTCACTCCCGCTCGGCCCAGCCACCCACAGCCGCGCCTGCTACACGGCTTGTTGACGGGTGGGCCCCGCAAGTCGGTCTCTGTGTGCGCATGCGAGTCACTGCGACCTAGGCCCCACTTGTCACCCCGTCCATTGCGATGGTAACAACCCAGGCGAGTTGCGCGGCGGGATTCGCTCCACCTCGGCGTGAGCTGGCGTCCCGTGAGTCCGCGTCTCTAGGGATAAAAACGGATCTTTCTCTTGCGACCCTATCCTCGTGCTCACCACTATCCGCGTGCCACATCCGCCACGACCCAACGAACTCCGAAGTGCGCGCTTCAGCTGCGGCCACTTCTCCGGTCGCCTCGCCTTGGACTTGGGGTCTATTTTACCCACGCGGCCGCACGTCCGGGTCCTCGGTTTAGGTTGGAGAAGGTAGCCAGCACCTGGGGGCGGAAATCGAATTTGACCGGTGAATTTGGTGGCGTGCGCCGTTGCCAATCGCGCCGTATACCGTCGACAGGTGCTCGGGGTTGTGTCGCGGAGCTCCACCGGATCATCCTGATCGCGCTCGCGGCGGAATCAAGGAGGGCGGGCGATCGGGCGCCTCCAATTCGTCATCGTCACGGCGAATTCACTGCAACGCTGTGGTCGGGACTACTCGGATCGCCGTGGGCCGGTACGTGGTCATGCGTTGTTTCGAAATCACTCGTACATGCAATTGGAGTCATTAGACTTAAGCTCGGCGGCTGGGATTGAGGGATTGCGGTTCCCGACAATGGCGCCGCCGTGTAGGAAGGGCGCGGCACCGCCGCTGCTGCTCGGCGATGGCGGATTGCCGTCAACCGTTGGATGGCGGCTGGTTGGCTAGGATTTGAAGCCGCGTATCGTTTCGCTCGGATAGTTGGCGACCGTAGATGTGAGATCATGCGGTAGAAAGCAATCCTGGGTTTCATTAAACGCTGACCGTTAGATCGAGATCGGATGGGCCTAGTTTCATACCGAGTTATAAAGCCCCTATCTAATCGTGGTCGTTCATTCATGATCTGGCGGCCAGTTTCAGTCTGTACCCCTTCGCGGGTGCGTTTTACAGAAGAGTCCCCGTCATTTCTGTATATAAACCTGCAGTCCTTCCCTGGTTTAGTCTGTGTCTAGGGAATTGTTGTAGATTGGTCCCTGCGTTTTCCAGTTTTTGGCGCCCAGTCCAGAGCGTGTTAAAGTCAGGAAAAAGGATTTGGAAAATGAGTTTTAATATAAAAACAATTCATAGAATTTGTATAATTCATAGAAAATGCATATGAACTCCAAATTGGTCCATTTCAGTTCCTAGATTTCTATAATATTATTGTCTAACCATTAGTGCCACTGTTTTGCATGAAATACACATTAAAATTCATCTAGCAATTAATCTTGTAGTAAATACTTAAAACCTTCAGAAATTCATATCTTAAAATCTGTAACTCCAAAATTAATAATTCCAGTTCCTATGATCTCATTTTAATGTCCAAATTATTACTGTGTATTTTATTTACATGTTTGGTGTAATGTTAATTTTTGTTGTACTATGTATATATTGTGTTGATACGAGTAGACGAGCAAGCTACAGAGGATTCCGGGGTTCAGCTGGTAGAGACTGCTGAGCAGGAGCTCGTGGAAGGCAAGTTGTGCCCTTGATCACTTCTTTTACCCATTCATGTTCTTATTAATCATAATGATCTGCATAGGTTAAATTTTGATGGGACCCAATAGGATACCCTAGATTTTGACTATCTTTATACCTTGTTTCATCACTGGTTCTACTACTAAATTTTTGGGTAGTACATGCTATTGCTTTATGTGAATTTGGGTATAGAGATACTTAATACTCATTATTACACTTGTTATTATCTGTTCATTATTTTATGTTCATGATAAGATCATTATGTTAATGGGAACATGGAGAACCACCCGGGAAAACAGTGCTACCACAAGGGTTTAATGGGATGCCCTTGGCTGATTAACTAGGAAAGCTAGTGGAGGGCTACCTTACCCGAAAGGGGCAAGGGCAGTAGGGGAGTGGTCAGTGTAGGGAGGTCCTTGGGTTGATTTTGCTGCGATGGCGGTCAGGCGAGGGATTCCTGCACTGGAGCTTCCTATAAACTGTAGCGGGTAGTCTGAAGCTAGTGGAACTTTGTAAAGGCCTCGTAGTGGTACCCTGCCTCGCTTCCTTGGTAGAGGTGTATGGGGTCTGATCAACTCCGTGGCAAATGGGTAACACGACTTGTGGGTAAAGTTGCGCAACCTCTGCAGAGTGTAAAACTGGTATACTAGCCGTGCTCACGGTCATGAGCGGCTCGGACACTCACATGATTAATTTATGGAACTTAAACTTAATCTATCATTTCATTGCATTTGGGATTATTTTATTATTACTTTTACTTACTATTACTATGGTTTGGTATTTACTTACACTTAGTTATTGCTAATAAAATTTTGACCAACTTCTAAAAGCAATGCTCAGCTTCAACCTTTATTTCATTGATCAGCCTTACACTTCATGAACTCCCACCTTTGATGAGTGCATGCCACATTATTCCCCACAACTTGTTGAGCGATGAACATATGTGAGCTCACCCTTACTGTCTCACACCCCCCCCCACAGGAGAAGAGCAGGTGGTTCAGGAGGAGTCACAAGGCAAGGAGTTTGATCTGATCTAGGTGGCGTTTCTCAGTTGACATTGGCGCCGACGATCCTTAGTTCGTTTTATATTTATTCTTTTATTTTGTAATAAGTCTTCCGCTATGTAATAAATACTCTGATGTTTTATGACATTTATCTCTATACACTCTGTTATTATATATGTTGTCTTCTTTGGCGCATGTATGAGATGCACCCGGCTTTGTTCCTTAAAACCGAGTGTGACATAGCGTTAGAATAAAAGTTAAGTCTGGGAGAGAGGGGAAAACAAATCAACCAAGAAAATAAAGCGGATGACACAGTGATTTGTTTTACCGAGGTTCGGTTCCAAAGAACCTAGTCCCCGTTGAGGTGGTCACAAAGACCGGGTCTCTTTCAACCCTTTCCCTCTCTCAAACGGTCACCTAGACCGAGTGAGGTTTCTCCTTAATCAAACGGGTCACTTAGACCCCACAAGGACCACCACACACTTGGTGTCTCTTGCTTTGATTGCAAGTGTCTTGAGAACAAGAATGAGAGAGAAGAAAGCCAACCAAGCAAACAAGAGCACAAGAAAACACAAATGATCCTCTCACAAGTCTAAATGTGTTAGAGTTGATTTTGAGACTTTGAGCGGATCGATCTCTTGAATTGTGTCTTTGGAGTGGTGTCTATTGCTCTTGTATTGAATGTGCAGTAGTGAATGCTTGGATGGTTGGAGTTAGGGATGGATCCGGATATTTATTCGGATGTTAATTTTTTGGTCTTGTTTCTTTGATTGTGAACAACAAAACATATAGAATTTGCTATGTGTAAATTTATATTCTTGTTTTAGCATTGAGGCTATTAACCTTCATAAAAAATAAACATTAAATTCGTTCTATATCTTTTTAAATAATTCATATAAAATTCGGATGTCTATCCGAATACGAATTCAGATGTTTTTCACCTTTTTTGTTGTAGGGAGAAAATAATGTACATAAAAAATTATACAAAAATTTATTTAAATACTTCATAATATTCTTAATAACATTGCCGAAAATTAGTTTAAAATTCTATATATATCTATACTAAAATATTAGATTTGTGATACAAATCGGATATTTTAGGAACATCCCTAGTTGGAGTGGAGGTGGTTGTGAGGTATTTATAGCCCCCAACCACCAATTGAACCGTTGGGGCAGGCTGTTGTCGATGGGTGCACCGGACAGTCCGGTGTGCTACCGGACAGTGTTCGGTGCGCCAGCCACGTCACCCAACCGTTAGGGTTCTGACGGTTTCGACCGTTGGAGCTTTGTCTTCATGTGGCACCGGACAGTCCGGTGCCGCACCGGACAGGTACTGTTCACTGTCCGGTGCGCCTTCTGGCGGCTGCTCTGACTTTGTGCGAACTGTCCGCGCACTGTAGCACTTTTGCAGGTGTCCGTTGCAGTCGACCGTTGTGCTGGAGTCGTTGCTCCGTTGCTGCACCGGACAGTCCGGTGAATTATAGCGGAGTGGCGTCTGAGAAACCCGAAGATGAAGAGTTTGGAGTTGTATGGCCTGGTGCACCGGACAGTCCGGTGCGCTAGACCAGGGTAGACTTCAGTTTTCTTTGCTCCTTTCTTTTTGAACTCTAGCTTGATCTTTTTATTGGTTTGTGTTGAACCTTTAGCACCTATAGAATATATGATCTAGAGCAAACTAGTTAGTTCAATAATTTGTGTTGGGCATTCAACCACCAAAATTATATTTAGGAAAAGGTTAGACCCTATTTCCCTTTCATTATGGTTCTATAAGTCAGGATTTTAAATCTTAGAGATTGAGAAAGAAAAGACTCATGTGTTTTCACTTTATTTTCTAATTGCACACTATCATTAACATGATCAAAGGTGATTGATTCTTAAATGGTTAACAATATAATACCTACCAAATTGATACTACCATTTAATGCAAACTGTATTTTCCTTAATAAATTCCTTATATTTGACTATAGATTTGGAATGCATGTGTACCCTATATTATATTGCAGGATGGAGGGAGTAATGTGTTAGTCGCATTTTTGCCATTAACCAAGGTTCATGTATTTTGTTTTGATGAGCCGGTTCGCTATTACTAACAAACTTTGTTCATTCACTTTACTTTTATTTGTTTTCAGTGGGTTTTTCATGACTGTGGGGTGATGTTGATTGTAAAGATACAAAAGAACTGTAAGAAAGCTATACCTCCCATGGATGCAGGAGGAGAGATGATAATTCTCGATATGGTTGTTGGAGGCCAGTTGTCAAACATTAAGTACAAAGAGACTCATGTCGTGTTTGATCTCTTCATAATGTCTATCAATGGCGCCGATCGAGACGAACACAAGTGGAAAAACATCATTTCTAAAGCTAGATTTAGCGACTACAAAATCATACCCGTTCTAGGTGTTCGATTCATGATTGAAGTCTACCCCATAATTATTTGGTGAATACATGTTTCATTTTTGTCTGAATAAGATGACTAATTCCTTGGTTATTTTCAATAGGATGGGAGAGTATTGAATGCTTCTCTAGATACTATTCTTGGTCCGTCAAATCTGCTTGACCCAAATGCAAGTTTTGCTCAAATGTGGCAAAAAATGATTGTCTCACCAATTGTAAGCACATTTGTTTTTAGCAAAGTTCTAGAGAAGGTAAGTTCTTTTGATAGATGCAAAATCTAGCGGTATTCTATCCTTTTTTACACATCCATATGATCTTTGTGATATGTCATAATGTGAGGTGTTCAATTGTGTCTAACTAATAATTATTGCTTTTTTCTATTTGTTGTACAGGAAAAGACAGAATGAAACTCAAAATTTGGTGGCCGCTCAAGTGGAATTCATATATACTTAGTTAGGCTCAACATTAGCGTAAACATTTGATGACCTAGTTTTATTTAGTATTTTAGTTTGGATTTGGAGTGCACTTATATATGAGTTATTTAGTAATGCTTATTTATGATATACTTCATCAATTCTTGACCTTCGGCTCTGGACAAGCATTTTAGTAATGGAGAACAAACTCCTTGTTTGTATAACTCCCCTCTATAATTACATAGGGTCGTGCTCTTGCTTCCATTCTTTTATTGTAAACTTCGTCATCCGAAAGACAATTGCCTTGGAGGAAAGATACAATCTCAGTCCTCCAATCTTCGTTGTGCACTGGTGAGATTGTAAGCACTGCTCTTTCCATAAGCTCGACCGAAGGTGCTTTTATTGTTTCGAAGAACACCTCCGAAGGTAATGGAAGCCCCTGTGCCACTGATTTAGCTAATAAATCTACGTGCTCGTTTTCTCCTCTTGGGATGTTTTTTACAGAGAAGCCTTCAAAAGAGGCTTCCATTCTTTGGACTGCGTCCAGATATTTCTCTAGCTTCGGGTCCCTTGCTTTACTACTCTTGTCAACGTGACCAAAAATGACTTGTGAGTCGGATTTGAGTATTGTCCTTCTTATTCCCATTGCCTTAAGCTTTCGAAGCCCCAAGAGAAGGGCTTCGTACTATGCAATGTTATTTGTGCAGTTGAAGTCCAATCTTGCTGCATGGCAGGTTTTGATTTTTGATGGTGAACTTAAAACAACAACTGCTCCTGCGCCGAAGGTTCCCCATGACCCATCATAAAATACTGTCCAGGCTTCGGCATCATTTGTTTTCTCTTCGTCCTGAGCCCCTGACGTCCAATCAGCAATGAAGTCTGCTAACGCTTGGGATTGTATCGAAGATCTATGAACGAAATCGATATTGAATTCATTCAATTCTGTAGCCCATTTTCCAACTCTTCCTGTGGCTTCTCTGTTTCTCATTATATCCTTGAGGGGTTGTGAAGAAGGTACTATGATATGGTATGTTTGGAAGTAATGCCGAAGCTTCCTGGAAGCCATTAATATAACATATAGTACCTTCTCTAACTCTGTACAATTTTTCTTTGATGCACAAAGTACTTCGGAGATGAAGTACATGTCACTTGTTTTCTTGCCTGGCCATCCTGCTTTTCTTGCACAAGCGCTGCACTAACCGTAGCGTGGGAAGCAGCTACATACAACAGTAATGGAGTTCCTGATGAAGGTGAGGTTAAGGTTGTCAATTCTATTAAATACTACTTCAGTTCTTCGAAGGCTTTTTGCTGAGTTGGTCCCCATTGGAAGACTTCGGCTGACTTCAGCACTTCGAAGAATGGCAAGTTCCTCTCTGCTGATCTTGAAATAAATCTATCCAATGATGTCGGTCTTCCTGTTAACCTCTGGGCACCCTTTCTTGACTTTGGTGGCTCCATCCGAAGTATAGCTTCTATCTTACTTGGATTAACTTCGATACCCTTTGTTGATACCAAGCAACCAAGAAAATTTCCCTTCTTCACTCCAAATACACATTTTTTGGATTTAGTTTAAGACCAGCTCTTAATCAACATATGTCAGCACATTTTTGCCAATTTGGGAGTGAAGAACTTTGGCAATCATCCTGCTCAAGCTTCCTCTAGCGTTCTTGAGCCCCTCGGGCATCCAAAGGTAGCAATAGGTCCCACTAAGGGTTATGAAGCTTGTCTTAGGCTCGTCCTCCTTCTTCATCTAGATTTGATGATAACCTGAGTAGCAGTCCAATAAGCTCATGAGCTCTGAAGTAGCCGCTGCATCCACAAGAGAATCTATTCTTGGCAATGGGAATTCATCCTTTGGGCATGCCTTATTGAGATCTGTGAAGTCGATGCACATTATCCATTTTCCATTAGCTTTCTTTACCATCATAGTATTGGCCAGCCATTCTGGGTATGTTACTTCTCTGATAACACCGGCACTCAGAAGCCTTTTTACTTCGTTCCGTGCACCTTCGGCTTTATCATCGAACATTTTCCGAAACTTCTGCTTTCTTGGCCTGATGGCTGGGTCTACATCAAGTGAGTGCTCAATGACATCTCTATTGACACCACAAAGATCATTGGCTGACCAAGCAAAAACATCCTTGTTGTTGAACAGGAATCTCAACAAAGTCTTCTCTTGTTCATCAGATAATTAGGATCCCAACAACACTTTCTGCTCGGCTATGTCTTCGCACAAAAGCATAGGCTTTGGTTGATCTGCTGAAGCAGCCTTGTATCTTTTATATTTATATTGTTGATGAGCTTTGGCTTCATCTATGTTATGGATGGCCTTCGAATCTGTCCAATTCCCTTCGGCTCTCCTGGCAGCCTCTTGGCTTCCATGTACAACGATAGGCCCTTGGTCAGAAGGTATCTTCATGCAAAGATATGATGGGTGGAGTATTGCTTCGAAGGCATTCAGCGTCCCTCGACTAATAATTGCATTATAGGGATACTCCATATCGACAATGTCGAAGACAATCTATTCCGTCCTTGTATTGTGAACATAGCCGAAGGTGATCGGCATAGTTATCTTGCCGAGCGCCACAATCTATCTTCCTCCGAAGCTGCAGAGGGGGTGTGTTGCATCATGTATCTTGTCATCCTGCTCTTGCATTTGCCTGAAAGCCTTTGTAAAGATGATGTTTGCTGCACTGCCTGTGTCTACTAGGCATTGTGGACCAGGAACCCCTTGATGACACAAGATATAACCATTGCATCATTGTGAGGATAATCCTTGAGTTGAAGATCTTCCTGGGAGAAGGTGATTGGTACATGGGATCATTTGGACTTGATAAAGGGTCCTTGCACTCCAACATGTTGTACCCTTCTCTATGCTTCCTTCTTCTACTTCTTGTTGGCTGGTTCAGAACTTGAGCCGCCCGTGATTGGGAGCACCAGCTTTGTAGCCGAAGGTGCCACAGTTTGGTTGTCTTGCGAAGCCATTCTTGCAATCGTGGAAGTGAGTTCACCGACGGTGGACACCAATGTTGGTCATTTGTTCTCAAATGCTGTGAATCAAGAACAAGACAACACAATTGTTAAAGATTAAGGACTTTCGTCTTCCGAAGCATTATCTCCACATGGGTATAATGCTCATCAGACGAAGGTCAAGAAGGTCATACCTTCCTCATTTAATATGTAATAAAACTGTGGCAAGATAAAGATGATAACTGCATCTAATTGATTCATTTATATTTATATCTCATATAAAATATAAATGAATATTTAATAATACTGATATTATATTGATACCTTCGGCTTGCTCGAGGGCGTGAATGCGAGAGTGATTATAATCCAGCGTGAACAGTACGGAGTTACTGTTCATCTATTTATAGGCACGGGACACAGCTCGGGTGAAATTACATACATATCCTTGAACGTTTATTTACAAACAACTAAAACTAATAAGGTCTATTTAGTCTTTTCCTTCTTTGCTTGGTCCGAGCCGAAGCTATTGGGCTTCGGCATTCTGCAACGTTGCTTGTACGCAAGGTCTTCGGTGGACCTTTGTATTATTTTGTCGAAGGTGTTTTTGTCTTGAGGACCTTCGATGGAGAAGAAGACTTCCAACAATATACGAAATAACATTGTCACGAGTGAAAAATCATACTGGGCAGGGCGGGGGCTAGTAGGGGCGAGTCGGGGCCGCCGGCGGCGGGGCAAGGCACCGGCGTGGCCGCGGCGACGGGGGTAGGTCAGGGGCGCGGCGGGCACCGGCGGAGGGTAGGGCAGCGGTGCGGTGGGCTAGGCAGCGGCGTGGTATGCGGAAATGCACCGGAAATGAAACAACGCGGCCTAGCCTCCGTGTTACAGGTGTGCGTATGGGGAGGAGTCTGTGTGCAAACAGTGGTGTGTGTTAATGTGAGTGGGTGTTCGTGTGTTTTTCTGTTTGTTTTCTGGACTTAGACCTTTTTACTCTTTTATTAATATAATGATATGTAACTGTACTGAGTATTCGAGAGAAAAAAAAAAGAGTACATATGCATGTGACTGCCATGGAGAGGGATTCCTAAAAACTCAACCTCAACCCCGATAAGTTTGCAACGAGACATCCTATGTTCCTATTCAGATTTATACCAATCCCCGATAGCTCGATACCAACAATCTAGTGCCAGTTCATATTCCATGCTGGCATGCTCCATCCCAATGAATCCACCACTGTTGTTCTACCAACAGAGCAATCAAAAGTAGCAACGCCGAATTAGGAAACTACCACTGCTGCTTCCACTATTCCATGGATGAAATGCTTCCAGTTCCAAAACATGGAACATAAACAAATAATGTGCAAGCACTCAACAAAACTTGCACGGTATCTGACTAAATTGGAAGCATAAGAAGCACGCGCCTCCCTGCCGAAACATCACATCCTCGCATGACTGCGTGCCATCAACCTTAAGACTGACCGCAGCGGTCTACCCTACCGCTCCCCCTCCCCTTGCATGTCGGCTGTAGGGGGCACCCTATGGCCGCAACGGTGCCCCCTACAGCGCCCCCTACGTGTCGGTCTCCTTCTCTCTCCCCCCAGATCTAGCGTGTCACTGTTCATCACCCTAAACACTGTGTTGTGGGTCCACGAGTAATTGTTAGTAGATAAAAAATTGATAGTTGGTATAGAAAATGATATTTTATAGTGGTAGTGGGGTATAGGGGGAGTATTTAGGGGGAACCGCTGCGGGAGATGAAAAAATAGGGGGAAAAAGTGATATAGGGGGAAAAATTTAGGGGTAACGGCTGCGGATAGCCTAAGCACCCCCGTCGTGGCCGCGACTATCACAGACAACTTAGTGTGTTTGGTTAAATGTATAAGGAGGAATTAAAGAGGACGGCCACAGTTTATATAGTGTTTGGATGGGAGTCAAGTGGGGGCGAGATAAATATCGGAATAATTTTTTTTGGTGGCGGCGTGATCTAAAAAATTAAGGGGATGGTGTCGCCCCCACTTCATCCTACTTTGACCTCAAACCAAACACACCCAAAATGGTACGGGGCGTCGGCAAGGGGATTCGACGAGGCCCCCACCCCACCGGAACTGCAGACCGCCAACAAGCCAACTAAACAGCCCACATGAGAGACTGAAAGCGTCCAGGCGAACGGCAGAGTAGTTTAGGGTTTGGAGCCTCACCCTTGAGCATAGAGAAGTTGAGGACTCGTCGCCGGCGCCATCCGGCCACTGGATAACGGCAACTGGATAGTTGACGCCCTCGTCGGCGATGAGTTTCTCAACTTCTCTGCTCAAGGGAGCAAGGGCAGAGGCCGAAACTAAAGGGAGCGCCATTGTAGGGTGTTTGCGATTCAATCTAGTATTTAAAGTCAGCTATTCGCTGCAATCCATAGAGAAATTTTTTGAATTAAAGCCAAACGAACATCATTTTTTGAATTAAAGCCAAACGAACAGCTTGATGTGTTATGTTTAGGTAATAGTAGTCTTAAATTTTCACACGATAGATGTTGCCTTTGAGCTGGCACAAGGAGCCGTGATTGTTTGGATGTGGTCAAAAGGGTTGCGTTCTTACATGGGTGATGCACAAATCCTTTTTCATCACCTTCTTTGTGTGAAACTGGTCCAAGTCCGCCCAAAGGGTTAAAATGGCAAGCGCACCCTTAATCATACCATCATTAACTAACAATAGCACGGCCTTCAGTGCCCAGATATCCACGAAATAGCAATAACAATAGTTAAATCCAGGAAAGAGAAACGAAAAAAAAAAACACTACTCATGATAATGTTTCTGAGTTTTAGTTTGTCAAATGTCAAGACCTAAACGCTTTGAGTTTGAGACTACACTACAACAGTTGCTCAGCTCATCTCCCTCCCTTTTGACACCTTGAGTCTGGCCATGTCGACAAAGCATATGTGCTCCATAAATTTCTCAAAAGACATCTTACTCGGCTACTCCCCCTCCCTCTTCCCCCCTTGCGAGTGCTCTTGCTAGCCCAGCTGCTGCTGCTGCTGCTGCTGCCATCGATGAGGGCTGCAAAAATCCATCATCACCACCCCTGTTAGCTTCCTTCTACAAGCAACAACTTAACTTGCAATGGATGATGAGAATCATGTATGCAATGCAATCAAACCTTTACTGTGTATGCATAACGGCTTCAACGATAAGCCAGCCACGACCAAAGGGGAGACAAGAAAGATACCTTCTTCTGGTGGTGAAGCCTCATTATTGTAGAAACCAATATCTTATCACCGACTATTTGCCTCATCCGTACCACCAGATCGCTCCGGCTCATCCTCTTCCTCTGTTTCAAAATCAAGAAGTCCACCAAACATGGTTAGCATGCATATCGCTGAACGCATTCAGACGGAGACCTCAAAAGAGAGGAAAAGGACACCTACAACCTTGAATTCTTCATAGTATCTGATGACCAACTCCATGTCCGAACGAGGCACTTTCGTGGAAATAGCAGCAAAAAGCATCGAAAAGGGCATCCATGGTGAGGAGGGGGCCCTTGGAGCACGCCCCAACTTAGGTGCTTCTTGTTCTACACCACAAGGCGCGAACCTATCCTCCTGATCAAAACAAACAAGGAAAAGAGGATACATCATTCCAATAGTTCTCATCAACCTAAGAATATGGCTCCGGCCAAGAAGCACGGAACAAAGTACATGGTTTTGTCAAAATAAAATACATTCCATTTCCTAACCACGGGATTGGGATTGCCAATAAGAAGCATCTAAATTTCAAAGACTAGGTAAATGATATCTGCCTTCTGCCATAAATAAAGGTTAACCATTGACAGCCTATTTCTATGTTGGTTCAAGACTTGCCAATAAAAAAAGCAAATGATGGAAACAAGATGTGATCTGATCACACATCATTTTAGACCATAGTATCTATGTGCTATGAGACGTGCAGTAATGCAACACATATTAGGCATACATGTGCTGCTGTGCTCCATATAAAAAGGATGCTGAACTTGAGCTATATGCACCCACACAAGCCGAACCCCAACAAGTATACCTTGGTTAGATTGTCTCGAGAACCAGAACTTATGATCTCAGATATGTTGGGCACGCTATCCTTCAAGCCCGAACATTCTGCAATAGTACCCAATAAATTGACTTGACCAAATAATAGAAGGAAAATGGTAGAGAGAGGGGGCCAGAGTAGTACCATTGGTCACGAGAGGTGCTTGGACAATAACAGCATATTCAGCATATATGTGTTTATGCACATTAGCATCCCATACGATGTAATTCTGTGGATTTTGAAGATCATCCACACCATTATCAAAACTTCCATTGGATGGCTGAAATTGCTTTGATCCAGGCAAAACAACCTCAACATTACCCATTATTACACGGCACAACATCATTCTGATGATGCCATCTTCATGAAAATCAGAATATCTGGCGCTGTAAATAAATTTCAAGTAAGGCTACAAGAGACATTGGTAAATCGAAGCAAGAAAAAAGGACACCAATAGCAAAGGTGAAGTTCTAAACTAGTAGTTGCAATGAAGAAAAATAGGAAAGGAAGAACTGAAGACCTAAAGACAACACATGAGGTGAGTATAACATAGGAGAAGGAGCACATATAGAAGAAAAAAATCCTGAAGCACAAAAGATGTTTACCATGAATTTGTACAGTTTGCAGGAGCAAGACAAGTCCCAACACCACAAATGGACCCCTTATGAGGCTTCGCGATTTCCAGAGCACCCCGCATTGCCATCTGCTCCATGGTATATCTTGAGCAAGGAAGCCAAGCATAACGTACATTTGCATTCCCCCGACGACTCCTGGTCTCTTCGATCTCCTTCTGGAAGAGACCACAACGAACTTGCCCTCGCTGATCTAGCAGTGGTGTTCTATAGATACCAATAATATCTTCCTCACTAAACGGCTGACCTAATCCTTTGAGCAACAAATTCCGCACAGCTGAATCAATACGTCGACAATTGTTTGGCTTGCCAGTAGCTTGTATGGTTCCACTAGAATATTCATTCAAATGGAATGAAGGACCTGAAATATTTTCACCAACAGCTTCATACAATCTGTTATGTGCTCTCATGTTGTCCTCTGCAATATCATTGATCCTCTTACCATGAGAAACTATTTCACCAACAGATACCGAACTAGAACTTTCAGCTACACTTGTAGGCGTTCCATCACACTCATCAGCTTCACCATTCTCATGCTGAGATGGTTTAGATGTGTAGAGCCCAGCAGATAAATCTGGAAAGAAGCGTTTGCCATTATCATCAACCCATGCTAGTGGTTTGTCTATGGTCATCTCATAATCTATGCAAATCATGTGAATGAAGTCCAACAGGATGTGCTTGTTCTGGAACACAGCAGTTGTAATTGGCTTCTTCAACTGGAAGTCCTGTTGTGCTAGATTTACAACATCCTCTGGAAAATCACTCCAGTCACCATGTTGGTAGAAAAGCACGCGCACAGGCAGCCCACTTGTCTTAAAGTTCCAATATGACTCCAATATAACTCCACTCCCACAGGAAATTAATTTAGACTTCTTACATTTAGCTCTGTCGTCAAATATCACAGGGTGCTTTCTTTGATCATGCTGAGAGAACACCATCACATCATTGCCTTCAGGGTGCTCCATAGCAGTCTTATGCTTCCGCTTCCAAACAGTAGCTTTTAGAACATGTTCACCCAATGCCAGAACATTCCTCTGTTCCATTTCTTTTATAGAGACTAAACCCAAACCAGGTAATTTTCTTTACAGATTTACACTACTAAGTCAAGCAGCAAGCTTAATCTAGCTTAATGACACCTAGATTCTGTTAGCATGAAGTTAATTCCAAAACGAGCGACCCTATCCAAAATGGCAAGTGAAATGGACCTGAGACCAAAAAGGAAAAAAAGGAAATAAAATGAATGAAATAAATACACGAAGAGAACAATAGTAGAACTGAATTGAAGTGTTGTGCGTAAACATTTATCTTACAATTACAGTTATAGGGCACAAAATGCATGAGTTATCGACTTCGAAACTTTCCTTGTTAACATATTGCTATTTGTTCTTAAGGTAGGTAAGGACCTTTTCCCCCAATGTCCATATCATTTGATATTAAAAAGTTATTGATGCTTAATTGAGTCCAGGGAGTTTTGTTGTTTGCAAATCGAATACGACTAGTAAAACAACTCTGCCAGAGTGATTCTTTACCCTGCGCAGAGTAGAATTGTGTGTGCTTCACACCATCTCTGGATACAGCTGCTCCTGGTAGAGCTGATGGCTGCCACAGCCACACGAGGAGGCAGCAGAACACCATAACAGACAGAAGCCAACCCTGCCTCCGCCACAGACATTACCAGCACGTCCGTGTTGTAAAAAAGACCCATCGTGTCTTTGGCTCTTCTCTGTGGCCATTGCCTAGGACAAAGAAATGACAGACACAGGGACAACCCCAGTAACGGTTTGGTGAGAGTAAAAGCACCTTGTCATGTTGACGCAAAAACCTCAAATATAGATAGATGACGACGACCCTGGGGTCCCTGATGTGCAAAGCTTGTTATGCTCGTTAGGCCAGAAGTGTAGCATTTAACAATAAACTTTACAAACACTTCTCTAGAACATGTACTAAAATAGTTTTCTAATTAACAGTTGCACGCTGATGACCAGAGTGTCGCTGGTACTTATAGTAAATAGAAAAGAAATACTGCACTCAGTTACAGATCACCTGTCTGATCTTCTTTTTGTTAAAGACCAGTTTCAAATCAGTTGTGCACTTGACAAATATAGTATCGTGGAACGCTGTTGCATAATATTGGCGAGATGATGTATGATAAATCGGCACTGCTAGAGTCACGCCTAGGACGATAACAAGTACAATAGAATCGTTAATAACTCATCACTGGGGAGCAAAAATCGCTTTCCTTTTGCTTTGTTTGTACATCAAAATAAATCGGCCTAGAATGTTGTTGAGCCTACCATGAGGCACCAAACGCAAAGCATGACGACTCATGACAGGTGAAAATAGGGTATGTATGCGGAAACAAGAAGCGACTAGTATATGACAACCCAATAGAAACTCCACCAAGGCGACAATAAGGCCGTGTTTGAATGCATTAGAGCTAATAGTTAGTTGACTAAAAAATTATTAGTGAAAATAGGTGGCTAACAAATAGATAACTAACAATTAGCTAATTTGCTAAAAGTAGCTAATAGCTGGATTATTTGGATATCTTTAAGCTAATTTTAGTAGCTAACTGTTAGCTCTAGTACATTCAAACAGAGTCTAATACATGTAATGAGCACTAAAAGATCGTCTATATGGCACGGACAGAATTGCTTAATTCAATCGGTCCGAGATAGCTTAATTCAATCGGTCCGAAATAGCTTACGTACATAATAGTTGCAGCAAAATCACATATATGAAGCTAAATCGTAGCAATAGGAAAGGGGGAGGGGGCAAGCAGTACCAGTTGGCAGGTCATCGGCCCCGACCCGCGGAAGATTGGCTCAAGCAGCAGGCAGCGGCGAAACGGATTAGATTGCGACACAATTATTCCTCTTCTCGTTTACTACTCCGGGTAAATGAAAGGGCGCAGCGCAGTACTGTAGTACATGAGGGGAAGGGGAAGACAGGGAAGCAGGTAATGGCGCCCTGCCCTTTTAAGCCGCCGCCGCCGGCGTCTTCCTCCTGCCCCCCCCTGCCCCGCGGCGTTCCTGTGGGTGGTGCGGGCAGTCGGCTCCGGCTTTCCCCCCCTCCCCCTCCTCTGGTTGCGTTGCGTTGCGTTTCCGGTGGGCGAGGAGAGAGGATAGGGGAGAGCGAGCGAGGCAACCCCGGGTGCGGCACCCGCGTACATGTAGCGACGGGCCGACATGGGCAGGCGCGGCATCGGGCCGTGCATTGCGTCCTGTGGGCGGGATCGGACGGCCGTAGTGGGGTCCCTGGGTGCGCGAGGGCATTTCCCCCATTTGGTGGGGCCAGGGTTGGCCGGCCAACGGTTTGGGGTTTCTTGGAGAGGGGGGCGTGGACTTGGCCCACCGCTGCTTTCGTTTCTGGAAGGGGAGAGTGCGATGCTGGTCCACGTGGTCTTGTCTTTCATACATTTTTTATTTAATGTTCTCTATGTTCTTTTCTATTTATCGTGTTTAATTCAAAAATAAATTATAATGTGACAAATATTCTAAAACGGAGTTAGTAGCATATAGTCCCTTATTAACACTATGATCCAATGGACGAGAGAGAAAAGATCGACGACAACGACAACAACGCGATGGGAGGAGTTCATGGCGATGACAGTGACACATTGAGGGCTGATTTGGTGATTAGGGATCCCGAGGGAATCCATGGGGAGGAACACCCTTGTAATTCAATTTTGAATAGCAAGAGAATTTCTCCCATGGATCCCCTCGGGATCCCCGATCACCAAATCAGCCCTGAGGGGGAGAGGGCGGCGGGGACGCGGGGGAGGGAGGAGAGGGAGGGTGGGGCGAGGGGTTGAAAGTTCCCTTTGACCCGGGAACAGGATCTGGATGTCGCCTAGAGGGGGGTGAATAGGCGAATAAAACTTATTACTTTAAAACTTAAATTCTTACTCTACTCGAAGACTTAGTACGCAGTGGAATGAGAAGACTCTTCGAGTAGGTCGCAGCGGAATGGAAGATCCTGTCTCAAAATGTCCTGCACTTCAAATCAAGCTTATACCACAGATAAGTATTGAAGTGCAGATATAAAGGCGAGTAAGACAGAGAGTCAGGATACAATACAGAATAGAGCACACAGACGCAAGGATTTATCCCGAGGTTCGGCCAAGCCTGAAATGCTTGCCTAGTCCTCGTTGGAGTTAGCCACACCTAGGCTTGGAGTCTATTTCAACTCCTTCCTCCGTTTGCTCAGATCTGTCAGTATGACAGATAGAGCCTTTCACTATTGAGTGGGGTTACAACAGAACCGCGGCTGCTTACAAACTTCTTGGCAGCACCCCGGCAGAGTAACGATACGCTCAAGACCTTGCTCTAGCTCTTAGCAGCACTACTCCTCTCTCTAAAGGCTTATAGTTGTGCCTTCTACACAAACTATAGAGTTACACACAAGAGGGAGAGCGAGAATTGACTCCAGTGAAGTCTACACTTGTTGGCTGCACTTGTGTATTGCTTGAGGCGCCTAGGGGTCCCTTATATAGGCACAAGGAGCCAGGGAGCCGTTGGAAGCAATCCAGGAAGGCAAATCTTGCCTTCTATCGGGTGGCGCACCGGACAGTCCGGTGCCCGATTTCTTTCCTTCTATGGCGAAGCCGACCGTTGGCAGTCTTGGAGCCGTTGGCGCACCGGACATGTCCGGTGCACACCAGACAGTCCGGTGCCTCCATCTAGCCGTTGGCTCGGCCACGTGTCCCGCGCAGATCGCGCGGCCGACCGTAGGCCCGGCCGACCGTTGGCTCACCGGACAGTCTGGTGCACATCGGACAGTCCGGTGAATTATAGCCGTACGTCGCCGGTGAATTCCCGAGAGCGGCTAGTTCGCCAGAGTTCAGCCTGGCGCACCGGACACTGTCCGGTGCACCCAGACTGAGCAGAACCTTGGCTGTACACAGCCAAGCCTTTTGCACCTCTTTCCTTTTCTTCTTCTTTCTGTTTCTAACACTTAGACAAGTATATTAGTACACTAAAACCAATGTACTAAGTCTAGAAACATACCTTCTCTTAATTATTACATCCATAGCATTTCACATGCTTGAGCTTTGATGTTGGACTCATAAATCATTAAGTCGGCTTGACTTGATCTAGATTGACATTTCTTAGCTCCAACATCCTGCAAAGGTCACATAGAACATCTCCAAACATATGAACAACCCAAACTAAAGATTAAGGTGAACTTAGCTCTTTTGGGCTGCTTCCAGTTCTGGTTTTGACACTTGTTCTCCTTCTAGTGACCTTGATCTCCTTCTTAGAGCTTGATCTTGAGCCTTATGACTTACACCACATAACTGTAGCTGTTACTCCATTGGCTGTAAGTCACGTCCTTATGTAGTGATCCTTGGTGTGTTATAGCTCTCCTCAACTCGATCACCCTTGACTTTGTAAGCCTTCTTCTTCACCCTTGGCTTTGGGTTCCTCAACCTCCTTGACCTTCTCCCGTGCACTTGGTACCTCGAAGCTCTTCTTGCCTCCGTCCTTGGCTTGATCAGTTGTCTCCGAGCTACGCACCCGAGTCTCACTTTATGCAATGACCATCTTACTTGTGATGTCCATTTATGTATCCATAATCCAGTTCTTGGACCATCACATTGTTCTCTTGTGTTGAACCCTGTAGGCTTTACCTTAAGCACTTGTTCAACACTTAGTACACTTGTTAGTCCTTTAATTGAGTTGTCATCCAAACACCAAAACTCACAAGAGAGCTTTCAATCTCCCCCTTTTTGGTGATTGATGGCAACACAATTAAAGCTTACATAAGAATAAGATTTGAAGCACAAAATTTGAAATCTAAGTTTATAGAATGCTCCCCCTAAATATGTGCTTACTTCAAAAACATAATCTTGGCCTCAGACGCCAATTTGCACATACTTAGGCAATTCGAAACATTTCTACATCTTAGCACTTTTTAGTATGCATTGTGTCAAGAACCAAACCATGATGCTATAACACACAAATGCATGTAATCAAAGTTAAACACCATTTAAATTAGTGGATATATCACAGGAATATCAACCTACCACTATTCATCATTAAGATACCAATTCAAACTAATACCAATTTAAACTAAGACACTAATTTAAAACAGTCTTAAAGCACCATTAACCACATGACTATCTATTACACTATAAAAGCCAAATAATTCATCACAGCGGAAACACTAGTCCATATGAGCAACACATATAATACTGCAAGAGACATATGAATATCACACTTGGCAAAGCTCAAACTAACACATCACCCATTAGGATAAGCTTTCCTCTCAGGTTGAGATAAGCTTTAATGCACAACTTCTCCCCCTTTGACATCAAACACCAAAAACCATACTCAAGCAAGAACGTAGGATGATGTCAAGGGACAGCAGGGTGTTTAAGGAGGAAAAACGACTATCAAAACTCCCCTTACTTATTGAACATATGCACTATCACATATATGCAAAAAGATTAATACTTCCTTTTGTACCTTTATCATGTTGTAGTGTACTTCCTATCTTGAAAGTATTTAATCTCTCGAGAGCTTCTCCACACTTGTGCCTGATTCTTTATCCTAACTTTTTCTTGTTGCTAAGACACCAAACTTAGAACAAGTTATAGTATTGGACACAAGAAGAAACTTCTATTCTAATGATTATCAAAAGATGTCAATTGAAGCAGACTATCACAGCTACCAATTGAAAGATACCAATTGCAAGTTCATTTATTATCATGGCTCCATGATATTTAAGAATAAGCATCTATTATCACCAGATATTATAGAGCATGAGCAATCTAAAAATATGCACTTACTCACAACTTGAGATACCAATTTCTTGACTTACAGAGGTACCCAAGTCCTGATTGCTCCATTTCTTGCTTATCTTCTCTTTTCCACCTAGAGACTATACAAGATTGCTCAAGAAACAGTTAGTCTCAAAAGACACAAGTTATGTGTGCTCCCCCTCAAGTTGTGCATCAAGTATTTGAATGACTTGCACTTTGCACATTCTAGCTTCCTTAGAACTAGAGGGGATCACAACATACCTTGGTCAAGGCATACTCTACCACTTTCATCACACAAAGATGCCAATTTGAATATCAAATGAAAATCCACTTAACACCAATTGAAGGCTAAATGAAAGGTTGACTAAATACAACAATGCATGCCTCAGTGGCACCTAGGCCAATTGAATACTCATAGAAAGTCTAACATTTACGCAATTTGGACATGCTGCATACTCAACTACCATTGCATATACCAATTGAAGATCAACATGATCATGTCTAAGCACATCATAGTTAAGAAGGTTCTTTAGGTACACCAAAGGAAACAACATTTTAAGGCAAGAGTCTCCTGAGCCACAATACTACTAATGAAATGCAAGAACACAGCTATGATCACTATCAATGGAACTTCAAGATATTCAATAAAATCGCACAGTTCCATTTTCCATACCTTTGCCTTTATGAGAGCACTTGTTATCACCAATTCAGGGCTCCTTTTGCTCATGCACCTCATAGCTCAAAAGGGCACGACATGGATTTGAAATTCACACAGTACCAAACTAGGGTAATCATGGACTAAACAAAATGTCATATTTGCACATAGCATGACTTACAAAAAGTTACAGGTTAATCCATATACACCAAGAGAGTTAATCGTTGTGGATATAACAAATGAAAGAGCTACCCATGAATGATTCAAAAGATATATCCTATATAGCACCAGTCATGATTAAGCAAACATCATTATGATTCATTTAACACAGGCAATCATAAAGCATAACTACTTCAAAGACAGGTAGCACAACAAGCCAACTTAAGAGCAATACTAAATTGCAATTATGTACTTAAAATACACGGGTACCATCCTTTGGAGAGCAAGTTGTAGATTCTCATCGAAGTCCTTTACTTGATTCACCAATAATGATTCAGGACCTATACACCTTATTTCACTTGAGATGAACATGGGATTAGTGTTTCACAATAATTTCACCTTGGGTCAATAAACATCAAAATAATTAACAGCTTAAGCATAGAGTTTTTAGATAACCGTCTTAAGTTCTCCCATGGTCTCCAGTCCATCTCAAGGCACCTGCATGGTCTAGTTAACACAGTTTGGTACCCATCTCGGGATGGGTCCATGACGTTCAACTAAAAGTGTCTTTGGTACCCAAATGGCTTTTGTGCTAGTTCTAGGTGATCTCATTATAGATCTAGCACAAGTGTATGATTTGGGTCTCCTAAGCGAATGAGATTGAGACAAATTTACTTGCTTAGGAATCTTACCTTTATAACATACCTTGGATAGATGACCCTGCTCACCACACTTGTAGCAGAAGCGTCGCTCAACCTGACATGACGCTTGCTGTTTGTCATTTTCCTTGGTGAGGGTCACCTTGGAGGATGCACATCCTTGATTCTTCATGACTGGACATGAAGTGATCGTGTGGTCCTGATTGTTGCATCCAAAACAACTCCTTGTCCCTTCATTCTTGTCTTGGTACGGACAAGACGCGATGAGGTGGCCTATCTCCTTGCATTTGAAACATCTCCTTTTTCCTCTTCCCTTTTTGTGCTTGAATGACATGGAGAGATGATCAGTACAAACAACATGACTAATTGAATTTTTACCTTTTTCCTTGTTCATGTTGATTTCTTTATTTATAGCTTTGGGAACATTCTTCTTATTGAGCTTAACACTTGCTGCAGTTTTTCCTTTCTCAAGCTTCTTCACCACGCGCCCGTGGATATCTTGAGAGAGTTGAGCAATGTGTCTTCTCCTTAGTTGTCTTTGCTTCTTGTTCCCACAGAATTTCTTTTGTGACCCTAAAACTTGTTGCTCAATCAATGATTGGCTTTCTTTTGAGCAACAGGGGTTAGCACATGGTGATATACAATTCAAATGCGCACACGTGCGAGAATGAGGTTCACATGAATTTAAGTTTGCAATTATAACCTCATGAGCAACATTAAGCATAATATGGTCATCAACTAATTTATTATGAGAATATGACAACATATCATACTTTTTACCTAGAGCACGTTTTTCTAAGTCCATTGTTTCTACTTGACTCTTAAGCATAGAATTTTCCGTTTTAAGTTGAGCAATATTAGATAATGCATCATGACTATTTCTTTGCTCAATTAAAACATATTCATACCTTTGGACCAAATCATCATGAGAGCACTTTAGCTCCTCATGTTCTTTGGTCATCTTCTCCAGGCTGTTGTTGGTTTTGATGAGGGACTCCTCTAGCCTGAGAAGCGTCTCGCCTTGTTCCTTGTTTCTTCTCAACAACTTAATCAAGAGAGCTTTGTCCGCTTTGTTGAGATGGTTGCAGAACCGGCGAATCTCCTCTTCTTCCACATCATCGGTCTCATTTTCCCTGTCATTAATGTCAGTGGAAGCAATATAGGAAAATGTACCTTGTGATGATGAAGATTCATCCTCGCTATCATTCTCATATTCCTCCTCATCATGGCTTTCGTCTCCATCGTCATTGTTAGCAATAAAACATTTATCACTAGTGGAGAACAAACCTGTCGACGAGGTGGATTCATCGTTTGGGTGCCATCGTTCTTGTTCTTCTCCCTCTGAATGGTTAGTAACACAAGTAATATAGGGAGTAGGAGCATCACAGTTTGTCACAGAATATTTTTCTTTAATTCTATTCCATACATCATGAGCATCAACAAATAGATCACTATCACTGCTCATGATGGCAAAATAAGCATTTCTAGAAAGAGAGTCAACTAAGATGTTGCAAGCATGGTGATTGAGAGATAAATGTTGGAGCGAAGGCAGAAACGCCACCCTTCGCCCGAAGTCTCCACCGCTTAGCCCCCGCCCTGACAGGCAAAGCAGGCAGGGACACCCTTCGCTTGATCGACACCAGGGACAACATGGAGACCCTTCGCTCGATTCGGCACCAGACGAAGGCCTGCGGCAACGCCTCCCTACGGCGCGGCCTCGGTCGGCTCCGAGGCCCACATGAGGTCGGGCCCATTGTAACAGGCCCTGCGTGGCCGCGGTTGTGTTACGGGCCTAATTTGTAAAGGCGTACATGTAATTACAACTTGTAACCCCGCTTTATAGGAATATTCTGGGGATAAACTAGGTACCTGAGGGCACATGCGTCCTTAACGCAAGGCGCCGTGCACTCGGATACCTATAAATACCCCCGCACAGTGCCCGTGAGAGGCCAGATTAACAGAGCTTTTGCCATCACGCGCGAGTGCCCTGTTGCCATCTCCATTCACCCGTGTTGGATCTCCTTGCTGTCGAGAGACAGCCCCAACATTTGGCGCCCACCGTTCGTGCTACGAGACAACCACCCGCGATGGCACCCAAGAGAGCTAACCCGAAGGCTGACGAGGCTGCGAAGGCAGCACTGCTCGCCGCAAGAAAGGGCAAGGCCCTCGCCCTCACCCAATCCACCCACCAAGAGGCCACTGAAGACGACACCCTCCGCACCTGCGACCCCGAGGGACAACCCTCAGGCTTCGCACCTCCCTCAGGCTTCGCACCTCCCCCAGGCTTCGCACCTCCCTCAGGCTTCGCACCACCGGAGGGCGCGGACCTCGCCGAGGATGGTGAGGTCCTCGGCATCTCAGCAGAGGAACAGCTACAGCTGCACGCCCTGCGCCTCAAGAACCGCAACCTCCAGAGGCAGAAGGAGATACTGGAGGCCAAGCGCCAGCGTGTGTCCGCACTCGCCAAAGTGCGGCAGATGATCCGCGACGAAGAACACAAGGCCCAGGAACTCGAGCGGGAGATCGCGCTGATGCAGCGCGAAGGCCACCTCAGCCCGCGGCACGAGTCATCCCTCCAGCAGCGCGCACAAAACGAAGACACGCGCGAGGGCCACCCCGGCCTGCAGCATGGGCCACCCCTGCAACACCGCGCGCAACCGGAGGACCCGCGTTTCCCCCAGCGCGACTTCACTTTCCAGCACGCCGCGCCATTCCAAGGGGTCAACTATCTCGATGAGCGAAGCCCCCTGGCGCCTCACCTGCAAGTGACGCCGTGGCCAGCTAACTTCCGGGCTGGGACCTACCCCAAGTACAACGGCAGCACCGACCCGGCTCAATACATAATGAGTTACCAGGTCGCCGTCGCATCGTCCGGGGGGGACGACGCCACAATGGCGAAGTCCTTCATCATCGCCCTCGAGGGCCCCGCGCTCACCTGGTTCACCAGGTTGCCCCCGCTGTCCATCGATTCCTGGAGAAGTCTCCGGGACAAGTTCCTCCTCAACTTCCAGGGGTACCGCCCGGACACCGACGCCCTGGCCGAGCTCTCGCTCTGCAAGCAGCTAGAGAAGGAGACCCTGAGGGAATATTACCGCAAATTCCTGACCCTCAAGTCACAGCTACCCTCAGTCGATGACCAGATTGCCATCCACTATGCTATCAGTGGTCTTCGCGCTGGCGTCCTTTACAGCCATTGCATCAGGGACCCGCCCAAGAACCTCCAAGAGTTATACCAGCTGTTTGAAAAGTACGCCAGGTCCGAGGAGCTCCACCAGCGCAAGATTGAGTCCCAGCGGAAGCCAAAAGATGCTCCGCAGTCCAGCCGCACGTGGACAAGGACTCCGCAGCCAGACTCCGGTCGGGATGGCCGCGGTCAGCAGCAAGTGCACAACATCGCCAACCAGCAGCCGGCCGCTGACCCCCTTCGTCGCCAAGAATATCCCCCCCAGGGCCGCGGAAGTGGAACTCGCGGCAGGGGCCGAGGGCGTGCGCAGCCACCCCCTCCGCCGCGCCGATTTTACTGCCTTTTCCATGGCGAAGACTGCGCCCACCAAACTAAAGACTGCCCCGAAGTAAAGGCCACCAGAGACAGAATGGCGAGGGCGCAGCCAGCCGACAACCCCAGAATTGTCGCGCATAATTACCAGCCACCCCCTCCACCATATATCCACGCTCCCGCCCCGCATCCACCGCACCACGCTTACCAACATCATCAGGAAGTACAAATCGTACATCCTCCGCCTCCACCACCACACCAGCAACAACAAAACATCCCCCACGCCCCAAAACAGGAAGACTTCGCCGATCAACCTTATCGCGGAGTCATTCATATGATAACTGGGGGGTCCAGCACCGACTTCGACACCAAGCGGCAGAAGCGGGACCACTACCGCAGCGTAAACCATGTCGCTGTCACGGGCCCAGTTGTGCAGACGAAGTGGTCCCACATACCGCTCACCTTCGACGCACGGGACGTCGACTTGCGCAGCGCCCCCCACTGCGATGCCATGGTCATCAATTGCAGCGTGGCAGGCTGGGACCTACACAAGGTCCTCGTCGACAACGGCAGCCAGGCGGACATCATCTTCCTCCATGCCTTCGATCGCATGGGCATCAGCCACAGCCTGCTCAAGCCTTCGGACAACCCGTTGTATGGCTTCGGCGGCAAGGGCACCTTCCCCGTCGGCAAAATAGAGTTGCCCCTCTCCTTCGGTGTAGCACCCAATGCCCGAAGCGAGCAAGTGACTTTTGACATCGTGGATATGGTATATCCATACAACGCCATCATGGGTCGGGGCTCCATCAATAAGTTTGAAGCTGCCATCCACGGACTGTATTTGTGCATGAAGATACCAGGCCCTCTAGGCGTAATTACGGTCCGCGGTAACCAGCAAGCTGCGCGCAACATAGAGCGGGACTTCGTGCCTGGTCAGAGGAACGTGCACTGTCTCACGACACAGTGCGAGGTCCCTGCGCCCGCCAGCCCCACTGACAAGCAGCACGCCAAGGCTCAGTTGCAGAGTCAGGATGGGACCAAGACTGTCCCCCTCGATCAGGCCACGCCCAAGCAGACAGTCACTATCAGCGAAGACCTTACTTCGCATGAAGAAGAGAAGCTTCCCTGCTGCCTGGCCAAAAATAAAGATGTCTTCGCCTGGTCCGCCCTCGACCTGGTCGGAGTCAGCCGATCCATAATCGAGCACAGTCTGGGGATCGACCCCTCGGTGCGACCAAGAAAGCAAAAGCTTCGCAAAATGTCCGATGAAAAGACAGAGGCCGCCAAGGCGGAGGTGCACCGCCTCCTAGAGGCTAAATTCATTGAGCCAGTGGCTTATCCCACATGGCTCTCCAATGTTGTAATGGTGCAGAAAAAAAGCGGGAAATGGCGGATGTGCATAGACTTCACCAGTCTCAATAAGGCCTGCCCAAAAGACAATTTCCCGTTGCCACGGATCGACAAAATAGTCGATAGCGCGGCCGGCTGCGAGGTCATGTCTCTCCTCGACTGCTTCTCCGGCTATCACCAGATATACATGAAGGAGGAAGACAAGGCCAGCACCAGTTTTATAACACCCTTCGGCACTTATTGCTTCATCAGAATGCCGGAGGGTCTCAAGAACGCCGGGTCCACATTCTCCAGACTCACCAAAACAGTACTCGAGGGCCAGGTCGGCAGAAATATATTTACATATGTGGACGACATCGTCGTCGCCAGCAAAAATAAGGAGGACCACCTCGCCGACCTGGCCGAGACATTCGCAAACATGCGAGACGCACGACTCCGCTTAAACCCGGAAAAGTGCGTTTTCGGTGTTCGCCAGGGCAAGATATTGGGTTACCTGGTGTCGCACCGCGGCATCGAGGCCAACCCAACCAAGATCCAGGCCATCATCGACATGTCGCCTCCGCAGTCCACCAGGGATGTCCAGCGTCTGACAGGCAGATTGGCTGCTCTCAACAGATTCATTTCCAGGTCGGCCGAGCGAAGTCTTCCTTTCCTCAAAACTCTCCGCGGCGCAAAAGACTTCGCTTGGGGGCCGGAGCAAGCAGCGGCCTTCGCCTCATTAAAGCAGTACTTAACGGAGCTGGCCACCCTCACGAGCCCCGACTCCTCGCTCCCCTTATTGCTCTATGTCGCGGCTTCGCCGCACGCGGTCAGCGCGGCACTAGTGCAGGAGCAGACAGTCGAAGGCGCTGTCAGACAGTGCCCTGTTTATTACGTCTCCGAGGTCCTGACTCCGTCCAAATGCAACATGACAGAGCTAGAGAAGATCGCCTACGCAGTCGTTATGTCCTCGCGCAAGCTGCGCCATTATTTTGAAGCATTCAAGGTCCGTGTCACCTCAGATAGGGGGCTCGGCGAACTGTTTAGAAACCCGGAGGCATCGGTAAGGATCGCCAAGTGGGCAGCCGAACTCTCCGGCTACCACATCAGCTTCGAGCCCAGGACAGCCATCAAATCGCAAGTCCTGGCAGACTTCGTCGTCGACTGGACCGGGCCAGTAACACAGCCGGACCCGACCACAGAGAAGGTCTGGACGATCCATTGCGATGGCGCATGGTGCCATGCGGGGGCAGGCGTCGCTGCAATCATAACATCACCAGTCGGGGTCAAGCACAGATATGCAGCACGACTCAGCTTCAATCTGGAATCCGACAGGTGCACAAATAATATAGCGGAATACGAAGCAGTCATCCTCGGCCTCCGCAAGCTGAGGGCCCTCGGAGTCACCACTTGCATCATCAGAACAGACTCCAAGGTAGTTGCCGGCCAGGTCGACAAAGACTATGCAGCCAAGGACCCCGCGCTCATGCAGTACCTCGCGGCCATCTGAAGTCTCGAGAGGCAGTTCAAGGGGTTCACCGTGCAGCATGTGGACCGGGCCAAGAATGAGGAGGCTGACGCATTGGCCAAGGCCGCGGCCAGGGGCGAAACTCTGCCCTCCGACGTGTTCTTCCACGTCATCGGCACGCCAGCAGTCCGGAGCCCCGAAGGGCTCCAAATAACCAATGACAGCGAGGGCCACCGTACAGTCAACCTCATCATGACCGAAGACTGGCGAGCACCCATTACCCTGTTCCTGCAGGGGTATTATCACCCAGCTGACATCAGTGAGGCCAAGCGCCTCAGACATCGAAGCCGGGACTTCGCTCTGATTGAAGGCCAGCTATACAAAAAAGGAGTCAGCCAACCAATGCTTAAGTGCGTCACCGAGGCCGAAGGCATGCAGGTCCTACGTGAAGTCCACAGTGGCACGTGCGGCTCGCACGCGGGGCCAAGGGCCCTAGCTGCTAAGGTGATCCGCCAGGGTTTCTACTGGCCAGCAATGATTTGCGCCGCGAATCGGGTCACTCGGTCCTGCGAAGCCTGCCAGAAGTTCTCTCCTCGACCAGGCGGCCCTTCGCAGTACACAAAGCTGATCGCCCACACATGGCCTCTCCAGCGCTGGGGTCTCGACATTGTTGGACCCCTGCCCACCGCTCAGGGGAATCTCAAGTTCGCCTTCGTCGCGGTCGAGTACTTCACCAAATGGATCGAGGCACGGGCTGTCTCCACAATAACATCGAAGACTGCCCAGAAATTCTTCTGGCAGAACATCGTTTGCCGTTTCGGAGTACCGTCCGAGTTAACAGTCGACAACGGCAAACAGTTTGATAACCAAGACTTCAAGGATTTCTGTTTCTCCATTGGCACCAAGCTTGCCTTCGCCTCAGTCTATCATCCGCAGTCCAACGGGGTCGTGGAGCGCGCCAACGGAAAAATCTTCACAGCTATCAAAAAAATGCTCCTCGATGAAAAAAAGGGCAAATGGAGCGATTTCTTACCTGAGGCAGTCTGGGCACTAAACACGACTGAGTGCAGGGCGACCGGGTTCACTCCTTTCCGTCTGTTATACGGATCGGAGGCCATGACCCCGCAGGAAATAAAGCACGGGTCCCCGCGAACGGTCCCGTCAGCCGTCCCAGATGTGGACGAGCCGACTTCAAAGGATCTCATCGACGGAGACCGTGTCTTCGCCCTACAAGCTCTGAACAAGTATCAAGCCCAGACCAAAGCATGGCGCGACCACTCAGTCACCCCGAGGGAGTTCAGCGAGGGGGACCTCGTGCTCATTCGGACAGCTCGGACGGAGTCAAGGGGCAAGCTGGAGCCCAAGTGGGAGGGCCCTTTCATCGTCAAGACGAAGGCCTCCCCCAGCGCATACAGGCTCACAACACAAACCGGCGAGGACCTGGAGCATTCCTGGAACATTGACAACCTCCGCAAATTTTTTGTTTGATTCTTCAGGGCTGTCTTCGCCCTTGTAATTTGCAAAAACAATCTTGCACCGGCCCGCACTCTTTTCCTCCCGGGGGGTGAGGTTTTTAACGAGGCGGAGCCATGTAATATATGCGTAAAAAATCCCCCGCAAAAAGACATGCGTCGAAAAAGACCGCGATGACGGTCTTCGACATTCGACCACCACGAGGTCACCGCGAGGCTAAGCGCTAGCTACCCTCGCGTGCGACAAATCCGCGCAGAAGTCGCCTAAGGGTGCAGCCGGATTAGCACAACAAGTGCGAAAAAAAATCTAAGTCTATCGCGAAGACTATCCGTGCGGAAGTCGCCTAAGGGTGCAGCCGGATTAGCACAACAAGTGCGAAAAAAAATCTAAGTCTATCGCGAAGACTATCCGTGCGGAAGTCGCCTACGGGTGCAGCCGGATTAGCACAACAAGTGCGGAAAAAATCTAAGTCTATCGCGAAGACTATCCGTGCCGAAGTCGCCTAAGGGTGCAGCCGGATTAGCACAACAAGTGCGAAAAAAAAATCTAAGTCTATCGCGAAGACTATCCGTGCGGAAGTCGCCTACGGGTGCAGCCGGATTAGCACAACAAGTGCGGAAAAAATCTAAGTCTATCGCGAAGACTATCCGTGCCGAAGTCGCCTAAGGGTGCAGCCGGATTAGCACAACAAGTGCGAAAAAAATCTAAGTCTATCGCGAAGACTATCCGTGCAGAAGTCGCCTAAGGGTGCAGCCGGGAAAAAATCAAAGTCTATCGCGAAGACTATCCGTGCGGAAGTCGCCTACGGGTGCAGCCGGATTAGCACAACAAGTGCGGAAAAAATCTAAGTCTATCGCGAAGACTATCCGTGCGGAAGTCGCCTACGGGTGCAGCCGGATTAGCACAACAAGTGCGGAAAAAATCTAAGTCTATCGTGAAGACTATCCGTGCCGAAGTCGCCTACGGGTGCAGCCGGATTAGCACAACAAGTGCGGAAAAAATTTAAGTCTATCGCGAAGACTATCCGCGCGGAAGTCGCCTAAGGGCGCAACCGGTTTAACACAGCAAGTGCGAAAAAACCGAAGACTATCTGTGCAGAAGACACTTAAGGGTACACCTGGACTAGCACAACAACGGCCGAAACGACAACATCGAACCATTCACGCCAAGACCAATTATAATCAACCAAGCACAGCGCAGCCGAACGAATCAGTTAGTACAAAACGCCTTCACACACATGCACGCGAGGGCACACAATTCCACAATACAAGACTCTACATACACAAGCGAGGACACCACACTCTACATCGGCTCAACTTTAGGAATAATTCCCATCTCCCTATAATTAAATAACATTATCCTGAGCTCCTCACCCGCAAAAAGCCTTCGCAGTTCCCCCTCACCTACACTCTCGGCGGTCGGCAGAGACAACAGTTCCTGCCGACCGGCCCCACTCACACGAAGCAAAGCCCGCTCCTCCGCGCTAACCCTACGTTTTGCAACCGCCCTTCGACGACGGCGCCCGGCGCTAGGGCCTGGCACGTCCGACGCGTCCGCGGCGTGTGGCGAGGCCTCCGCCGCAGCCACGTCCAAGGCCGTAAAATAATCCAAATTCTCCTCCGACGACTCCTCAGTCCACTCAACCGAGCTCCCGGAGTCAGCAAAGTCAAAAAACTCAGTTGCAGACCCACTATATTGATTACCACCTTCCGCGGTCGAGGCCGCCAAAAACTCAGTAGCAGTGGTTGCGTGCGCAGGCCCAAAATCTTGAACCTGCGCAGCAACCAAAGTTCAGTACAAACATCCAAAATTTCCTAACCCTAGACAACCACTATGCCACCTGCGAGGGCCCTGACGCGGCGGGTGCCTCCGCCGTTGTCTCCGCCGCCACTCCCGCCATTCTTTCCACCGCCTCCGCCGTCGGATCTTCGACGGTCGGCGCGGCTGCTGCGAGGGCATCGGGAGCGCCTTCGGCCACCTTCATGGGCAGGTCTTCAACTGTCGCAGCAGATGTGGGGGCGCCTGGTGCGTCTTCCGTAGTCTCCGGGGCCGGCTCCGGGTCAGGCAGGGCGTCGTTCAGTGCTCCGAAATCGTCCACCCGCTCGCCTCGCTCCGCCTAAAACAAAACATACAGAAAGTCAGCAAACACACGCACAGACCACATCCAGCAAACGCCAAACAAACGACAACGTTACCTGAGCCCTCGCAGCCTCGGCCCGCTCCCTGACCACTTCACCACCATACAGACCCCACATCCGATCATAGAGGGCGCCGGCGGACTCCTTCACCACGGGGTCTTCGACCTTATAGATGTCTCGCCCAAAATCTTCATCTGCCTGGTCGAAGGCCTCATAGTGCCGGCACCCTTCGCGAGAGAGTGCGTTCATTGCCCCCTCGCAGGTAACCAGGGAGGCGAACGACATTAATCCAGCCAAGACAGTGGGGAGCTCCTGCAGCTCCTCTTGCACCCATTCCAAGCAGCGAAGTCCGGCCTCTCGCTCCGGCACCACGAAGTCACCGGTCCGCGCACCCAGCTTGCGGTATGTGGCCATAAGCTGTGTGCGCGTCCGTTCGGCCTCCGTCCGTGCCGCGGCTTCGGCCCCCTTCGTGCGGCTCTCCAGAGCGGTGAGCCGCCCCCGCAGGTCCTCGGCGAGATCCTTGGCAAGATTGGCCTCCGCCCGTGCCAGCCTAGCCTCCGCCTGCGCGGCCTGCTCTTTGGCGACGGCCTCGTTGGCCTCCCTCCTCTCCCCCGCCAGCTGGCGCCGGAGATCAGCCTTTTCTTCCTCCAGGGCGGCCACCTTGTCCGCCAGTTTACGACACTTGCTGTCGGAGGCAGACTTCTCACGGACAGCGTCAGCATGTTGCGTCCGAAGTCTCTCGACTTCGGCAGATAAGGCTGCCGTGAGCGCCCCCGACGCAGTACGGCTGGTGAAGTCAGCCACCTGCAGAGAACACGTAAGGCCATGGCCGTAAAAAAAAAAAAAAAAAAACTCGGCGGACCTGACTCAGCGCCTCCGTCGCCTGATTCAGCGCCTCCGTCACTCCCTTCAGCCGGCGGGTCGCCGCGCCAGCCTCGTCTCTGACCTTCGCGAGGACCGACACCTCGCCTCCGGCGCCAAGGGCCCCGCCCTTCGCCGTCGCGATTGCCCCGGCAGGCACAGCTATAGCAAGCCGGCCCTCGTCCGACCCTGTAGCGCATCAACAATCAAAAAAAAAAAGGAGGCGGCCGGGTGACTTACCCCCAAGATAATCGTCCACGCTAATGTCGGTGCCGAAGTCGGCGATGCGCTTGCCCGGCGGCGGCAACGCTCGGGCCGCCTTCGAAGCCTCCGCCACTCCGCTGGCCGGCGGCACCACCTTCGTCGGCTTGGAGACTCCGGCGCCCGCCGCTGTCTCCGGCGCCTTGCTGGGCGCAGCGGCGCCCGCCTTCGCCGCCAGCGGCGGCTTGCCTCCACTGGAGGCCGCAGCCTTCGCCGTTCCCCGTTGCCTTTTCGGCCGGGCGTCGTGAATCCTTACGGTCGCCTGGCGTTTTTGCGCTGCCCCTTGGCGATCCTTGTCCATCACTGCCCACACAACAGCACCGATATTTCGCCCGTAAGGAAAAACCCTCCACTGACGAACCATACGAGATGTAAAACAGTCTTCCTCAGCCGCGCAGGGGACAGGAACATTTCTAGGCCAGCAGCCCCCGGTAACCCTCAGCATCCGAGCCGAAGACTCCCGGAGCTCGGGCGAAGACATCCTCTCCCCCGGGGCCGCGCACGTCCTCATTAACTCCCTAGCTGTAACACCCTAAAGTTCAATCTTGTGAAGACAAAGAAAAATTCTCAAAGATTTTAAATCAAAACACCTTTCCTTAAAGATAATCATAATTTAGGAGTTTCCACTCATATATATGTTAAAAATACATAATTAAAGATACTTAGATAATCTAAATTGCCCTTGGGTTAGGATATATAAAAGAATTATGGTTAAACTATTTCTTAACATATATAAGTCTACAATATAAATTTGATTTCCCTAGAACTAATAAGGTAGGGATTATTCTACTATATGATTAAAAGCTTGTCTAAAAGAACTAAAATAAATAAAGAAATGCATAAAATAGGTTTTTGCACATTATGCTAAAGTTCTATATATGTATCCAAATTAAGTGTTTGAACTTTAAACCTGTGTTGATTTGAAATTCAATTGGAAAGGAAAATAGAAAATAGAAAATAGAAGAGAAGGGGGGAAACTAAGAAAAATATTACATAAAATAAAATAAAAATTAGAATAAACATCCTTCACACTTATAATATTGAATTATACTATTCAAACTGAGGACAAGTTATTCACAAAGTTTAAATTTAAACTTGAATTCAAATTGGATTTTAAAAAGGAGAAAAGAAAATGCAAAATAAAAAGAAAAAGGAGAAAAGCTTAACTGGGCCGGCTACCTTCATTCTGGCCCAATTACACTTTCGCGCGCGCGGCCCAAACTTTCCTCCCGTGCGCCTGCCTCTCCTTTGCGCCGACAGGGCGGGCCCAGTTGTCAGTCTCGCGCCCTCTCTGGCATGTGGGCCCCGCTCTCCAACTCTCCCTTATGCGTCGGTGTCGCTGTGGGGTGGGCCGGCGCCGTCAGGATTTTCTTCATCGCGCACACACCGACGGGTGGGGCCCCTCGCTCAGATCGTCTTCCTCGCGGCGAACGGACCGCGCGGACTCCGCGGTCATCGCGCCACCGTTGCACCAACCCTCCCGACTACTGCGCACCGCTCGGGGTATAAGAACCGGTCCCGCTCCCCATTGCTCCCGTACCATCTTGCCAGTAAACCGAGCGGAGAAGTGAGAGCAGTCGCAAGGTAAAAGAAGGACGCCGCCGCCGCCATCGTCGAACCGCGCCGGTGCTCATCGCCGGTCCACGGTGTGAGGCTCCGAATCCTCGGAAACCCTCCACGAACACGCACGAGGTTTCGGGTGGCGCGGGGAGGCACCACGGCACCGGAATTGCTCGCCGTCGAACCCAAATCCACACGAATCCGCCTCTCGCCGTGGGTAACGTCGCTGCTGCCGTCTCCAAGCTCGGTGAGTAGCTCATCCAGTTAGTTGCGCCTGGAGCATCGCGTAGGCCATAGGAATTGAGCTATTAGTGCCCTAACCCTGGGATTGGCCGAACGCCGGCCATGGGCCACCGTGGGCGTGTGGCGGCGCCACCGCCGTCGGCCTCATTTGGGGGAATTCACCTCAATCGTTAGATCATTGACGGACGGTCACGATTAGATGTGGCGTACCGCTTCGCCTCGGGATATCTCGAGCGTTTGATCCAGATCGGACGCTCTGGGGGGAAAGATCTGATCAATTAAATCCGATCCGTCGATCGCGAAATAAACGGTGTAGATTAGATCGGCATCGGATCTGGGTGCTGTGGGGATGGATGCGATCGGGACCGTTCAATCCGGATCGTGCGCACGAGAATCAATCTGAGTATTTTAAATCCTGATCGTTGATTGTTTGATCAACGGCTCTGGGCGCGTACCGGTTCACTTAGGTCAGGATTTAATCTGGGCCGCTCGGTTCAGATCGTGCGGCCGAGATCGGCCCGTACCCCTTCGTCGAGCCTATTTTGTAAAAGAGCCCCTCCACTTATATGAAATAAACCCGCGGTCCAGGGTGACTGTGCGCTGTGTCTCGGAAATCTTACCCCGAGCCCCCTGAGCTTCGTTGTATTAGTGCGCCCAGTCCAGGAAGTTAAGAAATCAAATAAATGAATTTAGAAAATGATTTTTAATGATTAAATAATTGCTAGAGTTTATATAATTCATAGAAAATGCATATGAACTCCAAATTAATCCATTCCACTTCCTATAATTTTGTAATATTATTGTTTATCAATTAGTGCCACTGGTTTTACATAAAAGTCACATTAAAATTGTTATCTTAATTAATCTTGTTCTAAACACATAAAACATTAGAAAAATCATAACTTGAATTCTATAACTCAAAAATTAATAATTCTTTTTCCTGTGATCTTATTTTAATATGTAGATTATTAATATGTATTTTGCATATATGTTTGGTGTAATGTTAATTTTGCCTATACACTGTTTGTTTGTATTGCTACGACTAGTGCGAGGTCACGTGTCACCTGAAGATCATCCTGGTACCTGGATCTCAAGGCCCAGGCAAGTTGTGCCCTTGATCACTTCTCTTTACCCAGCCATGTTCTGATTAATCATAATGATCTGCATAGGTTAATTTTGATGGGACCCAATAGGTTGCCCTAGTTTGTCTATCTTTATACCTTGTTTACCACTGAACTTTCTGGGTAGTACTTGCTAGTGCTATATGTGGTTTTGGGTATGAAGATTACATTATTCATGATTACACTTTTTGTTATCCGTTGTTATTTAATGTTCATGTTAAGATCATTATGTTAATTGGAACATGGAGCGACCACCCGGGAAAACAGTGCTACCACAAGGGTAGTATGGGATGCCCTTGGCTGATTAATTAGGAAAGCTAGTGGAAGACTACCTTACCCGAAAGGGGCAAGGGCAGTAGGGGAGAGGTCAGTGCGGGGAGGCCCTCGGGAGGATTTTGCTGCGATGGCGGTCCTGCAAGGGATTCCTGTACTGGATCTTCCTATAAACTGTAGCGGGTTTTCGGAAGCTAGTGGAACTTTGTAAAGGCCTCGTAGTGGATCCCTAGCCATTCACCTCGGAAGTGTCTAAGGGCCTTGCAAACCCTGGCGACATGGGATACACGACTTGTGGGTAAAGATGCGCAACCTCTGCAGAGTGTAAAACTGGTATACTAGCCGTGCTCACGGTCAAGAGCAGCTCGGACCCTCACATGATTAATTTATGGAACTAAATTCAATTTGTCACATGCATTGCATCGCAGGTGAAGTGGTTACTTTTGTTCTACTATTTAATTGGGTTGGTATTTACTTATACTTAGTAACTGCTAATAAAATTTTGACCAACTTTAAAAGCAATGCTCAGCTCTAACCATCTTCTTTGGTAAGCCTTACACTTTATGAGCTCCCACCTTTGGCGAGTTCATGCACATTATTCCCCACAACTTGTTGAGCGATGAACGTATGTGAGCTCACTCTTGCTGTCTCACATACACCACAGGTCAAGAACAGGTACTGCAGGATGATGCTCATGGAGGATGCTGCGATGAGTTCGTGAGAGGTCTAGGTCGTCGTCTCCCAGTCAACTTTGGGTTGCTGGACCGTTGTCTCCCTATAATGTAATTATTTATTTTGTATAGAACTCCTGTTATATATAAAGTTGTGACATTCGATCCTGTGCCACTATACATCATATGTTTGAGACTTGGTCCCAGCATACCTGGTGTTTATGTTAACCCCGGGTTTTGGACCCCTAAAATCCGGGTGTTACAGAAGTGGTATCAGAGGAATGTTAACTGTAGGACGAAACCTAGATAGAACTGGACAACCATTCTTTACTTACCTTACTCTGATTCTTTTCTAAACTTATCTTAATCTTTTCTCATCTATTTCCGCTTTACTCTGATTATTCTTACCTTTATCTTTCTAAGGACAAATGTGGATTTCACACTTTGAAATCCTGTGCCTAAAGTGAACTTTAGGAATAGGAGACCTAATCCTAGGAACAAAAAAAAAAAACAAAACTATTTTTATCCATGCACTTGAATGTTTGTTCTTATGATACTTGTCTGATTTGGATCTTTGATTGAGTGTGATGAGTTGTGGAGTAATGTCCTCAATTACATCTGCATATACACATAGGTATAAAAATATATTTATAAAATAACTAGACAGCCTAGATTATCCCCTTGGAACATATCTAGCTTAAGAGATTTAACTTATCCTAAAAGATCTCATTCTAACCAATTCATCTTATCTTAAAAGATTCTTCCTTATCTTAATAGATCCATCTCATCTTAAAAGATACTCATCTTATCTTAAAAAGATTTTATCTCATCCTGATAGATCTAACTGACCTCAAAAGATTTTATCTTATCTTTATGGATCCATCTTATCCTAATAGGCATACTTATCCACCCTAGTTTAAACAACCATGATCTAATACAAATTAATTAGACCTTATCTAGTTAAACTACTCATACCAATCTAATTTAGGTCCCATCTAACCTAATATGATCTAATCTAAAGTGACTTATCAAACATGTTAGATAATACTAGTGAAATGGATTAGACCTCACTCCTATAAAAAAGATTTAAGCTTAATTGATGCCCTAGATTAACTTGACCATATACATATGCAACTACCTTACCCATCCGATAGTTGCATAATCCCTCTGTGTTAAAATAGAGCTTCTGACCTACCTACACCGTATACCCCATCCTATCTCAAAAGATTCTAACATATCCTAACAAGATATATCTTACCCTGATAAAACTATCTAAACTTAAACTAGTCTAAACTAGATCATATCTAATTTAATATGGTCTAATCTAGCATGAGTTACTTAATGCTGGTACAATGGATAAGGTCATACTCCACATTCACTTAAGTCTAAATTGGTGACTTAGAGCCACTAATCCCTACCCAACAACTTGACCTATATAACAAGTTACATAACAACCCAACCAATAGAGTAATGATGAATTGTATAGTCTATCAACCCCTACCTAAAACAAGCTTGTAACTTACATCATGTAGTCTATCTCATCCATACCTATATTAACCATATACCCCAGCCAATGATCTACACTAACTCCTAATCAATGAGATAAGACCAAAGAAGATGATCAACTTCATCAAGGAAAGATGAGCACCAACTCAAGTCTTCAAGGATCAAGTGAGGTCACCAAGCTGAGTCAAGATCCACAATCTTGGATAGAGTTTTTTTTTCTTACCCTACACTTTTTAACCAAAATATATATGCTCTAAAGACATCTTCTATCCTACATAATAAAGTGGACATACCTATATATACCCATGCTCTCCTATCACTTACTAATAATAAAAAGAGAGACTCTTGATTTTGAACTAATTAGAAACTAAAAGCTAAATTTCAAATCACTCTTCCTATATCCTCTTTCTTACAAATCTCGAGGACGAGATTATTTTTAAGGGGGGTAGGATTTGTAACACCCTAAAGTTCAATCTTGTGAAGACAAAGAAAAATTCTCAAAGATTTTAAATCAAAACACCTTTCCTTAAAGATAATCATAATTTAGGAGTTTCCACTCATATATATGTTAAAAATACATAATTAAAGATACTTAGATAATCTAAATTGCCCTTGGGTTAGGATATATAAAAGAATTATGGTTAAACTATTTCTTAACATATATAAGTCTACAATATAAATTTGATTTCCCTAGAACTAATAAGGTAGGGATTATTCTACTATATGATTAAAAGCTTGTCTAAAAGAACTAAAATAAATAAAGAAATGCATAAAATAGGTTTTTGCACATTATGCTAAAGTTCTATATATGTATCCAAATTAAGTGTTTGAACTTTAAACCTGTGTTGATTTGAAATTCAATTGGAAAGGAAAATAGAAAATAGAAAATAGAAGAGAAGGGGGGAAACTAAGAAAAATATTACATAAAATAAAATAAAAATTAGAATAAACATCCTTCACACTTATAATATTGAATTATACTATTCAAACTGAGGACAAGTTATTCACAAAGTTTAAATTTAAACTTGAATTCAAATTGGATTTTAAAAAGGAGAAAAGAAAATGCAAAATAAAAAGAAAAAGGAGAAAAGCTTAACTGGGCCGGCTACCTTCATTCTGGCCCAATTACACTTTCGCGCGCGCGGCCCAAACTTTCCTCCCGTGCGCCTGCCTCTCCTTTGCGCCGACAGGGCGGGCCCAGTTGTCAGTCTCGCGCCCTCTCTGGCATGTGGGCCCCGCTCTCCAACTCTCCCTTATGCGTCGGTGTCGCTGTGGGGTGGGCCGGCGCCGTCAGGATTTTCTTCATCGCGCACACACCGACGGGTGGGGCCCCTCGCTCAGATCGTCTTCCTCGCGGCGAACGGACCGCGCGGACTCCGCGGTCATCGCGCCACCGTTGCACCAACCCTCCCGACTACTGCGCACCGCTCGGGGTATAAGAACCGGTCCCGCTCCCCATTGCTCCCGTACCATCTTGCCAGTAAACCGAGCGGAGAAGTGAGAGCAGTCGCAAGGTAAAAGAAGGACGCCGCCGCCGCCATCGTCGAACCGCGCCGGTGCTCATCGCCGGTCCACGGTGTGAGGCTCCGAATCCTCGGAAACCCTCCACGAACACGCACGAGGTTTCGGGTGGCGCGGGGAGGCACCACGGCACCGGAATTGCTCGCCGTCGAACCCAAATCCACACGAATCCGCCTCTCGCCGTGGGTAACGTCGCTGCTGCCGTCTCCAAGCTCGGTGAGTAGCTCATCCAGTTAGTTGCGCCTGGAGCATCGCGTAGGCCGTAGGAATTGAGCTATTAGTGCCCTAACCCTGGGATTGGCCGAACGCCGGCCATGGGCCACCGTGGGCGTGTGGCGGCGCCACCGCCGTCGGCCTCATTTGGGGGAATTCACCTCAATCGTTAGATCATTGACGGACGGTCACGATTAGATGTGGCGTACCGCTTCGCCTCGGGATATCTCGAGCGTTTGATCCAGATCGGACGCTCTGGGGGGAAAGATCTGATCAATTAAATCCGATCCGTCGATCGCGAAATAAACGGTGTAGATTAGATCGGCATCGGATCTGGGTGCTGTGGGGATGGATGCGATCGGGACCGTTCAATCCGGATCGTGCGCACGAGAATCAATCTGAGTATTTTAAATCCTGATCGTTGATTGTTTGATCAACGGCTCTGGGCGCGTACCGGTTCACTTAGGTCAGGATTTAATCTGGGCCGCTCGGTTCAGATCGTGCGGCCGAGATCGGCCCGTACCCCTTCGTCGAGCCTATTTTGTAAAAGAGCCCCTCCACTTATATGAAATAAACCCGCGGTCCAGGGTGACTGTGCGCTGTGTCTCGGAAATCTTACCCCGAGCCCCCTGAGCTTCGTTGTATTAGTGCGCCCAGTCCAGGAAGTTAAGAAATCAAATAAATGAATTTAGAAAATGATTTTTAATGATTAAATAATTGCTAGAGTTTATATAATTCATAGAAAATGCATATGAACTCCAAATTAATCCATTCCACTTCCTATAATTTTGTAATATTATTGTTTATCAATTAGTGCCACTGGTTTTACATAAAAGTCACATTAAAATTGTTATCTTAATTAATCTTGTTCTAAACACATAAAACATTAGAAAAATCATAACTTGAATTCTATAACTCAAAAATTAATAATTCTTTTTCCTGTGATCTTATTTTAATATGTAGATTATTAATATGTATTTTGCATATATGTTTGGTGTAATGTTAATTTTGCCTATACACTGTTTGTTTGTATTGCTACGACTAGTGCGAGGTCACGTGTCACCTGAAGATCATCCTGGTACCTGGATCTCAAGGCCCAGGCAAGTTGTGCCCTTGATCACTTCTCTTTACCCAGCCATGTTCTGATTAATCATAATGATCTGCATAGGTTAATTTTGATGGGACCCAATAGGTTGCCCTAGTTTGTCTATCTTTATACCTTGTTTACCACTGAACTTTCTGGGTAGTACTTGCTAGTGCTATATGTGGTTTTGGGTATGAAGATTACATTATTCATGATTACACTTTTTGTTATCCGTTGTTATTTAATGTTCATGTTAAGATCATTATGTTAATTGGAACATGGAGCGACCACCCGGGAAAACAGTGCTACCACAAGGGTAGTATGGGATGCCCTTGGCTGATTAATTAGGAAAGCTAGTGGAAGACTACCTTACCCGAAAGGGGCAAGGGCAGTAGGGGAGAGGTCAGTGCGGGGAGGCCCTCGGGAGGATTTTGCTGCGATGGCGGTCCTGCAAGGGATTCCTGTACTGGATCTTCCTATAAACTGTAGCGGGTTTTCGGAAGCTAGTGGAACTTTGTAAAGGCCTCGTAGTGGATCCCTAGCCATTCACCTCGGAAGTGTCTAAGGGCCTTGCAAACCCTGGCGACATGGGATACACGACTTGTGGGTAAAGATGCGCAACCTCTGCAGAGTGTAAAACTGGTATACTAGCCGTGCTCACGGTCAAGAGCAGCTCGGACCCTCACATGATTAATTTATGGAACTAAATTCAATTTGTCACATGCATTGCATCGCAGGTGAAGTGGTTACTTTTGTTCTACTATTTAATTGGGTTGGTATTTACTTATACTTAGTAACTGCTAATAAAATTTTGACCAACTTTAAAAGCAATGCTCAGCTCTAACCATCTTCTTTGGTAAGCCTTACACTTTATGAGCTCCCACCTTTGGCGAGTTCATGCACATTATTCCCCACAACTTGTTGAGCGATGAACGTATGTGAGCTCACTCTTGCTGTCTCACATACACCACAGGTCAAGAACAGGTACTGCAGGATGATGCTCATGGAGGATGCTGCGATGAGTTCGTGAGAGGTCTAGGTCGTCGTCTCCCAGTCAACTTTGGGTTGCTGGACCGTTGTCTCCCTATAATGTAATTATTTATTTTGTATAGAACTCCTGTTATATATAAAGTTGTGACATTCGATCCTGTGCCACTATACATCATATGTTTGAGACTTGGTCCCAGCATACCTGGTGTTTATGTTAACCCCGGGTTTTGGACCCCTAAAATCCGGGTGTTACACTAGCAAAACTATCAGACACCCCGATTCCTCCCATCGCAGTACCTAATTTTCTCTTTTTTGAGGAGGGGGCGGCCGTCAGCGCAGGGTCGCCTCCAGTCTCCACCGCCGGCTTCTTCCCACGGCGGTCCGCTTCGTCTTGTCCAGGGTAGCCGTCGTACGGCAATTGATTCAATTCGAAGACCCTGTTCAAACGTTCATTTGACCCGCGAATATCAAAGCTGCGCTGGCCTTCCGTCCTCGCCACGTACCGCCCCACGAGCCGCACCGCCAAGTCCTCCGCATCACGCACAAAGGCGGCCGGGTCACGATTTCGCAAATTCAGTGCAAAGGCTGGACTTCGCACCACCCTTCCTCCGTGAAAAGGCATCTGGCGAGGGCACACTTCGCCCAACGCCCAGCCGTGCGCCAAGGGCCAGACCCCGTACGCCACAAACTCTTCAACTAAATCACGACCACTGCTCTGGCCGGCGGCGCATCGAAGGGCCCCTTCGTCTGCATCCTCTTCTGCCACTTCAAAGGGCGGATACGCAGAGTAATAGTGAGAGCACATCTCAGATACGGGCAGTCCTTCATGGCCTTCGACAGTAGCCTCAGCAACGTAAAACCAAAATTCATTCCAATTGCCCCACTTGTTGCGGGCGCACGGAACCAACTCCACTACTGGCATTGTGGTCTTGCCGGTCTTCGGCGTGAATGTGCACGACCCAAACTGGGCAACTCCGCCCTCAATCACCCTCTTCTGCCAATGCAAGCAGTAATTCTTCGCAAAAACTTCAACCGACGGCTGTCCGCCGTACGAAGTCGTCGCCCAGACATACTTCGCCAGCGCCACCACGGCGTTCGGTGTCAGCTGATGAATTTGAACGTTGAATCTACGCAGGACTTCGCCAACAAACCGGTGCGCAGGCAAGCGGAGACCGGCGACGAAGAACGCCTCAAAAACAACCAACTCACCCTCCGGCTCGGGGACTTCCTCCGTCCCCGGAGCACGAGCGACTCCGCCGCCAAAGTAGCCCAAGCGCTGCATTTCTTCGACGCGGGCCGACGTCATCCGTGACACACCAAAATCAACAGAGTCGCCGGCGCGCAGCTCCTCCACCATCACGCCACTCAACGTCTCCTCAGACGAGGCGGCGGCCGGCGGCGTGGCGTCGGCGGAAGAAGAAGAGGATGGCATTGCTACGTACCGTCGGCGGCGGCGGGCGGTCTGCTTCACTCGAGCCAGATCTCCGACGAGCAAAGCGAGCAGTAGAAGAAGAGGAGCAGAAAGACGGCGGGCGGCTAGGGTTTTCACGGAGCGCGGAAGGCAAAGTGCAAACAGCGCCGTCCCCCGCCCCCCTTTATAGGCAGGGCGCGGCTCCTCGGGAAACCCGCAATCCCACAGGGCGCGACGCTTCGGAAAACCCGCAGTCCAACAGTACGATGTCCATCAACGGTCACATCAAAAACCCCCGCGGAACCACTTCGAGCGAGGGCAGCGTCTCCGCCATCTAGCGACGTCTTCGGCACCAGGTGACTTTGTCGAACTGGTCCCTCGGAGGGCAAATGTTGGAGCGAAGGCAGAAACGCCACCCTTCGCCCGAAGTCTCCACCGCTTAGCCCCCGCCCTGACAGGCAAAGCAGGCAGGGACACCCTTCGCTTGATCGACACCAGGGACAACATGGAGACCCTTCGCTCGATTCGGCACCAGACGAAGGCCTGCGGCAACGCCTCCCTACGGCGCGGCCTCGGTCGGCTCCGAGGCCCACATGAGGTCGGGCCCATTGTAACAGGCCCTGCGTGGCCGCGGTTGTGTTACGGGCCTAATTTGTAAAGGCGTACATGTAATTACAACTTGTAACCCCGCTTTATAGGAATATTCTGGGGATAAACTAGGTACCTGAGGGCACATGCGTCCTTAACGCAAGGCGCCGTGCACTCGGATACCTATAAATACCCCCGCACAGTGCCCGTGAGAGGCCAGATTAACAGAGCTTTTGCCATCACGCGCGAGTGCCCTGTTGCCATCTCCATTCACCCGTGTTGGATCTCCTTGCTGTCGAGAGACAGCCCCAACAATAAACATCTTAGTTCTTCCTTAGAAGGATTTTTACTAAGATCAGAGGGAAAAATACTTCTACTAAAGATCTGTCTCAAATCAGAATCAACGTTCATGAAAGCTTTGTAAATAGAGACAAACCAAGATTTGTAATTAGAACCATCGCCTAAAAGAAGTTCTACAGTTACCTCTTGTGACGACATCTTTATCTCCGGACGGCTAAGCCCACACTGGAGAGGCCTAGCTCCGATACCAATTGAAAGTTCCCTTTGACCCGGGAACAGGATCTGGATGTCGCCTAGAGGGGGGGTGAATAGGCGAATAAAACTTATTACTTTAAAACTTAAATTCTTACTCTACTCGAAGACTTAGTACGCAGTGGAATGAGAAGACTCTTCGAGTAGGTCGCAGCGGAATGGAAGATCCTGTCTCAAAATGTCCTGCACTTCAAATCAAGCTTATACCACAGATATGTATTGAAGTGCAGATATAAAGGCGAGTAAGACAGAGAGTCAGGATACAATACAGAATAGAGCACACAGACGCAAGGATTTATCCCGAGGTTCGGCCAAGCCTGAAATGCTTGCCTAGTCCTCGTTGGAGTTAGCCACACCTGGGCTTGGAGTCTATTTCAACTCCTTCCTCCGTTTGCTCAGATCTGTCAGTATGACAGATAGAGCCTTTCACTATTGAGTGGGGTTACAACAGAACCGCGGCTGCTTACAAACTTCTTGGCAGCATCCCGGCAGAGTAACGATACGCTCAAGACCTTGCTCTAGCTCTTAGCAGCACTACTCCTCTCTCTAAAGGCTTATAGCTGTGCCTTCTACACAAACTATAGAGTTACACACAAGAGGGAGAGCGAGAATTGACTCCAGTGAAGTCTACACTTGTTGGCTGCACTTGTGTATTGCTTGAGGCGCCTAGGGGTCCCTTATATAGGCACAAGGAGCCAGGGAGCCGTTGGAAGCAATCCAGGAAGGCAAATCTTGCCTTCTGTCGGGTGGCGCACCGGACAGTCCAGTGCACACCGGACACTGTCCGGTGCCCGATTTCTTTCCTTCTATGGCGAAGCCGACCGTTGGCAGTCTTGGAGCCGTTGGCGCACCGGACATGTCCGGTGCACACCGGACAGTCTGGTGCCTCCATCTAGCCGTTGGCTCGGCCACGTGTCTCGCGCAGATCGCGCGGCCGACCGTAGGCCCGGTCGACCGTTGGCTCACCGGACAGTCCGGTGCACACCGGACAGTCCGGTGAATTATAGCCGTACGTCGCCGGTGAATTCCCGAGAGCAGCCAGTTCGCCAGAGTTCAGCCTGGCGCACCGGACACTGTCTGGTGCACCACCGGACACTGTCCGGTGAGCCACCGGACAGTCCGGTGCACCCAGACTGAGCAGAACCTTGGTTGTACACAGCCAAGCCTTTTGCACCTCTTTCCTTTTCTTCTTCTTTCTGTTTCTAACACTTAGACAAGTATATTAGTACACTAAAACCAATGTACTAAGTCTAGAAACATACCTTCTCTTAATTATTACATCCATAGCATTTCACATGCTTGAGCTTTGATGTTGGACTCATAAATCATCAAGTCGGCTTGACTTGATCTAGATTGACATTTCTTAGCTCCAACATCCTGCAAAGGTCACATAGAACATATCCAAACATAGGAACAACCCAAACTAAAGATTAAGGTGAACTTAGCTCTTTTGGGCTGCTTCCAGTTCTGGTTTTGACACTTGTTCTCCTTCTAGTGACCTTGATCTCCTTCTTAGAGCTTGATCTTGAGCCTTATGACTTACACCACATAACTGTAGTTGTTACTCCATTGGCTGTAAGTCACGTCCTTATGTAGTGATCCTTGGTGTGTTATAGCTCTCCTCAACTCGATCACCCTTGACTTTGCAAGCCTTCTTCTTCACCCTTGGCTTTGGGTTCCTCAGCCTCCTTGACCTTCTCCCGTGCACTTGGTACCTCGAAGCTCTTCTTGCCTCCGTCCTTGGCTTGATCAGTTGTCTCCGAGCTACGCACCCGAGTCTCACTTTATGCAATGACCATCTTACTTGTGATGTCCATTTATGTATCCATAATCTAGTTCTTGGACCATCACATTGTTCTCTTGTGTTGAACCCTGTAGGCTTTACCTTAAGCACCTGTTCAACACTTAGTACACTTGTTAGTCCTTTAATTGAGTTGTCATCCAAACACCAAAACTCACAAGAGAGCTTTCAGGGGTCACGGTGAGGAGAGAGATGAAGAATGGTCAAAATAATATTGTCTGTTGGATTTGAATGAGTAAGGGAGACAAATTTATCCAGCAAATCTGAACCGTTGATTTTGATGATGTGTTAAGTCTGGTTGTAATTTGTTTGATGGATTTAGTTGAGTTTATAAGTGTGGGGTGATTTGGTTGGGTGAGTTTTGCAAAGTTTAACCTGTTAGATTATATAGTGTTATAGATATATAATTTTTATTGACGGACATCACAAATTTTATGGACTAACTGGTTTTCCTAGTTGATTAATTCTCAGGTGCATAAGTCTATCTATCTCAATTATAAGTCGACTGTCCGGAATACCGTAGATTATTTCGAAAAGGAGAAGCTTTTTGGAAAACTCACCTGTACGCGGACCGTTCACGACACCAAGGTGTGCCTCGGACAGAAACTATGCAATACTCGTATTTACACTACGGACTGACTGAAGAAGAAGAAGAGAGCATCGTCTAGGACCAGGCGCGGACCGTCCGCCTCAGGCGTGGACCGTCTGCTCGTTAAAAAATCAGAGAAACATGAAGGTAACGGGTTCCATAAAATACATTTTTAGCGTCCTCGCGGACCGTCCGGGGTGCACGGCCGGACCGCCACGAATGCTTTATCTGACATCTAACGACGCATTTAATGCACTTATATTTGTTGATATAGCCGTTACTGCTGACCGTTGCGATTTTAGTCATTGATGTGCAAGGGCGGACGGTCCGAACCAGGAGCGTGGACCGTCCGCGGTTGGCAGAAAGGAGGCAACGACTAGAGAGTGGTTGATGGCTATAAATATAACCACAACCACCTCCATTCACATCATCCAAGCATCTCATTCATTCACATTCAACACAATATCAAGCACTTCATCCAAAGACACATTCAAAGCTTCCAAACTTCTCCAAGTAATTGTGACTAGTGATCTGTCAGGGGTGATAATTAAGGGTACCCAGATTATCCCTCTGAAAAACGCACTCAAGAGAAGTAAAGACATAACCCCCGAGGGGAAGCAGCCGAGGTACCTCCTAACCCGAGGCCTCTCCCCGAGAGTCTCCCACCTCAGGCAGGACTCCGCCTCGCCCGAAGTCACCACCTCTCCGTTCGTCTCGTCCGAGCTAATCCCAGGCAGCTAAGACAAATGCGCCCGAAAACAGGTGGGGAACACTTGCATTTAAAGTGCATACCTACCCCACGCCGCGGCAGTAGGAGCACAGTGACTAACAAGATATCAGTCATATCCGGGCGCAACAACATGATTACGCCCCCCACTACAGTACGCACACACCGCCTGCCATCCCCCCGACGGGACATCTAATGCGACGGGAGAAGCAGACCGGCCCTCAGACGCAAATCTCCGCCTTGCCCGACACTGAGTTCGGCCTCGGGTGATTTATCCACCTCACCCGAGCTCGGCCTCGGCTACCTGCTCCACTGTGAATCCCGCGGGTGGCCACTCCACCGATTGTGGCACACGTCAAGGGATGGCTCAACCAACGCCTCGGGAAGACTTCCACCTCGCCCGAGCAGGGCTTCGACCTCGATAAACACAACAAGGAATCACGACGTCACTCCGCACAGGGACACTAATGCACCCCGTAAGCAGGCTTTTACCCATACCACGACGTTGTTACAACAACTACGGTATCAGCAACCCCTCCCCCAGGAGCTGTAACATCCTGAATTTGGGGGTATAAAATTTCTTTTCTAATATCCACAAAATTCAGGTGTTACCCTCTCTTTTCCTTGATTTTCTTTTATTTTTTCCTAAATAGTGGAGAATTATTTTGTTTTATATAGCTTTAAGCCTAGTAAAATAAAACCCTAAGAGGGTCCTTGTTTGTTGCATAGCATGCCGGAATAGCAGTCTCCTTGGTATGTTCATTTATTGTGTCTTGGCACTCATTCAAAATTCTCGAAGCTCATTTGAATTTCGAAGTTTATAAACCAAAACCTAAATACCCCAATAGCAAAAGGAATAAGAAAAATAGACAAAAGAGGAAGCTTCAGCCCCCTCCCTTCCCCTTGGGCCCAGCCCACCCGGCCGTCCTCTCCCACCCAGGGCCCACTCGACGTGCGTGGCCCACCTGGCCCACCAGGCGCTGGCGTGCCCCTCCCCCAAACCCTAGCCGCATGGGTGAAAGGGAAATAGGATCAAACCTTTTCCTAAATGATTTTGGTGGTTGAATTGCCTAACACAAATAATTGGACTAACTAGTTTGCTCTAGATACTGTGTTCTACAGGTGCCAAAGGTTCAACACAAACCAATAAAAAGTCCAAGAAAGGGTTCAAAAGGAAGGAGCTAAAGAAAACCGAAAGCTGCCCTGGTCTGGCGCACCGGACTGTCCGGTGTGCCACCGGACAGTGTCCGGTGCACCAGGGTGAATCAACTCGAACTCCTCAGCTTCGGGTTTCTAGAAATCGCTCCCCGCTATAATTCACCGGACTGTCCGGTGTGCCAGCGGGAGCAACGGCTACAGCGCCAACGGTCAACTGCAAAATGAACAGTGAACAGTGAACAGTGCGGACTGCGCGCGCAGAGTCAGAGTAGGCGTCAGAAGGCGCACCGGACAGTGAACAGTGACTGTCCGGTGCACCACCGGACTGTCCGGTGACCCATATGTCAGAAGCTCCAACGGTCGAACCCTAACGGTTGGGTGACGTGGCTGGCGCACCGGACAGTGTCCGGTGGCGCACCGGACTATCCGGTGCGCCCGTCGACAGACAGCCTCCCCAACGGCCATTTTGGTGGGTGGGGCTATAAATACCCCCAACCACCACACATTCAAGGCATCCAAGTTTTTAGTCATTGCATTCAATACAAGAGCTCTAGACTTCACTCCAAGACACAAACAAGATATCAAATCCACTCCCAAGTCCGGAATCACTCCAAACTGAAAGGGAAATGTGCCCTTGGGCCATTTCTAAGTATTTTGGTGATTGAGTGCCAACACAAGTGCTTAAGTGTTAAAGTATCCCAAGTGATGGACAAAGTGCAAATCAAAAGTAAAGGTATGTTTCTAGACTTAGTACATTGTTTTATGGACTAATGTATTGTGTCTAAGTGCTGGAAACAGGAAAAATCGAGTTGGAAAAGAGATGGCTTTGTTTAGCCAAAGTCTGCTCAGTCTGGGTGCACCGGACTGTCCGGTGGTGCACCGGACTGTCCGGTGGTGCACCGGACAGTGTCCGGTGCGCCAGGCTGGCTCTGACGAACAGGCTGCTCTCGGGACTTCGACGGCGGTGTACGGCTATAAATCACCGGACTGTCCGGTGGTGCACCGGACAGTCTGGTGAGCCATTCACAGGCGAACTCGTCGCTCTCGGGAGATGATTAACGGCGTACGGCTAAAATTCACCGGACTGTCCGGTGGTGCACCAGACTGTCCGGTGAGCCAACGGTCAGCCGGGCCAACGGTCAGCCGAGGATTCCGCGCGTGATGTGTGGCCGAGCCAACGGCTAGAATGGGGCACCGGACTGTCTGGTGTGCACCGGACAGTGTCCGGTGCGCCAACGGCTCTAAATCGGCAACGGTCGGCTTCGCCAAATAAGGAAGGAAATCTGCACCGGACAGTGTCCGGTGGTGCACCGGACTGTCCGGTGGTGCACCGGACTGTCCGGTGCGCCAGTCGACTGAAGGCAAGAATTGCCTTCCAACAATGCTCTCAACGGCTCCTAGCTGCCTTAGGGCTATAAAAGGGACCCCTTGGCGCATGGAGAAGATATCCAAGCATTCTTTGAGCATAGTTGATCACTCACACTTCGTTCTTGCGCACTTGTTCGACATTCTTAGTGATTTGAGCTCCATTCTAGTGAGAAACTCGTGATAGTCTCTTGAGCTCAAGTCTGGGTCTTGTGTGTGCGTATTTGTTGTGATCTTTGTGTCTTGTGCGAGTTGCTCATCCCTCCCTTACTCCGTGCTTCTTTGTGAACTTCAAGTGTAAGGGCGAGAGACTCCAAGTTGTGGAGATTCCTCGCGAACGGGATATAGAAAAGCAAAGCAAAACACCGTGGTATTCAAGTGGGTCTTTGGACCGCTTGAGAGGGGTTGATTGCAACCCTCGTCCGTTGGGACGCCACAACGTGGAAGTAGGCAAGTTTTGTACTTGGCCGAACCACGGGATAAACCACTGTGTCTATCTGTGTTGATTCTCTTGTGGTTATCGTGTCTTGCAAGAACTCCTCTCTAGCCACTTGGCGATTATTGTGCTAACGCTTAATCAAGTTTTTGTGGCTTAAGTTTAAGTTTTACAGGATCACCTATTCACCCCCCCTCTAGGTGCTCTCAATTGGTATTAGAGCCGTTCTCTTCACGAAGGGACTAATCGCCCGAAGAGATGGATCCTAAGGGGAAGAGAATTGTGATCAATGATAAGGAGAAGGAGTCCTTCGTCAACGAGTCGAAGGATGACAAGCCTACCGACTTGGGCTCGGGCCACAAACGTAAAGATGGGAAGAAGAAGAAGACAAGGCGCATCAAGGAGATCGTCTACTACGACGACAGCGACGAGTCCACTTCTTCTCAAAAGGACAACGACGACAACAACTACGACAAAAGAAAAACGGTTAATTCGAACTTTTCTTTCGATTACTCTCGTATTCCGCAGAGTTCAAATGCACATTTGCTTTCCATCCCTCTTGGCAAACCTCCACACTTTGATGGGGAGGACTACGGATTTTGGAGTCACAAAATGCGTAGTCACTTGTTCTCTCTCCATCCAAGCATATGGGAGATTGTTGAGAGTGGAATGAAATTTGATAGCTCGGATAGTCCTATGTTTATCAATGAACAGATTCATAAAAATGCACAAGCTACTACTGTGTTGTTAGCCTCTTTGTGCAGGGACGAGTATCATAAAGTGAGCGGTTTGGACAATGCCAAGCAGATCTGGGACACCCTCAAGATCTCTCATGAGGGGAACGACGTCACCATGCTCACCAAGATGGAGTTGGTGGAGGGAGAACTCGGGAGATTCACGATGATAAGGGGCGAGGAGCCAACCCAAACGTACAACCGGCTCAAGACCCTCGTCAACAAGATAAGGAGCTACGGAAGCACGCGATGGACGGACCACGATGTTGTCCGCCTAATGCTAAGGTCCTTTACTGTTCTTGATCCACATCTTGTGAACAATATTCGTGAGAATCCTAGGTACACCAAGATGTCGCCCGAAGAAATTCTTGGGAAATTTGTAAGCGGGCGGATGATGATCAAGGAGGCAAGATACGTCGATGATGCACTAAATGGACCAATCCAAGAGCCTCAAACTATTGCTCTCAAGGCAACGAGGAGCAAGGAGGCGCTACCTAGCAAGGTGGCGCAAGTTGAGGCGGCGGGGCTTAATGATGAAGAGATGGCCCTCATCATCAAGTGCTTCAAGACGGCGCTAAAGGGTCGCAAGGGGCAGCCAAGCAAGACCAAGACAAAGGGGAAGCGCTCATGCTTCAAATGTGGTAAGATTGGTCATTTTATCGCTAATTGTCCCGATAATGTAAGTGACTAGGAACAAGGGAACAAGAGGGAGAAGAAGAAGGCATACAAGAAGGCTAAGGGCGAGGCACACCTTGGCAAGGAGTGGGACTCGGATTGCTCGTCATCTGACTCCGACAATGAAGGACTCGCCGCCACCGCCTTCAACAAGTCATCCCTCTTCCCCAACGAGCGTCACACATGCCTCATGGCGAAGGAGAAGAAGGTATGTACTCGAGACAATACTACTTATGCTTCTTCAAGTGTGGATGAGTCTAGTGATGACGATGAAATAGATTATTCTTGTTTATTCAAGGGTCTAGATAGAACCAAAGTTGATAAGATTAACGAATTAATTGATGCCTTAAATGATAAGAATAGATTATTAGAGAAGCAAGAGGATCTTTTATATGAAGAACATGATAAGTTTGTAGAGGCTCAAAAGTCCCTTGCTTTAGAAATCAAAAGGAATGAAATGCTTTCTTGTGAACTATCTACTTGCCATAAGACAATTTCTAGTTTAAAAGATGTTAACAATGATTTAAATGCTAAACTAGAAGTAGCAAATAAATCTAACTCTTGTGTAGAACATGTTGTGATTTGCACTAGGTGTAAAGATTTTAATGTTGATGCTTGTAGTGAACACCTAGTGTCTATTGCAAAGTTAAATGATGAACTAGCTAGTCTTAATGCCCAACTTAAGACTAGCAAGAGTGAATTTGATAAGTTAAAATTTGCAAGGGATGCCTACACGATTGGTAGACACCCCTCAATTAAGGATGAACTTGGCTTCAAGATGGAAGCCAAGAACTTAACAAGCCATAAGGCTCCCATCTCCGCCAAGGAGAAAGGGAAGGCCCCTATGGCTAGTAGTGCTAAAAAGAACCATGCTTTCATGTATCATGATAGGAGACATTCTAGGAATGCCTATAGAAGTTATGATGCTTTTGATTCTCATGCCATGTTTGCTTCTAGTTCTTCCTATATGCATGGTAGAGATATGTCTAGGAGAAATGTTGTTCATCATATGCCTAGTGTAACACTCCTGGTGTTACTATAACTAAAACTTGAGCATGACATCATAGCATTGGTATTGCATATGTTTGATACACTTAGAGTGCATTCACTAGGCAAAAATTTCAAATAAGTTGTATTGTTTTAATGTTTTGCAAATAGAACCCTGGATAGGAAGCTTTACCCTAAATAGGGATTAAAGGGGTAAAACTTAACCTAAGATGAGAAAATCTAAAAGCTTTAGGGTAAAAGTCATAGAATGACCCCAAGAATAAACTTGAATCACACTTATACCCCTGGGATACCAGAAACCCTAATTGGAACCCTGGAAAACCCTAAAACCAAACCCTAGGGGCTTATGTGCAAAAGTGATGAACCTTTGGACTAAAGTGTAAAGACTACTATGTTTAAACATATAAAGTCATTTGGTTCACAAATATGTGGACTTGAAAGCCAAACCCTAAGTTTTGGACTTAAATGCAAAATGGACCTCATTTGAGTTCTATTCTAAGTCTGAAAATCAGAGAATTGGCTCAACTTTGGGGCTTTGTAACTTTCAAAGTATAGGGTTTTTGCCCTAGGTCACCACATCAAAGTTGAAGACCAATTATAGGAGAACAACTTTGCTAAAGCGTGTGAACTCAGTTGTTAAGAAAAATTTAGAGATAAATGAGCCTGAAGTTGGACTGTCAGACTGCCTGAAGCCTGAAATACAGATTAACAGTGTTATGACATGAACTTTGAGCTCGATTTTGAAGGGGATCCAGTGACCTTTTGTGAGTACACATTGTAGCAAAATGATAGATGGATTATAGCTCTATAACTTTGCTGCAGAAGGATGGTTTAGGTTTCACACAAAATCGGGAGTAAATGGAGCTCCAATGTGCTTGTCAGTCAAGTTCTTTCTTGAATTCAGAGCACTGTTCATCGTCATCAGAAATATCGCGCTGTGGCTCAGGATCACCCCCGCCGGCGATAAGAACGCCACCGCGGCGTGACCGGTCGTCGGTGGTCGCGGTAAAGCTCCTGGGTATCGTGGCAAAAGTTACCGAGGTGGCGAACTCAGGTTAAGCGGCAACCCCGTGCCCTCACCGGAAACCGCCGCGCGGAAGGCTTGCCAGCGCATCCGCAGCTCGCGTTTCTTCTCCAACTCCGGTCGACGGTCCTCCGCCGCGTGGTCTAGCTTTTCTACCGTGTCGCCGTGATTCCCTTGGGCCATCCCATCATCGTTGGGGAGGTTGCCACGCCTTAGGACACGTAACCGCGCGCGCCAGGCTTCTTCTTCACCTCCGGCCGCCAGCTCGTCGCGGTCAAATTGAGAGCCACCGCTCTCGGAGTCTTTAAATTGAGCCCACCGTTAGCTCCACAACTTCATCACGTACCTCATCATCCAGTATCACCCCCAGTCCTGCCACCGTGAGCTCCAATTCCAAGTTTTCCCCAAAACCGTTGAAGAACACCGCGAAGAACACCTCGCCGTGGTCAGCCCGATTCAGGTCCAATCTCACCCTCGGTTTCCTTGTTTCAACATCCTTGCTTGCTCTTGATGCTCACCGACCCGTTAAATCGAATTAGACCGCCATGAATCGACGGGAACGCACTCATCCGTCCGCCATGCTCTCGGTCACCGTGGCCAGAGCTCAGTAGTTGGTCGTTCGTGCAATTAGGTTAGGGGAAATGCTCAGGCTAGCTCCAATTTGGTGTCCACCGCTCGGGAGCGCCGGTCATGGCCCCGTTCGGCCGGTCTGCTGGCTCGCCGGAGCACGGCCACGCATGAACGGCGTCGTGGACTTCCAGTCGTGAATAGGTAGAAACGCAGGGACCTTTTTGTAATGGTCAGTGACTTGGTTAAACAGTGAAATAACCTGTTCTCAGTTAGCCAGAAATGCGGGGGTCGTTCTGCAAAACCGCCAGGGCGCGGGCGCGCGCGGGCGTGTTTTGCCCTGGACCTGGGCGGTCTGGGCCAGAACCGGCCCAGTTCTATTTAATCCTTTTCTTTTTCTTTTTCCAGCAGAGCTTTAGAAATATGTAGAAAAATGTAGAAAAATGCTAAAATTGTGAAACTAATTTTCCTAGGCTTTTTATTTTCCCTAGAATTTAGTAAAAATAGTTTTGTGATTTTTAGTGGAAGTAAGAAATTTTAGGGTATTTAAAGTGGTTAAAAATATTGGTTATGGATTTTTAGAAAACAAATGGTAATTCCAAAAATGCTCAAAATTTTTATATGAGTTCCTCATAATATTTAGAAGCCTTGGGTAGGGTTTGAATTGATTTGGACCTTGTTTGATCACCCAACCCCAAAACAACCCCCCCTGCCCTATGAACTCCTTTACCGACTCCGGAAACCCTAAGTTCCCGGAACTCCGTGAAGGAATGTTGTACTCAAGACTTAGATAATAAGTTTATGTTATCTTAGCATCCTCATGAGCATCCCATGGCATCCATTCTTATGCATATATATGGTTATGTTAGAACACGAAGAAGAAGAAGTCACTGAAGAGGGGACTCCACCAACCTCAGATCCTCAAGCAGGCAACTGCTTTTATTTCGATATTTGTGGATCCGAGCAGGACTCACCTGATAACAAAGGCAAGCCCCGGTGCATTTGCCACCTTCCTTGTTGTTTTAAATCTTTCTCACTTGTTTGATGCATTAGGTGATAGGAGTTGATTGATAAAACAATTCCTGCAATACCTTCCTTGAATTTGATTACCTTCCTTGATCACCTGTTTTACAAAAGCTTTTTGATGCTTAGCTTTGCTTTAGAAAAACAAAAGGTTTTGTTTTTACAAAAGATGTTGTGGCAAAAGTGGGTGGGATGTTTTCAAAAAAAAATAAAACTTGATGGTGGATCCATCATGGCCGTGATGGACTCAACATCGGAAAAGATGTACCTCTGCCAGGTACCAATTTTTGGGTTAAAAAGAGTAAGCTGAGACCGGGCGGGTGACTTGCACGAGAAGAGAGCCTCGGTGTAGTGTCTCCGTCTGAGTCGATTAAGGACCTTGTCGATGTAGGCCTGCTGACCGAGGACCCTTTAACTGGTCACATGCCTCGTCATGGGTAAGCCTTACCTCGGGCAGACTAAGGCCGGAATAAGATAACACGAAATGGGCGTGGAGCGGTGGCGAGAGTAGCGTGTACCCTCCGTGGCAAGAGGCTGGACGGTGGTGTATCTGTGCTCTCGGTTTGCGTGAACCTGATCCGGTCTTAAGAACCCCGGTGGCAGGTTGACATATGCAAGGGTTAAGTGCTACATATGTCGTGTGATTGGAGATCCTCAGCTGAGTATAATCGATTCGGATCGCTGTACCTCCGCGGTTATGGAGACTTGGCCACTGACTTACACGTAGCATTCCACTAAAGATGAGGGGTTTTTGTTAAGAAATTGGCTAGTGCAGGACCAGTGATTGAACTAGGGTAGAAAGAACTCTAGTGCAGGTAATTTTACTTAACTTGACAAATAAAATTGGATTTTTAAGGATCCACTTTAGTAAGCATTTCTGCAAAACAGAGTCTTTGATTATTGAAAAGCCTTACCTTGACTCCCATATAACCAGCATACCCTTGAGAGTCTTTTCTTTAGTCGGGTAAGACTTGCTGAGTAATTCCATACTCAGGGTTTATCCCTTCGTTGTTTTTAGGTGAGGAAGTAGCAGACTTTTGCTACTTCTGTGCCAAGGTGGTTCCCAAAGAAGAAAAACAAGACTGAAGTGCGGGAGGACTCGGTCCTCCACATAGGATCTTTTGCTTATAGCTTATCGGGAGAAGTTGTGCCTCCCTTGGTTTGTATAATATTACTACTCTGCACTCACTTTTAGTCTGGTCTGTAATAAAATAACTCAAGCTTGCTTTTGAAATAAATGAAAGTTTATGTAATTCGCTTCCGCATTTCTTTATCTCCGATATTCTGTAATGTCTGCAAGACGGGTGAAACGTTCCTGGTAAGGTAGGGAAAGATACCGAGCTTGTCAAGTGACTTAGGAACATCTACAGGGTGTCTGATGTCTGTTAGACAAGGACAACTGTAGGTGGGCCTAATTACTTGGGAGGTTCTGTCACAGCTGGTATCGGAGCGTAGCCCTTCTTTGCAGATATTATGAGGCATCTTCAAAAGGATTTTCGAAAGTCTTACCTAAAAACTCTTTTCTATTCTTACCTAAGTATTCTGAAGAGTCTATCTTAAAGACCAGATAGGAAGAGTGCAATGTATAGAAGGTTGAATCGACTAAGGTTGATTCTGTACTTATTCATGCATCATGCTAAGAATTAAACTAATAAATTTTCCCCCTTAGAAAGATGCCGCCACGCACAAGGCTAACGGCACGTAAGTCAACGGGACCAATTGGAGTACCTCGGCATCAATTAGCCCCTCGACACGAAAGCAGCAGCAGCGGAAGTAATGACCCCATAGGAGACCTTGAAGCCCAAGTGAGTCGACTTCAAGCAACGCTGCAACACAGGACCAATGCTTGGATCGCAGACGGAGATAGAATCAATGAACTAAGAAGGGACATCCGTCACCTGCAGGATCAGCTTGCTGATCGAGACTTAGCACTTGACTGGGCAGTACAGTCTCATATGCTGGCATGTGCTAAGGAAGCAAGGGCTCAGGCCCGAATTAAAGAACTTAGCTCAACCGTCGACAACCTGCAGGTCTACTGCAATACGTTGCATGAGGAAGTCCATATACTATACTCACAATTACACCCTAGTGTGCCTGCACACTCTGCTGAGGCGGAAGCCGGACCCTCTCACGTTGCGGGACGCGCGCTGGGTGGGGAATTAGACCTTTTTGAACCCCCTCCTTCTTTGAGGTTGGTGGACGTCTGGACTCCCACACCTGATGATGAGGCCGCTAAAAGTAACGGAAAGCGGGGCTAATGGGGTAATAGAAGTAGAGTAGTGTATTGTAAGGTGCACTGTTGTATAATAGGTTGAACTTTTGTATAATGGGTAATGTATCCTGTTATGTAATATCGAGTCTGTATCATTACTTTTTATAGTAATGTAAAATGGAAGGTCTCTTTGGCATATTATGTTGATTCAAATGTTTCTGCCTCAGATGCCGACCAGGACTCGCGGACAGGACGCAGCCGGAACTTCTGGGGGTCGGGATGTCACCCCAAATCCACCTCCGGTTCCACCCACGTTAGCCGAGGCGATTGCCGCCTTGGTAAATGCCACCGCCGATAATACCCGCTTCCTTAGGGAAATGGCGGGTCAACAGCAGTTCCAGCAGCAGGCAGGAAGAGGTTTTCAGCAAGGTCCCCGTGAAACCACCTATCTGGACTTCTCCGAAACTCGTCCACCTCTATTCACCAAAGCAGAAGACCCGCTAGAAGCCGACGAGTGGATACGGGTCATTGAACAGAAGTTTGGTCTTCTTCGTTGTTCTGAAACGCAGAAGCCATTGTTCGCGGCACAGCAACTACGAGGCCCTGCCAGTACTTGGTGGGGAAACTTTGTGGCTATCCAACCTGACCACCATCAAATCACTTGGGAAGAATTTAAAGCAGCCTTCCGTGAGCACTACATACCTGAAGGGGTGCTGCATATGAAACAAGAGGAATTCATGAAACTGAAACAAGGAGGAGACACCATCAATCAGTATCTTAACAAGTTTAATCACCTGTCGCAGTATGCCATCGATCAGGTTAATACTGATTTGAAGAAAAAGAACTGTTTTATGAGAGGTCTAAATGACCGGTTGCAGCGAAAGATGGCCACATGCATTGATCTCACATATGGAAAGGCTGTCAGTACAACCTTATCTGTGGAAGCAAAATACGCAAGTTCTGGGAAAAATAAGGGATTCAGTGGTGAGAGGCCTAATCAGGGCCAGGCGAAGAGGCAACGGTTCGTCATCCGGCCTTCTAGCCAAAATCGTACTTTTTCTCGTCCACCAGCATTCCCTTTCAAACAGCCCATTATTATCCGCCCCAACAATACCTCCACTTCCCCAAATCAGCCGGGTGCCCCAGGCACTCGATTCCCCGCCTTGCCCAGCTCTTCAACTGGGTGTTTCAACTGCGGCAAGTCAGGACATTTTATCAAAGATTGCCCGTACCCCAAGCAAAATCAATCCAATGCTCAGCAAGGAACTGGGAAGTCTACTCAGCCCAAGGGAAATGCTGTGGGGAAAAATACCAAGAAAACGGGGCGTGTATACTACACTCAGGTGGCCACTACACCGGAGGGAGAGCTGGTGATGATGGGTACGTTTCCCGTGGCCAGTCATCCTGCAATTATTCTTTTTGATTCTGGTGCTTCGCATACCTTCATTAGCAAGAAATTTGTGGAGCAACATCACATTGCATGCCATGAATCAAAAGAGGGATTTAAAATTCATTCACCTGGGGGACATATTTTTACTAGAGAAGTGGCCTATGAAGTGCCAGTAACAATGGCCGGACGGAACTTTCCTGCTAACATGATTGTTCTAAGAGGCCAGGATATAGATGTAATTTTGGGTATGAATTGGTTAACCCAACACAAGGCAATCCTCAACACTGAACTCAGAACTGTCAGGTTGAGCTATAATCAAGAAGAAATTCTTTTGTCTCTCCCCGTAACCAATCCAGCCAAAGCTTCTGGTAGAATATTTGAAGCCATTGTACCGGAGATCAAGAACATTCCGGTAGTATGTGAGTTTCCAGATGTATTTCCAGAAGATTTGCCTGGACTGCCCCCTGAAAGAGATGTAGAATTCGTAATTGAGCTAAAGCCCGGTACGGCTCCCATCTCCTGAAGATCGTACCGTATGCCCCCTAATGAGTTGGCGGAATTGAAGATTCAATTACAAGATCTACTGAATAAGGGATTCATCCGGCCAAGCTCGTCCCCATGGGGTTGCCCCGCCATCTTTGTGAAGAAGAAGGATCAAACCTTGCGAATGTGCGTGGACTATCGACCCCTAAATGAGGTCACCATCAAGAATAAGTACCCTCTTCCAAGGATCGACATCTTATTTGATCAACTGACTGGGGCGAGGGTATTTTCTAAAATTGATCTCAGGTCGGGCTATCATCAAATCCGTATTCGGCCCGAGGATATACCGAAGACCGCATTTACTACGCGGTATGGATTGTTTGAATACTTGGTAATGTCTTTCGGGCTCACAAATGCTCCTGCCCACTTCACCTATTTGATGAACTCGGTGTTCATGCCCGAGTTGGACAAGTTCGTGGTGGTCTTCATCGACGATATTTTGATATACTCTAAAAATGAAGAGGAGCATGCTCAGCATCTACGGATTGTATTGACGCGCCTAAGGGAACATCAGCTGTATGCCAAGTTCAGCAAGTGCGCGTTCTGGCTGGAGGAAATTCAATTTTTGGGGCACGTGTTATCAGCTAAAGGAATTGCGGTAGATCCTAGCAAGGTCAAAGATATTCTGGAGTGGAAACCCCCAACCACTGTTCACTAAGTCCGGAGTTTTCTTGGACTAGCTGGATATTATCGCAGATTCATACCCGATTTTTCTAAGCTTGTGAAGCCAATCACAAGTTTATTGAAGAATGAAATTAAATTCAATTGGTCTTCTAAGTGTAATGAAGCCTTTGAGCAATTGAAGACATTATTAACCACTGCTCCGGTATTGGCTCAACCGGACATCACTAAGCCTTTTGATGTATATTGTGATGCATCTGGCAGTGGACTCGGCTGTGTACTGATGCAAGAGGGCCGAGTAATTGCATATGCTTCAAGGCAGTTGCGCCGACATGAGGAGCATTATCCAACTCATGATCTGGAGCTAGCTGCTGTGGTTCATGCCCTGAAAATATGGCGTCACTATCTGCTGGGAAATATCTGTCACATATATACAGATCATAAAAGTTTGAAGTACATCTTTACCCAGTCAGAGTTAAATATGAGGCAAAGACGATGGCTTGAGCTCATTAAAGACTATGAACTGGAGATCCATTATCACCCAGGCAAGGCCAATGTGGTGGCAGATGCATTGAGTCGTAAGACTTCCTGCCACTGTCTTATGGCAAAGACCTCCGAGAACACTTTATGTCAAGAAATGGAGAAGCTAAACCTGGGGATAATCCGACAAGGGACTCTGAATCAGCTAAAGCTTGAGTCAACCATTTTGCAAAGGATAATTGATGCTCAAAAGGATAATCTGGGCATGAAGCACATACGAGAGAAGATAAGGGCTGGAACAGCCAAATGTTTCAAGGAAGACGATCAAGGTGTGTTATGGTTTAACAACCGCATAGTAGTGCCAAAGAATGAAGAACTCCGCCAGCAAATCTTAGATGAAGCGCATCTTAGTCGCTATTCTATTCATCCGGGAAGCACTAAGATGTATCATGATCTAAAACAACACTACTGGTGGACGAAGATGAAAATTGAAATTGCACGCTATGTGGCTAAGTGTGACACTTGTAGACGTGTCAAGGCCATACACATGAAAACTGCCGGTCCATTGCAGTCATTACCAATACCAACATGGAAATGGGAAGACATCAGCATGGACTTTATTGTGGGACTGCCCAGGACGATAAAAGGGTATGACTCTATTTGGGTTATAATTGATCGGCTTACAAAGATTGCTCAGTTTCTGCCAGTCAAGACAAATTCCCCGGTTACTGTCCACGCCCAATTGTACATTGCTCGTATTCTTAGTCTGCATGGTGTTCCAAAGACCATAGTGTCGGATCGTGGACCTCAATTTGTAGCCAAGTTTTGGGAAGCACTTCACAAATCCTTGGGTACTAAGTTACTCCACAGTTCGGCCTATCATCCTCAAACCAGTGGACAGACTGAGAGAGTGAACCAAATACTTGAAGATATGCTACGGGCATGTGTCCTGGATTTCTCACCAAATTGGGATGAATGTTTACCTTTGGCGGAGTTTTCATATAATAACAGTTATCAAGAAAGTATCAAGATGGCACCCTTTGAAGCTTTATATGGACGTCGGTGTCGAACTCCGCTAAATTGGTCTGAACCTGGTGAAAGATGCTTCTTTAGGCCTGATATGGTGAAAGAGGCCGAGGATAAGGTTCAGAAAATTATTTATAATATGAAGAAGGCACAAGCTCGTCAGAAGAGTTACGCAGACAAACGGCGAAGGCCCTTATATTTCCTGGAAGGAGACTATGTTTACCTGAAGGTCTCGCCAATGAAGGGTGTATCGCGTTTCGGGGTTAAAGGGAAACTTGTACCCAGGTACATTGGTCCATTCCTGGTACTTGAGCAATGTGGACCAGTGGCATACCGACTTCAGCTCCCCGAAACATTGTCTGCTGTACATAATGTGTTCCATGTATCGCAATTGAAGAAGTGTCTACGGGTTCCCGATCGAACCATTGAAGTGACAGATGTTGTCCTGGAACCAGACTTAACGTACTCGGAACATCCTATTCGAGTTCTGGATCAAAAGGACAGGGTTACCCGGAGAAAGACTCTCAAGTTCTACAAGATACAATGGAACCAGCATTCTGAAGAAGAGGCTACGTGGGAAACTCAAGACTTCTTGAATAAGAATTTCCCAGGCTTTCTAGCCTCATGTAATTTGTAAAGTGTATATAGTTATGGCAATAAAGGAATGAACCCCACACCACCCTGCCTTGTACCAGAAATAAGGAAATAAAAATGTGACACATTTCCTTTTCCATTACTCACCCTAGGACTTTAAATCTCGGGACGAGATTCTTTTATGGGGGGAAGGATGTAACACTCCTGGTGTTACTATAACTAAAACTTGAGCATGACATCATAGCATTGGTATTGCATATGTTTGATACACTTAGAGTGCATTCACTAGGCAAAAATTTCAAATAAGTTGTATTGTTTTAATGTTTTGCAAATAGAACCCTGGATAGGAAGCTTTACCCTAAATAGGGATTAAAGGGGTAAAACTTAACCTAAGATGAGAAAATCTAAAAGCTTTAGGGTAAAAGTCATAGAATGACCCCAAGAATAAACTTGAATCACACTTATACCCCTGGGATACCAGAAACCCTAATTGGAACCCTGGAAAACCCTAAAACCAAACCCTAGGGGCTTATGTGCAAAAGTGATGAACCTTTGGACTAAAGTGTAAAGACTACTATGTTTAAACATATAAAGTCATTTGGTTCACAAATATGTGGACTTGAAAGCCAAACCCTAAGTTTTGGACTTAAATGCAAAATGGACCTCATTTGAGTTCTATTCTAAGTCTGAAAATCAGAGAATTGGCTCAACTTTGGGGCTTTGTAACTTTCAAAGTATAGGGTTTTTGCCCTAGGTCACCACATCAAAGTTGAAGACCAATTATAGGAGAACAACTTTGCTAAAGCGTGTGAACTCAGTTGTTAAGAAAAATTTAGAGATAAATGAGCCTGAAGTTGGACTGTCAGACTGCCTGAAGCCTGAAATACAGATTAACAGTGTTATGACATGAACTTTGAGCTCGATTTTGAAGGGGATCCAGTGACCTTTTGTGAGTACACATTGTAGCAAAATGATAGATGGATTATAGCTCTATAACTTTGCTGCAGAAGGATGGTTTAGGTTTCACACAAAATCGGGAGTAAATGGAGCTCCAATGTGCTCTGTCAGTCAAGTTCTTTCTTGAATTCAGAGCACTGTTCATCGTCATCAGAAATATCGCGCTGTGGCTCAGGATCACCCCTGCCGGCGATAAGAACGCCACCGCGACGTGACCGGTCGTCGGTGGTCGCGGTAAAGCTCCTGGGTATCGTGGCAAAAGTTACCGAGGTGGCGAACTCAGGTTAAGCGGCAACCCCGTGCCCTCACCGGAAACCGCCGCGCGGAAGGCTTGCCAGCGCATCCGCAGCTCGCGTTTCTTCTCCAACTCCGGTCGACGGTCCTCCGCCGTGTGGTCTAGCTTTTCTACCGTGTCGTCGTGATTCCCTTGGGCCATCCCATCATCGTTGGGGAGGTTGCCACGCCTTAGGACATGTAACCGCGCGCGCCAGGCTTCTTCTTCACCTCCGGCCGCCAGCTCGTCGCGGTCAAATTGAGAGCCACCGCTCTCGGAGTCTTTAAATTGAGCCCACCGTTAGCTCCGCAACTTCATCACGTACCTCATCATCCAGTATCACCCCCAGTCCTGCCACCGTGAGCTCCAATTCCAAGTTTTCCCCAAAACCGTTGAAGAACACCGCGAAGAACACCTCGCCGTGGTCAGCCCGATTCAGGTCCAATATCACCCTCGGTTTCCTTGTTTCAACATCCTTGCTTGCTCTTGATGCTCACTGACCTGTTAAATCGAATTAGACCGCCATGAATCGACGGGAACGCACTCATCCGTCCGCCATGCTCTCGGTCACCGTGGCCAGAGCTCAGTAGTTGGTCGTTCGTGCAATTAGGTTAGGGGAAATGCTCAGGCTAGCTCCAATTTGGTGTCCACCGCTCGGGAGCGCCGGTCAGGGCCCCGTTCGGCCGGTCTGCTGGCTCGCCGGAGCACGGCCGCGCATGAACGGCGTCGTGGACTTCCAGTCGTGAATAGGTAGAAACGCAGGGGCCTTTTTGTAATGGTCAGTGACTTGGTTAAACAGTGAAATAACCTGTTCTCAGTTAGCCAGAAACGCGGGGGTCGTTCTGCAAAACCGCCAGGGCGCGGGCGCGCGCGGGCGCGCGCGGGCGTGTTTTGCCCTGGACCTGGGCCGTCTGGGCCAGAACCGGCCCAGTTCTATTTAATCCTTTTCTTTTTCTTTTTCCAGCAGAGCTTTAGAAATATGTAGAAAAATGTAGAAAAATGCTAAAATTGTGAAACTAATTTTCCTAGGCTTTTTATTTTCCCTAGAATTTAGTAAAAATAGTTTTGTGATTTTTAGTGGAAGTAAGAAATTTTAGGGTATTTAAAGTGGTTAAAAATATTGGTTATGGATTTTTAGAAAACAAATGGTAATTCCAAAAATGCTCAAAATTTTTATATGAGTTCCTCATAATATTTAGAAGCCTTGGGTAGGGTTTGAATTGATTTGGACCTTGTTTGATCACCCAACCCCAAAACAACCCCCCCTGCCCTATGAACTCCTTTACCGACTCCGGAAACCCTAAGTTCCCGGAACTCCGTGAAGGAAAGTTGTACTCAAGACTTAGATAATAAGTTTATGTTATCTTAGCATCCTCATGAGCATCCCATGGCATCCATTCTTATGCATATATATGGTTATGTTAGAACACGAAGAAGAAGAAGTCACTGAAGAGGGGACTCCACCAACCTCAGATCCTCAAGCAGGCAACTGCTTTTATTTCGATATTTGTGGATCCGAGCAGGACTCACCTGATAACAAAGGCAAGCCCCGGTGCATTTGCCACCTTCCTTGTTGTTTTAAATCTTTCTCACTTGTTTGATGCATTAGGTGATAGGAGTTGATTGATAAAACAATTCCTACAATACCTTCCTTGAATTTGATTACCTTCCTTGATCACCTGTTTTACAAAAGCTTTTTGATGCTTAGCTTTGCTTTAGAAAAACAAAAGGTTTTGTTTTTACAAAAGATGTTGTGGCAAAAGTGGGTGGGATGTTTTCAAAAAAATAAAACTTGATGGTGGATCCATCATGGCCGTGATGGACTCAACATCGGAAAAGATGTACCTCTGCCAGGTACCAATTTTTGGGTTAAAAAGAGTAAGCTGAGACCGGGCGGGTGACTTGCACGAGAAGAGAGCCTCGGTGTAGTGTCTCCGTCTGAGTCGATTAAGGACCTTGTCGATGTAGGCCTGCTGACCGAGGACCCTTTAACTGGTCACATGCCTCGTCATGGGTAAGCCTTACCTCGGGCAGACTAAGGCCGGAATAAGATAACACGAAATGGGCGTGGAGCGGTGGTGAGAGTAGCGTGTACCCTCCGTGGCAAGAGGCTGGACGGTGGTGTATCTGTGCTCTCGGTTTGCGTGAACCTGATCCGGTCTTAAGAACCCCGGTGGCGGGTTGACATATGCAAGGGTTAAGTGCTACATTTGTCGTGTGATTGGAGATCCTCAGCTGAGTATAATCGATTCGGATCGCCGTACCTCCGCGGTTATGGAGACTTGGCCACTGACTTACACGTAGCATTCCACTAAAGATGAGGGGTTTTTGTTAAGAAATTGGCTAGTGCAGGACCAGTGATTGAACTAGGGTAGAAAGAACTCTAGTGCAGGTAATTTTACTTAACTTGACAAATAAAATTGGATTTTTAAGGATCCACTTTAGTAAGCATTTCTGCAAAACAGAGTCTTTGATTATTGAAAAGCCTTACCTTGACTCCCATATAACCAGCATACCCTTGAGAGTCTTTTCTTTAGTCGGGTAAGACTTGCTGAGTAATTCCATACTCAGGGTTTATCCCTTCGTTGTTTTTAGGTGAGGAAGTAGCAGACTTTTGCTGCTTCTGTGCCAAGGTGGTTCCCAAAGAAGAAAAACAAGACTGAAGTGCGGGAGGACTCGGTCCTCCACATAGGATCTTTTGCTTATAGCTTATCGGGAGAAGTTGTGCCTCCCTTGGTTTGTATAATATTACTACTATGCACTCACTTTTAGTCTGGTCTGTAATAAAATAACTCAAGCTTGCTTTTGAAATAAATGAAAGTTTATGTAATTCGCTTCCGCATTTCTTTATCTCCGATATTCTGTAATGTCTGCAAGACGGGTGAAACGTTCCTGGTAAGGTAGGGAAAGATACCGAGCTTGTCAAGTGACTTAGGAACATCTACAGGGTGTCTGATGTCTGTTAGACAAGGACAACTGTAGGTGGGCCTAATTACTTGGGAGGTTCTGTCACACCTAGGAGAAATGTTGTTAATGTTCCTAGGAAAATTAATGAACCTTCGACAATATATCATGCTTGCAATGCTTCATTTGCTATTTGTAGAAAGGATAAGAAGGTAATTGCTAGGAAGTTAGAGGCCAAATGTAAGGGAGACAAAACTTGCATTTGGGTCCCTAAGACTATTGTGACTAACCTTGTAGGACCCAACAAGAGTTGGGTACCTAAGACCCAAGCCTAAATTTGCCTTGCAGGTTTATGCATCCGGGGGCTCAAGCTGGATTATCGACAGTGGATGCACAAACCACATGACGGGAGAGAAGAGGATGTTCTCTTCCTACGTCAAGAACAAGGATCCCCAAGATTCAATAATATTCGGTGATGGGAACCAAGGCAAGGTGAAAGGGTTAGGTAAAATTGCTATTTCGTCCAAGCACTCTATTTCTAATGTGTTTTTAGTTGAGTCACTTGGATATAATTTGTTATCTGTAAGTCAACTTTGCAATATGGGATATAATTGTTTATTTACAAATGTAGATGTGTCTGTCTTTAGAAGGTGTGATGGTTCACTAGCTTTTAAGGGTGTACTAGACGACAAACTTTATTTAGTTGATTTTGCAAAAGAAGAGGCCGGTCTAGATGCATGATTAATTGCTAAGACTTGCATGGGCTGGCTGTGGCATCGCCGTTTAGCACATGTGGGGATGAAGAACCTTCACAAGCTTCTAAAGGGAGAACACGTGATAGGTCTAACTAATGTGCATTTCGAAAAAGATAGACCTTGTGCAGCTTGTCAAGCAGGCAAACAGGTGGGAAGCTCTCATCACACCAAAAATGTGATGACCACATCAAGACCTTTGGAGATGCTTCATATGGACCTCTTCGGACCCGTCGCCTATCTAAGCATAGGAGGAAGTAAGTATGGTCTTGTTATAGTTGATGATTTTTCCCGCTTTACTTGGGTATTCTTTTTGCAGGATAAATCTGAAACCCAAGGGACCCTCAAGCGCTTCCTCAGGAGGGCTCAAAATGAGTTTGAGCTCAAGGTGAATAAGATAAGGAGCGACAACGGGTCCGAGTTCAAGAACCTTCAAGTGGAGGAGTTTCTTGAGGAGGAAGGGATCAAGCACGAGTTCTCCGCCCCCTACACACCACAGCAAAATGGTGTGGTAGAGAGGAAGAACAGGATGCTCATCGATATGGCTTGGAGGGTTCAAGACCCCCGAGCGCTTTTGGTCGGAAGCCGTGAACACGACTTGCCACGCCATCAACCGGGTCTACCTTCACCGCCTCCTCAAGAAGACTTCGTATGAGCTACTAACCGGTAACAAACCCAATGTTTCGTATTTTCGAGTTTTTGGGAGTAAATGCTACATTCTAGTGAAGAAGGGTAGGATTTCTAAATTTGCTCCCAAAGCTGTAGAGGGGTTTTTATTAGGTTATGACTCAAATACAAAGGTGTATAGGGTCTTCAACAAATCATCGGGTTTGGTTGAAGTCTCTAGCGACGTTGTATTTGATGAGACTAATGGCTCTCCAAGAGAGCAAGTTGTTGATCTTGATGATGTAGATGAAGAAGATGTTCCAACGGCCACAATGCGCACCATGGCGATTGGAGATGTGAGGCCACTGGAACAAAAGGAGCAAGATCAACCTTCTTCCTCAACAATGGTGCAACCCCCAACTCAAGACGATGAACAGGTTCATCAGGAGGAGGCGTGTGATCAAGGGGGAGCACAAGATGATCATGTGAGGGAGGAAGAAGCACAACCGGCACCTCCAACCCAAGTTCAAGCGACGATTCAAAGGAATCATCCCGTCGACCAAATTTTGGGTGACATTAGCAAGGGAGTAACTACTCGTTCTAGATTAGTTAATTTTTGTGAGCATTACTCCTTTGTCTCTTCTATTGAGCCTTTCAGGGTAGAAGAGGCCTTGCTAGATCTAGACTGGGTATTGGCCATGCAGGAGGAGCTCAACAACTTCAAGCGTAATGAAGTTTGGACACTGGTGCCTCGTCCCAAGCAAAATGTTGTGGGAACCAAGTGGGTGTTCCGCAACAAACAGGACGAGCACGGGGTGGTGACGAGGAACAAGGCTCGACTTGTGGCAAAAGGTTATGCCCAAGTCGCAGGTTTGGACTTTGAGGAGACTTTTGCTCCTGTGGCTAGGATAGAGTCTATTCGTATATTGCTAGCATATGCTGCTCACCATTCTTTCAGGTTGTTCCAAATGGATGTGAAGAGCGCTTTCCTCAACGGGCCAATCAAGGAAGAGGTGTACGTTGAGCAACCCCCTGGCTTCGAGGATGAACGGTACCCCGACCACGTGTGTAAGCTCTCTAAGGTGCTCTATGGACTTAAGCAAGCCCCAAGAGCATGGTATGAATGCCTTAGAGATTTTTTAATTGCTAATGCTTTCAAGGTTGGGAAAGCCGATCCAACTCTTTTCACTAAGACTTGCGATGGTGATCTTTTTGTGTGCCAAATTTATGTCGATGACATAATATTTGGTTCTACTAATCAAAAGTCTTGTGAAGAGTTTAGCAGGGTGATGACGCAGAAATTCAGATGTCGATGATGGGCGAGTTGAACTACTTCCTTGGGTTCCAAGTGAAGCAACTCAAGGACGGCACCTTCATCTCCCAAACGAAGTACACGCAAGACTTGCTAAAGCGGTTTGGGATGAAGGACGCCAAGCCCGCAGAGACTCCGATGGGAACCGACGGACACACCGACCTCAACAAAGGAGGTAAGTCCGTTGATCAAAAGGCATACCGGTCAATGATAGGGTCTTTACTTTATTTATGTGCTAGTAGACCGGATATTATGCTTAGCGTATGCATGTGTGCTAGATTTCAATCTGATCCAAGGGAGTGTCACCTTGTGGCCGTGAAGCGAATCCTTAGATATTTAGTCGCTACGCCTTGCTTCGGGATCTGGTATCCAAAGGGGTCTAACTTTGACTTGATTGGATATTCAGACTCCGACTATGCTGGATGTAAGGTCGATAGGAAGAGTACATCGGGGACATGCCAATTCTTAGGAAGGTCCCTGGTGTCATGGAATTCTAAGAAACAAACTTTCGTTGCCCTATCCACCGCTGAGGCCGAGTACGTTGCCGCAGGACAGTGTTGCGCGCAACTACTTTGGATGAGGCAAACCCTTCGGGATTTTGGCTACAATCTGAGCAAAGTCCCACTCCTATGTGATAATGACAGTGCTATCCGAATAGCGGAAAATCCTGTTGAGCACAGCCGCACAAAGCACATTGACATCCGGCATCACTTTTTGAGAGACCACCAGCAAAAGGGAGATATCGAAGTGTTTTATGTTAGCACCGAGAACCAGCTAGCCGATATCTTTACCAAGCCTTTAGATGAGAAGACCTTTTGTAGGCTGCGTAGTGAGCTAAATGTCTTAGATTCGCGGAACTTGGATTGATTTATAGCATACATGTGTTTATGCCTTGATCATGTTCCTTATGCATTTTGTTGCTTACTTGTGGTGCTCAAGTTGTATAAACACTCCCCGGACCTCACAAGTCCTTTTGCAAGTGATGCACATATTTAGGGGGAGATGTGCTACAACTTGACCCTTTGAGACTAACCGTGTGCTTGAGTTCTCTTAATTTAGTCTCAAAGGAAGTTTGAAAGGGAAAAGGTGGACTTGGACCATGAAAGACTTCCACTGCACTCCGATGAGAGGGTAACTTATTCCAAGTTCATCTCATGTACTCTTATTGCCTTTGTATACTTATTTGAAGATTTTGGTGAGGCAATGGGGTTCAAGGGCCAAGATTGATCCCGTTTTGGTGCTTGATGCCAAAGGGGGAGAAAATAAAGGCCAAAGCAATAAATGGATCAGCTACCACTTGAGAAATTTTGAAAATAGTAGAATAGAGCTTTTGGTTTGTCAAAACTCTCTTGTTGTCTCTTGTGTCAAAAGTTGGCCTCTTGTGGGGAGAATAGTCGATTATGGGAAAAAGGGGGAGTTTTTTGAAATCTTGAATCAATTTCTCTTGGAACGACTCTCTTTATGTCTTAACAAGTGTGTTTGACTTAGAGATAGAAATTTGAGGTTGATTTGCAAAAACAAAACTAAGTGGTGGCAAAGAGTGATCCATATATGCCAAATTTGAATCAAAACAATTTTGAGTTCTCATTTGTATTGATGTTGCACTTCTTTTAGTTGCTTTTTGTTGTGTTGGCATAAATCACCAAAAAGGGGGAGATTGAAAGGGAAATGTGCCCTTGGGCCATTTCTAAGTATTTTGGTGATTGAGTGCCAACACAAGTGCTTAAGTGTTAAAGTATCCCAAGTGATGAACAAAGTGCAAATCAAAAGTAAAGGTATGTTTCTAGACTTAGTACATTGTTTTATGGACTAATGTATTGTGTCTAAGTGCTGGAAACAGGAAAAATCAAGTTGGAAAAGAGATGGCTTTGTTCAGCCAAAGTCTGCTCAGTCTGGGTGCACCGGACTGTCCGGTGGTGCACCGGACAGTGTCCGGTGCGCCAGGCTGGCTCTAGCGAACAGGCTGCTCTCGGGACTTCGACGGCGGTGTACGGCTATAAATCACCGGACTGTCCGGTGGTGCACCGGACTGTTTGGTGAGCCATTCACAGGCGAACTCGTCGCTCTCGGGAGATGATTAACGGCGTACGGCTAAAATTCACCGGACTGTCCGGTGGTGCACCGGATTGTCCGGTGAGCCAACGGTCAGTCGGGCCAACGGTCGGCTAAGGATTCCGCGCGTGACGCGTGGCCGAGCCAACGGCTAGAATGGGGCACCGGACTGTCCGGTGTGCACCAGACAGTGTCCGGTGCGCCAACGGCTCTCAATCTGCAACGGTCGGCTTCGCCAAATAAGGAAGGAAATCCACACCGGACAGTGTCCGGTGGTGCACCGGACTGTCCGGTGCGCTAGTCGACTGAAGGCAAGAATTGCCTTCCAACAATGCTCTCAACGGCTCCTAGCTGCCTTGGGGCTATAAAAGGGACCCCTTGGCGCATGGAGAAGATATCCAAGCATTCTTTGAGCATAGTTGATCACTCACACTTCGTTCTTGCGCACTTGTTCGACATTCTTAGTGATTTGAGCTCTGTTCTAGTGAGAAACTCGTGATAGTCTCTTGAGCTCAAGTCTGGGTCTTGTGTGTGCGTATTTGTTGTGATATTTGTGTCTTGTGTGAGTTGCTCATCCCTCCCTTACTCCGTGCTTCTTTGTGAACTTCAAGTGTAAGGGCGAGAGACTCCAAGTTGTGGAGATTCCTCGCGAACGGGATATAGAAAAGCAAAGCAAAACACTGTGGTATTCAAGTGGGTCTTTGGACCGCTTGAGAGGGGTTGATTGCAACCCTCGTCCGTTGGGACGCCACAACGTGGAAGTAGGCAAGTTTTGTACTTGGCCGAACCACGGGATAAACCACTGTGTCTATCTGTGTTGATTCTCTTGTGGTTATCGTGTCTTGCAAGAACTCCTCTCTAGCCACTTGACGATTATTGTGCTAACGCTTAATCAAGTTTTTGTGGCTTAAGTTTAAGTTTTACAGGATCACCTATTCACCCCCCCTCTAGGTGCTCTCACAAACATTTAGTGACTAGTGAGAGAGATAGATATTTGTGTTCATTTGAGTTCTTGTCGCTTGGATCGCTTTTCTTCTTCCACATTCTTGTTCTCAACACCTTTGTAAATCAGAGCAAGAGACACCAAGTTATGGTGGTCCTTGTGGGGACTAAGTGTCCCATTTGATTGAGGAGAAAAGCTCACTCGGTCTAGGTGACCGTTTGAGAGAGAGAAAGGGTTGAAAGAGACCCGGTCTTTGTGACCACGTCAACGGGGAGTAGGTTTGCAAGAACCGAACCTCGGTAAAACAAATCACCGTGTCACTCTCTTTATTTGCTTGTGATTTGTTTTCACCCTCTCTTTCGGACTCAACTTTATTTCTGTAACACCCCAGGTGTTTATATTCCACTCGACAACGAGTATGGAGTTAAGCATGTAATATCAGTGGATAAAGCGGATTTTAAATTTTAAACATCTTTACTTATCGCGATTTTTATATCGCATTTGTTCCGTCTGTCGCGAGTGCAACATCGTTTTTATTTTTATTTATCCGGGCTTGTCCAAAATTTTCGTGATGTTCGGAACATCGTCGTTCCGAAAATCGGTGCGTCCGGTGATTCTTTAAAATTCATCGCTCGCGCGAATACGAATTTGGAAGCTTGATTCACCATTGCGATCCGTATCTTAAATGGATTAATTATAATTCGATGATTAAAATACTCAGTGCAAAATAGTTAGGATCACAATCTCGATGCCACATCAATATCACGCATTTATTTCGCGATATGTCAAGTCATGTGTCCGTTTAAAAGTTATATAGAGAATGCGAATTCGGAAAGTATCGAGACTTGCCCTATTTTAAATTAAATCGGGCTGAGATAGTTAGAGCTGACACCCAATATTTAGAATTAATTTATTTCCTGGATTCATAGTAGGAGCTAAATTTTCATTCGACTCTAAATTAATTGGAATTCACAAACATAGTTTTCAGTCCGAAACAACTCAGACCAATGTAATTAGAACTGAAAGCAAGTGATTAGCGATTAATTTGGTTCGCTAATTCATAGAAAGAAATGTGTATCCTGTAACGTGTCGACCTTTTTGTTGTCGCTAAAAAAAATCGGGATCTAAAAATATCCGCGAAATTCTTTAAAGAAATAATAATAAAAAAAAGAAAATATCTTTCTAACTGCCTCTGCTGATTTTTCTCGCGTATGACTTATCTTCCTGGCGTCGACCCTATCCAGTCACTGGATTTTTTCTGTATCGCACCCCAGCCTTCCTTCGTCTCTCTGATATTTTTGCTCAGCCGTCATTTGCTGCCGGAGACAGGGAGCGTGGAATCAGCCGTAAGCCTCCTCTTCCCCAACCCATCGTCACTAGCGCTCCTCTCCCTCCCATGGTTCCCAGCGACGCACCCAGCTGCTCCATGGCGTGTTCCTGCGCCCGTCTGCGGTCGCCCATCTCCGTGTGCTCGCCCGGCCAGAAGCTCCCTCCAGCTCGGTCCCTGCTGCAGCAGGCCGACGAACCCCGGCGTCCGGCCCCAGCTCGCGCCCAGCCCAGCCCAGTCGCTCTCCTTCCTCCTCCAGCTCCAGCGTCGTGAAGGTCCCATGGTGCTCCTCCCTGCCACGTACAGCTCGGATCTCGCCATATTCTGCTGCTCTCTTCCCCTTGTTTTCTCTTTCCTGCACGCAGCCAGCGGAGTTCTTCCCCAGCCGTGAATCTCCATGGCGCCCTTCTCCTCGATTCCTTGTCTGGAAGCCGCACCCCAGTTCACTGCGCCGTGGTCTTCCCTGTTTCTCTCTCCCGGTGCTCAGCTGGTGCGGCCGTGCCCCTCTGGCCCTCTGCTCGTCGGCGCGCACCCCTGCTTCCATGGCCGCCGCACCGGCTCCTGCTCGGCCGTGCGCCCTAGCGGCTGCGCCTTGCCGTGCTCCTTTCTCCCAGCTCCTCCCTGCCGCGGCTGAAGCCCTGGTGGTTGCGCGCCCCATCTCTATTCTTATCCGCAGTCGAGAACCTCCTCCCGGGTTGCCGTCGTCGATCTTGCTGGCCCTGGTGCCCGCGCTCATTCTTCACTCGATGCGTCGTTCGTTTTTCCGCCCAACTCCCTGCGCCTGCCATTCCAGCCACTCCGATGTCAACGCTCCCTATTTTTGTTGCTTATAGAGTGCTCCAGCATCTCGCTCTCATGGCCTTTGAGTTGGATTAAGTTACTGATGAGCGCCATGCTGTCGGACTCCATCATGCAGCCAGTGTTCGACAAAGAAAAATCTAGTTCAGGATTCCGACTTAGCCTCGACCCGGTCATCGTTGAAGGTCCTGCTATCCCTATGTTGTTCGTCGTCGTCCAGCCCGGCAGCCGTATTCCATCGACGGTAAGAATCAGTTGTCCGTGCCTTATCTGTTTCCTCGGCATCAGTTTATTAGATGATTAATGGTGTATTTTTGTGTACGATTGAGGAGGAGGGAAATCACCAGAATGTGTGGCGAAGAAGCGTAGTCTAATACGACACTCGCCATATACTCGACAATATGTCTAAATTTGGGATCGTCGCTGTTTCTGTAGATTTCGGGTCGAGTCTAATTCGAGTTTAGTTATGGCGAGTTCATTCGTTATTTCCGTCAACTAGATATATGGTAGGATTAAATAGAAGAATCGATTGCGATGATTCCCTTGTTTATTACTTGATGTGGAGATCAAAGTTGAATTTTAGGTTCATGCGATAAGTATATTGGTAGATATATATGTTGTGTGATATTTTATTAGTTAAGTTGCTTCTGTCCATAGTTCAAGTTTGGCGTTCCAAAGTAATGAGTTTAAGTAATTAGTGCTTCAATTTTACGCTTTAGTCAAAGAGAGGTAAAACTCATATAGTCTATTATTTTCCTAATAAACGAGCTAGGTCCTTTTTAAACAAAAAGCATGTCATGTATATGCTCGTTAATTGTAAAATAGTAGACATTTTAATTAGCTGGCGGGTTATGCAAAGTCGTCCAATCGAGTAGTTTAGAAAGTTGATATACTTCTATCCTTATTCCCAAAATTAGACGTCTTAGACTAATGATTCTAGGTTTATTAGTCTTAAAATGTTGAGCTTTAGCTAAGGAGAGTATAGCGTGTGTATATTTTATTGTACTGCGACGTATGCGCTGCCTCTGAATAGACTGTAATAGCATAATTATTATAATTAGTCCTATACCATTAGCTAGTATTTGCTTACTGCCTTGTTATAAGTGTTTCATCCTTTTTAGTATAGATTATCTATATTATACCCGTTCTACTTGTGCTCATACATGTGCATCGTGCATCTCATGAGGTACGTTAAATAATCACGTGATGCGGAAGAAAAGCCAAGTCGACCCCAAGTGTGGGCTAATCCGCAGGATGAAGCTGATGAACTAATCTGAAGATGGATAGACGAAACAAGATCAGAACAAGAGATGGTCGCCAAGTGGTCGCCACCTAACAACACTAACCTAGTGTTACTCAGGCAAGCCCCGGTGCATTTGCCACCTTCCTTGATGTTTTTAAATCTTTCTCACTTGATTGGTGCATTAAGTGATAAGAGTTGATTGCTAAAACAATTCTTGCATTACCTTCCTTGAATTTGATTACCTTCCTTGATCACCTGTTTTACAAAAGATTTTGTGCTTAGCCTTGCTTTAGTAAAACAAAATGTTTTGTTTTTTACAAAAGATGATGTGGCAAAAGTGGTTGGGATGTTTTTGAAAACAAAACTTGATGGTGGATCCATCACGGCCGTGATGGATTCGACATCGGAAAAGATGTACCTCTGCCAGGTACCAACCTTTGGGGTTAAATAATTAAGCTGAGACCGGGCGGGTGACTTGCACGAGAAAGAGAGTCTCGGTGTAGTGTCTCCGTCTGAGTCGATTAAGGGTCGTCTCGATGTAAGCCTGCTGACCGAGGACCCTTTAACTGGTCACATGCCTCGTCATGGGTAAGCTTTGCCTCGGGTGGACTAAGGCCAGAATAAGATAACACGAAATGGGCGTGGAGCGGTGGCGAGAGTAGCATGTACCCTCCGTGGCAAGAGGCTAGACGGTGGTGTATCTGTGCTCTCGGTTTGCGTGAACCTGATTTGGTCTTAAGAAACTCGGTGGCGGGTTGACATATGCAAGGGTTAAGTGCTACATATGTCGTGTGATCGGAGATCCTCAGCTGAGTATAATCGATTCGGATCGCCGTACCTCCGCGGTTATGGAGACTTGGCCACTGACTTACACGTAGCATTCCAGTGAAGATGAAGGGCTGATAACAAATTGGCTAGTGCAGGACAAGTGCTTGAACTAGGGTAGACAGAACTCTAGATGCAGGTAACTTTACTTAACCTGACAAGTAAAATTGGAATTTTAAGGATCCACTCATAGTAAGATTTTCTGCAAAACAGAGTCTTTGATTATTGCAAAGCCTTACCTTGACTCCCATATAACCGGCATACCCTTGAGAGTCTTTTCTTTAGTCGGGTAAGTCTTGCTGAGTAATTCCGTACTCAGGGTTTTATTTCCCTGTTGTTTTTCAGGTTCTAACTTTGTGATGCTGTTGATGGTGTTAAGTGCCGGTGGGCTCGGTCTTCTTATAAGTCTAAGTACTCCTTCTATACTTCTTATTGAGGATGGTCATTTGAGCTAGCATATATTTCAACTTATACTTTTGTAATCACTCTGATAAAATAATATAAAATTTTTGTAACTTGTAAAATTTGGTAATAGTATTTCCGCTGCAAAAATATTGGTGTGTGTGATTTGTATTACTTAATCCCACGGTTCTGGTTGAAAGTGGTTTATCCGATGTCCTTGGGGCAATCGGACAGATCCTGTTAAGTTATCTGGTGCACATGCATAGCCGTCTGAGGTCTTTTGGACAAGGACAGGTGCATGTGGGCCCAATAACTTGGAGGTTCTGCCACAGGCTGGTATCGGAGCTGGATTAAGTATATACGGTCACATACGTATTTTCAAAACAACGGTTTTGGTTTTGAAAAACCTATTTTCAACTAAACACATTGTTTGGCTTTGAAAAACAGTTTTGAAAACTATAATGCTAGCGACATCCTCTATTAAGCCCTAAGTTAAGGACTATCAGGTGGCTTAGTTGAAAACCATAACCCACAACCGGGTGAGTATTGCATACATGTGTATTGTTATTTTTGAGGCCATTCAGTTTTGAATGGATCGACACTCAAGGTAAGGTGAGTTGTGAGAGCATGACCAAACAATCGTCGGTCTAGGGGAGTGTTTAAAAGTGGCGTCTGATTATATACATGTTCTACATATGTCTATATGAAGACTGCGATATGGAGTATTTAATTTTTCAGGAATTCAGTACCCCATGGATGTGTATGGGTATACAGACATGAGAATACTGAGAAGTGTAATGTACTTGTAACGACGCACCTACGCTCAGGTAAGAAGGTGAGTTACCATAATGAGTTGCCCTATGGTTAAAGTGTGGCAACAGCGCCTATGCGTGGCTCGGCGCTTAATGATGAGCTGGCCTCCATGTAGCAATATATGGAGTATACACTGTGATAAACTGTCATGTGTGACTTGCATCATTGGGAATTGGGCTGCAATGGAATTTTCTGCAGGTACACTAACCTCGAAAACGTATGTGTAGCTGACGACTAGTAAAATACCGAGAGAGGACGTATGCCACCGAGATAGAACGCTATTGCCATATTAAATTGGCAAAAATTCGTGAGGACGTGTAGGACGAGCATGCATCCTGATTGTTGCATCATGTTTGTCACCTATACACCCAAAATGCTTCTCTCGCCTTTATTCCAGTAACCATTAATTGTAAATAATATGGTGTCTTCAAGCTACATGTTTAGATAGCTCTCCGGTTGTTTTAATTTGACCATTAGTGCAAATGTGTTTGCCCTTGTGCTTGATGTGTCGATAGAAGGTTAGTGACTTGTTTGCCTAAACCCAAAACTAGGCCATGTTCTTATTTAGTGAACCATGCCCCAAATTTGAATTGTCCATTATCACTCCATGACCAAACACATAAAAATAAATACTTAGATAATTTCTTTGTTAGACATAAAATGTACCCAAGCTTAACCAAGAATCTTGAGTCATGTCTCCATCCTAAACCATATCCTTATTCAGTTGATGCAAGCTGATGTACCTTATCCAGTTTGCTTGTTCTTAAGGATCGCCATGTTGCTTTATCAACCTAACCTAGGAAGGTTCTGTCCAATCATTGTCTTGAATTTGATGCCTATGGTCTTCCCATATTTATCAAAGGCATACCAACTTAATCCTTGACCTTATAATCCCTATGATAAGCATAGAAATATGTTTTGGCTAAATTAACAGTCTCCCATCGTACTCCTTTCATCAAGTTTAGGTTATGGCCATGCCTTGTTCATTTCCTCGGGCCATAATCTCTTTGACTCTCTACTTGTAACCCTTCTTACAGGTGGAGTAACTCTTTGTAAATTGTCATCCTTGACCAGTCTATTTGTGTTTGTGTGAGATTTCTTATTGATTACGTCTGGTATTGGCGTTATGACTAAAATTGATGATACTGCGACGAAACCGGGGGCCTTCTGTGTGTGCGCACACACGGTTGTGCTGCTCGGCACACGCTAGTATCATAGTTGGTAGTCATAATCCATTATGAGATTATATCAATATGTTATCTCTACACGAATTGTTTTTACCACGTGAGATTCATTATTGATGCCAGTTTTGTAATGGTGTCATGGTTAAGGACTTATGGTACCGCGGCGAAACTGAGGGCCTCCTGTGAATGCGCACACAGGATTTTTGCTGCTTGGCGCATGCCGGTATCGAGGTCTCTGGTTATGATCCATTGTGGAACTACACTGATGTGTGCTCTTCCATAAACCTTTCCCTTGAAACAATTTCTATGTTGTTTGTCAAGTGATCAAGCAACATCTATCATCTCTGTTGAATCAAAAGGGCATACCCCTTACATGTGTGGTCTCTTTCCCCTTGACCTTGATAGTGACTGCACGTATAGAAGTTCCCTTTACATCCTTTGTGTAAAGGTGAAGCCTTGGAGCTTTTTAGTGTCGAGAGGCAACTGATTAGCTCTCAAAATGGAGATTGACTTTCCCCTGCTGCTGAAATGCAGGAGTTTGTTCATTTGCTATCCTATTTAATTCATGTATTCCTGGACCAAGTCGGTTCATCTCGTATAGAAGAAACGGATGAACGACCAAACCAAATGGATTCCTGCCCAAATGCATGACCAATTGTTAATATGAGTGAACTCTCAACCCTTGGCTTACCGATGGTACTGAGAGGACTTGCTCAATGTCAAAAGTAGTTCAACAAGTTGGTTTTACTAACTTGTAACTGCATTGTGAACAAAGGTTGAGTTTAGAGATTGTTTTATCGAGTTGTCTAAACTCTCTTTTGTACAACCCCTCTTAAGGAAGTACCTTCAAGAATCGAGGTTAAGTTGACCAGAAACCACCTAGTCATCGTTCTAGTCATGCCTTGGTCGTCTCACGTGTGCTCTTCCAGCATGGGTGATCAAGTCGAGCCATGACTAGTGCTGGATAATATGGGCCGGTTATAAAGTCCGTATTTATAGACCCCTCCGCTGGTGATTCTCTTGAATCTATACCCTCTTTTGTGGATTTGAATTCTCGGGTTAGCCACATGTTAACCGCGATGGTATTCGACATCCACACCCGTTCCCTGTGCTATGAATTTCCTGAAACCACTTGTTGGTAAACCTCTTCCTGTGTGTTTTACCCAAGATGGTGCATCTGATTCTGCTTGGGTAACCTCGTGTATTTACCGCTCGCTCAACTGACTCAGATACTGCAGTGTCATCAGAAAAAGCAAACTGCACACATGGAACCTTATGTGTTCCTCTGGCAGACATCATCTCTATTGGTGGATATTTCTAAATTAGCCTAAGGCGATACATGTTATGTCCACTAGAGAAACCACATTCTGGGACACTCGCCTTTGCTTGGACTGCTTTGTGATTATCACTGATATGAACATGGGTTACATACTTCTCTACCCTTAGAAGTCTTTTGCTCCGAATCTCGGAACGAGATTCTTTTAAGGGGGGAGGGCTGTAACACCCCAGGTGTTTATATTCCACTCGACAACGAGTATGGAGTTAAGCATGTAATATCAGTGGATAAAGCGGATTTTAAATTTTAAACATCTTCACTTATCGCGATTTTTATATCGCATTTGTTCCGTCTGTCGCGAGTGCAACATCGTTTTTATTTTTATTTATCCGGGCTTGTCCAAAATTTTCGTGATGTTCGGAACATCGTCGTTCCGAAAATCGGTGCGTCCGGTGATTCTTTAAAATTCATCGCTCGCGCGAATACGAATTTGGAAGCTTGATTCACCATTGCGATCCGTATCTTAAATGGATTAATTATAATTCGATGATTAAAATACTCAGTGCAAAATAGTTAGGATCACAATCTCGATGCCGCATCAATATCACGCATTTATTTCGCGATATGTCAAGTCATGTGTCCGTTTAAAAGTTATATAGAGAATGCGAATTCGGAAAGTATCGAGACTTGCCCTATTTTAAATTAAATCGGGCTGAGATAGTTAGAGCTGACACCCAATATTTAGAATTAATTTATTTCCTGGATTCATAGTAGGAGCTAAATTTTCATTCGACTCTAAATTAATTGGAATTCGCAAACATAGTTTTCAGTCCGAAACAACTCAGACCAATATAATTAGAACTGAAAGCAAGTGATTAGCGATTAATTTGGTTCGCTAATTCATAGAAAGAAATACGTATCCTGTAACGTGTCGACCTTTTTGTTGTCGCTAAAAAAATCGGGATCTAAAAATATCCACGAAATTCTTTAAAGAAATAATAATAAAAAAAAGAAAATATCTTTCTAACTGCCTCTGCTGATTTTTCTCGCGTATGACTTATCTTCCTGGCGTCGACCCTATCCAGTCACTGGATTTTTTCTGTATCGCACCCCAGCCTTCCTTCGTCTCTCTGATATTTTTGCTCAGCCGTCATTTGCTGCCGGAGACAGGGAGCGTGGAATCAGCCGTAAGCCTCCTCTTCCCCAACCCATCGTCACTAGCGCTCCTCTCCCTCCCATGGTTCCCAGCGACGCACCTAGCTGCTCCATGGCGTGTTCCTGCGCCCGTCTGCGGTCGCCCATCTCCGTGTGCTCGCCCGGCCAGAAGCTCCCTCCAGCTCGGTCCGTGCTGCAGCAGGCCGACGAACCCCGGCGTCCGGCCCCAGCTCGCGCCCAGCCCAGCCCAGTCGCTCTCCTTCCTCCTCCAGCTCCAGCGTCGTGAAGGTCCCATGGTGCTCCTCCCTGCCACGTACAGCTCGGATCTCGCCATATTCTGCTGCTCTCTTCCCCTTGTTTTCTCTTTCCTGCACGCAGCCAGCGGAGTTCTTCCCCAGCCGTGAATCTCCATGGCGCCCTTCTCCTCGATTCCTTGTCTGGAAGCCGCACCCCAGTTCACTGCGCCGTGGTCTTCCCTGTTTCTCTCTCCCGGTGCTCAGCTGGTGCGGCCGTGCCCCTCTGGCCCTCTGCTCGTCGGCGCGCACCCCTGCTTCCATGGCCGCCGCACCGGCTCCTGCTCGGCCGTGCGCCCTAGCGGCTGCGCCTTGCCGTGCTCCTTTCTCCCAGCTCCTCCCTGCCGCGGCTGAAGCCCTGGTGGTTGCGCGCCCCATCTCTATTCTTATCCGCAGTCGAGAACCTCCTCCCGGGTTGCCGTCGTCGATCTTGCTGGCCCTGGTGCCCGCGCTCATTCTTCACTCGATGCGTCGTTCGTTTTTCCGCCCAACTCCCTGCGCCTGCCATTCCAGCCACTCCGATGTCAACGCTCCCTATTTTTGTTGCTTATAGAGTGCTCCAGCATCTCGCTCTCATGGCCTTTGAGTTGGATTAAGTTACTGATGAGCGCCATGCTGTCGCACTCCATCATGCAGCCAGTGTTCGACAAAGAAAAATCTAGTTCAGGATTCCGACTTAGCCTCGACCCGGTCATCGTTGAAGGTCCTGCTATCCCTATGTTGTTCGTCGTCGTCCAGCCCGGTAGCCGTATTCCATCGACGGTAAGAATCAGTTGTCCGTGCCTTATCTGTTTCCTCGGCATCAGTTTATTAGATGATTAATGGTGTATTTTTGTGTACGATTGAGGAGGAGGGAAATCACCAGAATGTGTGGCGAAGAAGCGTAGTCTAATACGACACTCGCCATGTACTCGACAATATGTCTAAATTTGGGATCGTCGCTGTTTCTGTAGATTTCGGGTCGAGTCTAATTCGAGTTTAGTTATGGCGAGTTCATTCGTTATTTCCGTCAACTAGATATATGGTAGGATTAAATAGAAGAATCGATTGCGATGATTCCCTTGTTTATTACTTGATGTGGAGATCAAAGTTGAATTTTAGGTTCATGCGATAAGTATATTGGTAGATATATATGTTGTGTGATATTTTATTAGTTAAGTTGCTTCTGTCCATAGTTCAAGTTTGGCGTTCCAAAGTAATGAGTTTAAGTAATTAGTGCTTCAATTTTACGCTTTAGTCAAAGAGAGGTAAAACTCATATAGTCTATTATTTTCCTAATAAACGAGCTAGGTCCTTTTTAAACAAAAAGCATGTCATGTATATGCTCGTTAATTGTAAAATAGTAGACATTTTAATTAGCTGGCGGGTTATGCAAAGTCGTCCAATCGAGTAGTTTAGAAAGTTGATATACTTCTATCCTTATTCCCAAAATTAGACGTCTTAGACTAATGATTCTAGGTTTATTAGTCTTAAAATGTTGAGCTTTAGCTAAGGAGAGTATAGCGTGTGTATATTTTATTGTACTGCGACGTATGCGCTGCCTCTGAATAGACTGTAATAGCATAATTATTATAATTAGTCCTATACCATTAGCTAGTATTTGCTTACTGCCTTGTTATAAGTGTTTCATCCTTTTTAGTATAGATTATCTATATTATACCCGTTCTACTTGTGCTCATACATGTGCATCGTGCATCTCATGAGGTACGTTAAATAATCACGTGATGCGGAAGAAAAGCCAAGTCGACCCCAAGTGTGGGCTAATCCGCAGGATGAAGCTGATGAACTAATCTGAAGATGGATAGACGAAACAAGATCAGAACAAGAGATGGTCGCCAAGTGGTCGCCACCTAACAACACTAACCTAGTGTTACTCAGGCAAGCCCCGGTGCATTTGCCACCTTCCTTGATGTTTTTAAATCTTTCTCACTTGATTGGTGCATTAAGTGATAAGAGTTGATTGCTAAAACAATTCCTGCATTACCTTCCTTGAATTTGATTACCTTCCTTGATCACCTGTTTTACAAAAGATTTTGTGCTTAGCCTTGCTTTAGTAAAACAAAATGTTTTGTTTTTTACAAAAGATGATGTGGCAAAAGTGGTTGGGATGTTTTTGAAAACAAAACTTGATGGTGGATCCATCACGGCCGTGATGGATTCGACATCGGAAAAGATGTACCTCTGCCAGGTACCAACCTTTGGGGTTAAATAATTAAGCTGAGACCGGGCGGGTGACTTGCACGAGAAAGAGAGTCTCGGTGTAGTGTCTCCGTCTGAGTCGATTAAGGGTCGTCTCGATGTAAGCCTGCTGACCGAGGACCCTTTAACTGGTCACATGCCTCGTCATGGGTAAGCTTTGCCTCGGGTGGACTAAGGCCAGAATAAGATAACACGAAATGGGCGTGGAGCGGTGGCGAGAGTAGCATGTACCCTCCGTGGCAAGAGGCTAGACGGTGGTGTATCTGTGCTCTCGGTTTGCGTGAACCTGATTTGGTCTTAAGAAACTCGGTGGCGGGTTGACATATGCAAGGGTTAAGTGCTACATATGTCGTGTGATCGGAGATCCTCAGCTGAGTATAATCGATTCGGATCGCCGTACCTCCGCGGTTATGGAGACTTGGCCACTGACTTACACGTAGCATTCCAGTGAAGATGAAGGGCTGATAAGAAATTGGCTAGTGCAGGACAAGTGCTTGAACTAGGGTAGACAGAACTCTAGATGCAGGTAACTTTACTTAACCTGACAAGTAAAATTGGAATTTTAAGGATCCACTCATAGTAAGCTTTTCTGCAAAACAGAGTCTTTGATTATTGCAAAGCCTTACCTTGACTCCCATATAACCGGCATACCCTTGAGAGTCTTTTCTTTAGTCGGGTAAGTCTTGCTGAGTAATTCCGTACTCAGGGTTTTATTTCCCTGTTGTTTTTCAGGTTCTAACTTTGTGATGTTGTTGATGGTGTTAAGTGCCGGTGGGCTCGGCCTTCTTATAAGTCTAAGTACTCCTTCTATACTTCTTATTGAGGATGGTCATTTGAGCTAGCATATATTTCAACTTATACTTTTGTAATCACTCCGATAAAATAATATAAAATTTTTGTAACTTGTAAAATTTGGTAATAGTATTTCCGCTGCAAAAATATTGGTGTGTGTGATTTGTATTACTTAATCCCGTGGTTCTGGTTGAAAGTGGTTTATCCGATGTCCTTGGGGCAATCGGACAGATCCTGTTAAGTTATCTGGTGCACATGCATAGCCGTCTGAGGTCTTTTGGACAAGGACAGGTGCATGTGGGCCCAATAACTTGGAGGTTCTGCCACAATTTATAACGCTAACCCCGGCTTGTAGTGTGTGCTTAAGTTTATAATTTTCAGATTCCGCCTATTCACCCCCCCTCTAGGCGACTTTCAATTGGCGTCCCAGTCCCAGCCGCCACCCAGCCACCGAGCCTGCCTGTCAGTGGCGCCCCCGCCCACTGTTTCTCTTCCCCAACCGTCTCTCCCCACCCATCTCGCCCACGTCACCTCCTCCCTCTCCAAAACCGCCATCTGCCCTCCTCCTCCCTCGAAACCACCCTGCCAATGTCCGGCGCCCGTCCCCGACATCCACGCACGCAATCGCCGAGGTCAGCTCCTCCCCTCCTATCCTCCCTCTCCCTTCTCTATGCATGGTCGGTCCATGCCCCTCGCCATGTTCCCCAGCCTGGTCGGCCACCTTGTGGTCGTGGTCGCGGCCTTCCCCTACGCGCACCCAAGTCAGGCGCGGCCGTTGTGTTGTCGCGGCCAAGCCTGAGTCGCTCGCCCCCTGTGCTGGATGTCACGTCCAGTCGCTCCCTCCCCTCGTCGGCAGTTAGCAGACCCTCCGTCGCGCCCATCTCACCGCCGGCGTAGCCGACTTCGCCGTGCGTCGCTCCGACGAGCGACCACCGCGCCCCTGCGGCCTTCCCCCTGTAGGAGCCCGCGGTCGAGCCCCGCGCGCCGCTTTCACGCCGAGGCCGCCCTGTAGTTCATGCGCATCGTCCGTCCCCTGACGCGCATGCCCCCTGCGCCGGCGAGTGGCCAGGCCTTGCGCCCTCCGTGGCGAGCTTGCTCGGGCCAGTGCGACCAGTGTCCCCCACCTAGCGCGACGTGAGCGTGTGTGTGGACACAACCGCCCCGCTCGCAGAGCGCTTGCGCGCTCCCCGCCACGCCGTTCCCCTCGATTCCGTGCGCGGGCGCGCCGTCACCGCCGGCTTCTGCTGCTCAGGCTCCGTGGTTGAGGCTCCTCTCGTGCCTCGCTTTCCTAGTCCCACCGTCATCTCGCCACGACAGCACCTCGTCGAGCTCGCCACTGCGACCGCGTCGTCATCCTGAGATGAGACCGTCTACCCCATCACCGTCTACCCCTAGATGTCTACCCTCCTGTTTAAGCCATATGCAAAACTCCCTCGCCGTTGCCCGCATCCTCGCTGTCATGTTCGCTCGCATCATCCGCGCGCGTCGCGCGTGCTGTTCAAGCGCGTCGTCGTTGCGAGTGTGGCGTACGTTGTTTCACGCGTTATTAAATTGTTTTCACTTATGATCACTCATGTTAATTAATCACTTGTGTAGCTGTTAACTATTAGCATATCAAATTAATTGAAACTAAGCAGTTGCGTTAATTTATATTTTATAAATGCATGCTAATATGATTATGCCGAAACTAAATATTATAGTTAAATATCCAATTAGCATAAATGCGATATCATTAGTGATCCTCGCATGTGATGCCTTTTCAAAATTTGCTTAAATGTAGCAAGTCCCATGCAATGGTTATAAATATAATTTGATTACTTTTAAAATTGTAATTATTCAGTATATTTTGTATCACGGATCCATTTTATATTGTTCTAGTCACGTTAATTTTGTAATAAAGTCGTTTACATGTTAGTATGGTTAATGTCGATTCAACCATTTTTAATTAATACATTCTTAGTATAAACATGATATCAGTATGTTATTCTTGAGTGTCGCGTGCGTTGGTTTGCGTGTCGTTCACACGTCGTGCTGCTCGCGAGTTATCACATGTGCCGCTCGTGCTGCTCGCATGTGTCGTTGTTGTTGTTGTTCGTGTGCGCGGTCCGCGTGCGCCACCACTGTCCATTCGCGCGTGTCACGCGCGCGATCCGTGCACGTTATTTTATCATTTTGTTATAATCGTTCATGCTTATTAAATAATTCTTGTTTAGTCGTGACTAATTGGTAATTCAATTTATCTAAAATATCTTACGCAAATAATTTATATTAACTAAAATCAACTTAGAAATATAGTTTTACGAGTGTCGCTCGGTATCTGCGCGTGATAACAAATTGTTTTCGCTTATAAGCACTCATGCTAGTAACGTTAATTCGTCAGGTCATATATGTTAGATAATTAACTTAAGGTTCATTCGACTAATATTTATTGGATTAGTATTTCAATTAGATTAAAATGTAGTGTTCAACTACGCTTTTATAATAAATATTAACATGACCAATATTAACTTAACTGCTTTTTAATTATTTAATATTTATTTAGTATAAACGTGTCATCTATTTAGTTTTCTCGTTTGTCGCACGTGCTGTTCCGCACATGGTGGCGTGCTCGTTCGTGCTATTTCGTGTGTCGTCAGCGTGCTATGTCGCGCGTGTCCGCGCGTCGTTTGCACGCTGTCGTGTTGGGTTCGCCGTCGTCACATTGTCTGCGCTTGCCGCGCATGGTGCGTGCTAGGTCACATACGGTTGTGCTGTTTTACGCGTTACGTATTTCGTCTCGCTCCGCTAATGCATCCCGCTTAGAGTCGTTGATGTTATTTAAAGTACTTATTTAAGAATTGTTAGTGTGGTCGGCTAATTAAAATTGTGCGATAGCTCTAGTTTCATTTTAAATAAATATTGATTAATATAATCATATCAAACTAAATGTTATGATCAATACTCGTTTAGTGTAGACGCGATAACTTCTCGACCGTAGCTCCGCTTGTCGCGTTTCTTTTTCCTGGCGTGACCGTAGTAACACGCTCTTTTTCGTTTTGCATATTTTATTATGTTTTTATTTGAATGGTGTAATGTTCTTATGCATATATGTTTGTTTGTTTGTGCCTGTTTGTATTTGCTGTGCGTCGCGAATAGATTGCGATCCGTTTCCGAGCTTCGAGGGATCGAAGATCAAGCGTTGGCGATCATGTGATCTGGTTCTTCGAGTTCTACGAGATTGAAGACCCTGAGCATCTGTTTGGTGAAGACAAGTGTCCTCTGACCCATTATGTCCCATTCACTTGTAATTCACTATCCTGCATTACACAATTGAAACCTAAGGATTGACTAGCTTTGTATTTACCATGTCCTTGATTACCTTTTGGGTTACTATAATTAGCTTCATGTTGTTGCTTTGTTTTAATCAATGAACATGATATGAATATTTATGATACGATGATGTTATCCCGATGACGATCTTGTGATATTTTAGGGGCTTAAGTCATTTTTCCTGAGTACCACTCCGTAAGGACCTGTTCGTGGAGTGACCACCCGGGATAACAGTGCAACCATGAGGGTGGAATGGGATGTCCTTAGCTGAATAATTAGACGAACTTGAAGGTGTAGTTGGCTTTGCTAGAGGGCCGTCAATGGGGACCGGGGCGTAGTGCTCGCTCTGCCAAGGGGGGTGCAGAGGTTCATTCGATTTGGTTTTGTTAGTCACCTACCTTGGGGAGGGGTATTGCGTTTGTACGACTGGCGAAACCTAACGAGCAGCTATGCACCAGAGGAGTCTTTGTAAAGGCTACGTAGCGATACCCTACCAGGCCACCTAGGTAGTGGTCAATGGGGATTAGCTCTCCTCAGGCAGAAAGGGAATCATGACTCGTGGGTAAAGTGTGCGACCTCTGCGGAGGATTAGAAACTGATATATCAGCCATGCTCATGGTTATGAGTGGCCTTGGGATCCTCTTTGGTTAGAGATACAGATGGTTCGAGATGCAATGGTTTTATTATGGTTTTGGTTACGATGATGATAATGATGTTCCTCGATGAGGAAATGATTCATGGATTGGTTATATGATAAAACTTGGCTTCCACTAATAATAAATATCTGACCGACTAAAAGCAACTGCTTGGACCTTAACCCCACATAAAGCTAGTCCACTTCAGCCAAACGGGACATTTTCCGAGTACGTTGATGTGTACTCACCCTTGCTTTCATAAAACACCAGGTTGCCTTTGGTGCAATCTATGCTCATGTAAAGAAGAAGGCGTCGAGGCGGATCTGCAGGAGTTCCAGGACTTCGACGAGTTCGAGGATTAGGCTAGCGACCTCCCCCAATCAGCTGTCTGTGGTGGGTTTATTTATGTTGGCTACGTTTCAATTCTGTGTACTTTGATTTATATTATGTAAATGACTCTAGTCTTTAATATTATTACTTACTCTTTATTATTATTTGAAGCATTGTACTATGATGAGTCATTTATGTAATCACTGTGTACGTGAATTTCTGATCCTGGCACGTACATGGTTCGCATTCGGTGTACCTTCCAAAACCGGGTGTGACAGGAGCTCGGGTGTACGACCAACCCCTCGGCCTCTGCCTCAGCTCTCAGCAGGAAATCAGCGGGCACAAGTCAACAATGCAGTGCACCGTCACGTCGGCTTATAGGATGCCAAGACATCTTCCCTTGGAATACGACGACCCTAGGCTTCACAGCATACATCTCCTACATGTATAAATAAGGCAGTGTGCCAGTGTAGTTCTTTCAAGGGGCAGGCAGACACACAGACGAACACTCAGTTGTTTCCCACTAAGTATTTGGATATTGTCACTTGCCTCAATCAGTTCCAGGGACTTGGAAACTTTCCCTCTCCCACCGTGCTTGTAATCCCTACTGCAGGCACTTAGGTGCGAGTAATATAAGCCTCATTCCCCTTTGCTGGAAGTAGGGCTTTACATTGCCCGAACCTAGATAAACTGCTTGTGTCAACTCGTACACCATTTAGATTCTGGGCACGTGATATTATTTACTAGTTGGTTAGGACCCTTAGTTCAAACACCGACATGATCATTAGTGATTAGCGACTTGGAAAGTCTAGAGAGAGTGTGATCTTGTGTTTTTCTTGTTGCTTGGCTTTCTTAATCATGCTTTCTTCTTCTCCTTGTAAACTCTCAAGTAACTTGTAAAGCTAACAAGAGGCACCTAATTGTGTGGTGATCCTTACGGGGTCTAAATGACCCTCGAGATTAAGGAGAAGCACTCAACCGGTCTAAGTGACCATTTTGAGAGAGGGAAAGGATTGAAAGAGACCCGACCTACGTGGCCTCCTCAATGGGGAGTAAGTTCTTTAAAACCGAACCCCGAGAAACAAATCGTTGTATTCATTTGTGTTGACCATTACCTTACGATTTGATTCTTCCTCTCCCCTCTCTCCAAGTTCTCTTACTTACAATCTTTTTGAGTTAGCTCCCAAAGTTATCTGCATTGAATGAGCAACTCATAGCAAGAAAAACTCTCTTCCGCATTTCGACTTCGTTATTACTCATTTATAATCCTAACCTCGGGGTGAAGTTCGTGTTCAAAGCTTAAAATTTTTGAGGTTTCGCCTATTCATCCCCCTCTAGGCGACTTTCAATTGGTATCAGAGCCTGGTACTTCATTAGAGTCTAACAACACGAAGTGATGTCAGGAGAACACGCCAAAAAGGACTTGATCATCGGGGAAAAATTTAAATTTGCTCATAGTATGCTTTACAATGGGATACGCCCTGCATTAAAGATGGCATTGGTTTTCAACCTGAGAACCAAAACAACATCAAACTCAGTGCTCCCATGGTGCAAGATAGAGAAAGTTACATTTTATATTCTGAGAACTACTATGAGCATAAGATTGGAAGAATTCATGCTAAGAAAACTCATCATGTTGCTCATCATGCTTATATTTACAGAAATGAGGCTTCTAGTTCTGGACATACAAATCATGTTAAAATGACTAAGGAAAAGATTGTCGATGTATCAAATGAACATATTATTTTATTTAAAACATTTGATACATCCTTTGTTCTTCGGATGAGGTTTTCCAAGAGCTGGAGGAGTTTAATTAGCGGCCTAGTAGCTAGGAGAAATCATCCACCCTTCGTTTACTGTTCAGGCCATTTAGACGATGTTTAAATGGATAGACGGTAAAAGTTAAACGTGCTAAAAAACTCTATATATTTAGGCATGTAAAATATAAGTATTGTATCAAATGCTTTTTATTTTTTTGAAAGAAAACGAACCTCATGCACTATCGGTTCTAAAATAACTGCCGGTAGTAGTTTGGAAAATAATGCATTTAAATAATCCATGATCACCACAATCATTTTCACTGAGTCATCTTGTTTTCTTCCTCTCCTAGCTTGTTCAATTCATCACCATGAAATAATGCATAGATCAGAATATATAATAATTTATCCATGATCATTTGTGACATCGATGTGCAGTGCAATCTGATTGAGCAACGCAATGCAAGCTCGTAACAGTACCCGGCCGTATTTGAAAGCTAGCTAGTACCTGCTTCACGCGCGCAGCAGCGCATGCATGCGTTCCGAGGAGTAGCTAGCATGCATCGGCGAGCGATAACGCACAAACCATTGACCAACAGATGTTAGGATAACATTAACCACTACTAGTCGATTATCCGTTCGTTATGACGGCTCACAACAATACCCATATAAATTATCTACCAAAAAGATCTTAATATTTTTCATTGGTTGTCTCCACTCTTCGCATAATATTTTTTATAAATGCATGAGTATCATAGCCAGTAAATCAGAGACCTTCATCCCTCGTCTCCCGCACTTCGAAGGTTTCGTAGAGCAGGAGAAAGGAAGAAGCGTACATATCTATTCGTTGCCGGATAAGTACACGACGAAGACCTGGGCATCTGGATACGACATAGTATACCGCTAGCACTACCAGAATTTCTCTCTTTGCCGAGCACCAAATACTTTGTCGAGTATTTTTTTTTCCCGGGCACTCGGCAAAGAAGCTCTTTGCCGAGTGCCACGCAAAAAACTCTCGATAAAATAAAACACTCGGCGAAGAAACTCTTTGCCGAGTGTTTTATTTTTTACACTCGGCAAAGAGTTTCTTTGCCGAGTGTTTTTTTGACACTCGGTAAAGAGCTTCTTTACCGAGTGTCAAAAATATAACACTCGGCAAAGAGCTCTTTGCCGAGTGTTTTTTTCCAACACTAGGCAAAGACAATTTAAAAATCACATTTAAAGCAGTAAATTAATTCAAATGAAAAAGTTTTCAACTACAAGTTTGTATAACTCATCATGATGTACATTTTATATTTTGAATATTTCTTTATATGACAAACTAAAAATAAATTTATTCATAAAACCTGTATCTCTCTCGTAATTTATGAAACTACGAGAGAGATGTATAGAATTTGTGCATATTGTTAGAACCATCATGTGAGATGAACAAATGACCAAACAACCAAAATAAACTTTATAGATTTTTGAAAAGTTATAGAAGTTTGTAGTTGACAACTTTTCATGAAGTCATATTGCCAACGAAAACTACGTCCGAATTTTAAAAAATTAAAATTTGAATTTTGAAAACGAACTCAAAAGAAAAAAACCACCAACATGAAAGTTGTAGCTATTGAAGAGTTATGAAACTTTGTAGTTGATAATGTTTTGGTTTGAAATCATCTTGTCATGTAAAACTATGTTTGAATTTTGAAATTTGAATTTTTCAAACTACCTCGGATGAAAAAACCACCAAAATAAAAGTTGTAGGTCTTGAAATGTAATGAAACTTTGTAATTGACAACTTTTTGATTTGAAGTCATATTATAATTGAAAAATTCGTGTGAAGTTTTCAAATTTAAAATTCAAATTTTGTAAACGGACTCGAATGTAGAAACTATTAAAATAGAATTTGTAAATCTCAAAAAGTTATGCAACTTTATAGTTGGTCACATTTTCAAATAAATTCATTTAGTGTCTTAAATAATCAAATTACTCTCGGTTTTTATAGTACATGAGGAATGAAAACGTAATATAGACGTAATTGGTGTAGTAGTGTAGTGGTATATGAGGGTATGCGCGAGAGGGAGGTTGTGAGTTTGAATCTCACCATTCACAAAACATGTAAATTTGATTCAAAATATTAGTGAAAATGAAATGATAGAGCGATGGGTAAGGTAATAGGTAGGGTTGGAGAGTTGTTCCTATAATTTAAAAAATGTTTTCTGTTTTTTTAGATTTGTTTCGATTTTCTTAATTTGCCGAGCAAAGTCTTTGCCGAGTGTCTGAAAAAAGTACTCGGCAAAGAACCCTTTGCCGATAAAATATTTGCCGAGTGTAAAATAGCCTAGACACTCGACAAAGAACACGATTCTGGTAGTGTAGATATATAGGGAGAGAGGACGCAAGAGGAGAAAGAAGCCCGGGCGGAGCAACTCCAAATCAAAAGACATTCGCACCAGGCATCAGTCCGAGAAAGGCGAGAGAATGCAAGTGTCTTCTCAGCCCTGGACCCGCCGAAGCGACACAACACCACCACCAAGTCCGTAATATGTAGGTGTCGGCGTTTCGAGACCGGGGGGTCCCTAAGCCGACGAGTGAGTGTGCCGCGTGCCCCAGCCCAGATGGGTCGAGCGCGTGGGCGAGCGCAAAGGGGGGAAGGCGAGGTGGCCGGATACGAGTCGTGAGAGAGGTGGAAATCCCGCGGCCTTCGTGTTCGACCCACGCCCAGGTCGGGTGCGCTTGCAGTAGGGGGTTACAAGCGTCCACGCGGGTGAGGGAAGCGAGCGGCCCCAAGAGAGCGCATGCCCCGTCCTCGTCCCCGCGCGGCCAACCTTCTCTAAGAAGGCCCTAGTCCTTCCTTTTATAGGCGTAAGAAGAGGATCCAGGTGTACAATGGGGGTGTAGCAAAGTGCTACGTGTCTAGCGGGGGTGAGCTAGCGCCCTAGGTACATGCCAATGTGGCAGCCGGAGAGATCTTGGCACCCAGCTGGTGTGGTGTCGTGGCTGTCGGAGGAGCAACGGAGCCTGGCGGAGGGACAGCTGTCGGAGCGGTTGGGTCCTTGCTGACGTCCCCCTGCTTCCGTAAGGGAGCTGAGAGCCGCCGTCGTCACAGGTCTAGCGGGGCGCCATCATTGCCTATCTGGCGGAGCTAGCCAGATGGGACACCGGTCTTGTTCTCTGCGGCCCGAGTCGGCTCGGAGTAGAGTGATGATGGCGCTTCCTGTTGACGTGGCGGGCTTGGGCCCTGGGTCGGGCGACGTGGAGGCTCCTCCGAAGCCGAGGTCGAGTCTGTCCTTCATGGCCGAGGCCGAGCCCGAGCTTCTGGGTCGGGCGAGGCGGAGGTCGTTCGGCAGAGGCCAGGGCGGAGTCCGACCCCTGGGGTCGGGCGAAGCGGAGTTCGTCGTCTTCTGGGGCCTAGCCCGAGTCCGAGCCCTGGGTCGGGCGGAGCGGAGTTCGTCGTCTTCCGGGGCCTTAGCCCGAGTCCGAGCCCTAGGTCGGGCGGAGCGGAGTTCGTCGTCTTCCGGGGCCTTAGCCCGAGTCCGAGCCCTAGGTCGGGCGGAGCGGAGTTCGCCGTCTTCCGGGGCCTTAGCCCGAGTCCGAGCCCTGGGTCAGGCGGAGCGGAGTTCGCCGTCTTCCGGGGCCTTAGCCCGAGTCCGAGCCCTGGGTCGGGCGGAGCGGAGTTCGCCGTCTTCCGGGGCCTTAGCCCGAGTCCGAGCCCTGGGTCGGGCGGAGCGGAGTTCGCCGTCTTCCGGGGCCTTAGCCCGAGTCCGAGCCCTGGGTCGGGCGGAGCTTCCTATGGCGCCTTTGGCAAGGCCTGACTGCCTGTCAGTCTCACTCTGTCAAGTGGCACTGCAGTCGGAATGGCGCAGGCGGCGCTGTCCTTCTGTCAGACCGGTCAGTGGCGCGGCGAAGTGACGGCGGTCACTTCGGCTCTGCCGGGAGGCGCGCGTCAGGATAAAGGTGTCAGGCTACCTTTGCGTTAAATGCTCCTGCGACTCGGTCGGTCGGCGCGGCGATTTAGTCAGGGTTGCTTCTTAGCGAAGGCAAGGCCTCGGGCGAGCCGGAGATGTGTCTGCCGTTAAAAGGGGGCCTCGGGCGAGACGGAAACATCTCGGGGTCGACTGCCCTTGCCCGAGGCTAGGCTCGGGCGAGGCGTGATCGAGTCGCTCGTATGGACTGATCCCTGACTTAATCGCACCCATCAGGCCTCTGCAGCTTTATGCTGATGGGGGTTACCAGCTGAGAATTAGGCGTCTTGAGGGTACCCCTAATTATGGTCCCCGACAGTAGCCCCCGAGCCTCGAAGGGAGTGTTAGCACTCGCTTGGAGGCTTTCGTCGCACTTTTTTGCAAGGGGACCAGCCTTTCTCGGTTGCATTTTGTTCCGGTGGGTGCGCGCGAGCGCACCCGCCGGGTGTAGCCCCCGAGGCCTCGGAGGAGTGGTTTCACTCCTTCGAGGTCTTAATGCCTTGCGTAATGCTTCGGCTGGTCTGGTGGTTCCCTCATGCGAACTGGCCGTAGCCCGAGTGCACGGTCGGGGCCCAAGTTCTCGGGCTGGTATGTTGACGCTGTCAACGGTTTGGCCGGAGCCGGGTTTGCGAGAGCAGCCCCCGAGCCTCCGCACAGGGCGAGAGGGCGATCAGGGACAGACTCGGCTTTTTTACATACGCCCCTACGTCGCCTTTCCGCAAGGAGGAGGGGGGAGAGCGCCATGTTACCCTCGATGGGCACCGAGCTGCAAGCGGGTAATCCGAGTGGACGTCCGTGCCCCGTTCGTTGGGGGTCGGCTAGGGGCCCAGAGGCACGCCCAAAAGTACCTGCGAGTGATCTGCCGGACCCGGTCCCCTAGCGACGGGGTCCGAGGGCTCGATGCCTCCCTCCGATGGGATTCCATTACAAAATCGCTCCCGCTGGTCTCGGAAATGTCCTAGGGTACCTCGGGAGCGCAGCCCGAGCCTCGGTTATGTATCGAACGTACCCCTGGTCATCCCTCGCTCGGTGTCTGAGGCGACTGTGAACCCTTCGGGGGCCAGCCTTCGAACCCCTGATCAGTAATGGGCGCGGAGCCCGAGTAGCCTGAGGCGGCCGTGGAACCCTTCGGGGGGCCGGCCTTCGAACCTCTGACCAGTAGTGGGTGTAGGGCCCACGCGATCTGAGGCGGCTGTTGAACCCTTCGGGGGGCCAGCCTTCGAACCCCTGATCAGTAATGAGGCTCGGAGCCTAGTTCCTTCATGGGGAAGGATCCCTTTCGGGGCATCCCCCTTTCCCGGTCCCTGTCGCAAGAGATAGAGAAAGAGGAAAAAAGGAAAAAGGATACGAAACCGAACGACGCGGCGTACCTTTTTTGGCGCGGTTGTTTCGGCGAAGGCGAAGCGTCGCCCGCTGCTCCTGCCAGAAGCGCCGCCTGTCCAGCCGCGGAGTTGATGCGACGGGGCGAGTAGTTGGTGGGGCTGCCATTGCGTGTGCGCGAGCCGTTCGTGGAACGGATCACGGGCACGTTGTCTTCACGCCGTGAGAGGGGGTTCTCTTGCTGCCCCCGGATGGGACGTGAGCTTGGCTGACGACGTGTCCGCTGCTCCCGCGCGCCTGCCACCGTCATTACTGCCGGCCCACCTTTGGCCGCGTTGGCCGCCGCGCTAGGCTGGCGCCGCTGGGTCGCGCGCTGGGTCGCCTCGAGTCGCGGTATTGGTTCCGCAATCGAGGAGGCGCGGTGGTGGCACAGGCGGTACAGTTGCTTGCATGCAGCATCCGGCGCGCCGGTCGCGCGACGCGTGGGCCTGGGCCTCCATGCTGGCGTGTCGGGAGTCGGAGAGGTGCGTCCACTTGGCGCGATTGCATGCCGCCTGCATGGCTGCCCGCCCCTTTCGCCCGTTGGTCTGGGCAAAAGTGGAGGGTCACTTGTAACCGCTGGGCGGTTGCGTGCACCACGCGCGGCAGTTTGGCTTCTTCTGCTCGGAGCCGGTCTGCATGACATGCGGGACCCAGCCCCCGCGCCGCAGGGGAGGGCTTTGGAGCGTGTTGGAGAAGACTCAACCTGTGACGGTTGGGGGCGCAAGCAGGGAGAGTCGCCCTTAAAAGGAGGGCGACCCCTTTCGTAAGGCGACCATGTCTTCTTCCTCCCTTATGCACCGTGTCTTTCCACCTTCCAAGCCCCCGGATGGGGGAAACCGCCGTCTTTTCGCCCCATCGTTGGAGGAACGCAACTCCGTGGGAGTTGGTACCTTTCAGCCATCGTTCGGCTTCAAGGATTTTCATCATGCGGCCCGGTTGCTCCCCCCCGCTGGTGGTCACCCGAGACGGTGACCACCAGCTCCTGGGTGGGGAGGAGCAAGCCGGGCTATGATCTTGGTCCCACCCTCAGCTTCAAGGATGTTCATCATCCTCGCTGGGGTGGGTGCCGGGCTGAGCCGGCGCTCTACCTCCCGCACGGGTTCGAGGGAGAGGGCGCTCACTGGCCCTGCGGGCGGCCCGGACTTCGACAACGCGAGGCGGGTTGATGGCAGGCGTCGTCACCTCCAGCGTGTCGGGTTCGTCGGCTTGGCTCCCGGCGGCCCCTTCTGCGGGGGGGGGGGGGGGGGGGGGCTGCCGCGCCGTGTACATGGGAGGACCACCCTAGATGCCGCGCGCTGCTAGGGCGGCGCTCGTGTTCTGGGGTGGTCCTGCCTTTGCACCGGGACAACGAATTCACGCGGAGGCCGGTGCCCCACTCATCTGGGAGGACTTGAGTGGGGATCTGCCGGAGGGCTGATGGCTCCTGCCGTCGGTGCCGAGGCGGAGGCGGCTCGAGAAGTCCCCGTCGCCGACGGGATCACCGCCACCATCCATGCTTCGGGCCTCCGGCTCTTTGTACTTGTCCTCGCCCCTCGAGCGTCGGCGTGGGCGAGGGCAAGACTGCAGCAGTGCCTACCCTGAGGCCTGCGCTGCTGCAGTTCGGCCATCCGGAGTGGGGGCCGTTGTCGTCGTAGTCAGAGCGGGCGGCGGCGAGCCGCCCGTCAGTCTTCTGTAGCCCCGCAGGCTCGCCCCTATCGAGTGGGGTTGTTCGTACCTGCGGAGGGGAACCGGAGTTCCGTTTGTAATGGCACTTCGAATGCCAGTGTTTTTGTTCATTACGGCTTTCGGGGCCTGAACATGTATGTAACGTCGGCACAGAGCCGTATTTTTTCCTCATTTTCGAGCGCTAAGACTCGTCTGCTGATTATCTGAACCGCTTCACCAAGCATGAGTCGCCCCGTGTCAAGGTGACGAGTGAGGTATCCGTATCCCGGAGGCGTAGGAGTCCCTCGGCTCGGTCGGCCCTGCTGTCCGAGGCTCCTCTAGCTTAGTTAAAGAGACCCCTCGGCCGCTCTTCGACGAGCCGAGGCCAGGGGTAGCGATATCAGTATGAACAGAGGCGGAGTTGGCTCGAAAATGAAACCTGGTTGGCCGGAGCCTAGCCGGGTTGTCCGTTGGCTGGATCGACGTCGGAGTTGATCAGCCAAGGCTTCGGACCGGGCTGGCGCCCTCGGAAGATGGTTGGCCGAGGCCCCAGGGGTGACCGGCTGAGCCGCCTGCTCGGGCCGGATTCCCGGAGAAGTCCCTGGCAGCGATTGCCCGGGCGTGGTGATGACGTCGTCCTTCGGAGCGGAGACCCTCGGACCACGTCGCCGTCCGAGGCTAGGTCGGGCCTCGCCGAAGGTGCCGTCGATGCTGAGGGTGTTGCTGCCCCCTTCCAGCGTCAAGACCCGAGCCTGCTGGATCAGATTGTCTTGTAGCGTGTGCCTTGTGCGGCCGTCGAGGCCAGAACACACACCCTCGCTGCGTTATAAAGCTGCGTCTCTTTTCCTCTTGTTTCGAGTATCTGGACTTTTTGTCGGTAACAGGGATGTTAGTGCGAGCGAGAGTTGCTTCTCGCGGAAGGTGATGAGTGAGGTATCCGTATCCCGGAGGTGTGGGAGTCCCTCGGCTCGGTCGGCCTTGCCGCTTACGCGTACTTTCACCCGTCCATGAGGCCCTGTCACCGACTTGGTCGAGAAGGCTCGAAGGATCGCTTCGGCAGAAGGGCTTCCGAACTTAAAGACTTGTTCGATCCGTGGAGTCACTTTATCCGAACGCGAGTTACTTATCGCAGAAGGTGACGAGTGAGGTATCCGTATCCCGGAGGCGTAGGAGTCCCTCGGCTCGGTCAGCCTTGGCTGCTTACGTGTACTCCATCGTTTCCAGGACCCACTTTTCGAAGTAGTCAAAAAGCACGAAAGATATTCTGGTAGAAGAGATTTTTTTTCGAGGAAAATTTTGACGCAGAGGGGGTTTCCCCCCTTTTAGCCCCCGAGGGAGGGTCGGGCTTTGCCGAGGCGAGGCCGACCCTTCCTTGTTGACTAAACTTTGCGTGGGTGCGGGGTATATGAACAACTTGGAAACATCTTAAGGGTAGAAGCGACGTAGCTGTTGGATGTTCCAAGCGTTGCCGTAGACCTCGCCTTGACTGTTGGCCAGCTTGTACGTTCCGGGCTTCAGAACTTTGGCGATGACGAATGGCCCCTCCCAGGGGGGCGTGAGCTTGTGCCTCCCTCGGGCGTCTTGCCGCAGCCGAAGCACCAGGTCGCCCACCTGGAGGTCTCGGGGTCGGACCCCTCGGGCGTGGTAGCGTCGCAGGGACTGCTGATACCGCGCCGAGTGTAGTAAGGCCCTGTCCCGAGCCTCTTCCAGCTGGTCCAGCGAGTCTTCTCGGCTAGCTTGGTTGCTTTGATCGTCGTAGGCCCTCGTCCTCGGGGAGCCGTATTCTAGGTCAGTGGGCAAGACGGCCTCGGCCCCGTAGACCAGGAAGAACGGCGTGAAACCCGTGGCTCGGCTCGGCGTTGTCCTCAGGCTCCAGACCACCGAGGGGAGTTCCTTCATCCATTGCTTGCCGAACTTGTTGAGGTCGTTGTAAATCCGAGGCTTGAGCCCTTGTAGAATCATGCCGTTGGCACGCTCTACTTGCCCATTCGACATGGGATGAGCTACGGCAGCCCAGTCCACCCGGATGTGGTGATCCTCGCAAAAATCTAAGAATTTTCTGCCGGTGAACTGGGTGCCGTTGTCGGTGATGATGGAGTTTGGGACCCCGAAGCGATGGATGATGTTGGTGAAGAACGCCACCGCCTGCTCGGACCTGATGCTGTTCAGGGGTCGGACCTCGATCCACTTGGAGAATTTGTCGACGGCGACCAGCAGGTGCGTGTAGCCCCCGGGCGCCTTCTGCAGAGGGCCGACGAGGTCCAGACCCCACACAGCGAAGGGCCAGGTGATGGGTATCGTCTGCAGAGCCTGAGCGGGCAGGTGGGTCCGCTTCGCATAGAATTGACACCCTTCGCAGGTGCGGACAATTCTAGAGGCGTCAGCCACCGCCGTCGGCCAGTAGAAGCCTTGCCGGAAGGCGTTCCCGACGAGGGCTCGGGGCGCTGCATGATGGCCGCAAGCCCCCGAGTGTATCTCTTGCAGGAGTTCCTGACCTTCGGCGATGGATATGCATCGCTGGAGGATGCCCGAGGGGCTGCGGTGGTAGAGCTCCTTCTCATCGCCCAGCAAGACGAACGACTTGGCGCGTCGCGCTACCCGCCGAGCCTCGGCTTGGTCGAGGGGTAGCTCTCCTTGGCGGAGATGCTGCAGGTACGGGGTCTGCCAATCTCGATCAGGCGTGACCCCGCTCTGCTCCTCCTCGACGCGCAGCGCCTCGCCCTCGGGGGCCGAGGGTACCTCGGGCTGAACCGAGGATGCCTCGGGCTGGGCCGAGGGTACCTCGGACTCGGGCGTGTCATCGATCTTGACGGAGGGTTGGTGCAGATCCCGGGAGAAGACGTCCGGGGGAACCGTCGTTCGCCCCGAGGCTATCTTTGCCAGCTCGTCCGCAGTCTCGTTGTAGCGCCGGGCGATGTGGTTAAGCTCGAGCCCGTAGAACTTGTCTTCCAGGCGCCGAACCTCATCGCAGTAGGCCTCCATCTTCGGGTCGCGGCAGTGGGAGTTCTTCATGACTTGGTCGATGACGAGCTGCGAGTCGCCGCGAGCGTCGAGGCGTCGGACCCCTAGCTCGATGGCGATTCGCAATCCGTTGATCAGAGCTTCGTACTCAGCCACATTGTTGGACGCCGGGAAATGGAGGCGCAGCACGTAGCGTAGGTGTTTCCCGAGGGGCGAGACGAAGAGCAGGCCCGCACCGGCTCCCGTCTTCATCAGCGACCCGTCAAAAAACATGGTCCAGAGCTCCGGTTGGATCGGAGCCGTCGGCAGCTGGGTGTCGACCCATTCGGCTACGAAGTCCACCAATACCTGGGACTTGATGGCCTTCCGAGGGGCGAACGAGATTGTCTCGCCCATGATTTCCACCGCCCACTTTGCGATCCTGCCCGAGGCCTCTCGGCACTGGACGATCTCCCCCAGGGGGAAGGATGACACCACAGTTACCGGATGAGACTCGAAGTAATGTCGCAACTTTCGCCTCGTCAGGATCACTGCATACAGTAGCTTCTGAACTTGCGGGTAGCGGATCTTGGTTTCGGACAGCACCTCGCTGACGAAGTAAACTGGCCTCTGAACGGGCAATGCATGCCCCTCTTCTTGCCTTTCGACCACAATCGCGGCGCTAACCACCTGAGTGGTCGCGGCGACGTAGACCAAGAGGGCTTCTCCATCAGCTGGGGGTACCAAGATAGGCGCCTTGGTGAGGAGCGCCTTCAGGTTCCTGAGAGCTTCCTCGGCCTCAGGGGTCCAAGTGAAGCACTCGGCCTTCCTTAAGAGGCGGTACAGAGGCAGGCCTCTTTCGCCGAGGCGTGAGATGAAACGGCTCAAGGCCACGAGACATCCCATGACCCTCTGTACACCTTTTAAGTCCTTGATGGGCCCCATGCTGGTGATGGCTGCGATCTTCTCCGGGTTGGCTTTGATGCCCCGCTCGGAGACGATGAACCCCAGGAGCATGCCTCGGGGCACCCCGAAGACACACTTCTCGGGATTGAGCTTGACGTCCTTTGCCTTGAGACACCGGAATGTCACTTCAAGGTCGGAGAGGAGGTCGGAGGCTTTCCTTGTCTTGACTATGATGTCATCGACGTAGGCCTCGACCGTGCGACCGATGTGTTCGCCGAACACATGGTTCATGCACCGCTGGTACGTCGCACCCGCGTTCCTCAAACCGAACGGCATGGTGACATAGCAGTACATGCCGAAGGGCGTGATGAAAGAAGTCGCGAGCTGGTCGGACTCTTTCATCTTGATTTGATGATACCCTGAGTAGGCATCGAGGAAAGACAGGGTTTCGCACCCAGCAGTGGAATCCATGATTTGATCGATGCGAGGTAGAGGGTAGGGAACCTTCGGACATGCTTTGTTGAGACCAGTGTAGTCTACACACATCCGCCATTTCCCCCCTTTCTTTCTCACAAGCACAGGGTTGGCAAGCCATTCGGGATGGAATACCTCTTTGATGAACCCTGCTGCCATTAGCTTATGGATCTCCTCGCCTATCACTCTGCGCTTCTCCTCGTCGAATCGGCGCAGAGGCTGCCTGACCGGTCGGGCTCCGGCCCGAATATCCAGCGAGTGCTCGGCGACATCCCTCGATATGCCGGGCATGTCCGAGGGACTCCACGCAAAGGCGTCGGCGTTTGCGCGGAGAAAGTCGACGAGCACTGCTTCCTATTTGGGGTCGAGCCCGGAACCGATCCGGATCTGCTTGGAGGTGTCGCCACTGGGGTCGAGAGGGACGGCCTTAACCGTCTCCGCTGGCTCAAGATTGCCGGCGTGCCGCTTCACGTCTGGCACCTCTCTGGAGAGGTTTTCCAGGTCGACGATGAGGGCCTCGGACTCGGCGAGGGCCTTGGCGTACTCCACGCACTCCACGTCGCATTCGAACGCGTGTTTGTACGTGGGGCCGACGGTGATGACCCCGTTGGGGCCCGGCATCTTGAGCTTCAGGTAGGTGTAGTTGGGGACGACCATGAACTTCGCGTAGCATGGCCTCCCCAATACCGCGTGGTAGGTTCCTCGGAACCCGACCACCTCGAACGTCAGAATCTCCCTTCGGAAGTTGGAGGGCGTTCCGAAGCAGACAGGAAGGTCAAGCCGTCCGAGGGGCTGGACGCGCTTCCCAGGAATGATCCCGTGGAAGGGCGCAGCGCCTGCTCGGACGGAGGACAGATCGACGCGCAGGAGCCTGAGGGTCTCGGCGTAGATGATGTTGAGGCAGCTGCCCCCATCCATCAGGACCTTGGTGAGCCTGACGTCGCCGATGATGGGGTCGACAACGAGCGGGTATTTCTCCGGGCTCGGCACGTGGTCGGGGTGGTCAGCTTGGTCGAAAGAGATGGGCTTGTCGGACCAGTCTAGGTAGACTGGCGCCGCCACCTTCACCGAGCAGACCTCCCGATGCTCTCGCTTGCGATGCCGAGCCGAGGCATTCGCCGCATGCCCTCCGTAGATCATGAAGCAGTCGCGGACCTCGGGGAACTCTCCTGCTTGGTGATCTTCCTTTTTGTCGTCGTCGCGGGCCCTGCCACCCTCTGCGGGTGGCCCGGCCCTGTGGAAGTGGCGCCGAAGCATGACGCACTCCTCGAGGGTGTGCTTGACGGGCCCCTGATGGTAAGGGCACGGCTCCTTGAGCATCTCGTCGAAGAGGTTAGCACCTCCGGGGGGCTTCCGAGGGTTCTTGTACTCGGCAGCGGCGACAAGGTCCACGTCGGCGGCGTCGCGTTTCGCTTGCGACTTCTTCTTGCCTTTCTTCTTGGCGCCGCGCGGAGTAGACGCCTCGGGAGCATCTTCCGACGGGCGGCCCTGGGGCTGTTGTCCTTTCGGAAGATGGCCTCGACCGCCTCCTGGCCAGAGGCGAACTTGGTGGCGATGTCCATCAGCTCGCTCGCCCTGGTGGGGGTCTTGCGACCCAACTTGCTCACCAGGTCGCGGCAGGTGGTGCCGGCAAGGAACGCGCCGATGACATCTGAGTCGGTGATGTTGGGCAGCTCGGTGCGCTGCTTCGAGAATCGCCGGATGTAGTCCCGAAGAGACTCTCCCGGCTGTTGCCGGCAGCTTCGGAGGTCCTAGGAATTCCCGGGGCGCACGTACGTGCCCTGGAAATTGCCGGCGAAGGCTTGGACCAAATCATCCCAGTTGGAAATCTGCCCCGGAGGCAGGTGCTCCAACCAGGCGCGAGCAGTGTCGGAGAGGAACAGGGGAGGTTGCGGATGATGAGGTTGTCGTCGTCCGTTCCACCCAGTTGGCAGGCCAGGCGGTAGTCTGCGAGCCACAATTCCGGTCTCGTTTCCCCCGAGTACTTAGTGATAGTAGTCGGGGGTCGGAAACGGGCCGGAAACGGCGCCCGCCGGATGGCCCGGCTGAAGGCCTGCGGACCGGGTGGTTCGGGCGAGGGACTCCGATCCTCCCCACTGTCGTAGCGTCCCCCACGCCTGGGGTGGTAGCCTCGGCGCACCCTTTCGTCGAGGCGGGCCCGACGGTCGCGACGATGGTGCTCGTTGCCGAGGTGGCCCGGGGCCGCAGGCGCGGTGTTGCGCGTGCGCCCGGTGTAGACCGAGGCTTCCCGCATGAATCGGGAAGTCGCGGCATGAGGTTCCGAGGGGTACCCCTGCCTTCAGGAGGCAGAGCTCTCGGCCCGCCGGGCCGCGGCGCCTTCCAGGAGATTCTTGAGCTCTCCCTGGATTCGCCGACCCTCGGTGGTTGATGGTTCTGGCATCGCGCGGAGGAGCATCGCTGCGGCTGCCAGGTTCTGACCGACCCCGCTGGATGCGGGTGGCGGCCTGTCCCTGGCATCGTTGGCGACGCGGTGCTGGAAACCCTGGGGCAGGTGACGTATTTCTCCGGCCGGGGGTTGGCCCGCCCATACCTGCCCGACGTCCCGGCGGATCGACTCGAGCGCTCCTGCTCCCTCGTCGAGCCTGGCCTGCGCCCCGCGGACTTGCTCGAGCTGTGGGTCGTGACCCCCCGCCGGAACGGGGACCACAGCTAGCTCCCGCGGGATGTCGGCGCGAGGCACCGGCCTAGGGAGATCACCGTCCTCCGGCATGCCGAGATGGTTGCCTTCGGAGGGATCCCCTAGCTCGACGTGGAAACATTCGCGGCTTGGGCCGCAGTCCTTGTCGTCAAGGCTGCGGCTGCCGTCGGAACAGTCGGAGAGGCAGTAGTCACATGCGGTCATAAAGTCCCGCATGGCACTGGGGTTGCCAAATCCAGAGAAATCCCAACAGACGCTGGGATCGTCATCTTCCTCGGACCCAGAGGGCCCGTAGGTCGAGACGTCCGTCAATCGGTCCCAAGGCGACCGCACACAAAACCCCAGAGGGGTTGCACTCGCCTCAACGTGAGCGCCCGCCAAAGCGAGGTCACTAGGCGGGTTGAGGCCGAGTCGAAATGACGTAGGATGGGAATCAGTCGGTACCTTTTGGTCGACGAGGAGCGACATAGTCACGTCGGGGACTGGTTGCGCCGTCGTCTTGGGTACGAGGGCGATGTCCTGCAGGCCCTCCGCGAGCGTGCTGGCATCGTCCACTTGCTCGGGATTGGCGTGTCGCGGGGGGACGGCGCTCGCCTTCGTCTCAAACGCGAGGTCGACGCCCGACGCGCCCTCCGTTGGGGCGCTGGGGACGTCGGTTCGCTCGACAGCCGACGGAGCGCGACCTCCCGCTCGGCCCTGGTTGCCCCGCCTCCTCCTCCGATGGCGGGGGAGAGGACGGGGCAAGCTCGAATGTTGTTCTTCCACCACGCGGGGAACACGTCGTCGATTCCGCCGCCGGCGGGCGGGCTGTCGGCCGCCATTGTCGTCGTCGCGCGGCGGTGGAAGGAGTATCATGTCGTAGCTACCGTCGAGAGACATGAACTCGAGACTCCCGAAACGGAGCACCGTCCCGGATTGGAGAGGTCGTTGGAGACTGCCCATCTGGAGCTTGACGGGAAGCTGCTCGTCAACACGCAGCAGGCCCCTACCTGGCGCGCCAACTGTCGGCGTTTCGAGACTGGGGGGTCCCTAAGCCGACGAGTGAGTGTGCCGCGTGCCCCAGCCCAGATGGGTCGAGCGCGTGGGCGAGCGCGAAGGGGGGAAGGCGAGGTGGCCGGATACGAGTCGTGAGAGAGGTGGAAATCCCGCGGCCTTCGTGTTTGACCCGCGCCCAGGTCGGGTGCGCTTGCAGTAGGGGGTTACAAGCGTCCATGCGGGTGAGGGAAGCGAGCGGCCCCAAGAGAGCGCCTGCCCCGTCCTCGTCCCCGCGTGGCCAACCTTCTCTAAGAAGGCCCTGGTCCTTCCTTTTATAGGCGTGAGGAGAGGATCCAGGTGTACAATGGGGGTGTAGCAAAGTGCTACGTGTCTAGCGGGGGTGAGCTAGCGCCCTAGGTACATGCCAATGTGGCAGCCGGAGAGATCTTGGCACCCAGCTGGTGTGGTGTCGTGGCTGTCGGAGGAGCAACGGAGCCTGGCGGAGGGACAGCTGTCGGAGCGGTTGGGTCCTTGCTGACGTCCCCCTGCTTCCGTAAGGGAGCTGAGAGCCGCCGTCGTCACAGGTCTAGCGGGGCGCCATCATTGCCTATCTGGCGGAGCTAGCCAGATGGGACACCGGTCTTGTTCTCTGCGGCCCGAGTCGGCTCGGGGTAGAGTGATGATGGCGCTTCCTGTTGACGTGGCGGGCTTGGGCCCTGGGTCGGGCGACGTGGAGGCTCCTCCGAAGCCGAGGTCGAGTCTGTCCTTCATGGCCGAGGCCGAGCCCGAGCTTCTGGGTCGGGCGAGGCGGAGGTCGTTCGGCAGAGGCCAGGGCGGAGTCCGACCCCTGGGGTCGGGCGAAGCGGAGTTCGTCGTCTTCTGGGGCCTAGCCCGAGTCCAAGCCCTGGGTCGGGCGGAGCGGAGTTCGTCGTCTTCCGGGGCCTTAGCCCGAGTCCGAGCCCTGGGTCGGGCGGAGCGGAGTTCGTCGTCTTCCGGGGCCTTAGCCCGAGTCCGAGCCCTGGGTCGGGCGGAGCGGAGTTCGCCGTCTTCTGGGGCCTTAGCCCGAGTCCGAGCCCTGGGTCGGGCGGAGCGGAGTTCGCCGTCTTCTGGGGCCTTAGCCCGAGTCCGAGCCCTGGGTCGGGCGGAGCGGAGTTCGCCGTCTTCTAGGGCCTTAGCCCGAGTCCGAGCCCTGGGTCGGGCGGAGCGGAGTTCGCCGTCTTCCGGGGCCTTAGCCCGAGTCCGAGCCCTGGGTCGGGCGGAGTGGAGTTCGCCGTCTTCCGGGGCCTTAGCCCGAGTCCGAGCCCTGGGTCGGGCGGAGCTTCCTATGGCGCCTTTGGCAAGGCCTGACTGCCTGTCAGTCTCACTCTGTCAAGTGACACTGCAGTCGGAATGGCGCAGGCGGCGCTGTCCTTCTGTCAGACCGGTCAGTGGAGCGGCGAAGTGACGACGGTCACTTCGGCTCTGCCGGGAGGCGCGCGTCAGGATAAAGGTGTCAGGCTACCTTTGCGTTAAATGCTCCTGCGACTCGCGCGGCGATTTAGTCAGAGTTGCTTCTTAGCGAAGGCAAGGCCTCGGGCGAGCCGGAGATGTGTCTGCCGTTAAAAGGGGGCCTCGGGCGAGACGGAAACATCTCGGGGTCGACTGCCCTTGCCCGAGGCTAGGCTCGGGCGAGGCGTGATCGAGTCGCTCGTATGGACTGATCCCTGACTTAATCGCACCCATCAGGCCTCTGCAGCTTTATGCTGATGGGGGTTACCAGCTGAGAATTAGGCGTCTTGAGGGTACCCCTAATTATGGTCCCCGACAGTAGGATTGGAGAGTTGTTCCTATAATTAAAAAAATGTTTTCTGTTTTTTTAGATTTGTTTCGATTTTCTTAATTTGCCGAGCAAAGTCTTTGCCGAATGTCCGAAAAAAGTACTCGGCAAAGAACCCTTTGCCGATAAAATATTTGTTGAGTGTAAAATAGCCTAGACACTCGGCAAGAACGCGATTCTGGTAGTGTAGATATATAGGGAGAGAGGGCGCAAGAGGAGAAAGAAGCCCGACCGGAGCAACTCCAAACTAAAAGACATTCGCACCAGGCGTCAGTCCGAGAAAGGCGAGAGAATGCAAGTGTCTTCCCAGCCCTGGACCCGCCGAAGCGACACAACACCACCACCAAGTCCGTAGCATATGCCAACTGCTGCCACGCTACGGGCCTTAGTTGTCTAATATCTCAGACCTAGACTCCTCATCGCTAACATAAACTAAGCGTGGCAGACACCGCCATGTCCTCCTCGACGACACGCACGGAGAAAGGCCAAGAGCATGACCGACTTGCCCCGTACCCGCGTCGACGAGCGTCGGTTGGCTCGCGGCTGTGACCTTAGGCAGCAGGTTGGGGAGGAAGAACAGGGCGAAGGCCGGGAAGATGAATGGTACGTTCGACGATGGCAAAAACGATGGTGCGCGTATGATGTGAAACGTCCTCGTGGACATACAATAGCCACTGCGCAAGTCGGTGTCAGGGCTGGTGTCAGACGAATATGGAGAGGATGTGCCTGCTCCTACACCCTCTGTCGAGAATGGGGTGGCGCGGAGGTAGAGGCATGAGGGGAGAGAGAAAAGAAGTAGAATGACGAACGAGGTGGTGGCAACTAAGACGAAGACCATCATTATCGTGCGGAGGTATAGATGGCCAAATGGGCCGTGTTTAGCGAGTCGGCCCGAGGGATGACGCATTTAATAGTGCCTGGGCCAACACAGCACGAGCGTCGTGCGGTGCTTGGGCTGTAGCCTCGGCCCGTAGTGCTGGCCCGGCCCGACACGATTATTTTTTTATTTTACAGAAAAATCATATATATATATATATATATGTACAATTTATATTCAATATTATAATCACCTGATCATGATGTTCTACTGGTTAGATAGCTTTGCCTAGAGTCTTCCACCACCCTACCCTTCAAACAGGGTGTGGGTTCAAACCTCACCTCCTGCATCACTTTTTAACATACCCCACCTGATGCACCGCTTTTTAATATTTTACGCTGAGTTGATTTAGAAAAAATGTAGGAATTTTTTATAAAAAGATAACGCGGGACGACCATTAAAACTGGTGCTTTAAGTATAATAATCTCTACTTGAGAGCACCTACAGGGGGGTGAATAGGTGATCCTGTAAAAATCAAACACTAATAGCCACAAAACTTAGTTATAAGTGTTAGAACGGCTAAGTAGCTTGAAGCGAGTTCTTGTGAACACAAACAATCATAGAGAGAGCAACATAAGACACGTGATTTTCATCCTGTGGTTCGGTCAAGTAACACTTTCCTACTTCCACGTTGTGGCGTCCTAATGGACAAGGGTTGCACTCAACCCCTTTCAAGTGATCCGATGATCAACTTGAATACCACGTTTTTTCCTTTAGATGATTGTTCCCGTTTGCGAGGAATCTCCACAAATTGGAGTCTCTTGCCCTTACAACAAAGATCACAATGAAGGCATAGAGTAAGGTTGGGAGAAGAAACACACACAAGACTCGAATACGCAGCACACCCACACACACAAGTGAAGGCTCGAGCTCAAATGACAACACAGGGAGTCCTTGACTCGAATAGAGCTCAAATCTCTAACACAACAAAGCGAATGCGCGGGAGCAGAGTCTGGATGTCTTAGAATACTTAGTGAATGCTTGGGTGACTCCTCCATGCGCCTAGGGGTCCCTTTTATAACTCCAAGGCAGCTAGGAGCCGTTGGAGGCCAACTTGGAACGCTAAACTTTCCTTCTGTCGGGTGGTGCACCGGATAGTCCGGTGCACCACCGGACAGTCCCTGTAGTTGTCCGGTGCGCGATCTCCTTCCATTTTTGGCGCATCCGACCGTTGGTCCTCGGTGTCGGTTGGCGCACCGAACACTGTCCGGTGTGCCCAAACGACCGTTGGCGCGACCACGTGTCACGCGAAGATTGCGCGGCTGACCATTGGCGCAGGCGACCGTTAGCTCACCGGACAGTCCGGTGAATTTTAGCCGGTTGCCGCTGGTCCTCTTCCCGAGAGCGACGAGTTCGCCGTGGACGACTCATCGGACAGTCCGGTGCATCACCGGACAGTCCGGTAAATTATAGCCGTACGCCGCCATCGAGTCCCGAGAGCGGCCTTTTCACACGGACCAGCCTGGCACACCGGACACTGTCCGGTGCACCACCGGACAGTCCGGTGTGCCAAGCCGAGCTGAAGTTGGCTGCACACAGCCACTTCTTTTTCCAATTCTTTTCTTACAGTTTCTAGCACTTAGACAAAACACATTAGTACTCAAAATAATGTACTAAGTCTAGAAACATACCTTTCTCTTTGATTTGCACTTTTCTCTTTACTTGGCACATGAGAACTTAATTAAACGTGTTGGGCACTTAATCACCAAAACATTATTGAAATTGCCCAAAGGCACATTTCCCTTTCAATCTTCCCCTTTTTGGTGATTTATGCCAACACAACAAAAAGCAACAAGAGAAGTGCAAAATCAATGTAATTGAAGACCAAATTGTTTTTGACTATAATTTGGCATATTTGGATCGCTCTTTGCCACCACTTGGTTTGTTTTTGCAAATCAAATTCATTTTCCTATCTCTAAGTCAAACACACTTGTTTAGGCACAAAGAGAGATATTTCAATGGAAAAATTGATCAAGTATCAAAAGTCCCCTTTTTCCCATAATAAAAAATTCTCCCCGCAAGAGACTAAATTTTGCAATAAGAGTATTTTGGACAAATCAAAAGTTCTAACTCTATTGTTTTCAAAACTCACAAGTGGTAGCTGATCCATTTGCTTTTGGCCTTAATTTCTCCCCCTTTGGCATTAAGCACCAAAACGGGATCATTCTTGGCCCTTTAACCCCATTGCCTCACCAAAAAATGTCAATTAAGAGCAAAAAAGGCAAGGAATGAACTTGGAATTAAGTACACAAATACCAGAGTGCAGTGGAAGTCTTTGCAACGTCCAAGTCCATTTTCCCTTTCAATGCACTTTTGAAACTACATCAAGAATACTCAAACACAAAGGTTAGTCTCAAAGGGTCAAGTTGTAGCATATCTCCCCCTAAATAAGTGCACCATTTGCATATGGACTTGTGAGGTCCGGGGAGGTTTTGTACAACTTGAGCACCACAGATATACAACAAGTAATGTAAATGCTTCAAAGTAACATGATCAAAGGCATAGAACACATGTATGCTGTAGATCAATCCAAGTTACACGAATCTAAGACATTTAGCTCACTACGCAACCTACAAATTGTTTTCCCATCCAACGGCTTGGTGAAGATATCAGCTAGCTGGTTCTCGGTGCTAATATGAAAAATCTCGATATCTCCCTTTTGCTAGTAATCCCTCAGGAAGTGATGCCAAATGTCTATGTGCTTAGTGCGTCTGTGTTCAACAGGATTATCTGCCATGCGGATTGCACTCTCATTGTCACATAGGAGTGGAACTTTGCTCAGATTGTAGCCAAAGTCCCGAAGGGTTTGCCTCATCCAAAGTAGTTGCGCGCAACACTGTCCTACGACAACATACTCGGCCTCAGTGGTGGATAGGGCAACGGATGTTTGTTTCTTAGAACTCCAGGACATAAGGGACCTTCCTAGAAATTGGCACGTCCCTGATGTACTCTTCCTATCTACCTTGCACCCAGCATAATCGGAGTATGTGTATCCAATTAAGTCAAAGGTAGACCCCTTTGGATACCAGATCCCGAAGCAAGGCGCAGCAACTAAATATCTAAGAATTCTCTTAACGACCACAAGGTGACATTCCTTGGGGTCGAATTGATATCTAGCACACATGCATACACTTAGCATAATGTCCGGTCTACTAGCACATAAATAAAGTAATGACCCTATCATAGACCGGTATGCCTTTTGATCAACGGACTTACCTCCTTTGTTGAGGTCGACATGCCCGTCGGTTCCCATCGGTGTCTTTGCAGGCTTGGCGTCCTTCATCCCAAACCGCTTGAGAAGATCTTGTGTGTACTTTGTTTGGGAGAGGAAAGTGCCGTCCTTGAGTTGCTTCACTTGGAACCCAAGGAAGTAGGTCAACTCGCCCATCATTGACATCTCAAACTTTTGAGTCATCACCCTGCTAAACTCCTCACAAGACTTTTGATTAGTAGAACCAAATATTATATCATCGACATAAATTTGGCACACAAAAAGATCACCATCACAAGTCTTAGTAAAAAGAGTGGGATCGGCTTTCCCAATCTTGAAAGCATTAGCAATTAAAAAATCTCTAAGGCATTCATACCATGCTCTTGGGGCTTGCTTAAGTCCATAGAGCGCCTTAGAGAGCTTAAAAACGTGGTCGAGATACCTGTCATCCTCAAAGCCAGGGGGTTGTTCCACGTATACTTCCTCCTTGATTGGCCCGTTGAGGAAAGCGCTCTTCACATCCATTTGAAACAACCTAAAGGAGTGGTGAGCGGCATAGGCTAATAGAATTCGAATAGACTCTAGCCTAGCCACAGGAGCAAAAGTCTCCTCAAAATCCAAACCTGCGACTTGGGCATAACCTTTTGCCACAAGTCGAGCCTTGTTTCTTGTCACCATCCCGTGCTCGTCTTGCTTGTTACGGAACACCCACTTGGTTCCCACAACATTTTGTTTTGGACGTGGCACCAGGCTCCAAACTTCATTTCTCTTGAAGTTGTTGAGCTCTTCCTGCATGGCCAACACCCAATCTGAATCCTACAAGGCCTCTTCTACCCTGAAAGGCTCAATAGAAGAGACAAACGAGTAATGCTCACAAAAGTTAGCTAATCTTGAGCGAGTAGTTACTCCCTTGCTTATGTCACCCAGAATCTGGTCAACGGGGTGATGTCGTTGGATCGTTGCTCAGATTTGGGTTGGAGGTGCCTGTGGTGCTTCTTCCTCTATCACTTGTTCTTCCTGTGCTCCCCCTTGATCCTGTGCCTCTTCTTGAGGTGCCTGTTCACCGTCTTGAGTTGGAGGATGCACCATTATGAAGGAAGATGGCTGATCTTGCTCTTGTTGTTCTGGTGGTCGCACATCACCTATCACCATCGTGCACATTGCGGCCGTCGGAACATCATCTTCATCTATGTCATCAAGATCAACTTGCTCTCTTGGAGAGCCATTAGTCTCATCAAATACAACGTCGCTAGAGTCTTCGACCAAACCCGATGATTTGTTGAAGACTCTATACTCCTTTGTATTTGAGTCATACCCTAGTAAAAACCCTTCTACTGCCTTGGGAGCAAATTTAGAATGTCTACCTTTCTTCACTAGAATGTAACATTTGCTCCCAAATACACAAAAGTAAGAAACGTTGGGTTTGTTACCGGTAAGGAGTTCGTAGGAGGTCTTCTTGAGAAGGCGATGCTGATAGAGTCGGTTTATGGCATGGCAAGCTGTGTTCACAGCTTCCGACCAAAACCGCTCGGGCGTCTTGAACTCTCCAAGCATCATTCTCGCCATGTCGATAAGCGTCTTGTTCTTCCTCTCTACTACACCATTTTGCTGTGGTGTGTAGGGAGCGGAGAACTCATGCTTGACACCTTCCTCCTTAAGATACTCCACTTGTAGATTCTTGAATTCGGACCCGTTATCGCTTCTTATCTTTTTCACCATGAGCTCAAATTCGTTTTGAGCCCTCCTTAGAAAATGCTTTAGGGTCCCTTAGGTTTCTGATTTATCCTGCAAAAAGAACACCCAAGTGAAGCAGGAAAAATCATCAACAGCTACAAGACCATACTTACTTCCCCCGATGCTAAGGTAGGCAACGGGTCCGAAGAGGTCCATGTGAAGTAGCTCCAGTGTTCTTGATGTTGTCATCACATTTTTGCTGTGATGAGTGCTTCCCACCTGTTTTCCTGCCTGACAAGCTGCACAAGGTCTATCTTTCTCGAAACAAACATTGGTTAGTCCTAACACATGTTCTCCCTTCAGAAGTTTATGAAGGTTCTTCATCCCAACATGTGCTAAACGGTGATGCCACAGCCAGCCCATGCTAGTCTTAGCTATTAAGCATGCATCTAGATCAGCCTCCTCTTTCGAAAAATCAACTAGGTAGAGTTTGCCGTCTAATACACCCTTAAAAGCTAATGAACCATCAATCCTTCTAAAGACAGATACATCAACATTTGTAAAGAGACAATTGTAACCCATGTGACATAATTGACTTACAGACAGAAGGTTGTAACCAAGAGACTCTACTAGAAATACATTTGAAATGGATTGCTCATTGGTGATGGCTATCTTTCCCAAACCCTTGACCTTGCCTTGATTCCCATCTCCAAAGATAATCGTATCTTAGGAATCCTTGTTCTTGACGTAGGAGGTGAACATCTTCATCTCCCCCATCATGTGGTTTGTGCATCCACTGTCGATAATCCAGCTTGAGCCCCCGGATGCATAAACCTACAAGGAATTTAAGCTTGGGTTTTAGGTACTCAACTCTTGTTGGGTCCTACAAGGTTAGTCACAATAGCTTTTGGAACCCATATGCAAATTTTGTCTCCCTTGCATTTGGATCCCAATTTCCTAGCAACTACTTTTGCATTCTTACATAAAAGAACAAATGAAGTATTGCAAACATGGTAAATGGTAGAAGGTTCATTGCATACTTTCCTAGGCATATGTGGCACAATATGATTTCTCCTAGGCCTACTTCTACCATGCACAAAAGTAGAGCTAGAGGCAAACATAGCATGTGAATTATGAGCAGCATGATTATAACTCCTATTGTAATGACTAGCAACCTTCCTATCATAAATAAATGCATGGTTCCTTTGAGGACTACTAGACATAGGGGCCTTCCCTTTCTCCTTGTTGAGAATGGGAGCCTTTTGACTTGTTAAGTTCTTGGTTTCCCTTCGCAAACCAAGCCCATCCTTAATTGAGGGGTGTCTACCAACAGTGTAGGCATCCCTAGCAAATTTTAATTTATCAAAATTAATTTGGTAATAGAAATAAGGTGTTCATCACAAGCATCGACATCAAAATTCTTACATCTATTACAAATCACAACATGCTCTACACATGAACTAGTTTTGTTGACTTCCTCAAGCCTAGCATTTAGTTCATCATTTAAACTCTTTAAACTAGAGACCGATTCATGGCAAATAGACAATTCAGAAGATAACATTTCATTTCTCTTAGTTTCTAAGGCAAGGGATTTTTGCACACTAACAAATTTGTCATGTTCCTCATATAAAATATCTTCTTGCCTTCTAGCAATTTATCTTTTTCATTTAGAGCATCAATTAATTCATTAATTTTCTCTACTTTAGCTCTATCTAAACCTTTAAATAAACTAGAGTAATCTACGTCATCATCGGAAGAATCATCCTCGCTAGAAGTAGTGTACTTAGGAGTATCTCGAACATGTACCTTCTTTTCCTTGGCCATAAGACATGTATGGCATTCGTTGGGGGAAGAGAGAAGACTTGTTGAAGGCCGAGGCAGCGAGTCCTTCGTCATCGGAGTCGGAAGAGGAGCAGTCCGAGTCCCATTCCTTTCCCAGGTGCGCCTTGCCCTTAGCCTTCCTATAGTTCTTCTTTTTCTCCTTCCCGCTCTTTTCTTGTCCCTGGTCACTCTCATTATCAGGACAATTTGCAATAAAGTGACCAGTCTTACCGCATTTGAAGCAGGAGCGCTTTCCCCCTTGTTTTGTTCTTGTTGGGGTACTCCTTGCGTCCTTTAAGTGCGGTCTTAAAGCGCTTGATGATAAGTGAGAGCACCTAGAGGGGGGTGAATAGGTGATCCTGTAAAACTTGAAACTTAATGCCACAAAAACTTGATTAGAAGTTAGCACAATAAGGCCAAGTGGCTAGAGAAGAGTCTTAGCAAAACACAATAACCACAAAGATATCAACACAGAGATGGCACAGTGGTTTATCCCGTGGTTCGGCCAAGTCCAATACTTGCCTACTCCACGTTGTGGCGTCCCAACGGACGAGGGTTGCACTCAACCCCTCTCAAGCGGTCTAAAGACCCACTTGAATACCACGGTGCTTTGCTTGCACTTAACTATATCCCGCTTGTTGGGTGCCCTCGGCTTTCGAAGGTCCTCAAAAACATGATTTGACAGTATTTTCCGAGTGAAACATGTGAACAGGTATCTTCGGAGTCAGGTTGCGGGTGTACAAGAGCATGGTTAAGACGAAGCTTGACTGGGGTGGAAAGCAACCACGACGAAGCATAAGACGATCACGAAGCTACGTGCAGTAAAGCTTCGGCATGACGGCAGAAAGGAGGAACCGACTTAAGGATGAAAAGTCAAATTAAACCTCGAAGGATTGCTATAAAGTTATTGTCAAATGTAAAGGGCATCAATGTAATTTTGCACGGGCTGCGTCCCGTGCCTATAAATAGACGAACAGTACTCCCGTACTGTTCAGGCTGACTTGGCATACGTTTTTTCGCATCATCTCTATACTTTTACTTTCCATCGATCTGAAGGTACACTTGTAATTTATTTTTATGAATTTGGTAATAAAAATAAGTTGATGATAATACTCATATCATTACTCATGTTTTATATATGTGTGCTCCTTTTTATCATCTATCAATCTTACGAAGATCTTTTCCTTTGTAACCTTCGTCCAAGATTCATTATATCCGAAGGGACATAATGTTTATAAGGACGAAGGAATTTAACATTTAACACTTTTCATGTTGCCTTGTTCTTAATTCTTAGCATTTGAGAACAAGTCACCAACATTGGCGCCCACCTCCGGTGAACTCACGTCCATTTTTTGAGTTTTGAACACCTTCGGCAAGCGTCACCTTCGTCATGCCGCCTAAAAAAGCTTCAGCGACAGGGGCTGCTACTCTGCAGTCGCTGGACCCCAATCAAGATGTCGTTTCTCTTAGGGAGGCCCGGAGCCAGAAGAGGAAGGTAACCAGTCCAACGCCTCCGGAGGACGACTTGGATCAAGAAATCCAAAATTTGGAGATAATCAATCAACAGGTCCAACGGAAGAAGGAGAAGATGGCTCGCCTAGCTGATCTTCAAAGGCAAATAGACGAAGCCTCTGAAGAGCTTCGGCATCTAGCTCAAGATGACCAGAACCAAAGGCCCCCGCGCAGAGAGCTTCATCAAGAGGGCTTCTACAACGAGGGCGACTGGTATGAAGATTCCCACCACGGAAATTTTGCTTTTGATGATACTTCTCCCCTGTCAACAGAATTGTAGGCTACTCCTTGGCCACAATCTTACAAGCCACCCCAACTCCCCATGTATGACGGTCATTCAGATCCGAAACAATTCCTGATGAGCTATGAGGCAACCATATCTTCGTATGGTGGCAACACAGCGGTCATGGCAAAGTCTTTCGTCATGGCTGTCAGGAGTGTTGCACAAACCTGGTACTCCTCTCTTAGGCCAGGGACAATCACTTCATGGCAAAAGCTGAAGGATATGTTGATAACCAGCTTTCAAGGGTTTCAGACGAAGCTAGTCACTGCTCAAGCTTTATTCCAGTGTACCCAGGATCACGAAGAATACCTTCAGGCATATGTCTGAAGGTTCCTACGTCTGAGAGCACAGGCACCAACAGTGCCCAATGAAATTGTCATTGAGGCCATGATCAAGGGGCTTCGACCGGGACCTTCAGCTCAGTACTTTGCCAGGAAGCCTCCTCAAACTTTGAAGAAGCTGCTCCAGAAGATGGACGAGTATATTCGAGCCGACAATGATTTTCGCCAAAGAAGGGAGGAAGCTTTCAGGTTCTCTGAAATGACCAGGGGCTTCGGAGGAAGATTTTATCCAAGGCACGTCAGGTCAATTCACAATTCTACTCAAAATGATGACAAAGGGAGTCAACAGCAAAGGCCACAGTGCTCCTCGCAAGCTTCGGGGCAACAACAAAGCTCTTTCCGGCCGCCAGCGCCAAGGGGCAGAGGCGCCAGGGGCTTCGGGGGAAGATTTGGAGATCAACCAAGAAAAATTTACTGCATATTCTGTGGTGAAGGCAAGGGCCATACCACCAGGATGTGCCATGTTACCATCCAGAAGCAAAAGGAGCTAGCAGAAGCTGCAGCGCAACAGAGCCAGCCGAAGCAGGTTATGCATACTGCTTCGTACCATTCGCCTTACATCCCAGAATATGTTGGCAATCACCCTGCAGCCTCTGTTGCTTCGGCAAGCCAACCCCAAGCTTCCTGGCAACAGCTCCCACCGCCACCACCAATACAACGAGCTCCGCAGCCAGAAGGGAGCCAGCACTCTCACCCCCAGAGGGACTTCAGAGAGGAGTCCGAAGCTCGCACAATCAATAGCACTGTGCCAGAGTCGAAGCACATTTACTGACAAAATATCCTACCTCGACAGCAGTTTTTTATATTTTCGCATTCAGTTTTACTTTCTTTGTAGTAAAGAACAATTATGGGAATTTTAAGTGTCTTTTATTGTTTTTTCAAATTCTTGTAACAGTTCAGCTTATTGTCATAATGAAAATATATCTTCTCCATAGGCTTGAGTTGCCGAAGCACAAGAATTTTTGGTGGCACGGAGAACCTTCGAATTATCAAAAACTTGTTCTAAGGAACGCACTGTAACTTCTTCGAAGTAGTAAAAAGTCGTTCCTAAGGGAGCGCAGTGTAAGTTTTCTGCTCAAAAGTCGTTCCGAAGGGAATGCAGAGCTTACAGCGAAAAATAAACGCTGATTCCGCTGAAAGTAAAAGGCGAAGAAGCTCATAAGGGAGGCTTACAGCGAAAAATAAACGCTGATTCCGCTGAAAGTAAAAGGCGAAGAAGCTCCTAAGGGAGGCTTACAGCGAAAAGTCAGCGCTGAGATAAAAAGATTCTGTGCTTTATTGCAGGGATGTGTGTATCTTCGGCATAAATATCATTTTGCATAACATCATCACATCATTTTGCATAACATAAGCATCATACATCATATCGCATGTAGAACAAGAAGGGGACACAGTATTGATCTTCGAAGAATGTTTTGAAAAAGAGAAAATCCTGCTAAGGCACAAGATAAATTGAGAAGAAGTGTAGCTTTATTAGAGAAACAACATAAAACTTTTTTATAGCTTCGAAGAATGTTTTCACGAAGCTTGGATATTCTTCATCAAAGAAGTATGGAAATTCTTGTGATACATAAAAGATTTTCTTTAAGCATGAAAAGAAGGGAAGGTGTTTTTTTCGCCGAAGGCTCAAAAAGGGTATGTATGCAAAATTTCATGCATCGTAAAGAATTGAACCATAAAAAGATTATATATTACATTCAAAGTTACAAAGTTTAACACATGGCACATTCCAAATATTTTTACAATAGTATTTAGTCTTCCCTAAGAACTACTTCAGCAGCTTCGTTCAGTAGCTGATCGACAACTTTATCCATGATGGCTTCGGCCATTTTTCTAATTTCATCGTCTCCCTTTGGGTGGGGGCCCGGAGACGCCTCAGCAAGTTCTGAGGGAGGAGAGGATACGGCTATATTACTATTACAAACCGTGAATAAAGTTTGAAATCAACAATTACAACACAATAAAAACCACTAGTTAATACCTATTTGCCCTTCAGGCCCTGAGCTTTTCTCAGCAGCCTCGGCTACCTTCCTAGCATCATGGATGCCTTTTTCGCTTCTTTGAATGATTTCTTGAGCCATTTCTCGGCCGCCATTGTCCCAAATGTCGGTGAAAAATTTTCCACCGACCTGGCTTGCTTCAGCTGAATGGTCTTTAATATCTTCAGAGGATAAAGCAGCTTCAGATTGTGCTAAAAATTTCACATGCTCGCACCCTTTCTTCTCCAAAATAGTAACAATTCCCCTGGCGCCCGAAAAAGCGCAGATGTCCCCGTGACTATTCAAGATTTCCTCGAAGGCCTCAGCTTCGTGGCTGATCCATTCAATCGGGCCCTCTGGATTCCCCCTTGTGAAATTTTCTTCACTAGAGAACGCGCCAACGCTGGCGAAGCTGGATTTTATCTTCTTAACACACTCTATGGATTTATCATAGCACCTTTTCTTCGAAGCACGAAGCTCTTCAACATTTATTTCCAGATGATTTGCCCATTGATCACTTAGTTCTCGTTTTGTTTCTTCAAGAATGCGTTCTTCTTTAGCTCGGGCTAATTGTTTCCGAATATCTTCGATTTCGCGCTTCTGAGCTTCGGCTTGAGTTTTAGAATTAGCTTCGTTTTCCTTTATCTTATCCACCAATGTAAGCAGAATTTTGTCCTTTTCCAAGGCTTCGTTTCTTAGCCTGATAACCTCTGTCCGAAGGTTGTTAAGAGCAATAGTGCAGCTCTCATCTTCAGCATTCTTTTGTGCCCTTAAGGCATTGCTAAGTATTAAGCCCTATTCAAAAGAATGAATGGATTAACATAAGGACAAAAGACTAATTTAAAATCCATAAACTTCAAAATTTACAATTTTTACCTTCAGACTATTGTATGCAAGGTTATCTGCAAGATCGTCCTTTGTCATGGCGCAAAGGCCAGCTTCAAGCTTCGGGAACCCCATGCTTCTAGCCATCTCCCGGCAGACGGATAATTCCTTATTGTCTGGGAGACAGTATAGGAAGTCATCTTCGTCTGTCCCATTGAACACTACGGCCCCCTTCGGATACTTCAGTTCTCGGGCATAGTGATTGGCTTCAAAAATCTCTTCTTCAGATAATTTCTTTCCCGAAGCATGCCGCACAATATAATCACGTAGTTTGGAAGATGCTTCGGGGGCGGCAATGTCAATTTCCTCAATCAAAATCGGCTCTGTCATTTTTGTTTTTCCGGTTTCCAAAGTTGCCTCTGTCAATTTTGTTTCTTCAGCTTTCAAATGTTTTACCTTGGTGGGCTCTGAAGGCCCAACTTCAGTTTCAAATTGTTGCTTCAAAGCTTCAGCAGCAAAGGCTTCAGTAAACACTTCGGAAGCTTCAACAGTTTTCTTCGGAGTTATGCTTGAAGATTTGATTGTTTCCAAAACATCCAGCACATTAACCATCCTTTTTCTTTTCGGGGTCGCTGTTGGACCCTTTTGGATTTTTGTTGAAGGACTTAAAATTTCTAATGTTTTTGCTTCTTCAGTCCTCGGTTCTTCTGTTTTCTCTGTTGCTGGTACTTCAGCCTTTTCTCCGATTTTTGGCACTGGAGTTGGTTCTCTAGCTTCGGTGGCCGAAGAGGCCTCACCAATAAACTAAGGCACTGTGGCCGGTTCAATATAACGTGGCCGGTGTGTGAGCACCTTTACCTTTTTCCTCTTCGGCGATGACTCGCTAGGAGCAGCTGAAGCAATTTCCTTTGCAGGAGAAGTATTTTTCCTTTTTTGGCCTCGCACTGCGTAATGGTAGTCGGGGTAGACAAACCCAATTGCATCAAATACTCGGTTAAGTCTCTTCTTTTTTTGCCCTCCGAAGGCCGCTGATAATGCAGTATCTTCGGCTTTCGAGTATACCCCAAGCAATTCGTCGCTTATGGCCTCAATACTTTTTAACCAGTCATCATCTGGTTCAACAAACTTATCTCCATATTTGAATGTGTATTTTAGCCTAATTAGTCCACCTTCGTCAGCTTCCTTGACGGTCTCCTTCGGCATTTCCCACTTTTCTACAAGTGGCCATACTCTGAAGGCAATATGCTCTTGGACCAAATCCCTTGTCCCAATAAAAGAGCAAACCACGCCGAAGGCTCTCTGGCATTCTTCGGCTGCTTCATCCATTTCCACCTTCGGCTTCCGGAGGCCGAAGCGTTGCCAGATAGGGCGCATAATGATACCTTTGATATCTTCACGTGATTTCAAGTCATTTTTCACGTAAAACCATTTTGTCATCCAGTCGCCGGGCCACCTCTTTCGGAAGGTTGGCACAGGGCAACTTGATCCGGACCGAGCGCCGAAGCTGTAGCAGCCAAAGTTGTTGTGATACTGCTCTTTGCCCAAGGTTTTGTCTCATACAATAGCTCGTGTATGTTACAGAAGCTTTTTGCGTTAGGTTCCAAACCTTGGCTTCTCACGGCCCACACAAAGATGTTCATCCTTATGATTGCTTCGGGGATAAGTTGGTGAAGGTAGATTTCGAATGTCTTTAGTACTTCCACGACAAAACTGCTCAAGGGAAATCGTAATCCAGCTTTTAAGAAGCTTCGGAATATCACGACCTCATTTTCCTCGGGAGTCGGACAAGTCTTCTCTCCTTCGTTAGCCCTCACAACAGACAAGTCCCGAAAGTATCTCTCTCTCATATTGGCAAGATGATTTTCCTTAATACTGGACTTACCAAAAACTGCATGGCTTGGTCGCCAGGGTCGATCTTCGGAATCTTCACCACCACTATCCACATCGTAACTTTCACTGTCGCCAGTATCTTCAGATAAACCCTCCAAAGTCTCCCTGGTAATCTTCTCCGTATTAGTCTTTGACATTGATTCAAGAAAGCCCAGGTGCATCTCCTCAGAAAGGCTTAGCTTCGAAGCACCAACAACTTTCTTATCTTCAGGCATCTTCGCAAATGTTGACAAAACACACTCGACACCGAAGCTTAAAAATTTAAAGCTGAGCAAGTGCCGTGAAGGCTGAAAAGTTGGGTGACTAATAGGGCCGGGCACTTTTAGACCGAAAACCGATCACCGAACTGAACTGAACCGAACCGAACCGAAATATCGGTTTTTTTAGTTGTTCGGTTCGGTGTCGGTTCTCAAATTTTACGAACCGAAGGGTTCAGCTTGACTTCGGTTTATATGTGCTGAAAACCGATATACCGAGGAACCGATTAGGACTATTGTCTGTTGTGCGCGTTTAACTTCTGAGCAGCCCATATAGCTTACAGGCCCATTAAACAATTCCAAGTCACAAATTCTCAGGCCTTATGCCCTCACGACAAGCTCATGGCACGAAGCCAACCTTATCCCTTCCATGTTTGTCCCTGTATTGAGAACCCGAGCAAGACGCAGAACCAACAACAACGAAGACAACAAGCAGCAGAGGTACGAAGACTCAAAACTTCGGTACAAACCGAACACCGAACCGATCAAACCGAAGCCGAAATCGTCGGTTGTTCATATTTGTTTCCACCGATCGGTTCCTATTTCTTCCCAAACCGAAGTTCTACTGCACCGAAGAACCGAACCGAACTGTCGGTTAAAACCGATTGCCCACCCCTAGTGACTAAAAGCAGATGGCAAAAGAGCGTGCCAAATAAACTTGCGGTGGGCTCTTATTTATACACCCAGTATACCGAAAACTGGAGGGCCCCGTTTGTCAATGACTGTTGCTATTCTAGCAGAAGGAAGGTGTTTTTTCGGACCTTCGGCTTAAAGCCTCCGTCCATGTCGCAATATGAATTTATCATTACAGTAAATTAATATTGCGAGGGGCTACTGTTGGGGGCCTTCGGCTTTCGAAGGTCCTCAAAAACATGATTTGACAGTATTTTCCGAGTGAAACATGTGAACAGGTATCTTTGGAGTCAGGTTGCGGGTGTACAAGAGCATGGTTAAGACGAAGCTTGACTAGGGTGGAAAGCAACCACGACGAAGGATAAGACGATCACGAAGCTACGTGCAGTAAAGCTTCGGCATGACGGCAGAAAGGAGGAACCGACTTAAGGATGAAAAGTCAAATTAAACCTCGAAGGATTGCTATAAAGTTATTGTCAAATGTAAAGGGCATCAATGTAATTTTGCACAGGCTGCGTCCCGTGCCTATAAATAGACGAACAGTACTCCCGTACTGTTCAGGCTGACTTGGCATACGTTTTTTCGCATCATCTCTATACCTTTACTTTCCATCGATCTGAAGGTACACTTGTAATTTATTTTTATGAATTTGGTAATAAAAATAAGTTGATGATAATACTCATATCATTACTCATGTTTTATATATGTGTGCTCCTTTTTTATCATCTATCAATCTTACGAAGATCTTTTCCTTTGTAACCTTCATCCAAGATTCATTATATCCGAAGGGACATAATGTTTATAAGGACGAAGGAATTTAACATTTAACACTTTTCATGTTGCCTTGTTCTTAATTCTTAGCATTTGAGAACAAGTCACCAACACCGCTTGCGAGGAATCTCCACAACTTGGAGTCTCTCGCCCTTACAAAGATGTTCACAAAGAAGCACGGAAGTAAGGATGGGATGAGCAACGCACATAAGACACAAAATCAGAGCAACACACGCACACAAGTCACAACACGAGCTCTCAACACAACCCAAAGAGTACACTACTCAAATGGAGCTCTAGTTGCTATCACAAAGAATCGAATGCGCGGAATTGAAGTCTTGGTGCTTAGGAATGTTTAGAGAATGCTTGGTGTACTCCTCCATGCGCCTAGGGGCCCCTTTTATAGCCCCAAGGCAGCTAGGAGCCGTTGAGAGCATTCCAGGAAGGCAATTCTTGCCTTCTGCCGACTGGCGCACCGGACAGTCCGGTGCACCACCGGACACTGTCCGGTGCGGATTTCTTTCCTTCTGTGGCGCAGCCGACCATTGAAGATCTAGAGCCATTGGCGCACCGGACACTGTCCGATGCACACCAGACAGTCCGGTGCCCCCTTGTGACCGTTGGCTCGGCCACGCGTCACGCGCAGAATCCTCGGTCGACCGTTGGCCCGGCTGACCGTTGGCTCACCGGACAGTCCGGTGAATTATAGCCGTACGCCGTTAATCGCTTCCCGAGAGCAGCCAGTTGACAGTCGCAGCATGGCGCACCAGACACTGTCCGGTGCACCCAGACTGCGCAGAGTCTTGGCTGCTTAGCCAAGTCTTTTCCAAATTGGTCTTTTCTTGTTTCTAGCACTTAGACACAATACATTAGTCTCCAAAACAAAGTACTAAGTCTTAGAAACATACCTTTACTCTTGATTTGCACTTTGTCCATCAATTGGCATAGATTAACACTTAAGCACTTGTGTTGGCACTCAATCACCAAAATACTTAAAAATGGCCCAAGGGAACATTTCCCTTTCCATCTCCCCCTTTTTGGTGATTTATGCCAACACAACAAAAAGCAACTGAAGAAGTGCAACATCAATGCAAATGAGAACACAAATTTGTTTTGATTCAAATTTGGCATATTTGGATCATTCTTTGCCACCACTTGGTTTTGTTTTTGCAAATCAACCACAATTTCCTGTCTCTAAGTCAAACACACTTGTTGAGACATAAAGAGAGTTGTTCCAAGAGAAATTGATCAAAGATTTCAAAAACTCCCCCTTTCAAAAACTCCCCCTTTTCCCATAATCAACTATTCTCCCACAAGAGGCCAACTTTTGACAAAAGAGACAACAAGAGAGTTTTGACAAACCAAAAGCTCTATTCTATTATTTTCAAAGTTATCAAGTGGTAGCTGATCCATTTATTGCTTTGGCCTTATTTTCTCCCCCTTTGGCAACAAGCACCAAAACGGGATCAATCTTGGCCCTTAAACCCCATTGCCTCACCAAAATCTTCAAATAAGAGTACCACGACAATAAGGATATTGAGATGGACTTGGAGTAAGTTACCCTCTCATCGGAGTGCAGTGGAAGTCTTGCATGGTCCAAGTCCACCTTTCCCTTTCAATCCACCTTTGAGACTAAATCAAGTAAACTCAAGCACACGGTTAGTCTCAAGGGGTCAAGTTGTAGCACATCTCCCCCTAAATATGTGCATCACTTGCAAAAGGACTTGTGAGGTCCGGGGATCATGAGTACAACTTGAACACCATAAACAAAATGCATAAGGAACATGATCAAGGGCATAAACACATATATGCTATAAATGAATCCAAGTTCCACGAATCTAAGACATTTAGCTCACTACGCAGCCTGCAAAAGGTCTTCTCATCTAAAGGCTTGGTAAAGATATCGGCTAGCTGGTTCTCGGTGCTAATATAAAACACTTCGATATCTCCCTTTTGCTGGTGGTCTCTCAAAAAGTGATGCCGGATGTCAATGTGCTTTGTGCGGCTGTGCTCAACAGGATTGTCCGCTATGCGGATAGCACTCTCATTGTCACATAGGAGTGGGACTTTGCTCAGATTGTAGCCAAAGTCCTGGAGGGTTTGCCTCATCCAAAGTAGTTGCGCGCAACACTGTCCTGCGGCAACATACTCGGCCTCAGCGGTGGATAGGGCAACAGAAGTATGTTTCTTAGAACTCCATGACACCAGGGACCTTCCTAAGAATTGGCACGTCCCCGATGTACTCTTCCTATCGACCTTACATCCAGCATAGTCGGAGTCTGAATATCCAATCAAGTCAAAGGTAGACCCCTTTGGATACTAGATCCCGAAGCAAGGCGTAGCGACTAAATATCTAAGAATTCGCTTCACGGCCACTAAGTGACACTCCCTTGGATCAGATTGAAATCTAGAACACATGCATACACTAAGCATAATATCTGGTCTACTAGCACATAAATAAAGTAAAGAACCTATCATGGACCAGTATGCTTTTTGATCAACGGACTTACCTCCTTTGTTGAGGTCGACGTGTCCATTAGTTCCCATCAAAGTCTTTGCGGGCTTGGCGTCCTTCATCCCAAACCGCTTGAGCAAGTCTTGCGTGTACTTCGTTTGGGAAATGAAAGTGCCGTCCTTGAGTTGCTTCACTTGGAACCCAAGGAAGTAGTTCAACTCGCCCATCATCGACATCTCGAATTTCTGAGTCATCACCATGCTAAACTCTTCACAAGACTTTTGGTTAGTAGAACCAAATATTATGTCATCGACATAAATTTGACACACAAATAAATCACCATCACAAGTCTTAGTGAATAAAGTCGGATCGACTTTCCCAACCTTAAAAGCATTAGCAATTAAAAAGTCTCTAAGGCATTCATACCATGCTCTTGGGGCTTGCTTAAGTCCATAGAGCGCCTTAGAGAGCTTACAAACGTGGCCGGGGTACCGTTCATCCTCAAAGCCAGGGGGTTGCTCCACGTACACCTCCTCCTTGATTGGCCCTGTTGGGGCGAAGGCGAAGACGCCACCCTTCGCTCAAGGCCTTTGCCGCAGCCGTTGGTCCAATGGAGACAAAATGGGCAGGGGACACCCTTCGCCTCATACGACATCGGACGAAGACCTGTGACGAGGTCATCCCTCCGTGCGGCCTCGTCCAGCATGGGGGTCCACGTGCGATCCGGCCCATTGTAACGGGCCCTGCGTGGCCGCTGCGTGTTACGGGCCTAATTTGTAAAGGCATCCCTATAATTACAGTCTGTAACCCCGCTTTATGGGAATATTCTGGGGATAATCTAGGTGTCTGAGGGCACATGCGTCCTTAACACAAGACGCCGGGCACTCAGGTACCTATAAATACCCCCGCACAGTGCCCTTGAGAGGCTGGATGAACAGAGCTTTTGCCATCACGTGCTGAAACCCTGTTAGCATTACCACACCTCCCCGTTGGATCATCTTGCACCTATGAGCAAGTTCCAACATTTGGCGCCCACCGTTCGTGCTACGAAAAAACCACCCGCGATGGCACCCAAGAAAGCTAGCTCGAAGGCTGACGAGGCTGCGAAGGCAGCACTGCTGGCCGCAAAAAAGGGCAAGGCCCTCGCACTCACCCACTCCACCCACCAAGAGGCCGCTGAAGACAATGTTCCCCACACCTGCGAGGACGACGCTCTCCGCACCTACGGCCTTGGACAACCGCAACCTCCCCCAGGCTTCGCCCCGCCGGAGGGCGCGGACCTCACCGAGGACGGTGAAGTCCTCAGCTTCGCCCCACCGGAGGGCGCGGACCTCACCGAGGACGGCGAAGTCCTCGGCGTTTCAGCAGAAGAACAGCTGCAGCTGCGCGCCCTGCGCCTCAAAAACCGCAATCTCCAGAGGCAAAAAGAGATACTGGAGGCCAAGCGCCAACGCGTGTCTACACTAGCCAAGGTGCGGCAAATGATACGCGACGAAGAGCAGAAGGCCCAGGACCTCGAGCGGGAGATCGCGTTGATGCAGCACGAAGGCCACCTCGGCCTGCAGCACGGGCCGCCCCTGCAACAGCGCGCGCAAGTGGAAGACCCACACTTCCCCCAGCGCGACTACGCCTTCCCACACGCCGCGCCATTTCAAGGGGTCAACTACCTCGACGAGCGAAGTCCCCTGGCCCCACATCTGCAAGTGACACCCTGGCCTGCCAACATCTAGGCAGGGACCTATCCCAAGTACAACGGCAACACGAACCCAGCACAGTACATCATGAGTTATCAGGTCGCCGTTGCATCTTCCAGAGGGGACGACGCCACAATGGCCAAGTCTTTCATCATCGCCCTCGAAGGCCCAGCTCTCACCTGGTTCACCAGGTTGCCCCCGCTGTCCATTGACTCCTGGAGAAGTCTCCGGGACAAATTCCTGCTCAATTTCCAAGGGTACCGCCCGGACACCGACGCCTTGGCCAAACTCTCACTCTGCAAGCAGCTGGAAAAAGAGACTCTGCGGGAGTATTACCGCAAGTTTCTAACACTCAAGTCACAGCTGCCCTCCGTTGATGACCAGATCGCCATTCACTACGCCATCAGTGGCCTTCGCGCCGGCGTCCTTTACAGCCATTGCATCAGGGACCCGCCCAAGAACCTCCAGGAATTATATCAACTATTTGAAAATATGCCAAATCCGAAGAGCTCCACCAGCGCAAGGTTGAGTCTTAGAGGAAACCCAAAGATGCTCCACAGTCGAGCCGCACATGGACGAGGACTCTGCAGCCAGACTCCGGCCGAGACGGCCGTAATCAGCAGCAGGTGCACAACATTGCCAACCAGCACCCCGCTGGTGATGCCCCTCGCCGCCAGGAATATCCCCCCAGGGCCGCAGAAGTGGAACTCGCGGTAGGGGCCGGGGACGCGCGCAGCCGCCGCGCCGATTCTACTGTCTCTTCCACGGCGAAGACTGCGCCCACCAAACCAAAGACTGCCCAGAGACGAAGGCCACCAGAGACAGGATGGCACGGGCGCAACCGGCCGACAACCCAAGAGTCGTCGCGCACACTTATCAGCAACACCCTCCACCATACATCCACGCCCCCTCCCCGCATCCACCGCACCACGCTTACCAACACCATCAGGAAGTACAAATCGTACCTCCCCCACCCCCACCTCCACACCAGCAACAACAAAACATCCCCCACCCCCACGCCCCCAAGCAAGAAGACTTCGCCGATCAGCCGTATCGCGGAGTCATTCATATGATCACTGGGGGGTCCAGTGTCGACTTCGACACCAAGCGATAGAAGCGGGACCACTACCGCAGCATCAACCACGTCGCCATCACCGGTCCAGTCGTGCAGACGAAGTGGTCCCATGTACCGCTAACTTTCGACGCCCGAGACGTCGACCTGCGCAGCACCCCCCACGTCGACGCCATGGTCATCAACTGCAGCGTGGCAGGCTGGGACCTGCACAAAGTTCTCGTCGACAATGGCAGTCAGGCAGACATCATTTTCCTCCATGCCTTCGACCGCATGGGCATAAGCCACAGCTTGCTCAAGCCTTCGGACAATCCGTTGTACGGCTTCGGCGGCAAGGGCACTTTTCCTATCGGCAAAATAGAGTTGCCTCTCTCCTTCGGTGTAGCGCCCAATGCCCGAAGTGAGCAAATAACCTTTGACATCGTCGACATGGTGTATCCGTACAATGCCATCATGGGCCGGGGCTCCATCAACAAGTTTGAGGCAGCCATTCACGGATTGTACCTGTGCATGAAGATACCAGGTCCGTTAGGCGCCATCTCGGTCTATGGTAATCAGCAGACTGCGCGCAATATAGAGCGGGACTTCGTCCCCGGGCAAAGAAATGTCCACTGCCTCACAGCCCAGCGCGAGGTCCCAGCGCCCGCCAGCCCAATTGAAAAACAACACAAGGGGCAGCTGCAAAGCAACGATGGGACCAAGACTGTTCCCCTCGACCAGGCCACGCCCAAGCAAACAGTCACGATCAGCGAAGACCTCACTTCGCATGACGAGGAAAAACTCCTGTGCTGCTTGTCCAAGAACAAGGACGTCTTCGCTTGGTCAGCCCTCGACCTGGTCGGGGTCAGCCGATCCATAATTGAGACAGCTTGGGTATCGACCCCTCGGTGAGACCGAAAAAACAACACCTTCGTAAAATGTCCGACGAGAAGACAGAGGCCGCCAAGGCAGAGGTACACCGCCTCCTGGAAGCCAAATTTATCGAGCCAGTGGCTTACCCCACGTGGCTCTCCAACGTGGTAATGGTGCAGAAAAAGAGCGGCAAGTGGCGAATGTGCATAGACTTCACCAGCCTCAACAAGGCCTGCCCAAAGGACAACTTCCCGTTGCCCCGGATCGACAAAATAGTCGATAGCGCGGCCGGGTGCGAGGTCATGTCACTCCTCGACTGCTTCTCCGGTTATCATCAAATATACATGAAGGAGGAGGACAAGGCCTGCACCAGCTTCATAACACCCTTCGACACATATTGCTTTATCAGAATGCCAGAGGGACTCAAGAACGCCGGGTCCACCTTCTCCCGGCTCACTAAAACAGTGCTTGAAGGGCAAGTCGGCAGAAACGTATTCACATACGTGGATGACATTGTCGTCGCCAGCAGGAATAAAGAGGACCATCTCGCAGACCTCGCCGAGACATTCGCGAACATGCGGGACGCACGACTTCGCTTGAACCCCGATAAGTGCGTCTTTGGTGTTCGGCAGGGGAAAATATTGGGTTATCTGGTATCACACCGCGGCATCGAGGCCAACCCAACCAAAATCTAGGCCATTATCAACATGAAGCCCCCGCAGTCAGCCAGAGAGGTCCAGCGTCTGACGGGCAGAATGGCCGCCCTCAACAGGTTCATTTCCAAATCTGCTGAGCGGAGTCTTCCCTTCCTCAAAACACTCCACGGCACGAAAGACTTCGCTTGGGGACCAGAGCAGGCGGCGGCCTTCGCCTCACTAAAACAGTACCTGATGGAGTTGGTCGTTCTTACAAGCCCCGACTCGTCACTACCACTGTTGCTTTACGTTGCGGCTTCGCCGCACGCGGTCAGTGCGGCACTGGTTCAGGAGAGGACAGTAGAGGGCGTGATCAGGCAGTGCCTAGTATATTATGTCTCCGAAGTGCTCACACCGTCCAAATGTAACATGATGGAGCTCGAAAAGATTGCATATGCAGTCGTTATGTCTTCGCGCAAATTGCGCCACTACTTTGAAGCATTCAAGGTCCGCGTCACCTCGGATAGGGGACTCGGCGAATTATTCAGAAACCCGGAGGCATCAGTACGGATCGCCAAATGGGCGGCCGAACTCTCCGGCTACCACATCACTTTCGAGCCCAGGACAGCGATCAAGTCACAAGTTCTAGCAGACTTCGTCGTCGACTGGACCGGGCCAATAACACAGCTGGATCCATCCGCAGAGAAGGTTTGGACAATCCACTGCGATGGCGCTTGGTGTCATGCGGGGGCAGGCACTGCTGCAGTCATTACCTCACCCGCCGGGGTCAGACACAGATACGCAGCACGCTTAAGCTTCGCTCTGGAATCTGACAGATGCACAAACAACATAGCAGAATACGAAGCTGTCATCCTCGGCCTCCGCAAATTAAGAGCCCTCGGCGTCACCACCTGTATAGTCCAAACAGACTCCAAGGTAGTCGCCGGCCAAGTCGAGAAAGACTATGCAGCAAAGGACCCCACACTTATGCAGTACCTCGCGTCCATCCGAAGTCTCGAGAAACAATTCAAGGGATTCACTTTGCAGCATGTGGATCAGGCCAAGAATGAAGAAGCCGACGCATTGGCCAAGGCAGCCGCCAGGGGTGAAGCCTTACCCTCCGACGTGTTCTATCACGTCATCGGCACGCCAGCCGTTCGCAGCCCTGAAGGGCTCCAAATAACCAACGACAGCGAGGGCCACCGCATGATCAACCTTATCATGACCGAAGACTGGCGGGCGCCAATAACCCTGTACCTGCAAGGGTACTATCACCCAGTCGACAGCAACGAGGCCAAGCGCCTCCACCACCGGAGCCGGGACTTCGCATTGATCGAGGGCCAACTTTACAAAAAGGGGGTCAGTCAGCCGATGCTTAAGTGCGTCACCGAAACCGAAGGCGTTCAAATCCTGCGCGAAGTCCACAGGGGGACCTGCGGCTCCCACGCAGGCCCCAGGGCCCTAGCGGCAAAGGTGATACACCAAGGCTTCTACTGGCCCGCCATTATCTGCGCCGCGAATCGAGTTGTAAGATCCTGCGAGGCCTGTCAGAAATTTTCCCCACGCTCGGGGCGTCCTTCGCAGTTCACGAAGCTGATCGCCCACACGTGGCCCCTTCAGCGCTGGGGCCTAGACATTGTCGGGCCCCTGCCCACGGCTCAGGGGAACCTCAAGTTCACCTTTGTAGCCGTTGAATACTTCACCAAATGGATTGAAGCGAGGGCAGTATCCACCATCACATCAAAGACGGCCTAGAAATTCTTCTGGCAAAATATTGTTTGTCGCTTCGGGGTCCCATCCGAACTCACGGTCGACAACGGCAAGCAGTTCGACAACCAAGATTTCAAAGACTTCTGCTTCTCCATCGGCACCAAGCTTGCCTTCGCCTCCGTGTACCACCCCCAATCCAACGGAGTCGTGGAGCGCGCCAACGGCAAAATTTTCACAGCTGTCAAAAAAAATGCTCCTCGACGACAAAAAAGGCAAGTGGCCCGACCTGTTACCCGAAGTGGTCTGGGCACTGAATACAACCGAATGCAGGGCGACTGGGTTTACCCCCTTCCGCCTATTATACGGATCAGAGGCCATGACTCCACAAGAAATAAAGCATGGGTCGCCTCGGACAATCGCGTCGGCCGTCCCAGACATAGATGAGCCGACTTCGAAGGATCTCATCGATGGAGACCGCGTCTTTGCCCTACAGGCTCTAGACAAATACCAAGCCCAGACAAAAGCATGGCGCGACCAGGCAGTCATCCCAAGGGAGTTCAGCGAAGGGGACCTCGTCCTCGTCCGGACAGCTCGAACGGAGTCCAGAGGCAAGCTGGAGCCCATGTGGGAGGGCCCTTACATTGTCAAGTCGAAGGCCTCCCCCAGCGCATACAGGCTTGCAACGCCAAACGGCGAAGACTTAGAGCATTTCTGGAACATTGATAATCTGCGCAAATTTTTTGTTTGACTCATCAGGGCCAGCTCGCCCTTGTAATTTGCAAAAACAATTTTGTTCTGGCCCGCACTCTTTTCCTCCCGGGGGGTGAGGTTTTTAACGAGGCGGAGTCATGTAATATACAAGAGAAAAATCCCCCGCAAAATCCACGTCGAAACAAGACCGCACAGACGGTCTTCGACATTCGACTAATACGAAGTCACCACGAGGTCCAGCGGCAGCCGCCCTCGCGTGCGACAACTCCGCGCAGAAGTCGCCTAAGGGTGCAGCCGTATTAGCACAACAAGTGTGAAAAATCGAGGTCTTCCACGAAGACTATCCGCGCAGAAGTCGCCTAAGGGTGCAGCCGGATTAGCACAACAAGTGCGAAAAATCGAGGTCTTCCACGAAGACTGTCCGCGCAGAAGTCGCCTAAGGGTGCAGTCGGTCCGAAAAATCGCAGTCTTCCACGAAGACTATCTGCGCGGAAGTCGCCTAAGGGTGCAGCCGGACTAGCGCTACAAATACAAAAAATCGGGGTCTTCCACGAAGACCACCCGTACAACACTGGGCTAGTACAGTAAGTGCGAAAAATCCTAGTTTTCTGCAAAGACTATCCCTGCAGCAGTCGCCTCAGGGTGCAGCAGGGACAGCGCAGCAAGCGCGACGAATCGACCACAATGGTACAGCCGGACGAAGCCTAACGACTGCAAAAACGGCTACACCAAACTGTCTGCACAAGGACCGACTACATGCGCACCAGACCAACATAACAAATACACCAGGCCAAACACATAACACCCTCGCGAACATAGCCGAGTGTGCGAAGGCACACAACCTCATCATACAAGCCATTACACATGTACAAGCGAGGGCATCACACTCTACATCGGCTCAACCTTCGGAATAATTCCCATCTCCCTATAGTTAAATAACATTATCCTAAGCTCTTCACCCGCAAAAAGGCTGCGCAACTCCCCCTCACCTGCACTCACAGCGGCCGGCAAGGACAACAGCTCCTGCCTGCCAGCCCCACTCACACGAAGCCGACCACCGTCCACCTCGCTCACTCTACGCTTCGCGACCGCCCTTCGCCGCCTACGCCCAGCACTCGGACCAGGCACAACTTCAGCCTCCGCAGCATGCGGCGAAGCCTCCGCCGCTGCCACATCCAAAGCCACAAAATAATCCAAGTCCTCATCCGACGACTCTTCGGTCCACTCAACGGAGCTCCCAGATTCACCAAACTCGGAAAATTTAGGTGCAGACTCATCCGATTTATTCCCATCATCCACGGTCGAAGCCGCCAAAAGATTAGCAGTAGCGGTTGCGTGCGCAGGCCCAAAATCCTGAACCTGCGCAGCAACCAAGGTTCAGCAACAATATCCAAAATTTCCTAACTACCCACACCCACTAGGCCACCTGCGAAGACCCAGCCGTCGCGAGAGCCTTCGCTGTCGCCTCCGCAGCCACAGTCACAGGATCCTCAGCCCTCGGCGCAGCAGTTGGCGACGGGCCTCCGCCGGCCGCAGTGGCTGCAGGGGCATCAGAAACGCCTTCGGCGGTTTTTGGGGGCGGCTCCAGGGCGACCTCAGGCACAGCCGCCGCCGGGTTCGACTCCGGGTCAGGCAGCGCGCTGTTCAAAGCCCCGAAATCATCCTCCCTCTCGCCACGCTCCGCCTGAAGACACAGCACACGAATTCAGCAAACCCATACATAGCCCACATTCAACAAACACCAAACAAAAGCCAAACATTACCTGACGCCTCGCCGTCTCGGCCCGCTCCCTGACCACCTCTCGACCGTGGGGGCCCCACATCCGGTCGTAGAGGGCTCCGGTGGATTCCTTCACTATAGGGTCCTCAACCTTGTAGATATCACGCTCAAAATCCTCATCAGCTTGGTCGAAGACCTCATAGTGCCGGCACCCTTCGCGAAAAAGCGCGTTCATCGCCCCTTCGCAGGTGACCAGGGAGGCATAAGACATGAACCCCTCCACGATGGTGGGGAGCGCCTGCAACTCCTCCTGTACCCACTCAAGGCAGCGAAGTCCGGCCTCTCGGTCCGGCACTTCAAATTCAGCGGTCCACGCGCCCAGCTCATGGTATGAATCCATAAGCTGTTTGCGTGTCCGCTCAGCCTCCGTGCGCGTCGAGGCCTCGGCCCTCTCCACACGAGCCTGCAGAGCGCTGAGCCGCTCCTCCAACTGCTCGGCACGCTGCTTGGCAAGACTGCCCTCTGCCCGCGCCAAATTGGCCTCCGCCTGCGCAGACTGCGCCTTGGCGAGGGCCTCATTGGCCTCCTCCCTCTCCTCCGCCAGTTGGCGCCGGAGGGCAGCCTTCTCACCCTCCAACACGGCCACCTTATCCGCCAGCTTGCGGCATTTACTGTCGGCGGTCGACTTCTCCCGGACGGCGTCAGCATGTTGCGTCCGAAGTCTCTCGACTTCGGCAGACACAACTGCCGTCAGGGCCCCCGATGCCGTGCGGTCAGCGAAGTCAGCCGCCTACAAGACACACATAAGACCACAGCCCCAGCAAAGCCGGTAAAAAACCAAAGTCCAGTTCCATGTACCTGACTTAGTGCCTCCTTCAGCTCCTTCAGCCGGCGGGACACAGCACCCGCCTCGTCCCTGACTGCGGCGAGCGCCGGAATCTCGCCACCGGCACTAAAAGCACCGCCCTTCGCCCCAGCAGGCGGAGCAACAACAAGTTGGCCTTCGTCCGACCCTGCAACATGTCAACTTATTTAAAAAAAATTGAGCCAGCGACTTACCAACAAGATAATCTTCCACACTAATATTGGTGGCGAAGTCGGCAATGCGCTTGTCCGGCGGCGGCAGCTCCTCCGCCGCCTTCGCAGCCTCCGGCACCCCGCTGGGCGCAGGGGCGGCCTTCACAGATTTGGAACCACCGGCGGCAGCCGCTTTCGCGGCCTCCAGCGCCCTGCTGGATGCAGGGACGGCCGACTTCGCCGCCAGCGGCGGATGGCCTCCGCCGGGGGCAGTAGCCTTTGTAGCCCCCCGCTGCCTCTTCGGCCTGGCTTCATGAAGCCTGACGACTGCCTGGCGCTTCTGTGCAGCTCCCCGGCGATCCTTGTCCATCACTGCCGACACAACAACAACAATATTCCGCCCGTAAGGAAAAACTTTCCAATCACGAACCATGCGAGATGTAAAAAAGTCTTCGCCGGCCGCGCGGGGGATAGGAACATTCTTAGGCCACCAACCCCCGGTAACCCTCAGCATCCGCGCCGAAGACTCCCGGAGCTCGGGCGAAGACATCCTTCCCCCCGGGGCCGCGCATGTCCTCATCAATTCTCTAGCAAAACCATCGGAAACTCCAAGTCCCCCCACAGCAGTACCTAGTTTCCTCTTCTTAGAGAACGGGGCGGCCGCCGCGCGGGGTCGTCTCCAGACTCTACCACCGGTTTCTTCCCGCGACGATCCACGTCGTCTTGGCTGGGATAACCGCCATACGACAGACGATTCAACTCAAAAGCCCTGTTCAAGCGGTCATTTGACCCGCGAATGTCCCAGCTACGCTGACCCTCTGTCCTCGGCACGTACCGACCAATGATCTGCACCGCCCCATCCTCCGCATCATGCACAAAGGCGGCCGGATCGCGGCTATGCAGATCCAGCGCGAAGGCAGGACTTCGCACCAGCTTCCCACCATGGGATGGCATCTGGCGAGTGTGGGGGATAGATATCCCCCGGGTCCACTAAAAGAGTAAAGGACCTCACGAAAGGCCCAAGGGCCCAGTAAATCGTAAGGTTATTCTTTCGTGGGCCTGGGGAGAAACAGCCAGCGGAGCAGAACGACATGGGGCCGGATTGGTACACGCCCGGACGACCCGCAGCATCGAGTGAATAACCACGATAGAGATCCGACTTTCCCGCGCTGGAGCCTCCATGCAACGAAGCCACGCGAGGATAAGTCGGCGAGGGTTACGTAGGGATAATCTCAAGAGGTTCACTATCTTTTAGCTACTCGTTGCTATCTTATCCACGTGTACTGCCCCACGGTCGAGTATATAAGGCCTAGGGGGCACCCCTTCAGAACGATCGACTCTTTACTTAGCCACCCACATCAACTCTCTGTATTCTCGATCCAGGGAGCTCTCTTGTAGCCACATCCACCAAGCATATTCATCAGGACGTAGGGTGTTACGCATCTCAAAGCGGCCCGAACCTGTAAAACTTGTCCACTGTCCCTCGTGCGATCGGCGCGAACCATTTTGCTACAGTTGTCGACACCGTCCTACTCCTAAAACACCTTGAGGGGCAACCCCGGGTGTGCGGTCGGACCCAAAACACCGACAGCTGGCGCGCCAGGTAGGGGGTGTGTCGACAATCCAAGCTAGCTCAATGGCCATCTCCTTCGACAGCAAGATCATCCTGCGTCCTGGATCCGTGCTCCACTTCGGAACAATCTCATTTGTAGCGGATGAAGAAGGAATTCTGCATCGCATCCCAGATCCGCCGGAAAAAAGATCTCCCCCAACAAACTCCGAGAATGTCGGAGAAGCACAACCTCCAGCTCTCCGGATGAGGATTGTCTCCGGAAAGTCGGGAGTCGAGAGCTCGCTGACCCGGAGAACTCTGCTGCCTACTTCTCCGACAAAAGAGTGGACACAGATCGTAAGAAGAAAAGTAACCGGGGGGAAGCAAGTTGCTCTTTCCGTCCCTCATGCCTCAAAGGGGGACGGGAAGAAGATCACCGCCACAGCAGCACCGTTCTACCCCGACGTCCTCTTCATCGGGAGAGTGGAGTCGCCCGTTATCTCCGACGACGAGCCGACTGTACCCGGGGAGGAACCGCCTCAACGAGAGTCCCGTCGACGGAGGAACCGGCGCAGGAACGTTCGACGACATCACGCAGCCGGAGAGCGGAATCCGGAACAGCCTGTCTCGCGAGACGAGGTCTCGGAGGTAGGAGAAACTCTGGAAGAACGCGTCTTCAGAGAACGAAGGAACTCCCGACGACGTGATCGCCGACGAGCTCAGGAACAGGCTGAACAGGATGCAAGGCAGCGTCGAGAGAATCCATTCTTTGGGCGCAACCTGAATCCCGACTTCGCCCGAGCCATGAACACGCCGAGCGAAGTCGGAGGGGTACTGGCTCGGATAGCTGAGGGACTTCCACGGACTCCTGACGCCGATGGCTACCGACGACTGCTCACCCAGGCGGCCAACCACCTTCTACCGCTTGCTCACCCGCCGAACGACCTACGACACGCCATCAACAGTCGCCGAGACGCGCGAAGCTCCATCAATGCTTCACGCGAGCGGCGGCATGAGAACGAGATTCGCCATCGGGAGGAGTATGACCGGGATCACGGCATCCCGACTCAGAGTCAAGCTACCAGAACTGAGTCGGCAACAGCCTCAACTAGTGGAATCACCCGGGGGCGGTCGAGAAACCACAATCACAGCTCCCCTCCCCGGGACAGACATCGTCCCCGACGACAGGAGGACACATGCGGAGTGTCCGCTCTTACTCCACGCCTCAGAGCCATTCAATGGCCTCCCAACTTCAAGGTATCCAATGTTGACAAATATGAACCTAAGCAGGATCCATGGGGTTGGCTAGCCGTCTACACCACCGCTGCTCGAGCTGCCGGGGCGTCCGAAGACGTGATGACCGCGTACTTACCCATTGTCCTTGGGCAAGACGCGCTGCAATGGCTGCGACATCTACCCCGACACTGCATCGACGTCTGGGGCGACTTCAGTCGATGCTTCACCGCCAACTTTCAGTCCCTCTCCGACAAGCCGGCGCAACCGTGGGACCTCAAATCCATCAAGCGCCGGGGGGACGAGACTCTCCGGTCGTACCTCAAGAGGTTTCAAACCATGAGAAATCGTATCCCCGAGGTCACGGAGGCGGCCGTGATCGAGGACTTCTACAGAGGATCCAATGACTCGGTTTTCGTCCGAGCCATACTACAGAAGGCACCGACCACCTCCGAGGAGTTGTTCCGGGAAGCCGACCTCTACATCACCGCCGACGAGCGAGCCCAGGACCTCATTGGAGGAGCAAAGCCCGCACCAACAGCACCGCGACGCGACACAAACCAACAACCCGACAAGCGATGGGAGAAGAGGCCTCGCGAAGAAGTGCACGCTGCCGGACCACCTGCCTCTCGCGCTCGAGGAGGACCTCGTGGAGGCGAACGCACGTTGGACGATATCCTCGACGCCCAGTACCCGTACCACAAGGACATGCGCCACACTCTTCGTAACTGCCGAGACTTCAAGCACTCCGTCGGACACGGCCGGCCCTTCCAACCTCTACCTCCTCCTCCGCCGAGGGGAGGACCAGATGAACCACGACAACCCCATCGACAGGAGGAGGGAGGAGGAGGAGGAGCTTTTCCACGCGTTGACAGGGAGGTCAACGTCATCTTCGGCGGACACAGATCGCAGGAGAGCAGAAGACAGCAAAAGCTCAATGATCGCCAGATACTGGTGGCGACCACCGGCCCTCCCGCCCCATACCGGTGGTCGGAGCACCCGATCACCTTCACTCGGGCAGATCAATGGCTCAACTTCGACCATCTGGGCAAATACCCGCTTCTCGTCGATCCGGTGATCCGAGAAAGCCGGGTGAAGAAGGTGTTAGTGGACGGGGGGAGCAGCATCAACGTCACCTTCCCCCGGACACTCCAAGGCTTGGGAGTTCACCTCAAAGAGCTCCACGAGTCGGACACTCCTTTCTTCGGCATCGTGCCGACGGAAGGGGAATACCCGCTGGGCCACATCTACATGCCAGTCACCTTTGGAACCCCGGAGAACTACAGAACCGAGTTCCTGAGGTTTGAAGTGGCGAACTTCGACTGCGGATACAACGCCATCATCGGGAGGCCTGGACTGGCCAAGTTCATGGCCATTCCGCATTACACATACATGATACTGAAGATGCCAGGACCACAAGGGATCATAACTGTGCGCGCCGACTTCCAAGGCGCCGCAGAGTGTTTCCGAGTGGCTATTCAAGCAGCCCTCACTGCCAAGCCATCGACAGCTCCCTCCACAATGGCGAACTCTAAGCCTGAGGAGGACCTTACAGTACCGGCAAGCGAAGCTCAGACCGCGACCTCTATGCGGCCGACTGAAGAAACCAAGAGAATCAACCTGGGGTTCGCTGATGAGCGCAAGACGGCTATCATCAGCTCCAGCCTGGATGACAAATAGGAAAGCGCGCTCGTCCGGTTTCTGCAAGATAACCGAGATGTATTCGCATGGCAACCTGCGGATATGCCGGGAGTCCCAAGAGAACTGGCCGAGCACAAACTGAAGGTTTACCCCCAGGCAAGGCCGATCCGGCAAAAACTACGTCGTTTCACGCCTGACAAGAGAGAGGCCATTCGCGCCGAGTTAGCTCGCTTGGTTGCAGCTGGATTCATTAGAGAAGTATTACATCCCGAGTGGTTAGCCAACCCTGTTCTTGTACTCAAAAAGAATAAAGTGGATTGGCGCATGTGTGTTGATTATACTGATCTCAACAAACACTGTCCGAAGGATCCTTTTGGACTCCCAAGGATAGATCAGGTGGTGGACTCCACCGCTGGATGTTCTATGCTGTCTTTCCTGGATTGCTATTCCGGATACCACCAGATCAGTCTGGCAAAGGAAGATGAAGAAAAAACGGCATTCATTACTCCGTTTGGTGCTTTCTGTTATACCTCCATGCCGTTTGGCCTCAAAAACGCTGGAGCGACTTACCAGAGAGCCATTCAAACATGTTTAGCCGATCACTGGGGCAAGCGTGTGGAAGCCTATGTGGATGATGTGGTAATCAAAACACAGGACTCAGAAGACTTCATCGAAGACTTGCAACTGGTTTTCAACAGTCTGAGGCGGTATAGATGGAAGCTTAATCCCGAGAAATGTGTTTTTGGGGTACCAGCCGGAAAGTTGCTCGGATTTATTGTCAGCCACCGGGGAATTGAAGCTAATCCAGAGAAGATTGAAGCTATCATGAAGATGGAAGCACCTCGATCGCAGAAGAAGGTTCAGCGACTTACTGGATGCATGGCAGCTTTAAGCAGATTTATATCCAGACTGGGAGAAAAAGGTCTGCCATTTTACAAGTTACTCAAGAAGGTGGATAAATTCCAGTGGACTTCAGAAGCGCAAGAAGCTCTAGATGCTCTGAAAAAATTCTTGACAACACCACCAGTACTGAAACCACCTCGGCGAGCTACGTCAACTCAACCAGCTGAAGATTTGCTGCTGTATATCTCTTGCACGACTCACGTGGTAAGCACCGCGTTAGTAGTCGAGCGAGTAGAAGAAGGGCATGCTTATCCAATACAACATCCTGTCTACTTCATTAGTGAAGTCCTCGGCCCCTCGAAGAAAAAGTACCCTCAAGTTCAGAAGTTATTGTATGCAGTACTCCTAACTGCCCGCAAGCTGCGTCACTACTTTGACGACCACAAAGTCATAGTGGTTACAAGTTTTCCAATAGGGGATATTCTTCACAACAAGGAAGCCATCGGTCGAATAGCCAAGTGGGCTTGTGAGCTGGGATCTCATGACATCGAGTTCCAACCTCGCACCGCCATCAAAACTCAAGCATTGGTCGATTTCGTATCGGAGTGGACTGAGCAACAAGTGCCAGACAACCCGGAGACTGCAGAAGTATGGCGAATGTATTTTGATGGCTCACTAAAGCTGCAGGGAGCAGGAGCAGGGATTCTCTTCACTGCGCCTGGAGGCGAACACCTCAAGTACGCCCTCCAGTTGCTATTCCCAGCCTCCAACAATGCAGCCGAGTATGAAGCTTTGATCCATGGATTGAACATTGCCATATCGTTGGGTATCAAAAGATTAATGGTATACGGAGACTCTCTGGTAGTCATCAGTCAGATAAACAAGGAGTGGGATTGCTCGAGCGATTCAATGGGAAAATATTGCACTGCCGTCCGAAAGCTGGAAGATAAATTCGAGGGCCTGGAATTTCATCATGTAGAAAGAGATCGGAACACAGCAGCCGATGTACTGTCCAAACTGGGGTCCGGACGAACTCAGGTCCCACCCGGGGTTTTCGTGCAAGAAATTCTGCAGCCAAGTATCTCAATGGATCAAACAGGAGAAATCAGCCGATAATCAGGCGCAAGGCCACCACCCGAAGCAGCTTGCAACGGACCAGTAGGAATCAGCTCAGCACCTTCAACAGAGCCAAATGCCCGATCAATGGGGACGCTGCCCTCTAAAGCGACCCCCTGGTCCAAAGTTTGGGCCACCACCATGCAGCTAGAGTGTGGAGGTGATCCCACGTGAACGTCCATGGAAGTGCATGAAGGAGACCCTGCTGGGGCACCCTCGGGGGCTGGGTTATAGTTAGCACTGCCCACTTGAGCCGGATCATCCCCGGCAGCACCCTCGGGGGCTGGGCAGTGGCTTACACTCTTCATCTGAGCTAAGTCATCCCCGGCGACATCCTCGGGGGCTGGGCATGTGTCAGCACCATTCCTGAGGTCCAGACTACCCGCAATAACCACCTCTAAGGTTGACGGGCCCTCAGCCACTTCCATGGAACCAGGACAATCCAAGTTAGCACCCCGACCCTCGAGATCGCGCTCTAAGGTCGACGAGGCACGGGATGACCTCAACCCAGCATCAGGCATGGCAGCGCAAACCTCCATCGCATCATCATCCACTGGCTCTGATAACAAGTCCTCTGGGACCATATCCTCAAGAGTCTGATCAAAATTGGCCAGGGACAGCTCTTGCAGACCAATGAGGGCAGACAAAGCAGGAGAAGGAACTCCACTACTTTCACCACTGGCAAGAAATTGCCGACTGTTCTTCCGAGTAAGAGGGACTTCATCCTCTTCCTCCTTGTCGTCTTCATCAGCAACACAGGCAACACCCCCATTGGGATCAGCGACAGATGGAGCACACCCATTGGGTTCAACAACAGACATACCACACCCATTGGGGTCAGCATCAGTAAATTCAGGCACGGGAACCTCCTCAGCAGCAGGAACTGATGGACCAGCGCCCCGATCCAAACTAGATACTTGCCGGAGACGTCTCTTTTTCTTTTTCTGCTCATCAGCAGAAAGATCAGTTTGGTTGGCTCGGCAAGGACGTCTCGGGCGGACACGGACAGGTCTCTAAACATCCAAGGATGTACCAGCTTCGGGGAGAGGCGCCACCGCCAATGTCCCAGCAGGAGCAGCATCAGAAGAATCTTCAGCCAGCATATCAAGCATGGCACTTATTTCTGCATCGTTAGGATCCAAAGGCACTTCAAAATGGACTTGTCGTTCGTCATCAGGAATCTCCCCAAGCGAGGCAACTAAAGCACTGACCTCTTCATCAGAGGGTCGCGTTCTAAGGCCCAAATTGCTGTCAGTCGCAGGTGGATTTGACACGAAAAGAGTGAAAGCTTTAGCAGGAGGCAAATTCCAGGCCGAGTACGCCACCGGAGCACCAACATTGGACACCTTGCCCCTGAGAATCATTTCCAGTCGGCTCACCAAGTCTGCAGAAGGGATTCTCCTGTTGGTAACCCGAGTTGAGTCGGCTAGCCCTCGATACAGATAAGCTGGGTGGACCCTATCTTTCAGTGGCTGAATGTTCTTAAAACGAAGTCAGCAACCACAGCTTCAGCGGTTAGACCTCTCTCTTTCAGCAGTCCAACCTCAGCTAGCAACACACCGGCCTCAGCTACCTCCTCATCTGTGGGAGACTCGGTCCAGCTTGGGGTGCGAACGTCTGGCTGTCTTCCCGACCGGGGGGGAGAGAATTTCCATAATTATCAACTATAAACCACTCTAGACGCCATCCCTTAATGCTGTCTTTAAGGGGAATCTCAAGATACTCAGTCTTCCGTCCCCGGCGCATCTCCAAACTGGCACCTCCGACCAACTGATGTTGTCCCCCGGCCATCCCAGGGCGACAATGATACAGATATTTCCATAAACCAAAATGTGGTAGCACGCCAAGAAAGGCTTCGCATAAGTGAACGAAGATGGAGACTTGCAGAATTGAGTTAGGGTTTAGATGGGTCAGGTTAATGTGGTAGAAATCAAGGAGACCATGGAAGAAGGGAGAGATGGGAAGGCCAAGTCCGCGGAGAAGAAAAGGAGCGTAAACTACAGATTCGTGGGTATCCTCCGTCGGGACAGTAGTCCCGTGGCAAATCCGCCAAGAACAGAGTTCCCGCGGAGGGAGAACCCCGATGGACACAAGGTGGAGGAGTTCGGCTTCGGAGATGATAGACATGTGGTTACCTGCAAAAGGCAACTGGCTGTTGGGATCGATTGGAGGAATCACCACAGCGGACGAGCTCGCGATTTTCCTCTTGGGAGCCATCTCGATTCTACCAGTGAGCAGACTGGAGGCAAGCGCAGAGAGGATTCGGAAGCGGGAATGCAAGAACTAGGGCGCGGAAAGCAAAGGCGGCTAAAAGCGCAGCTCTTATGGGATATTCTCGAGCCAGATACCGTTTCAAAAAGTGCTCAGTCATCACCCGGCAGTTATTTCCAAAACCCCAGCATGCCACGTGGTCATTCGGCAGTTATTTCCAAAAGACGATGGGCCACCTCATCACTCGGCTATCATCCTCAAAATAGCTCATGCGGCCTGTTGTCACTCGGCGTTACCTCTAAAACGCTGATCTCGTGTTCAATCGATCGGCATTACTTCCAAAATGCCGATGGCGACCTTCAATCACTCGGCGTTGCCTCTAAAACGCTGATCTCGTGTTCAATCGCTCGGCATTACTTCCAAAATGCCGATGGCGACCTTCAATCACTCGGCGTTGCCTCTAAAACGCTAATCTCGTGTTCAATCGCTCGGCATTAATTCCAAAATGCCGATGGCGACCTTCAATCACTCGGCGTTGCCTCTAAAACGCTGATCTTGTGTTCAATCGCTCGGCATTACTTCTAAAATGCCGACGTCGACCTGCTCTCACTCGGCGCTGACTCTAAAACGCTGATCTCATACTCAACCGCTCGGTATTACCTCTAAAGTGCCGACATCACCATCCAATCACTCGGCGTTGTCTCTAAAACGCTGATCTTGTGTTTAATCGCTCGGCATTACTTCCAAAGTGCCGATGGCGACCTTCAATCACTCAGGCGTTGCCTCTAAAATGCTGATCTCGCGTTCAATCGCTCGGCGTTACGTCTAAATGCCGACGTCGACCTTCAATCACTCGGCATTGTCGCTAAGACGCGGGTATAGCGTTCGGTCGCTCGGCGTTACCTCTAAAACGTCGATGCAGACTACAAGATTACTCGGCAACTACCTCTAGGAGCGTCAGTATGATGTCCAAATTGTTCATCTACTGTCTCAAAAAAAATCAGTCTTATAATCAAGCAAAGCAAGTCAGCAAGAAGAAGCAAACGACATTCTTTCATTAAGGGAAGACAATAAGCTTACAAATCAACTCTTTGCGAGTTGATGCTTCCCTACATTACACTACTACTACACCACACTACACTACTCTACATTACTACTACATTATTCTAACTATACTAAACTATACTAATATCTAAAAAGACCAGTGGCGTCTAGCCACTGGCCCTGCCCCTGCCCCTGCCGCCGCCGCCGCCGCCGCCCTTGGTGCTGCCCTTGCTGCTGCCGCCCTTGGTGCTGCCCTTGCTGCTGCCGCCTTTGGTGTTGCCCCTGCTGCCGCCGCCGTCGCCGCTGCTCCTGCCGCTGCCACCGCCGTCGCCGTCGCCACTGTCGTCGCCGTCGTCGTCGTCGTCATCGTCGTCCTCGTCCTCGCCGCCGCTGTCCGAGTCCTCCTCATCCGAGGAGTACTCCGACTCATCCGAGCCCTCGAGCCCGGAGCGCTCGACGGCCCGGATGTACGTCCAGACTTCCGCGGCTATCCCCTGGGAGTCGTCCGAGTCATCGGACGACGCCGGGGGAGAGACGGGAGCCGGAGATCCCTCGGACTCGGAGGAGAACTCCTCCTCCGAGTATTCCGAGTCACCGAAATCCTCCGATGGAGGAGTCGGTTCGCGCTTGCGCTTGTTGCTTTTGCCCATGGTGGAAGCAAGCGGGAAAGAAGAGAAGGAAGCAGTAAAAGAACAGCGAAGAGATGTGAAGAAACCAGAGGGGCAACAGCGTTATTTATAGAAGGGAAAGGCAACCGCTCACCTCCAACCGCGGTCACTGAACAGTCGCAAAGCATTCAATAAGCACTTCCACCCGTCTGGAGACACGTCAGGCGGCTGACGCCGTTTCATGCAACACTACACCCATTGGGACTCCAGTCAACAGCACAAAGGATATGATTACACTCGCCGTCTAAAACACTCAGCGTACCAAGCCGTCCCTTGCCCACACCCATTGGGGGGGACGCCCAGGAATTATCAGTATATTTTTCAAAATGGTCACATCTGTGCAGAGCATGCAGTGAATGCCTCAAGACAAAAATAAGATATCAACAAGAGTTAGAGGGAAGCCAAATATAGCCAGCAGAGTGCAAAATATGGTCGACAGACACGACTTGAAGACTAGACAGAGAACGTCCATCAAATGTCCAATCAGTCACAGAGCAAATAAATTACACTACCTAGCAAGATACGGAAGGATTGCAAACTCGGCTACAAAAGACAAAATACATGCTGACCTCTGAAGCATAATATTGATGACATAGCGCGGATGACATCACGCCAACTTTTTTCACAAGCAGAAAGGGTAATCTTCAGCAAAAGGACATAAAAAGAAGACCTCCAAGTGAATTATCCTCAAAAATCCACTTGAAGGTCGGGGGCTACACCCATTGGGTGCACCTCCGGTGCACCCCATGGATTATCATTCCAAGCCAAGATAGTGCCGACTTCTAAAGCATGGGACCAGATTAAAAAAGCCAACCCTCAACCAAAATGAGCGAACACAAATGGAAATGATCTCTACTGAAGACCTTCGAGTAGATTATTTTCTAAAATCTACTCGAAGCTCGGGGGCTACACCCATTGGGTGCACCTCCGGTGCACCCAATGGAGTTCAGAATCTTACGAATTGGAATGCCGACCTCTAAGGCACAGGCACGAAGCCAGGTTTTGGTCAACGAGTGATCAGATCAGGAGAAGACAACAGGAAGCCACTTTTCCTCAAATTACCTGCAAGCTGGACCTGAGATCTTCGGGTTGATTATCTTTAAATTAACCCAAAGATCGGGGGCTTGTGGGGGATAGATATCCCCCGGGTCCACTAAAAGAGTAAAGGACCTCACGAAAGGCCCAAGGGCCCAGTAAATCGTAAGGTTATTCTTTCGTGGGCCTGGGGAGAAACAGCCAGCGGAGCAGAACGACATGGGGCCGGATTGGTACACGCCCGGACGGCCCGCAGCATCGAGTGAATAACCACGATAGCGATCCGACTTTCCCGCGCTGGAGCCTCCATGCAACGAAGCCACGCGAGGATAAGTCGGCGAGGGTTACGTAGGGATAATCTCAAGAGGTTCACTATCTTTTAGCTACTCGTTGCTATCTTATCCACGTGTACTACCCCACGGTCGAGTATATAAGGCCTAGGGGGCACCCCTTCAGAACGATCGACTCTTTACTTAGCCACCCACATCAACTCTCTGTATTCTCGATCCAGGGAGCTCTCTTGTAGCCACATCCACCAAGCATATTCATCAGGACGTAGGGTGTTACGCATCTCAAAGCGGCCCGAACCTGTAAAACTTGTCCACTGTCCCTCGTGCGATCGGCGCGAACCATTTTGCTACAGTTGTCGACACCGTCCTACTCCTAAAACACCTTGAGGGGCAACCCCGGGTGTGCGGTCGGACCCAAAACACCGACAGCGAGGGCACACTTCGCCCAGCGCCCAGCCACGCGCCAAAGGCCATACCCCGAACGCCACAAACTCCTCAACCAAATCGCGCCCGCTGCTCAGGCCGGCGGCGCACCGAAGGGCCCCTTCGTCCGCATCATCCTCCGCCACTTCAAAAGGCGGGTACGCTGAGTAAAAATGCGAGCACATCTCGGACACGGGGAGCCCCGGATGGTCTTTGACTGTACCCTCCGCGCGTAGAACCAAAACTCATTCCAATTACCCCACTTATTGCGGGCGCAAGGAACCAACTCAACTACCTCCATCGTGGTCTTGCCGGTCTTCGGCGTAAATGTACAAGACCCAAACTGCGCAACTTCATTTCCAATCATCCTCTTCTGCCAGTGCAGGCAATAGTACTTTGCGAAGACTTCGACTGATGGCTGTCCGCCGTATGAAGTCATCGCCCAGACATACTTCGACAGAGCCACCACGGCATTCGGAGTCAACTAATGGATCTGAACGTTGAATCTGCGCAGGACTTCTCCAACGAATCGGTGCGCAGGCAGGCGGAGACCAGCGGCAAAGAACGCCTCGAACACAACCAACTCGCCTTCCGGCTCGGGGACTTCCTCCGTCCCCGGGACACAAGCGACTCCGCCGCCAAAGTAACCCAGTCGCTGCATATCTTGCACGCGGACCGACGACATCCGCGACACACCAAAATCCACAGTATCGCCGGCGCGCAACTCCTCCGTCGCCAAAGTACTCAGTGTTTCCTCAGACGACGCGTCGGCCGGCGGTGTAGCGGCAGCAGAAGAAGAAGAGGTCGGCATCGCTACGTACCGTCGGCGGCGGCGGGCGATCTGCTTCACTCGAGCCAGATCTCCGGCGAACAAGAGCAAGGAGGGCAGACGAGCAGCAAGACGGTGGAAAAGGCGGCTAGGGTTTTCACGGAGCGCCGAAAGATAAGGTTCAAAATGCGCCGCCCCCCGCCCCCTTTTATACACAGGGCGCGGCGCTTCGGGAAACCCGCAGTCCAACAGTACGGCGTCAATCAACGGTCATGTCAAAAACCCCCGCGGAACCACTTCGAGCGAGGGCAGCGTCTCCACCATCTGCCGACGTCTTTGGCACCAGATGACTTAGTCGAACTGGTCCCTCGGAGGGCAAATGTTGGGGCGAAGGCGAAGACGCCACCCTTCGCTCAAGGCCTTCGCCGCAGCCGTTGGTCCAACGGAGACAAAACGGGCAGGGGACACCCTTCGCCTCATACGACATCGGACGAAGACCTGTGACAAGGTCATCCCTCCGTGCGGCCTCGTCCAGCATGGGGGTCCACGTGCGATCCGACCCATTGTAACGGGCCCTGCGTGGCCGCTGCGTGTTACGGGCCTAATTTGTAAAGGCATCCCTGTAATTACAGTCTGTAACCCCGCTTTATGGGAATATTCTAGGGATAATCTAGGTGTCTGAGGGCACATGCGTTCTTAACACAAGAGGTCGGGCACTCAGGTACCTATAAATACCCCCGCACAGTGCCCTTGAGAGGCTGGATGAACAGAGCTTTTGCCATCACGAGCTGAAACCCTGTTAGCATTACCACACCTCCCCGTTGGATCATCTTGCACCTGTGAGCAAGTTCCAACAGGCCCGTTGAGGAAAGCGCTCTTCACATCCATTTGGAACAACCTGAAAGAACGGTGAGCGGCATATGCTAGCAAAATACGAATGGACTCTAGCCTAGCAAAAGGAGCAAAAGTCTCCTCAAAGTCTAGACCTGCGACTTGGGCATAACCTTTTGCCACAAGTCGAGCCTTGTTCCTAGTCACCACTCCGTGCTCGTCTTGTTTGTTGCGGAACACCCACTTGGTTCCCACAACATTTTGCTTGGGACGAGGCACCAGTGTCCAAACTTCATTTCTCTTGAAATTATTGAGCTCCTCTTGCATGGCCAACACCTAGTCCGGATCTAGCAAGGCCTCTTCTACCCTGAAAGGCTCAATAGAAGAGACAAAGGAGTAATGCTCACAAAAATTAACTAATCTAGAACGAGTAGTTACTCCCTTGCTAATGTCACCCAAAATTTGGTTGACGGGATGATTCCTTTGAATCATCGCTCGAACTTGGGTTGGAGGTGCTGGTTGTGCTTCTTCCTCCATTACATGATCATCTTGTGCTCCCCCTTGATCACACGCCTCCTCTTGATGAACCTGTTCATCATCTTGAGTTGGGGGATGCACCATTGTTGAGGAAGAGGGTTGATCTTGTTCCTTTTGTTCCTGTGGTCGCACGTCTTCAATCGCCATGGTACGAATCGTGTCCGTTGGAACGTCTTCTTCATCTACATCATCAAGATCAACAACTTGCTCTCTTGGAGAGCCATTAGTCTCATCAAATACAACGTCGCTAGAGACTTCAACCAAACCCGATGATTTGTTGAAGACCCTATACGCCTTTGTATTTGAGTCATAACCTAACAAAAACCCTTCTACAGCTTTGGGAGCAAACTTAGAATTTCTACCCTTCTTTACTAGAATATAACATTTGCTCCCAAATACACGAAAGTAAGACACATTGGGTTTGTTACCGGTTAGAAGCTCATACGAAGTCTTCTTGAGGAGGCGGTGAAGGTAGACCCGGCTGATGGTGTGGCAAGCCATGTTCACGGCTTCCGACCAAAACCGCTCGGGGGTCTTGAACTCTCCAAGCATCGTCCTCGCCATGTCTATGAGCATCCTGTTCTTCCTCTCTACCACACCATTTTGCTGTGGTGTGTAGGGAGCGGAGAACTCATGCTTGATCCCTTCCTCCTCAAGGTACTCCTCCACTTGAAGGTTCTTGAACTCAGACCCGTTGTCACTCCTTATCTTCTTCACCTTGAGCTCAAACTCATTTTGAGCTCTCCTTAGGAAGCGCTTGAGGGTCCCTTGGGTTTTAGATTTATCCTGCAAGAAGAATACCCAAGTGAAGCAGGAAAAATCATCAACTATAACAAGACCATACTTACTTCCTCCTATACTTAGATAGGTGACGGGTCCGAAGAGGTCCATATGAAGCAACTCCAGAGGTCTTGATGTGGTCATCACATTTTTGGTATGATGAGAGCTTCCCACCTGTTTACGTGCTTGACAAGCTGCACAAGGTCTATCTTTTTCGAAAGTAACATTTGTTAGACCTATCACATGTTCCCCCTTTAGAAGTTTGTGAAGGTTCTTCATTCCCACATGTGCTAAGCGGCGATGCCACAGCCAGCCCATGCTAGTCTTAGCAATTAAGCATGCATCTAGACCGACCTCCTCTTTTGCAAAATCAACTAAATAGAGTTTGCCGTCTAATACACCCTTAAAAGCTAATGAACCATCACTCCTTCTAAAGACAGACACATCTACATTTGTGAATAAGTAGTTATATCCCATATTACAAAGCTGACTTACAGACAACAAGTTATATCCAAGCGACTCAACTAAAAACACATTGGAAATGGAGTGCTCGGATGAAATAGCTATTTTTCCTAACCCTTTCACCTTGCCTTGATTCCCGTCACCGAATATGATTGAGTCTTGGGAATCTTTGTTCTTGACGTAGGAGGTGAACTTCTTCTTCTCCCCCCGTCATGTGGTTTGTGCATCCGCTGTCGATAATCCAGCTTGAACCCCCGGATACATAAACCTGCAAGGCAAATTTAGGCTTGGGTTTTAGGTACCCAACTCTTGTTGGGTCCTACAAGGTTAGTCACAGTGGTCTTAGGGACCCAAATGCAAGTTTTATCTCCCTTGCATCTTGCCCCTAACTTCCTAGCAATCACCTTCTTATCCTTTCTACAAATAGCAAAGGAAGCATTGCAAGTATGAAAAATTGTAGAAGGTTCATTATTTACTTTCCAAGGAACATGAACAACATTTCTTCTAGGCATAGCATTTTTCCTAGCCAATTTTCTATCATGCATAATAGAAGAACTAGAAGCAAACATGGCATGAGAATCAAAAGCATCATAACATCTATAAGCATTCCTAGAATGTCTCCTATCATGATACATGAAAGCATGGTTCTTTTGAGCACTACTGGCCATAGGGGCCTTCCCTTTCTCCTTGGCGGAGATGGAAGCCTTATGGCTTGTTAAGTTCTTGACTTCCCTCTTGAAGCCAAGACCATCCTTAATTGAGGGGTGTCTACCAATCATCTAGGCATCCCTTGCAAATTTTATTTTGTCAAATTCACTCTTGCTAGTCTTAAGTTGGTCATTGAGACTAGCTACTTCATCATTCAATTTAGAAATTGAAACTAGGTGTTCACTACAAGCATCAACATTAAAATCTTTACACCTATTGCAAATTGCAACATGTTCTACACAAGATGTTGATTTATTAGCTATTTCTAACTTAGCATTCAAATCATCATTTATGCTCTTTAAGCTAGAAATAGAGTCATGGCATGTAGACAATTCACAAGAGAGCATTTCATTCCTTTTAATTTCTAAAGCAAGGGATTTTTGTGCCTCTACAAACTTATCATGTTCTTCATACAAAAGATCCTCTTGCTTTTCTAATAACCTATTCTTATCATTCAAGGCATCAATTAATTCATTAATCTTATCAACCTTAGTTCTATCTAGGCCCTTGAATAAACATGAATAGTCTATTTCATCATCGCTAGATTTTTCATCACTTGAGGAAGCGTAAGTACTAGTATCACGAGTGCTTACCTTCTTTTCCCTTGCCATGAGATAGGTGTGATGCTCGTTGGGGAAGAGGAACGATTTGTTGAAGGCGGTGGCGGCGAGTCCTTCGTTGTCGGAGTCAGACGATGAACAATCCGAGTCCCACTCCTTGCCAAGGTGTGCCTCGCCTTTAGCCTTCTTGTAAGTCTTCTTCTTTTCCCTCTTGTTCCCTTGTTCCTGGTCACTATCATTATCGGGACAATTAGCGATAAAATGACCAATCTTACCACATTTGAAGCATGAGCGCTTCCCCTTTGTCTTGTTCTTGTTGGGATGCCCCTTGCGACCCTTTAGCGCCGTCTTGAAACGCTTGATGATAAGGGTCATTTCTTCATCATTAAGCCCGGCCGCCTCAACTTGCGCCACCTTGCTAGGTAGCGCCTCCTTGCTTCTTGTTGCTTTGAGAGCAATGGTTTGAGGCTCTTGGATTGGGCCATTCAACGCATCATCAACGTATCTAGCCTCCTTGATCATCATGCGCACGCTTACGAACTTTCCAAGTATCTCCTCGGGCGACATCTTGGTGTACCTAGGATTCTCACGAATATTGTTCACAAGATGTGGATCAAGGACGGTAAATGACCATAGCATTAGGCGGACGACGTCATGGTCCGTCCATCGCGTGCTTCCATAGCTCCTTATTTTGTTGACAAGGGTCTTGAGTCGGTTGTACGTTTGGGTTGGCTCCTCACCCCTGATCATTGTGAATCTCCCAAGTTCGCCCTCCACCAACTCCATCTTGGTGAGCATGGTGACGTCGTTCCCCTCATGTGAGATCTTGAGGGTGTCCCAAATCTGCTTGGCGTTATCCAAGCCACTCACCTTATGGTATTTGTCCCTGCACAATGAGGCTAGAAGAACAGTAGTAGCTTGTGCATTTTTGTGAATTTGCTCATTAATGAACATGGGACTATCAGTGCTATCAAATTTCATTCCACTCTCTACTATCTCCCATATGCTTGGATGGAGAGAGAACAAGTGACTACGCATTTTGTGACTCCAAAATCCGTAGTCCTCTCCATCAAAGTGAGGAGGTTTACCAAGTGGAATGGAGAGTAAATGAGCATTGGTACTTTGCGGAATACGAGAGTAATCAAAAGAAAAGTTCGAATTGACCGTTTTCTTTTTCTCGTAGTCGTTGTCGTCGTTGTCCTTTTGGGAAGAAGAGGACTCATCGCTGTCGTCGTAGTAGATGATCTCCTTGATGCGCCTCGTTTTCTTCTTCTTCCTGTCTTTTCTTTTGTGGCCCGACCCTGAGTCAGTAGGCTTGTCATCCTTTGGATCATTGACGAAGGACTCCTTCTCCTTATCATTGACCACCATCCCCTTGCCCTTAGGATCCATCTCTTCGGGCGATTAGTCCCTTTCTTGAAGAGAACGACTCTGATACCAATTGAGAGCACCTAGAGGGGGGGTGAATAGGTGATCCTGTAAAACTTGAAACTTAATGCCACAAAAACTTGATTAGAAGTTAGCACAATAAGGCCAAGTGGCTAGAGAGGAGTCTTAGCAAAACACAATAACCACAAAGATATCAACACAGAGATGGCACAGTGGTTTATCCCGTGGTTCGGCCAAGTCCAATACTTGCCTACTCCACGTTGTGGCGTCCCAACGGACGAGGGTTGCACTCAACCCCTCTCAAGCGGTCTAAAGACCCACTTGAATACCACGGTGCTTTGCTTGCACTTAACTATATCCCGCTTGCGAGGAATCTCCACAACTTGGAGTCTCTCGCCCTTACAAAGATGTTCACAAAGAAGCACGGAAGTAAGGATGGGATGAGCAACGCACACAAGACACAAAATCAGAGCAACACATGCACACAAGTCACAACACGAGCTCTCAACACAACCCAAAGAGTACACTACTCAAATGGAGCTCTAGTTGCTATCACAAAGAATCGAATGCGCGGAATTGAAGTCTTGGTGCTTAGGAATGTTTAGAGAATGCTTGGTGTACTCCTCCATGCGCCTAGGGGCCCCTTTTATAGCCCCAAGGCAGCTAGGAGCCGTTGAGAGCATTCCAGGAAGGCAATTCTTGCCTTCTGTCGACTGGCGCACCGGACAGTCCGGTGCACCACCGGACACTGTCCGGTGCGGATTTCTTTCCTTCTGTGGCGCAGCCAATCGTTGAAGATCTAGAGCCGTTGGCGCACCGGACACTGTCCGATGCACACCGGACAGTCCGGTGCCCCCTTGTGACCGTTGGCTCGGCCACGCGTCACGCGCGGAATCCTCGGCCGACCGTTGGCCCGGCTGACCATTGGCTCACCGGACAGTCCGGTGAATTATAACCGTACGCCGTTAATTGCTTCCCGAGAGCAGCCAGTTGACAGTCGCAGCCTGGCGCACCGGACACTGTCCAGTGCACCACCGGACACTGTCCGGTGCACCCAGACTGCGCCGAGTCTTGGCTGCTTAGCCAAGTCTTTTCCAAATTGGTCTTTTCCTGTTTCTAGCACTTAGACATAATACATTAGTCTCCAAAACAAAGTACTAAGTCTTAGAAACATACCTTTACTCTTGATTTGCACTTTGTCCATCAATTGGCATAGATTAACACTTAAGCACTTGTGTTGGCACTCAATCACCAAAATACTTAGAAATGGCCCAAGGGCACATTTCCCTTTCAATAAGCGTCATTTTATTCTCGTTGAGCCCGACAGCCTTGAGAGCACCTAGAGGGGGGGGGGTGAATAGGTGATCCTGTAAAAACCTCAAACTTAAGCCACAAAAACTTGTTAAGCGTTAGCACGATTAATGCCAAGTGGCTAAGGTGAAGTCTCAACAAAACACAATACCACAAGAATCAAGCACAGAGGGACACGGTGGTTTATCCCGTGGTTCGGCCAAGCCAATGCTTGCCTACTTCCACGTTGTGGCGTCCCAACGGACGAGGGTTGCAATCAACCCCTCTCAAGCGGTCCAAAGACCCACTTGAATACCACGTTGTTTTGTTGTTCCTTTCACTATCCCGTTTGCAAGGAATCTCCACAAATTGGAGTCTCTTGCCCTTACAAGTATATGATCACAAAGAAAGCACAGAGTAAGGGAGGGAAGCAACACACACAAATCCACAACAAAAGCGCACACACACGGCCAAGACTCGAGCTCGAATGACTATCTCAGAGTTCACACTAGAACAGAGCTCGAATCACTTAGAATCACAAACGAATGCGCAAAGAACTTGTGTGGATGATCAAGAATGCTCAAGAGTTGCTTGTGTGTCTCCTCCATGCGCCTAGGGGCTCCTTTTATAGCCCCAAGGCAGCTAGGAGCCGTTGAGAGCAATTCTGGAAGGCTATCCTGGCTTTCTGTCGTCGGGGGCACCGGACAGTCCGGTGCACACCGGACACTGTCCGGTGCCCGATTTGTTTCCTTTTCTGGCACTTCCGACCGTTGGAAGACAGCCGTAGATCTGCGAGCCGTTGGCGCACCGGACAGTCCGGTGCACACCGGACAGTCCGGTGCCGTCTTCCGACCGTTGGCTCGGCCACGTGTCCCGCGCGGATTGCGCGGCCGACCGTTGGCCCTGGCCGACCGTTGGCTCACCGGACAGTCCGGTGCACACCGGACAGTCCGGTGAATTTTAGCCGTACGCCGCCGGCCAAAATCCCGAGAGCGGCCAGTTCGAGTCGAGTCAGTCTGGCGCACCGGACACTGTCCGGTGCACACCGGACAGTCCGGTGCTCCAGACCGAGCTGGGACTTGGCTGCACACAGCCAAGTCATTCTCTCCCCTCTTCTCTTTTTCTTCTTTCTGTTTCTAACACTTAGACAAATATGTTAGTCCACAAAACCAATGTACTAAGGCTTAGAAACATACCTTTACTTCATGATTTGCACCTTGTTCATCCATGTACACAAATTCACAAATAAACACATGTGTTGGCACTCAATCACCAAAATACTTAGAAATGGCCCAAGGGCACATTTCCCTTTCAATCTCCCCCTTTTTGGTGATTTATGCCAACACTACATAAAGCAACTAGAACAAGTGCAAACTCAAATCAAATAACACTTAAATTTATTTTGAATCAATTTTGGCATATATGGATCATCCTTTGCCACCACTTGGTTTGTTTTTGCAAATCAAACACAAATCTCTATCTCTAAGTTAAACACACATGTTTAAGCATAAAGAGAGTCATTCAAAAAGAGATTGATCAAGGATTTCAAGAACTCCCCCTTTTTCCCATAATCAATACTTCTCCCCACAAGGAGCCAACTTTTGATAAGAGAGACAACTTAAGAATTTTGACAAGTCAAAAACTCTATTCTACTATTTTCAAAATCTCTCAAGTGGTAGCTGATCCATTTATTGCTTTGGCCTTTATTTTCTCCCCCTTTGGCATCAAGCACCAAAACGGGATCAATTGTGGCCCTTTAACCCCATTGCCTCACCAAAATCTTCAATTAAGAGCAAATGGCAATAAGAGTTCATGAGATGGACTTGGAAATAAGTTACCCCTCATCGGAGTGCAGTGGAAGTCTTTCATGGTCCAAGTCCACCTTTTCCCTTTCAATTCTCCTTTGTGACTAACACAAGCAGACTCAACCATATGGTTAGTCTCAAAGGGTCAAGTTGTAACACATCTCCCCCTAAACATGTGCATCACATTGCAACGGACTTGTGAGGTCCAGGGAGTGTTTGTACAACTTGAGCACCATAATAAGCAACAAAATGCAGAATGAACATGATCAAAGGCATAAATACATGTATGCTATATTTCAATCCAAGTTCCGCGAATCTAAGACATTTAGCTCACTACGCAGCCTGCAAAAGGTCTTCTCATCTAAAGGCTTGGTAAAGATATCGGCTAGCTGGTTCTCGGTGCTAACATAAAACACTTCGATATCTCCCTTTTGCTGGTGGTCTCTCAAAAAGTGATGCCGGATGTCAATGTGCTTTGTGCGGCTGTGCTCAACAGGATTTTCCGCTATTCGGATAGCACTCTCATTATCACATAGGAGTGGGACTTTGCTCAGATTGTAGCCAAAGTCCCTGAGGGTTTGCCTCATCCAAAGTAGTTGCGCGCAACACTGACCTGCGGCAACGTACTCGGCCTCAGCGGTGGATAGGGCAACAGAGGTTTGTTTCTTAGAGTTCCATGACACCAGGGACCTTCCTAAGAATTGGCACGTCCCCGATGTACTCTTCCTATCGACCTTACATCCAGCATAGTCGGAATCTGAGTACCCAATTAAGTCAAAGTTAGACCCCTTTGGATACCAGATCCCGAAGCAAGGCGTAGCGACTAAATATCTAAGAATTCGCTTCACCGCCACCAAGTGACACTCCTTAGGATCGGATTGAAATCTAGCACACATGCATACGCTAAGCATAATATCCGGTCTACTAGCACATAAATAAAGTAGAGATCCTATCATTGACCGGTATGCTTTTTGATCAACGGACTTACCTCCTTTGTTGAGGTCGGTGTGTCCGTCGGTTCCCATCGGAGTCTTTGCGGGCTTGGCGTCCTTCATCCCAAACCGCTTCAGCAGATCTTGCGTGTACTTTGTTTGGGAGATGAAGGTGCCGTCCTTGAGTTGCTTCACTTGGAACCCAAGGAAGTAGTTCAACTCACCCATCATCGACATCTCGAATTTCTGCGTCATTACCCTGCTAAACTCTTCACAAGACTTTTGATTAGTAGAACCAAATATTATGTCATCGACATAAATTTGGCATACGAACAAATCACCATCACATGTCTTTGTAAAGAGAGTTGGATCGGCTTTCCCAACCTTGAAAGCATTAGCAAGTAAGAAATCTCTAAGGCATTCATACCATGCTCTTGGGGCTTGCTTAAGTCCATAGAGCGCCTTAGAGAGCTTACACACGTGGTCGGGGTATCGCTCATCCTCGAAGCCAGGGGGTTGCTCCACGTACACCTCCTCCTTTATTGGCCCGTTGAGGAATGCGCTCTTCACATCCATTTGGTACAACCTGAAAGAATGGTGAGCGGCATATGCTAGCAAGATACGAATAGACTCTAGCCTAGCCACAGGAGCAAAAGTCTCCTCGAAGTCCAAACCTGCGACTTGGGCATAACCTTTTGCCACAAGTCGAGCCTTGTTCCTTGTCACCACCCCGTGCTCGTCCTGTTTGTTGCGGAACACCCACTTGGTTCCCACAACATTTTGCTTGGGACGAGGCACCAGCGTCCAAACTTCATTGCGCTTGAAGTTGTTAAGTTCCTCCTGCATGGCCAACACCCAGTCCGGATCTAGCAAGGCCTCCTCTACCCTGAAAGGCTCAATAGAGGAGACAAAAGAGTAATGTTCACAAAAATTAACTAATCGAGATCGAGTAGTTACTCCCTTGCTAATGTCACCCAGAATTTGGTCGACTGGATGATCCCTTTGAATCATCGCTCGAACTTGGGTTGGAGGTGCCGGTTGCGCTTCTTCCTCCATGACTTGATCGTCTTGTGCTCCCCCTTGAACACACGCCTCCTTTTGATGAACCTGTTCATCGTCTTGAGTTGGGGGCTGCACCGTCGTTGAGGAAGAAGGTTGATCTCGTTCATCCTGTTCCTGTGGCCGAATGTCTCCAATCGCCATGGTTCGTATAGCGGCCGTCGGAACATCTTCTTCATCTACATCATCACAATCAACAACTTGCTCTCTTGGAGAGCCATTAGTCTCATCAAATACAACGTCGCTAGAGACTTCAACCAAACCCGATGATTTGTTGAAGACCCTATACGCCTTTGTATTTGAATCATAACCTAATAAAAACCCTTCTACAGCTTTGGGAGCAAACTTAGAATTTCTACCCTTCTTCACTAGAATGTAGCACTTGCTCCCAAAAACACGAAAGTAAGATACATTGGGTTTGTTACCGGTTAGTAGCTCATACGAAGTCTTCTTGAGGAGTCGATGAAGGTAGACCCTGTTGATGGCGTGGCAAGCCGTGTTCACGGCTTCCGACCAAAAGCACTCGGGGGTCTTGAACTCTCCAAGCATCGTCCTCGCCATATCGATTAGCGTCCTGTTCTTCCTCTCTACCACACCATTTTGCTGTGGTGTGTAGGGAGCGGAGAACTCGTGCTTGATTCCTTCCTCCTCAAGAAACTCCTCCACTTGAAGGTTCTTGAACTCGGACCCGTTGTCGCTCCTAATCTTCTTCACCTTGAGCTCAAACTCATTTTGAGCTCTCCTGAGGAAGCGCTTGAGGGTCCCTTGGGTTTCAGACTTATCCTGCAAAAAGAACACCCAAGTGAAGCGGGAAAAGTCATCAACAATAACTAAACCATACTTACTTCCTCCTATGCTTAGATAGGCGACGGGTCCGAAGAGGTCCATATGCAGCAGCTCCAGAGGTCTTGACGTAGTCATCACATTCTTGCTGTGATGTGCTCCTCCTACTTGTTTACCTGCCTGACAAGCTGCACAAGGTCTATCTTTTTCGAAATAAACATTTGTTAGACCTATCACGTGTTCTCCCTTTAGAAGCTTGTGAAGGTTCTTCATCCCCACATGTGCTAAGCGGCGATGCCACAGCCAGCCCATGCAAGTCTTAGCCATTAAGCATGCATCTAGACCGGCCTCTTCTTTTGCAAAATCAACTAAATAAAGCTTGCCGTCTAGTACACCCTTAAAAGCTAGTGAACCATCACATCTTCTAAAGACAGACACATCTACATTAGTAAAAAGGCAATTGTATCCCATTTGACATAATTGACTAACAGATAGCAAATTATATCCAAGACTCTCCACTAAGAATACATTTGAGATAGAATGCTCATTAGAAATTGCAATTTTACCTAACCCTTTTACCTTGCCTTGATTCCCATCACCGAATATAATTGAATCTTGGGAATCCTTATTCTTGACGTAGGAGGTGAACATCTTCTTCTCCCCCGTCATATGGTTTGTGCATCCGCTGTCGATAATCCAGCTTGAACCCCCGGATGCATAAACCTGCAAGGCAAATTTAGGCTTGGGTCTTAGGTACCCAACTCATGTTGGGTCCTGCAAGGTTAGCACAAATATCTTTAGGGACCCAAATGCAAGATTTATCTCCCTTGCATCTAGCCCCTAATTTCCTAGCAACTACCTTCTTACCCTTTCTACAAATAGCAAAGGGAGCATTACAAGCATAATAAATGGTAGAGGGTTCATTCACTACTTTCCTAGGAGCATGAATAACATTCTTCCTAGGTACATGAGCAATATCTCTCCTAGGCATATGTACAACATTTCTCCTACACATATCTCTACCATGATTATAAGAAGAACTAGAAGCAAACATTGCATGAGAATCATAAGCATGTGAATCAAAATGATTATAAGCATTTCTAGCATGTCTCCTATCATAATACATAAAAGCATGATTCTTTTTAGCATTACTAGCCATCGGGGCCTTCCCCTTCTCCTTGACGAAGATGGGAGCCTTATGGCTTGTTAAGTTCTTGGCTTCCCTCTTGAAGCCAAGCCCATCCTTAATTGAGGGGTGTCTACCAATCGTGTAGGCATCCCTTGCAAATTTGATTTTATCAACTTCATTCTTGCTAGTCTTAAGTTGGGCATTAAGACTAGCCACTTCATCATTTAATTTGGAAATTAGAACTAGGTGTTCACTACAAGCATTAACATCAAAATCCTTACACCTAGTACAAATTTCAACATGTTCAACACAAGAATTCGATTTACTAGCTACTTCTAGTTTAGCACTTAAATCAATATTAACACTTCTTAAGGTAGAAATGGTTTCATGACAGGAAGATATTTCACTAGAAAGCATTTCATTTCTTTTCATTTCTAAAGCATATGATTTTTGTGCCTCTACAAACTTATCATGTTCATCATACAATAAATCTTCTTGCTTTTCTAAAAGCCTATCCTTTTCATTCAATGCATCAATCAATTCATTGATTTTATCTATCTTAGATCTATCTAAGCCCTTGAACAAGCAAGAATAATCTATATCATCATCACTAGACTCACTATCACTAGAAGACGCATAAGTGGAGTCTTTAGTACTTACCTTCTTCTCTCTTGCCATAAGACAAGTGAGACGCTCGTTGGGGAAGAGAGCCGATTTGTTGAAGGCAGTGGCGGCGAGTCCTTCATTGTCAGAGTCGGAGGAGGAGCAATCCGAGTCCCACTCCTTTCCTAGATGCGCCTCGCCCTTTGTCTTCTTGTATGCCTTCTTCTTCTTGTTCCCCTTTTCCTGGTCACTTTCATTATCGGGACAGTTAGCAATAAAATGACCAAGCTTACCGCATTTGAAGCACGAGCGCTTCCCCTTGGTCTTGGTCTTGCTTGGCTGCCCCTTGCGACCATTTAGCGCCGTCTTGAATCTCTTGATGATGAGAGCTATCTCTTCATCATTGAGCCCGGCCGCCTCAACTTGTGCCACCTTGCTAGGTAGCGATTCCTTGCTCCTTGTTGCTTTTAGAGCAATGGGTTGAGGCTCGTGGAGTGGTCCGTTCAACGCGTCGTCGACGTATCTCGCCTCCTTGATCATCATCCTCCCGCTCACGAATTTTCCAAGTACTTCCTCGGGCGTCATCATCGTGTACCTGGGATTCTCACGAATATTGTTCACGAGATGAGGATCAAGTACGGTAAAGGACCTGAGCATTAGGCGGACGACGTCGTGGTCCGTCCATCGCGTGCTCCCGTAGCTCCTTATCTTGTTGATGAGGGTCTTGAGCCGGTTGTATGTCTGAGTTGGCTCCTCTCCCCTTATCATGGCGAACCGTCCAAGCTCGCCCTCCACCAACTCCATCTTGGTGAGCATGGTGATGTCGTTCCCCTCGTGAGAGATCTTGAGGGTGTCCCATATCTGCTTGGCATTGTCCAAGCCGCTCACCTTATTGTACTCTTCCCTGCACAAAGATGCTAAGAGAACAGTAGTAGCCTGTGCATTTTTATGAATCTGTTCATTTATAAGCATAGGGCTATCCGAGCTATCGAATTTCATTCCGTTCTCCACAATCTCCCATATGCTAGGATGGAGAGAGAATAAGTGACTACGCATTTTGTGACTCCAAAATCCGTAGTCCTCCCCATCGAAGTGTGGAGGTTTGCCAAGAGGAATGGAAAGCAAATGCGAATTCGAACTATGTTGAATGCGGGAATAATCAAATGAAAAGTTCGAATTGACCGTCTTCCTGTAGTCGTTGTCGTCGTCCTTTTGGGAAGAAGTGGATTCATCACTATCGTCGTAGTAGATGATCTCCTTGATACGCCTCGTCTTCTTCTTCTTCCCTTCCTTTCGTCTATGGCCCGAGCCGGAGTCGGTAGACTTGTCGTCCTTCGGCTCGTTGACGAAGGTCTCCTTTTCTTTGTCGTTGATCACAATACCCTTCCCCTTAGGATCCATCTATTCGGGCAGTTAGTCCCTTTGTGAATAGAACGGCTCTGATACCAATTGAGAGCACCTAGAGGGGGGGGGGTGAATAGGTGATCCTGTAAAAACCTCAAACTTAAGCCACAAAAACTTGTTAAGCGTTAGCACGATTAATGCCAAGTGGCTAAGGTGAAGTCTCAACAAAACACAATACCACAAGAATCAAGCACAGAGGGACACGGTGGTTTATCCCGTGGTTCGGCCAAGCCAATGCTTGCCTACTTCCACGTTGTGGCGTCCCAACGGACGAGGGTTGCAATCAACCCCTCTCAAGCGGTCCAAAGACCCACTTGAATACCACGTTGTTTTGTTGTTCCTTTCACTATCCCGTTTGCAAGGAATCTCCACAAATTGGAGTCTCTTGCCCTTACAAGTATATGATCACAAAGAAAGCACAGAGTAAGGGAGGGAAGCAACACACACAAATCCACAACAAAAGCGCACACACACGGCCAAGACTCGAGCTCGAATGACTATCTCAGAGTTCACACTAGAACAGAGCTCGAATCACTTAGAATCACAAACGAATGCGCAAAGAACTTGTGTGGATGATCAAGAATGCTCAAGAGTTGCTTGTGTGTCTCCTCCATGCGCCTAGGGGCTCCTTTTATAGCCCCAAGGCAGCTAGGAGCCGTTGAGAGCAATTCTGGAAGGCTATCCTGGCTTTCTGTCGTCGGGGGCACCGGACAGTCCGGTGCACACCGGACACTGTCCGGTGCCCGATTTGTTTCCTTTTCTGGCACTTCCGACCGTTGGAAGACAGCCGTAGATCTGCGAGCCGTTGGCGCACCGGACAGTCCGGTGCACACCGGACAGTCCGGTGCCGTCTTCCGACCGTTGGCTCGGCCACGTGTCCCGCGCGGATTGCGCGGCCGACCGTTGGCCCTGGCCGACCGTTGGCTCACCGGACAGTCCGGTGCACACCGGACAGTCCGGTGAATTTTAGCCGTACGCCGCCGGCCAAAATCCCGAGAGCGGCCAGTTCGAGTCGAGTCAGTCTGGCGCACCGGACACTGTCCGGTGCACACCGGACAGTCCGGTGCTCCAGACCGAGCTGGGACTTGGCTGCACACAGCCAAGTCATTCTCTCCCCTCTTCTCTTTTTCTTCTTTCTGTTTCTAACACTTAGACAAATATGTTAGTCCACAAAACCAATGTACTAAGGCTTAGAAACATACCTTTACTTCATGATTTGCACCTTGTTCATCCATGTACACAAATTCACAAATAAACACATGTGTTGGCACTCAATCACCAAAATACTTAGAAATGGCCCAAGGGCACATTTCCCTTTCAAGCCTCCACTTGTGCTACCTTGCTTGGTAGCGCCTCCTTGCTGCTTGTTGCCTTGAGCGCAACAGGTTGCGGCTCGTAGACGGGCAGTGGGTCGTTTAAGGTGTCATCTACATACCTTGCCTCCTTAACCATCATGCGCCCGCTTACAAATTTTCCGAGTATCTCCTCGGGCGTCATCTTTGTGTACCTAGGGTTTTCACGGATAAGATTCACAAGATGGGGGTCAATAACTGTAAAGGATCTGAGCATGAGTCGAATGACGTCGTGGTCTGTCCATCTTGTGCTTCCATAGCTTCTAATCTTGTTGACCAGGGTCTTGAGCCTGTTGTAGGTTTGTGTTGGCTCTTCTCCCCTGATCATGGCGAATCTCCCTAGCTCGCCTTCCACCAGTTCCATTTTGGTGGTCATTGTAGCATCATTTCTCTCATGTGAGATCTTGAGGGTGTCCCAGATTTGCTTGGCGTTGTCCAAGCCACTTACTTTATTGTATTCGTCCCTGCAAAGCGAAGCTAACAAGACAGTAGTAGCTTGAGCATTCTTATGAATTTGTTCATTAATTAATACAGGATTATCTGTACTATCAAAATGCATCCCATTTTCCACAATTTCCCAGATACTAGGATGGAGAGAAAACAGATGACTACGCATTTTATGACTCCAAAATGAGTAATCCTCTCCATCGAAGTGTGGGGGTTTTCCAAGAGGAATAGAAAGCAAATGAGAATTTGAGTTGTAGGGAATGCGAGAGTAATCAAAAGAATAATTTTGATTAACTGTTTTCTTTTTCGGCGACGAGTCGTTGTCGTTGTCATCTCTTGGTGAAGAAGAGGAGCCATCGCTGTCGTAGTAGATGATCTTCTTGATGCACCTCTTCTTCTTCCCGTCCTTCTTGTGACTTGAGCCTGAGTCAGTGGGCTTGTCATCTCTTGGCTCATTGAAGATGGACTCCTTCTCTTTGTCATTGACCACCATCCCCTTTCACTTAGGATCCATCTCTTCGAGCGATTAGTCCCTTACGTGAAGAGTACGACTCTGATACCAATTGAGAGCACCTAGAGGGGGGGTGAATAGGTGATCTTGTAAAAATCAAACACTAATAGCCACAAAACTTAGTTATAAGTGTTAGAACGACTAAGTAGCTTGAAGCAAGTTCTTGTGAACACAAACAATCACAGTGAGAGCAACACAAGACACGCGATTTTTATCCCGTGGTTCGGCCAAGTAACACTTGCCTACTTCCACGTTGTGGCGTCCCAATGGACGAGGGTTGCACTCAACCCCTTTCAAGTGATCCGATGATCAACTTGAATACCACGATTTTTTGTTTAGATGATTGTTCCCGTTTGCGAGGAATCTCCACAAATTGGAGTCTCTCGCCCTTACAACAAAGATCACAATGAAGGCACAGAGTAAGGTTGGGAGAAGCAACACACACAAGACTCGAATACGCAGCACACCCACACACACAAGTGAAGACTCGAGCTCAAATGACAACACAGGGAGTCCTTGACTTGAATAGAGCTCAAATCTCTAATACAACAAAGCGAATGCGTGGGAGCAGAGTCTGGATGTCTTAGAATACTTAGTGAATGCTTGGGTGACTCCTCCATGCGCCTAGGGGCCCCTTTTATAACCCCCAAGGCAGCTAGGAGCCATTGGAGGCCAACTTGGAAGGCCAAACTTGCCTTCTGTCGGGTGGTGCACCGGACAGTCCGGTGCGCGATCTCCTTCCATTTCTGGTGCATCCGACCGTTGGTCCTCGGTGTCGGTTGGCGCACCGGACACTGTCCGGTGCTCACCGGATAGTCCGGTGTGCCCAACCGATCGTTGGCGCGACCACATGTCACGCGAAGATTGCGTGGCCGACCGTTGGCGCAGACGACCATTGGCTCACCGGACAGTCCGGTGCACCACCGCATAGTCCGGTGAATTTTAGCCGTATGCTGCTGGTCCTCTTCCCGAGAGCGACGAGTTCACCGCAGACGACTCTTCGGACAGTCCGGTGCACCACCGGACAGTCCGATGAATTATTGTCATACGCCGCCATCGAGTCCCGAGAGCGGCCTTTTCACACGGACCAGCCTGGCGCACCGGACGCTGTCCGGTGCACCACCGGACGCTGTCCGGTGTGCCAAGCCGAGCTGAAGTTGGCTGCACACAGCCACTTCTTTTTCCAATTCTTTTCTCACTGTTTCTAGCACTTAGACAAAACACATTAGTACTCAAAATAATGTACTAAGTCTAGAAACGTACCTTTCTCTTTGATTTGCACTTTTCTCTTTACTTGGCACATGAGAACTTAATTAAACGTGTTGGGCACTTAATCACCAAAATATTATTGAAATTGCCCAAAGGCACATTTCCCTTTCACTACTACTATGAAGAAGGTAAGGGGGTAGGCTGCCACTCTGTTCTGCCCTCCCTCATTCTGCCCTCCCCTGTTCTGTTAATGTTCTGCCCATAGCAAAAAAAATTCTACCATGGCTCAGGGATCGGAACCCTAGATGTCTCAAGCAGAATGTCTAGCCTCCCACCCTCTAGCAAACTTGACTTGTGTTGGGTTACATACGATCTCAACTATGATGTGTGTTTTGTGTGTTTTAAGGTGTTAACCAAATAGCCACTTATTAACCCTAGGATTCCAGCACGGTCTTCGTTCTCCAGAGAGGATAGAACACGACTTCCTACACCGACGGTGGCCTCCTCCCCCAGCCGGTGCCTCCACCGCCTCTCCCCTAGCCGACGACTTCCACAGCCCCATCCCCAGCCCGGCGCCGATGGCAACCTTCTCCCCCGGCCGGCGGCCTCCACCGCCTCTCCCCCTAGACAACGGCTTCCACAGCCCCTTCCCCAGCCCGGCGACCTTCACTGCCCCACCCAACCACCCCATGTCGCAGATCCACTCACAATCGAAGCAACCGCTCTCCCACGACCACCTTTCCCCTGGTCAGTGGAATCCCCCACTCCCGCACACCACTTCCACGACACAATCGGAGCAACCGTTCAATTCCAATAAATCTGCACGACTTCCAATTTGACTGGGACAGCACATAGTCGATGAAGATAAATAGTGAGCATGTGCGAGGCATCACGCCTTCTCCTCTGTGTTCAAGTTCTAGCACGCGTGTGTGCTAGAGCCGGAGTAGTTCCCCAGAGAGCGTGGACGTCCGCGACACGTTGGTAGGTCTGGTAACTTCTCCTATGTCCCTCCCTAACACCTATGTTCGTCAGTCTTGCTCAGTATGCGATATCTTTTTCAGGATATCCCTATCGCGACTCAAAGGAAGACGAGGACTACACGCGTGACGGGGAGCGAGGACGACTGCAAAGCCTCTCGACGTGTTGCCAGGTCCAGTGGTGTTCAGGTAACCACTGAAAATCAGCACCTTCTTTCACTGCAACACTAATGTCCAGCATCTATTGCATCTCTTTTCATTATAGCTCTATGGACTGCTTGATTTATGGTAAACCATAGGTTCAAATGGAGAACACCTAGAGAACAAATTTGTAGCTGAAATTACTTAAAACCAGTTTTACTCCATATTCAGTTGCAAAATAATTCAATGTTGTTTGTAGCTCCAGTAATTAAAATTAGGTCAAGACATAAACAGGTAAGATCATACCAGTTGATACTTAGGTGCACGCTTTGGGATTTTGAGATAATCCATATTTTTGCATCATAATCCCACAAGAATGATGTGTGATGAACACAACGATTTTTTGTTATTGAACGAGCATTTCCACCAAACTTTCGATGACTAAATGCTTAATCTGAAAAAAAAAACAAATGGATAATAAGTTAATCACTTGGACAGTATTGCAGATCCTCAGGATTAAAAATCGGTTTCCCAAGATATTTAGATATATGCTGGTGATAAGGTAATCATCAACCAATGTAAATTTGAATTTTGTTATCTAGAAATAGATTATGTTAAATGAAGGATAGTAAACTATGCCCACTTAAATGTAAGAACACAAGCCATAATTTTGTATCCTTAAAGGATATACTAGGATACAATGCATTCGAACATGGAATTTCCACTAAGCATTAACCTGTGTTTGCGCCATTCACTATTCTGTTTCCACCTACGATATCTTGTATTAATGGTGCTTTTGCTGATTTCTGTTAACCGGCTGGTGGACAGATAGTCAGCTATATTATAAGGCGATTGAACTGTGGGGTTTTAGCAGGGAGTTTGAAGTCCTATTTGGTGCCAAGCTCCTAAACTGAGAAGGCATAACAGACACACAAGTAACTGTTGTTTCTGTGCTCCAAACTTAGATGTTCTAAGCTCTCCATGGTTAGTATAAACCCAGATGTAAGCTCATAACATGTGTTTGGGTTGGGACAGGAATAGGATCACTTCCTAAATTTGAATGCCTAGATGCATCCCCTTGTAATTATTTGAACGTGGACAGTGGTAGTATAGTGTACAGAAAAGAGAGCTCAAGCAGGGAACTCTTATTTTGTAGTGAAATCTCTTAAAGAGAACAAAAAAGTAATTAAGTGATCGTAGAGGGTTGGAAGCCATGTGCACAACTTTTCTTACAACTGAAGTATGAAGCTTAATGGCTGTAAGAATATTGGACTAGCATATCCTTCACTCTTAATGGATGTAAGTCAATTGCTGCTTGAGTATTTAGTATAAATTTTAGTTCTGGTAAGCCTTCTTATGTATGTAATCACTTGCAAGACTCAGTCACTAACAATAATGTGACTGGCTTGCTGCATGTTGGTGCTATTTTTGTATGATCTATTGTGTATAATATTGTTCATGTCGTATCAAACGTTGACGAGGGACACGACAACGTTCAAACAAATTAAACTGAAGTGTTAGGGTCAGGAGGTGCTACACGAACTGTTGCAGAAGAGAACTGCTCCACCTCAAATGATTGCACCCATGAATGTGCACTCCCTTTTCTATCGAAGAGAATACTTGCAACTAAAAATAAGTTTTGTTAGTGCTGAAAGATCTTTCACCCATAATTTACGCTGCTCTATATGTTTGTTCTACAGTTTTGCTTGCTTGTGTCACTATGAAATTTAAAATTCTAGAGGAATCAAAGAGAGGAGAGCATGGAAGTTTTTATCATCAATGTCTGAAATAGTCGACTTGAAGAAGCTCTTTGCTCCATCAACCATTGCAGTGGTACACTTGTTTGATGACTTGTTAGCTCTATTTCAATATCATGATTATTTTTTGCACTGCAACCCGATGATAGTTGATGCGACCATTATATTTGCAAGATATCTATGTAGAGCTTGAAAATATTAGAGGTTCTTAAAATTCTTAATAGTATAGAAGAGGCACCAGAGCTTCTAATATTATGTTTTTTTTGCAAATTGAAACGTCTGATTGTCATATAGTGAAGTTATGGCAAGCACTTTGATTTGTACACTTGTTGATTAGTACTAATGGATTTTCCTATTGGTATGGACATTATATGGGCTCATCATGACACAATACGGAGACCTAGAAGACCCCATTAGTCTCTGGCGAAAGCAAGCAGACGATTAGCTACTCAAAGCGCCTATACCAATTAATCACTTCAGACCAAAGTGAGTTGTGCATATTGTGCGCTTGTGTTTGACTACTTTCTAAATGACTTATTTTAGGTTAGTTGTTGTGGTTGTTTACTTGTGGTTCATAATAACAACTACAATTGCTTAGCGAGAGCTTTCACCTGCTAATAGTGTAATTGTTGAGCTTGTTTAATTATTACAAAAATATTTTTTGGCAGTACTTTAGTGGAGGGATGTCACCCATATGCAGAGGATCTGTGGAAATTAGTAAAGATAAACAAGTTAACATTTCAAGGTGCGAAGTTATGTGGACGTTGCAAGGTAAAAATACAAGGCCAAGGTCACACGATCTTATTTCAAATACGTTCTTTGCTGTGTGGTTAGATTTTTGTGATAAACTGATAATAAAATGAATCAGTAGTTTACAATAGTTAATTAGTTGGTTGAGTTCTACTCATGAAGTAATCTTCATAAATTGCCATATAAATAAGGGGTACTATATTTTCCAAGAATATTGAAACCGAATAAATTTAGTACTATAATGCTCACTGTTAACTTTAGCAAGACAGTATGGATAGAAAAAAATCTTACATATTCACTTTGTTTTGGCCGATTTAGGTGCCTGCAATTAATAAAGACACTGGAATACCTAGCCCTACTGAACCAACTGAAACTCTGCAAACATATCGATCGGGTGAAGTGCTACTTTCATAGCAAAAAAAACAAACGAGAGGTGATTGCTGCATGCATCTTCTCCGTGGAACATGTTACTCTGTATGCAGATATGCTGGTGAAATAGCTTCATAATGGCTTAAATCATTGAAACTCGTGCTTATGTCAATTTTTCTAGGTGTACTTTGGGCAAAATGTAGTCTGCAAGCAATCTCTGACAGTAAATGGTGAAGGAAGAATCGTCAAGGTCAAACATCCAATTTATGTGACATAGTTGATCCCTTCATCTGTCGAAATGTCAGCTTGAGTGACTGAATCAAGACCCTGGCTACGTAACAACCACTTGTTCCATGTTGAGCGTGTAAAAGACCACAAATTGGTTGGGACATTGTTGGAATCAACACCTATTGTCGTTTGGGTGCTTCAGTTATTGATGTGAATTCAATAATAAACAATTGTAAGATCCAGAATCTTGTTTTAATCATTTTATGTCACAACATAGGTTGGGTTTGAGATGATTTATGTTATTGTGGAAGCTAAGGCCATATCTGTTAGCAGTAAGCAATTTAAGGCGATTGTCGGAAAAGGTAGATAATTTTATTGATACAAGGGTGTATCATTGAGTTATAAACTCCGATCTAGCTAAGCATTTTATGTTCCTCTCATGGCGCCATGGCTAAGGAGACAGTTCTTGTTAATGAGATACCACATGTCGGGGTTGTTGTGGCGCCATGACCTCTTCCTGAACCTCCATCCTAGGAGTAGACATGTATCTAGCAATGTCATCCGTTAGTTACATCTAGATTTTCTTGGTATTATTTGTAGTAGCTTAGTCTATTTAGATGAAATGTGACAGCTAAAAACTTTTTTGTGGTTGAAACGAGCATTGAACTTGCATCATTTGGAGGAAAAGGAAATCCAAGCTGATTGATTTGTTGATATCCTCGTTGATGTAACATTTTTTTGTCCTTAGCTTTAACAAATCGTTATCATTTGAGCAATATGACCATATTGCAAATATTGACAGTCTGACAATAAGATCGACTTTTGATAGTCTGGAACCAAGCTTTTGTTAGTAGGAACTTGGAAGGCTCATATCTTCCTATACTAAATGAATTTTATTAATTTTGTGGTACCATTGTTAGGCTACTACTATTTCGATCATATAGGTTCCACACAGGTTAGGCTCAACCAAAAGTGCTATGATTTTGGTTTACCTTTTATCTATATTTGTTAATCTTTTTTGTGGAGGCATGTTTCCATGTCGTGCAGCAGGCTAGAACCAAGGGCGAGTGTTAGCATGCTGTATAGGCCCATGGGCCTTTAGGGTATTCGGTTGGCCCAGGAGGGTGGTCGGCTGCAACCCTAGAGCAGTGGCGGCTGCCCCTCTCCCCTTTTTGGTAGTATTGGATCTGATTGGCAAGGTGTCCCTAGATTAGCACTTTCCTGATTCTCTAGATTAGCACTTTCCTATTTCTGGGACATCCTTGCCTATATGTACTGAGCCTTGGGCTCCCTCAATAATCAATCCAATAATCATTTTCCCAGCCATCCTCTTTCATGGTATCACGAGACCGGGACTAGTTCTTCCCCTCTCACTCTTCCGCTGCACCTCTGCGCATCCTTTCTGCGCGCCGGTATGGTTGGGACACCTCCACTCTCCCTCGTCGATCCTGCCGACCCCCACCGCCAAGACGACGATCCACCCCCGCAGCCCGACGCCGAGGCTCGCCGCGCCCTCCGCGAGGCCGCCCTGGCCGTCGCCCAGGCCGCCGAGCAGGACGCCGCCACCGCCTCCAACGAGCGCGACGCCGCCGCAGAGCGCGTCCGCGCTGCCCTTGCTCGGGCGGCCAAGGCCCGGGCCGACGCCGCCGCCGCCGCAGATCCCGCCGACCAGCAACGCGCGGACGGCGAGATGAGCGTCCCCCACGCCATGCTTCTCCACGAGGCCGCTGCTATCCTCAATCTCCACGCCCAGGCAGTCTCCGTGCAGAACGCACGCAGCCTGGTGCCGACGGTACTCGACACCGCTGGCAACTACCCCCGTTGGCGCGAGCAATTCCTCCTCGCCGTCACCAAGTACTCGCTTCTGGACCACGTCCGCAGCGACTCCATCTCAGCCCTCGCTGACTGGACTCGGATGGACGCCGTCGTCAAGTCATGGCTCTACAGCACTGTCTCCGCTGACCTCGCCGACGCCGTGATCGACCACCGCGCATCCGCCCGTGAGGCCTGGCTCGCCATCGAGGACCACTTCCTTGGCAACCAGGAGACTCGCGCCCTCCACCTCGACGCTCAATTTCGCGCTTTTGCTCAAGGAGACCTCTCCATCACCGAGTATTGCAAGCGCTTCAAGAAGATGGCCGACGACCTCGCTGACCTCAACGAACACGTCACTGACCGCACCTTGGTCCTCAACGTGCTTCGTGGGCTTAACGAGCGCTACAAGGACATCGGCGTCCATCTCCGGCGCGGGCGCCCGTTCCCCTCCTTCGCCGCCGTCCGCAACGAACTCCTCCTCGAGGAAATCAACATGGTACATCACCCTGTTGTCCCCTCCACTGCTCTTGTCGCCACCGGTTCTTCTCGACAGCCTGCAGCGACCAACAGTGGCTCTCCGCGGATCGGCGGTGGCGGCCCCAAGCCAAAGCACAAGAAGAAGAAGGACCGCAGGGCTGGCAGCACCCCTGCTCAAGGCCCCAGCGCTCCCTCAGCTCACTCTTCCGCTCCTGGAGCTCCTGCTGGGTCCGGCGCGACCTGGCCCTCCGTCTACAATCCGTGGACCGGGTCCATTCAAATGTGGCCCGGCACCCGGACCCCTCCACTGTCCCCGCTTCCCCAGGGACGCGCCGGCCCTCAACAGCAGGCCCTGCAGCAAGCTCTGCTGGCCCAGCAGATGCATCTTCCTCAGCAGACTTACCCGCCCTCCGTCCAGCAAGCCTTCCAGCCGCAGCAGCTGGCACCGCTGCAATACCAGCCTACGGTTGGCACTCCGGTTTGGGACCAAAACTCGCTGGCCTCTACATTCAGCACCATGACGCTCACTCCACCGGTGAACAACGACTGGTACCTTGACACCGGTGCTTCCTCTCACATGACCTCTCATGACGGTACCCTCTCTCACTCCTCCCCTCCTCGATTTCCTTCTCCCACATCAATTGTTGTCGGTAATGGTTCGCTCCTGCCCGTCACTGCCACCGGCAAGGCGCAACTTGGTCCTCTTATTTTAAATAATGTTCTTGTTTCACCTCCTCTTATCAAGAACCTTATTTCTGTTCGACAATTTACTATCGATAACCATTGCTCTGTGGAATTTGACCCATATGGTTGTTCTGTGAAGGATCTTCTCTCGCGGAACGTGATCATCAGGTGCAATAGCTCCGGTCCACTCTACCCCTTGCAGCTGCCTGTCGCTCACTCACTTGTCGCCAGTGCTGCACCATCCCACCTATGGCACCGTCGCTTCGGCCATCCCGGTCGCGAGGCCCTCTCCAAACTAGCTTCTGCCATTCCGGCATGTAATAAAAGTTTGGATCCTATATGTCATGCGTGTCAGTTAGGACGACATGTTCGTCTTCCCTTTGGTACTTCAGTATCTCGGGCGTCAAATAACTTTGATCTTATTCATTGTGACCTATGGACATCACCCATTCCTAGTATATCCGGTTACAAATATTATCTTGTTATTCTTGACGACTGTTCACATTACTTATGGACATTTCCTTTACGCCTGAAATCTGACACTTTTTCCACTCTGTCTAACTTCTTTGCCTATGTGTCTACCCAGTTCGGCAACCGCGTTAAGGCCGTCCAAAGTGACAACGGCAAGGAATTTGACAACTCCAGCACCCGCACCTTTTTACTCACGCATGGCGTCTTGTTTCGCATGTCGTGTCCCTACACGTCCCCACAGAATGGTAAAGCTGAGCGAATCATTCGCACCACTAACAATGTCATCCGCTCTCTCCTGTTTCAGGCGAGCATGCCCCCTTCATATTGGGCCGAGGCGTTGCACACTGCGACTCTCCTCCTCAACATCTTACCAACCAAGACGCTCGATTTCTCGACTCCACACTCTGCCCTTCTTGGTAGTGCGCCGTCCTACGATCATCTCCGCGTTTTTGGTTGTAAGTGTTACCCCAATCTCTCGGCCACTGCTCCCCACAAACTTGCACCCCGTTCTGCTCTTTGCATCTTCATCGGCTACTCTGCTCACCATAAGGGATACCGATGTCTTGACCCTACCACCAATAGAATCATCATCTCTCGTCATGTTATCTTCGACGAGTCCACCTTCCCTTTCGCCGAGCAGCCCTCACCGCCCGCAGCTGCGGACTTCACCTTTTTAGATGAAATCCCTAACCTGACAGTCCCCCCTATAGGACTGCCAACCATGTCTTCTGCAGGATCTCCAGGCTCCCGTGGCACTGTTCTTCCCGCGCCTCCAGTTCCCCCGGGGTTCCACGTCTCTCCACATGCGGGAACTGCGCCCTGCGCGGCTCCCTCTTCACCGACCGGGGTGCCGCCTCCGACCGCCTCCGCGCCACGCGCGGCCACGCCTGCGGGACAGACCGCGCCACGCGCGGCCACGGGACAGCAGGACGGTGCCGCGTTGCCACACGCGGCACCATCTCCACCAAGCGAGCAGCATCCAGTTCTGCGCGTCTACTCCAGGCGTCCAGTCCCGGCCACCGCAGCACCACCTGAACCAGTTCCGGCCGGGCAGGCTGCTCCACAACCCGGCCATCTACCACGAGGTGCTGTCGCCGTTCCTCCCCCGGTTAACCATCATCGCATGGTGACCCGGGCCAAGGACGGCTTCCGCGTGCCGGTCCTCTACCACGCTGTGCCCCTATCTCCGGTGCCGAAGACCTTCCGCGGCGCCCTGGCCGATCCAAATTGGCGGGCCGCTATGGAGGAGGAACATACGGCGCTTCTTCAGAACAAGACTTGGGACTTGGTTCCTCGTCCTAGTCACGCCAACACTGTCACCGGGAAGTGGATCTTCAAGCATAAGTTTCATGCTGATGGTTCCCTGGAACGCTACAAGGCACGCTGGGTACTTCGTGGCTTCACCCAGCGCCCTGGCATTGACTTCGCCGAAACCTTCAGTCCCGTCGTCAAGCCTGCAACTGTTCGCACAGTACTCTCTCTGGCGCTCTCCCGTCAATGGCCTGTTCACCAGCTCGATGTCAAGAATGCATTCCTACACGGCACCCTGACAGAGACAGTGTTCGCTGCTCAACCCTCCGGATTCGAGGACCCTGCTCACCCGGACTTTGTCTGCCGTCTGAACAAGTCACTATATGGGTTAAAACAGGCTCCTCGTGCTTGGTACAGCCGCTTCGCCACATACCTGGTATCCCTGGACTTCGTAGAAGCCAAGTCAGATACTTCGTTGTTCGTCTTCCACAAAGGTTCAGACGCTGCCTATCTACTACTTTACGTCGATGATATTGTTCTCACTGCCTCTTCGACCCATCTACTGCGGAAAGTCATCCTGGCTCTCCAGCGGGAATTTGCTATGAAGGACTTGGGAGCACTTCATCACTTCTTGGGCATGCAGGTCCAGCGCACTTCTGATGGTATGGTTCTCTCTCAGCGGCAGTATATGTTGGATATCTTGGACCGTGCTGGCATGGCGGAATGCAAACCTTGTACCACGCCCGTTGACACCAGTCCCAAGATCTCTGCCGACTCTGGCGCTCCAGTCACTGACCCGTCAGATTACCGCAGTCTTGCCGGTGCCCTACAGTATTTAACCTTCACACGGCCCGACATTGCTTACGCCGTGCAGCAGGTCTGCCTTCACATGCATGATCCGCGAGAGCCTCACCTGGCTGCTCTCAAGCGCATTCTTCGGTACGTTCGGGGCACTCTTCACCTGGGTCTTCATCTCCGACCATCGACTCAAGATGACTTGGTGGTTTACTCTGATGCTGACTGGGCTGGCTGTCCCGATACGCGCAAGTCCACGTCAGGCTACGCTGTGTTCCTCGGCGACAACTTGGTCTCCTGGTCCTCCAAACGTCAAAATACCGTTTCTCGCTCCAGTGCAGAAGCCGAGTATCGCGCTGTCGCCAATGGTGTTGCTGAGGCTTCTTGGCTACGACAGCTCCTCCACGAGCTACACATCCCGCTTCGCAGTGCCACTATTGTCTACTGTGACAATGTCAGCGCAGTCTACATGTCATCCAACCCGGTACAACATCAACGGACGAAGCACATCGAGATAGATCTTCACTTCGTCCGTGAAAAGGTCGCCATGGGTGCCGTGCGGGTTCTTCATGTTCCCACGACATCTCAGTTCGCCGACGTCTTCACGAAGGGGCTACCTTCTTCGGTGTTCACTGAATTTCGGTCCAGTCTGAATGTCCGTGGCTAAGCACCGACGTTCACACTGCGGGGGCGTGTTAGCATGCTGTATAGGCCCATGGGCCTTTAGGGTATTCGGTTGGCCCAGGAGGGTGGTCGGCTGCAACCCTAGAGCAGTGGCGGCTGCCCCTCTCCCCTTTTTGGTAGTATTGGATCTGATTGGCAAGGTGTCCCTAGATTAGCACTTTCCTGATTCTCTAGATTAGCACTTTCCTATTTCTGGGACATCCTTGCCTATATGTACTGAGCCTTGGGCTCCCTCAATAATCAATCCAATAATCATTTTCCCAGCCATCCTCTTTCAGCGAGCTACTACAGTGTGTCTCCCGCTAGACAATGCAGGATTAAAATCATTTATAGAAGTTTACATGGTACTGATAGTTTAATATAGTGATGAAATATCTGGATTAAATTAACAAAAAATATTTATGGCTAGGATCACAAATACATTATGAAACATTTTATCATAACAGTATAACACATATTTGTACATAAGTTATCATAATATTATATGTTTCCGTTGTAACGTACGGGCACTCACCTAGTAGAGAATAGAGAATTCACCCTTTTTCAACTATTCAAGGTACAAACTCAATTATATTAATTGCGTCGTTTAATTTGAATATTCATCTACTCTAATAATTATAATTTCGCAATATTATATTGTTGTATGCGCAATATATATTTTTGTACTAATATTCTCCATACATATTTTGGTACTATTGTATACTCCATACAAGGAAGATAATTATACGCTACGGTTTTTAATATAGAAGAACGAGTAAAAAAACATGCATGTATAAGTTACAGAGTAGAAACAAATATATCATATTGATCTATAGAATTTATTTGTATTCATCGTCCTATAAATTCAAATCTTAAAATAGACTTATATTTAGAAACTTGTTTTTTCGAAAGCTCAACAAGAGAACCAGTGGGTAATTTACTAGGGAGCAAGCCAATGAAAAATCAAACAAAGGACAACAAGAAAATAGAAAATGCAAATAAGATCGAGGAAGGGCATACTACGTTCCCCCACCCCCTCCAAACCCAACTAAACAAAAATATAACAACTAGACCATATGGACCAGCTTTAAACTCCTACTAGTCAAGTGTATATTCGACAAAATATTAGTGCACAACAATTACATTTAAAAAATACCACAAAATCTAAACTGGATCTCAATCTTATAAATTCTCTGGCAACAACCAATTCATAATTTCAGGGGGAGGTCATGGGGAGGGCGCGTAGAGGCGGCGTGGGGAGGGAGGTTGGGGACGAAGATGGTGTGGGCCCGAAGGGAGGCGGGGCAGAGAAGTGCGTAGGACAACGGGTTGATTCGTAGAATTTTAGAGGGTATTTGTAAAAGTAATCCATATTATTGGCAACTTTGGTTATATCAACAACTATCCAAATTATTGCTTTTGTTTATCTGAACATTTTTAGTAATCTAAAATGATGAATACATTAGTAGCAAATACATGTTAGCAACATGAATTTTTTGTGGTTCACATAGGAGCAGGAGATAACCTCAACCAAAGTGCCATGTGTTTCCATTTTCTAACCAGCAGGAGCTTTGTGCATCACAAAAAAATATTGCATAAATGAATTTCTATCAAGATGATAAAGAGTATCACTAAGTCTCTGCAACAAATAGCATCATGTGTTAAATTCACCACTTACTGTAACTTTTCTGTCGAAGAAGTAATTGAGAATAGCATCAAGCCACAGACAATTGTAGCAAAAAAATTGATGCTCCTTCAAAAAATTGAAGCAAGACAAAATAGAGGGGGAAAACAAAAATATCTAGATAGCAACAAACAAAAAATATCTATGCACATGTAGCTTCACTAGGTCGATGTACATCCACAATTAGCAAGGTACTAGAACCAATTTCATGTCAAAATTGAAGAGGTCGCAATCACGTTTAGGTTAGTTGGAGACTCACCAAACGGTATGCTATGAGGTGAAGGGGCTCAAGACGGTATGTTGTTAGGCGCAGGGTCTCTAGAACTGGATGTTGGAAGTGTTGTTGCTCTAGCTCATGACTACCATGGAGTGAGGTGCATAAGGATGGCAGGACGACGGTTGGGAACACAGCCGAGCGAGGATGGCTGGCACGATAAGGTTGGCGCATGCGTCAAACGCGGGCTGGTGAGGTGGAGGGCGCGATAAGGCTGTTGGGTGAGCGCGAAATGCGTAGACAGCGGGCGGGCGAGGATAGTGGACCCGGCATGCAAGGACGCGGTTGGAGTAGACGCGGCAAGAACGGAGCACGACATGGATTTCGGGAGGTCGCAGTTGAAGCGCCCATGGGTGAGGATGGCGGCCGCAGTTGGAGCGCCCGTGATTACGGGTGGGTTCATGGCGAGCGGAAGGGTTGTGAGATTTCCGGGGTGCTCGGGTCGGTTGCAAGCTCTACAGTAATTGAGGCGTGGCGGAGGCGACGTAGGGAGGGAGGTCGCAGGGAGGCGACATGCGAAGCAATGAAGTGGGGAGGGAGGTCGCGTGGAGATCCAAACGAGTGGAGGCGGCGTGGGGAGGGAGGGCGCGGGGAGGCGGCGTGGGGAGGGAGGTTGGGGATGAAGATGGTGTGGGTCCAGAGGAAGGTGAGACAGAGAAGTGCGTAGGACAACAAGTTGATTCATAAAATTTCAGGGGGATATTTGTACAAAAATGACGTAGGACGACCGTTGAAATTGATGTTTTAATATAGTAGAGAAAAACTATTTTGTGGATTCAAACATCTAAGCTTATAAAGTTGTGGAATGTCAAATTCCAAGATAAATAACTAGTCTATTATGTAAATTACGATTCCTTAAAATGAAATGATCTAAACAACCCCTTTGAGAAGTGACTAGTGTTCACCGCGCGCCTGGGCGCGCGTGACCACATATGGCTTAAGTGTTTGGTGTGAGTACCCAGGTATATAAAATAAATTTAAACATGATATGAGTATATAATGCGTAGGCAAGAAACCAAAATATAAGTAGATAACATTGTTTTTTCCCTAATAGTTGATACCAGTTGTAGAGTGGATTTAGACTACAATACATACTAAGTAGTATTCAACCACCATACATCAACACTTAGCAACAGTGTGCTTGCAGGTGTTAAGTCAATATGTACAGATCCACAAATAGTCTACCAGTAGGTTCATATGTACAGGGAAGCATTCATGGTCCAAAAGTGATGGTGCTCTTGATATGTGCGCAAAAGCAAATACCTGTGTAGAAAGGAGGAAAAAATATTAGAGTTGTTGGAAGTTTTTTCTGAATAGTTTGCTAATGTTGCTGGGTAAAAGGGTGAGTGGAATACATTATGTTGATTGTGTATAAGTATATTTGCGGTGTATGAATAAGGTTTGCACATGGTGTTATACCTCCATGAACTTGATGACGATCTAGGAGCTTTTCTTTTTTGGGTCTGTAAGATCTGGTATGCCTTTGTTAGTGTGGCTATGTTTTATCCTATATAATATCATGAATGTTGTATTAGCGTGGAAAATAAGATCTATCATTTAAAAGAAGGTCATCATTGGTACTGCTATTATGTTCAACTATCTTTGTAATACATACCTTTTCGGTGGTGCTGATAACTCTTGATTGTTGACTTCACTTATGCGCTGGTCATCACCCTATGGTTAAGTGCATAAAATCTATGAATGTAGTTTGTTATGACAAAGTGGAAGTTCATTTTGTCTTAGTTTATTTATTCTATGGGTATTGTTTGTATCAATTTATATCCGGTATTAAAATGCAATAGATATGTAACTTTGTGAGTGCATGGAAATTAAGTATTTAGCAGTACTAAAGGTACCTCTGTGTCATGTGGCATATCTGAATATATTAGAACACGTCGTGCCTGTTGAATAGACTTCATCAAGTTGTATGCATGAAGGAATGATATGTTTATTATAGGTTGTACATGGCAAGAAAAATAAGAAGTTTCGTACCTCGTTTTTTTCGTTGCTACAGGTAGATAGTTTTGCCATTGATGTTGCTGGAGAGTCTTGTGTGGTCGAAAGCTAGGTATTTCATCTCGTGTATGCAACTCGTGTTGAGGATGGGTAGGCATGTTAGATGGTATGAAGGACTGTCTTCCATGATTTGTTAAAATAGACAGAATAGAGAAGACTCTATTTGTGCCTAAGTAGGCTGACATATTGATGGCAACTGCAAGGGTAAATTTCAGACACACAATGGCGGCTAGGGCTGCTGGGGGACCCTGAGAAGTTGTAACTGTTGTAACAAGGTTGTCACAAGGTTTTCCTACTATTTTTCTGGCTATGCTTTCAAAACAAAAGAACTCTGCTTCACATGTCCCATCAGTAGCAATGAAGCTGAACTTGTATCTGTCAATGGAAATTATAAGTATTTCTAAGTAGCAATTAAGTTTGTAGTAAAGATAAGACTTTATCAAGATGAAATAAATGGTAGTAAATCAAGTGTGTGTGCTAAGATTTACCTAAAGTTAATATCTGTGCAGCCACATGATGTGCAGTGATATCCAGTTGAAGTTTGAGATGAAGATTTGTGGCACCTAGAGCAAGATGGGTACCACCATTTGCTATTTTGCACAATGCGTGAGATAGTAACAGTTCATCTGTAGCCTTCTGACTGCAGTATAAAAGAGAAAAAAGATGTACCAAGACAGACAAGCATATTGTCGATGTGTTAGATAAGTGAAATATAGGAGGATTTAGTAATGAATACGGGAAACATGTCCAGATCTATGTCGAGCAGCTCTTCAACAGTCTTGTGTTCCAAATTTGGTGGTTGAGAAAGCTGGATTTCTTCTTCGGCTGTTGTGGGTTGTATTAGTTGGATGTCACAACCATGATCAAATAAGATTTAGTTTTAGTATATATTTTTAAAACTTCCTCTTATGTTTATATTATCATCTTTTTTAAGTGAAAGAGTGATAAGAAATACAAGCAAATATAACACTATTTAAAAATAATTCTTTTTTGTAGATACTGATTCTAGGCAGCGACGATTATTCTTTTGCACTGTCTTTGATTTTTTTATAGAGAAAAAGAAATGAAACTCTAGCTTAGTTTTAGTTAAAAAAATAAATGTAAGTATTGAATATTCTCTAAAGAGGGAGACCAAACTGGTCTGAATGTAATATATAATGAGGTAATGGTAAAAAACAAGGTTTATGTACAATTTCATTTTAAATATTACTACTGGTAGCTTAGTATATTGTAGCTTAATAAGCTGTTAGATAACTGTGGGCATAAGATTAGAGAGGAGCAGATTTGAAATGTGGTATAAAAAATAGGGAGTGTTTGAAGGAATTGTATCCCAATTTTATTTTGGTTTACCTGCTGTAGTAGGTCTACGCCTCAGGAATTCCAGGATTGAAGTACCATGAACTTGTTGTAGTATCGCTTAGGTATGGTTGACCTACATTACATGTAGAATATGTGTTATCGTATTTGTTGGAATAAATAATTCAATTGTTCTTTTGAAAAGCTTGGATCATAACCTTTGAATCGTTTATCAAAAATCCAACAAGCAGTATGACAATAGGTTGGTTGCTGCTTTGATTGTAAACATCATTGATAGAAACGTTTGATGCTTGATTTCCCCAAAGAGTAATTTTCAGAGACATGTCATTGAAGAAATAAGAACAATATAGCTAGTATGAATACACAATCTGATATAAGGATTAGTGGTGTAAAGATTTTGTAGTACTTGTCACGCGTTTTATGTGGCAAGATTGTAGCAGTAATACATAAAGGAGAATTTTGTACCTTGTATTCTTGATGAAGATGTCTCTGATGATGGTTGAGTTGTTGTAGCCAATTAGATGTGGAGGATCAATTTGTGTCAACATTCCAAGGACATCTATATTATTGGAGAAGTAAATTATTCGTTTGTAAATGATGTGTATATCCTTGTAACCTAATTGAGTGTACTATAATTTATCAAAATGTTTCTTACCAATCAAGTAAGTTCTATTGTCAGTGTTATCTTCGATGTTTTCAAAGGATGTGAGCTTGTAGATATATCTTGGAAACATTTGTGGTGGATCTTTGACTACTTTGGCTTGAGTGTACAGAGTGAATTATATCATGAAGTTATTGTCAACAGGTTTAAAATAGTTTCTGGAAGGCGTGACTCGAAAGCGTTTGAGCTCATATACTTTTTCAATTTCTATCAGTGAGCCTTTGTCAACTGCCAGAGCCGCTGCAATCTCAGTGTGGATGGACGTACCCTGTCATCATAGTAAGATAATATGAATAGATGACATGACATTGCATGTCAAGTAAGTATTGTGGCTACTTATCTTGAAACACACCAAACTTAATTATATATAAAGTCAATGAGAAAGTGGCCTAAATTTAGGGAGAAGACAATGAGAGATGTAAGTGACATCATATGTATAAATAATATGAGGTTTATATTCATCATTGTACCATTGTGGAGTACAATTGCATATTTAGCATCATGGCATGTTGCTGCATGGGAAGGTGATAATGTTGTTCTAAGTTTAAAAATATTTGATCTAACTATTTATTCAATCATTGAAAAGATAGCCTAAATGCATAAAGAAATTTATTCAATCATTTAGTTTATTAAAAAATGTTCTGAATAAACAACATGTAAATGTTCACCACGAGGATAACATGTTGTTTAGGTGTATAAGTTGTAGTTTACGTGCAAATGCTCTAAATAATGGAAACGATATGGAAAACATATAGAAGAATTATATTGTTTTCATGTAGTTTTCTTTAAAGCAGATTATCTAGTTTAGTATACGCACTCGTCAGCTAGTATTAGTATATGTGCAAATGGCCTGAATAATGACAGTAATTTTGGAAACATTTAGTATAGTACCTGTTCGTCAGCTAGAACCAAATTAATGTGTTGCAGAGGACCATCATTTGTAGCACCTCAGAATTCCCATTTTCTGATCACACGCACTCTTATGACAACATTGGTAGATTGAGGATGTAATTCAGCCACAGGTGTGAATAACATTGTTACTTGGTATATCTGCACATAGAGAAGTAGAATTGCTTAGCAAGTTATTGGCAATGTACAGTGACAGATACAAATTTGCATTGCATAAAGTGGATAACGAGATTGATAATGTATGTAGTACAAGGCATACCTGTCATGTATATAATGGTCTGTCTGTACATGGTTATATATACATACACATGATTGTAAACAAACTTTTGTGTATGTATGTGTATTTGAATATATATGACATTAGAAGCACGGCTTGCTATTGGTCGGAGCTTTGCTCAGCAATACGTGCAAAAACCTCTTTGTACACTATGTTTTGGGTCTTAGAACTGCATTTGCCCGAGTCATCTTCAATAAGGATTGAAAGACCTTTTTTAGATGTAACTCTTAATATGAAAACATAGAGCTGTCCATGTGTGAAAACATGTTTTTTCAAGTATACACCGACATTTGAAAGTGTTTGCCCCTGACTTTTGTTAATTGTCATTGCATAGCATACCTTTATAGGGTATTGGCGTCTCTAAAGAACAAATGGCCATTTTGTATTCTTCAGTGTTAATGATATACGAGGAATAAGCACATTTTTTGACTTATGAATACCGTCATAATTTGACCTTCAATCACTTTGTCACACAAGGAAGTTATGAGCATTCTTGTACCATTACATAGACCTTCTTATTGGTTCAAATTTCTGAGAAGCATGACTGGTGTACCTTTTTTGAGAATTATTCGATGTTGTGGAAAGCTGTTCCCATTCAATGTATTCAAAAATTCAACAGGATATAAAAGATCATAGGATTCATGACTGTTGGGTGCTTTGATTACCTTGTCACAACTTAGATACTCTTTTGCGTTCTCAGGGTTAAGAGAGACAATGTACTCATTTATCGAGTTAACTATATCATTTGTTGGAGTCAATATGGCATGACTTTTTAGATACTCAAGTCTCATATAATTTTCAATGAGTTTTTCATAAATTGTATGAACTATACAAGCGATTTTGTCACCATGAGGCATTAGGAGCAATTCTTGTGGAATCTCTATCCATGTTGGCTTGTCTTCACCTTCTTGTGATGTGGCGTCTATTTTGCCTTCCCCAACATCAAGCATCCACTTGCTAAATTGAGATAGTTCTTGTCGTTCTTCTTGTGATAATGATGGCATTAGAAGTCTCATATTTTGTGTAAGATGTAGGATGTGTACATGAGACCAAAGAGAAGAATTGATTATTGCTGAATTAATAATTTGTGAGCGGTTGCCTCCTTCAATCATAGGCAATGTTTGTCTGAGATCACCACCTAGAACAACAACCTTTCCACCAAAGGGTAAGTCCTTAGCCATAGGTGATGAAGATGCCAAGATATCACGGAAGGACCTGTCTAGAGCCTCAAAAGCAAATCTATGTGTCATTAGTGCTTCATCCCATATTATTAATGATGCATCTTGAACTAACTTGAAAAGCATCGTGCCACATTTGATGTCACATACTGTTGTTTCTTCTAATTCACATGGAATTTTGAAACGAGAGTGTGTTGTTTGTCCTCCTGGTAGAAGTAAAGAGGCCACACCAGATGAAGCTACAGATAGAACTATTTATTTGCGACTACGTAGGAATGTTATGATGCAATTCCATAAATATGTTTTCCATGTACCGCCATAACCCAACACGAAATAGAAGCCTGCTTTGTTTGCTAAAACAGTTTCTGTAATAATCTTGAATACATGCAACTTGTCATTATTTAACCTTGATGTCAACATTTCGGACTCAGTTTGCATAATGGAAATGTCATATGACAGTTCATCATCAATAAAGCGATTTGAATTCACTAAACAAGGCGAGTCAGATCTAGTTGGTAAATTGAAATCTTGTATTCGACTTCCTCTTCTGCTGAATAATATAGTGAGTTCTTCTATAAACTGATTTTTTAGGGCATCATCACTCATTTGATAGGCTAGATGATTTAGTATTTGTCTCACGTTGTACTGAATATCATCAGCCAGTAACGTCTAGACTTTTTCAAAGAAAGTAAATTCATCACCTACTTCACAAAAAAGAAGCACTAAGACAAATAGATCTCGAAGTTTACTGGACGTTGCCCACGAAGCGGCCTCATCAAAGGCATTATACCACTCTTGGTCATCCTCGAGGAGCCCATGAGCTCTACACGTTTCTTTGAAGCTGGGGTATAAAACATTATTGTATGTTCGCAACGATTCAAAATTCTGGGCTCCTTTTGCAACCATTAGAAGCATTCTAAGATAATATCTTTCCCCTGCAGATGGATGCACAAAGTGTATGTGGCCTATGTTACCGTGTCTATGTCTTTGTTCCCATGATCTTTTTTTCGTCTCACCTCCACTCGGATGGAAAATCAGAGTAAGTTAAGGACCTAGCACTTTCATGTAATTGGTTAGCAACAAACCACTCTGTTAACATTGTTCGGTGTAGGAATTCTTGTGACAAGATTTGTAACATGTTGCGCTGGCATGATATGTAATGTAATTCTCATTAGGCAAATGAACTGGCAATCTAGCAACAGGAGGAAAGTGCCTATGGATTTCGTAACCAAGAATTCTCCAACATGAATCATATGGGCATATGAATCTAGCATCTAAGTATTCTTTGACCTCATTCCTTGTGTTTGTCTCCTCATCAATAGGAGTGTCTTGACCATCTAAAACTCGTTGTAGGTATAGTTTGCTTCGGTCCAGACCTTTTGTCACATACTAGAACAAATATTTGATGAATATGCTTTTGTTACACCATTCTACATTGATGTGTGCTTGATATTTCTTGAGCAATGTCAAGTTATATGGAACAATTCATCTGTTATCTAGTTTGATGTTAGACTTCATGACAAATCTATTATTGTTCGATCTTTTGTAGACCGCAAATCCATTTGTATCAACTACAATTTCATTTTGAAATTTTTTGGGATAGTGTTTTGAACATTGACCCTTTTTCACGCAAGGTGAGCTCTGATTGTAAGATCCACATGGCCCGTGAACCATATGCTCCGCAATCAAAGCATATCCTAAGGGATCAATGGCTGGATCTGGTATCTCAGCAGTGATAAAAGAGTCTATAAATTCAGTAGTTGGTTGCGCAGTGTTGGTGGAAACCTAGAAAATAATATGTGCATGGGGCAATCCACGTTTCTGGAACTCTACCGTGTACAAAACTGCATAGGGCAAATAATAAGTTGAATCAAAAAAAGGATAAAATTTTCGTAACTAAGGTGGCAGGTGCACTACAGTAACAATATATTAGTAGGGAAGGTACTACTAGAACCATGTCTGACAATAAAGCAAACAACATTTTTCCATTGTAATTCTAGAATTATCTATGAAAAACCTGTTGTGAATGTTTTATAATCCCATTATTTAGTCTCTTATAAAAAGAAGAGGGTGCATATCTTCAATTAACTAAAACAATAAACTTGTGGACAAGCAATATAAGCAATAATTTCACCAAAAAATATGTTCTTTTTTGTAAGTACTAATTGTGTGTAGCAACATATCTTTGTTGTTGTAAAAGAAATTTATGATAAGCCTTACGTGAATGTTCTATAAGTCTATTATTTATTTTTTTATAAAAAGACGAGGGTTTGTATGTTCAATCAATTTTAACAGTAAACTTGTGCACAAGCAATATAAGCAATAATTTCAGCAAAAAATAAGGGTTTATTGTAAGCACTAATTGTATGAAGCAACATGTCTTTGCTGCTGCAAAAGGAACATGTGTATGTGATTATTTCCCGAAGGAGGAATATTATGTGTGGTGGTTGTACTGGAACAAAAAAAAGGCCATTTCATTACGACTAACAAGCTATAGTAGGAATTATGCAATATCAATTTCAAGCAAAGGAAAATAAAATGCCATAAGAACCAAGGAAGCAAAGGACAAAGATGTTAACAAATGTGCTCCGCAAAGCTAATCACAACAACTTGTAAAAGAGATGTGCGAATGAGCAGCATGGGCGGTATTACACATACAGTTATGTCTGAATCCCAATTGAAAAAAAACACAATGCTATAGGAATGAGCCTTTTAAAACATATTACAGAGATGAAACCAATGTTTATAGTACAACCAATAATCCATTTGATGAGCAGTATGATCAATATTAGACAAACAATCATGATGAATTTGATAAACACAATGTTAAAGGAATTAGCCTAAACATAAGGTACAGAACCTAAGCCAGTACTCATAGTATGATCAATAACATACCATCCAAAATTTAGAAATGGAATTGTTATTTGTAGGTAATGTTTGTGGACACGTATGTAAAAAAAATAGAGGGATAAAAAACTTTTTAATCATGAAAACATGGCAGAACAATATCCGCACCTGCTTTGCATGGACCAAATATATTACTGGATTTTATGTCTTATAACAACTCCTCCAACTTCATGTGGAATATTCTTACTGCAATATCGGGTGCATCTGAAGTTTTTTGGCCAGAGTGATAAAGACTTTCAACAATTTCAGGCCACTTTGCATTACATGTGAATGTTACGAAAAAATCTGGTGGCCCATGGACTCTACATATGGCTATGCTATCATGATAATTTTTAATCATATATCGTCTTCCACCGATATGTGAAGCTGGAAGTACAATTGTTTTTCCCATTTCATCACCATTTATGCAACCTCTGCTAACAGCATCTGATATACCTTGCAAGTTTTCTATTCGCAATCTATCCTGATTATGCAAAATGTATGTAAGTCTATTCTCATCAATGCAGACCCGAGCATCAACCTTAGCTTGGTTTGACAATGTCCCGTAGGACAGAAATGGATTTGGCTGGCCAGATTTGTAATGAAATTGATAGCAATAGTAGTCTTGCATGGTCATATGTGTTCTTGAATTTGTTTCCCTGGCCTCTAGACCACTATACACAACACCAACTTGGAATCCACGTTCTCCATATGGGAATAGAAGTGGATATTGAAGGGCCATATATGCTGGATGCAATGATGAAATGCGCCTCAATTCTGAATTCATTGTCTCTATGATAATGTCTCATTTAAAGGTATCAAGTGAGAAATCACCAATAACAAGCATGGCTAAATCATCAGTTGTTGGCATATTGTACTGCACGAGATCTCCCTCTCTAGCTCCAACAATTCTGATGATAAATTATTCGTTTGTGTTTTCATTAAGTCTTTCTCTAGCAAGTATAAATTTTTTAGCAAAGGGATTGTGCTCATCTAACATCTTTAGCAATTCATGAACAATTTCTGGTCGTATAGGAGAAGCAGGAGCATCAGTACTGGATAACGATTGTATTCGATTGTTAACCTCATGTGCCGTATCATACACGTAAAGCTGAAGAAATTTCAGAGGCTCATTAGTCATCGGTAGCCATGATCCTCTTCGATGGTGGACCTGACCACATACCTTAAAAATGGGTGGACCGTGGCCATCATTCATTGATCTATCAACATGAGCACCCATGGATGTAAATGCAAACAAGCAGTTGTATTGCCGAATATTTTGCATGATGGCCTTAGATATTGAATCTCCATCAAATCGTGCTAACGATAGTAATGGCTCAGGTCTAGGGCTATAAGGAGGAAGACGAACTTTGCCATTTTACAACAATTGTTGTAGACGATGGCGTGGGATCCACCTGATGATCTTATTCTTTCGTTATACCAGAAAAGAGCAGAGAAGTGACTACACTGGTATGATGGTGCTCCATAGTAGGATCGAGAATGGTATGAAGCTGCATTTTGGCGCACAAATTAGGAAAGATAGCGAAGTATAAATAGAGAATAATGACATCTTTTTGATTCCCTACTTTTCACAAATTAGGAAAGATAGCGAAGTATACCTAGTAATGTAAACGTTTAATGGATTAGATGTCCATACGACCGTACCTTTGAGTGTTTTAACAAATTTTGGGTCAAAGTGACCACATTGCAATGTCGGAGCCTGTTGAGCAGATATGCCAGTACCTAATACAATTTATTCCCTTTCTCATCACTAGATAGTCATGGAAACCCTATTTTAAAATTATCTGGTAATGATGCTACCTGCGGATAATAACCTTCGTTCATTCAATAAATGCATACGTATACGACGAGCTTCGCCAGGAGGTATAGCTGATGGGGCACAACATGCATTACTATGATCTGTTACATTTAATGTGCCATGAGCATATCACAATCCGTATGGTGGAAGGGAAAAAAGTTCGTGGAAGAGTTCTAAGGCACTTACTCCTTTTTCTGCTATTTGCATGAATATGCTCCATTTTGGATACCACGTTGTAATTATGGTTGTAAAAATTTTATCGTAGCAGCATACGCTACCTATGATATGAATATGCAATTTACTAAGATTATGTAAATTAACTATATGGCTTAGACATATAATTAGATGTCCATGTATGAAATCATGCAATGACACAATTGCACGGAAATGTAGAACAATGGAAGGCAAGAGCTAATTACCTCTTTGGATGAACCGTAGATACGTGATATTGCTGCAGCTAATGGGATTCAAAAAGGAGAAGGAACACTTATACAAAATATTAACAATACAATGTTAATACCAAGATCCATGTGCAAGGAAAAGAAATAAAGAGCATATGTCGCATGCCGCATATGAATAAATTGTGATGAAATTAAATGTTGAATAGAGGAGCTAAATAAATAATCACTGTATTCGATACATACAAACGTTTTATGAAACAAATATATATAATACGAAAGCATTAGTGGTTGGTCGGTGAGGAGTCAACAGTCAAGCATCATATGGGATGTTATGCTAAAAAATAGGCACACCGAACAGGCCAGGCATACTCGAGGGAGTAAGTAAAAGGTTCAATAAAAACATGGCAGAAGATTTCTATGAGCTAATTTGGGAAACACATGATGCTAATACCCAAGTTGTCTTCATGCAATCTACAAATTATAAAACAACAAAATATACATAAAGGTATTTTGAAGCAGGAGTTATAAGAAGACATGCTGCTGTGTCTGAAATCGCTAATTGCTTGTTACCTATCGATGGAGTTGTAATGCATAAGAAGGGGGTTAGAATCTAAATCGACCACACTAATTTTTTTGGTACAAAGTACTGACAATACAACCCAACATCTAAATGTGAAGCCCATTCAATACTCAATGCACTGCATAAGAAGGGGATTAGAATCTAATTCCCCCACACAAAAAAGATATTGTAGCATGGCCTTATCTAAAGTGAAAGCATTAATTGCGAAGTAGATAAAGCTGACATTTAAGCGGAGCATAACATGCAGCCGACTAATGATACCTTAATAGAAACAGAATAATACAAGAGATAATTACCTCGTCGTTGTAGTCCTTAAGGAGGAGGGGTATTACTCAACGTGTTTCGAAAGGCAAGCTGCAATGAAAATGGGTGTAGCGGAGGAAGACATTAAACCATAAGAAAGAGTTTTTTTAATATTGAAACCCAGAAGACTGACAAGATCACTCGTAGGCACTTTGTAATGTACGAAAAAATTTCTAAGACTCCAAGAAAACAAATCGTAAACCTTTGAGTATACAGTAACATTTGGAAATTGTACAGGCAATAGACGCAAATCTATAAACAAATTGTGATGGAAGTCAATGATTGTTTAGCGAAAACTCAAACCCTAAAATAGAGATAGCGAAGAAACTTTAAATCAAAGCGTGGCCGGTCGAAAAAACAGGAACCCTAAAACGAAGGAGGCATCAAAAAATGGCGGTGCGCGGCTGGTCAAAAAACAGGAACCCTAAAATGAAGGAGACGTAAAAAATGGCGGTGAACCAGATCAGCAGCTACGTGTAGTACACAACAGAGGAGGGAGCGTGGACGAGAAGTACCTGTAGGTCACGACAGCATAGGACGCTAGGACGAATAGGCGGCGGAGCGGGCGGTGCTGTCCATGTCGTCTAGGGCAGGGTTGAGTGTGGTGGACTGGTGGGCGAGAGACAATGGATGCAGATGAAGTTTCAAGAGCCGTATGGAATGGGAAAAAGCATAAGAGATCTAGCGCTGTCGTGACCATCAATAAAATATCGGACGGCTTGTAGCACTTGGGCGAACAGGGATCTTAGATAAAAAATCGGACGGTCCATATTTTAGCGTATGACGTGGATAGCCTCATCGCACCCGTTTTGAACCGTCTTTGTAAATAAGGAAATTCTCTAGTCATATTGTAAGATGATACGATGAAATCATGGTCACTTTATGCATTTGTAAAAGAGTGAAATATGCTTATGAGCTTACCTCTGAAACTTGGTTGAGTGGTCAATAATAAGCCTCAACATCAGTCTCTCAAGGTTCACCTTCTTAGTTACTTGGACTCCTATATGATAGGTAATATGAATGACCAAATTGATGCTTATGTTGGCGTCGATCCGGACGTCAATCACTGTGATGAGAACCAACGGCGGTGCTCTCTGCGAAGGCGCGGATGGTCCATGGCCAAGGGTCGGACGATCCACGACCTGGCGCAGGGTCTGCGGAGTTCGGCGGCAGCGCCAGAATCTCACTCCAGGGAGAGACCCCGATGGGGAGGAGAGATCCTAGGCTTTGTCTTAGGATTGACAGGCCACCCAAGATGCCTCTAATCGACATAGAGCCAAAGAGACATGAAGATTAGATAGAGGAATCTAATTTAATGTCTACTCCTAGGAAAAAAAAGGTAAAGAACAGAAGATAATTTGATTGTTGATTCGATTGTTGGTCTTTCAATCGGCCATAACTCTTCATATATAGAGGGGAGGTCTGGACGAGATACAAGCTAATTCTCGAGCTAATCCCGCAGATTTAGCTAACAAATCCCGAAAGAAACTCATAATCCTAACTAATCCCGCGCGCGCGGACCGTCTACGCCACCACCGCGGACCGTCCGACCTCAGGGCCGGACCGTCCGCCTGGTCATTTTGGTGCTCAACATATGCCCCCAGCCTTTTGGCGGAGCTTGAGCGAACCAAAAGCACTGACACAAGCTGAAATTAACTCGATGTGATCACACCGACTTTTTTAGGCATCTTGCCACATACTAGGATGGTACCGCTTGAGGAAACGACCATTTAGCGCCTTGGGCAAGTGTCTGCCTTACAGTGTTTGCAACAAGTAGGCATTACCGGATATCACCTGCGTGATCTTGTAAGAGCCTTCCCAGCTTGGCGACCATTTCCCAAACTTTCGGTCTTGGCTCCTTAGTGGCAAGGTGGTCTTTCATACCAGGTCCCCTACTTGGAATGACTTAGCCTTGACCTTCTTGTTGTAAGCTTTGGTGACCATGATCTTGTCTTTTTCTATTTCTCCTAGAGCTATACTACCTTGTCGGTTACTTCATCAATATTGTCCATCATTGAATTATAATAATCACCGACAATTAGCTCATTTTGTCAGGCGAACCTGACAGCATTTATAATTATCTCTACAGACAACATTGCTTCCTGTCCATAAACAAGCTCAAATGGAGACACTTTAGTAGCATAGTGTTTAGATATTCTATGAGTCCATAAAGCTTCAGACAAAACCTTATGTCAATGCTTAGGATGATCAGATTGTGGGGGACAGATATCCCCCGGGTCCACTGGAAGGGTAAAAGACCTCACGAAAGGCCCAAGGGCCCAATAAATCGTAAGGTCATTCCTTCATGGGTCTGGGGAGGGACAATCAGTAAAGCAGATCGACGTAAGGCCGGATCGGTGCAAGCCCGGATGGCCCCACAGCGTTGAGCAAGAAACCACAACAGAAGATCCGACTTTCCTGCGATGGAGCCCCATGCAGCGGAACCAGGCGAGGATAGGTCGGCAGAATCGTAGGAAGATAGACTCAAACAGTTCACTATCCTTTAGGAGCACGTTGTTATCATATCCACATGTATTGCCCCACGGTCGAATATATAAGGCCCGGGGGGCACCCCTTCAGAAGGATCGATCTCACTACTCAGCCATCCACCTCAACCCTCTACGTTCTCACTTCAGAGAACTGTCTTGTAATCCATTGCACAAAGCATCCTCACCAGGACGTAGGGTGTTACGCATCTCTAAGCGGCCCGAACCTATAAACACTATCCATTGTCCCTCGTGCATCTGGCACGAACCATTTTGCTACAGTCGGCGACACCGTCCTACTCCTAAAAACACCTCGAGGGGCAACCCCAGGTGTGCGGTCGGACCCAAAACACAGACAGCTGGCGCGCCAGGTAGGGGTGTGTGTCGACGATCTAAGCTAGCTCAATGGCCGTCACCTTTCACTGCAAGATCGCCTTTCGTCCCGGATCCATGTTCTGCTTTGGAACGATCTCGTCCATAGCAGACGAAGAGGGAACTCTACACCGCATTGCAGATCCGGCAAGAAAGAAGTCTCCTCCAACAAACTCTGAAGATACTAGAAAAGCGCAACCTCCAGCTCTCCGAAGGAAGATCGCCACGACAGCCACGCCATTCTACCCCGACGTTCTTTTCATCGGGAGAGAGGAGTCGCCTCCTGTCTCCGACGACGAGCCAACCGCGCCTAGGGAAGAACCACCTCAGCGGGAGTCCCGTCGACGAAGAAACCGGCGCCGAAACATCCGGTGACATCACCAAGCCGGAGAACGGGATCCGGAGCAGCCTGTCTCGCGATACGAGGTCTCGGAGATGGGAGAAACTCCAGAAGAACGCGTCTTCAGAGAACGAAGGAACTCCCGACGACGTGATCGTCGACGAGCTCAGGAACAAGCCGAGCAAGACGCAAGGCAGCGCCGGGAAAATCCACTCTTCGGTCGCAACCTGAACCCCGACTTCGCCCGAGCCATGAACACGTCGAGTGAAGTCGGAGGAATACTAGCTCGGATAGCTGACGGACTCCCTCGGACTCCCGATGCCGAGGGCTATCGACGCCTGTTCACCCAAGCAGCCAACCATCTTCTACCTCTCGATCACCCGCCGAACGACTTGCGACACGCCATCAACAGTCGCCGAGACGCGCGGAGCTCCATCAACGCTTCGCGTGAACGACGGCATGAGAACGAGATCCACCGCCGGGAAGAGTACGACAGGGATCATGGCATCCCAACTCGGAGTCAAGCCACCAGAGCCGAACCAACGACGGCCTCGACTGGCGGAACTACCCGGGGACGGTCGAGGAACCACAACAACTACTCCCCTCCCTGGGACAGACATCATCCCCGACGACAGGAGGACACATGTGGAGTGTCCGCCCTTACTCCACGCCTTAGGGCCATTCAATGGCCCCCTAACTTCAAGGTATCCAATGTCGATAAGTATGAACCTAAGCAGGACCCAGGAGGCTGGCTGGCCGTCTACACCACCGTCGCTCGAGCCGCCGGAGCGTCCGAGGACGTAATGACTGCGTACTTACCCATTGTCCTCGGGCAAGACGCACTACAATGGCTACGACATCTACCCCAGCATTGCATCGACGACTGGAGCGATTTCAGCCGACGTTTCACCGCCAACTTTCAGTCCCTCTCCGACAAACCGGCATAACCATGGGACCTCAAATCCATCAAGCGCCGGGGGGACGAAACTCTCCGGTCATACCTCAAAAGGTTCCAGACCATGAGAAATCGTATCCCCGAAGTCACGGAGGCGGCCGTGATCGAGGACTTCTACAGAGGATCCAATGACCCGGCCTTCGTCCGAGCCATATTGCAGAAGGCGCCAACTACCTCCGAGGAGCTGTTCCGGGAAGCCGACCTCTACATCACCGCCGACGAGCGAGCCCAGGACCTCATCGGGGGAGCGAAGCCCGCGCCGGCAGCACCACGACGCGACGCGAACCAACAACCTGACAAACGCTGGGAGAAGAGACCTCGCGAAGAAGTGCACGCCGCCGGACCACCTGCCTCTCGCGCCCGGGGAGGACCTCGCGGAGGCGAGCGCACGCTGGACAACATCCTCGACGCCCAGTGCCCGTACCACAAGGACATGCGCCACACTCTTCGGAACTGCCGGGACTTCAAGCACTCCGTCGGGCACGGCCGACCCTTCCAACCTCTACCTCCTCCTCCGTCGCGGGGAGGACCAGAAGAACCACGACAACCCTAGCAGCAGGAGGAGGGAGGAGGAGGAGCTTTCCCGCGCGTTGACAGGGAGGTCAACGTCATCTTCAGCAGACACGGGTCGCAAGAGAACAAAAGACAGCAAAAGCTCAACGATCGCCAGATACTGGTGGCAACCACCGGTCCTCCCGCTCCGTACCGATGGTCGGAGCACCCGATCACCTTCACTCAGGCAGATCAATGGCTCAACTTCGACCACCCAGGCAAATACCCGCTCCTCATCGATCCGGTGATCCGAGAGAGCAGGGTGAAGAAGGTGTTAGTGGATGGGGGGGGGGGCAGCATCAACGTCACTTTCCCCCGGACACTCCGAGGCTTGGGAGTTCACCTCAAAGAACTCCACGAGTCGGACACTCCTTTCTTCGGCATCGTGCCGACTGAAGGGGAATACCCGCTGGGCCACATCTACATGCCCGTCACCTTCGGAACTCCGGAGAACTACAGAACCGAGTTCCTAAGGTTCGAAGTGGCGAATTTCGACTGCGGGTACAACGCCATCATCGGGTGGCTAGGATTGGCAAAATTCATGGCCATTCCGCATTACACGTACATGATATTGAAGATGCCGGGACCACAAGGAATCATAACTGTGCGTGCTGACCTCCAAGGCGCCGCAGAATGTTTCCGAGTGGCCATCCAAGCGGCCCTTGCCACCAAACCGTCGACGACTTCTTCGATCCAGGCAAACTCTAAGCCTGAGGAAGACCTTATGGCACCGGCGAACGAAGCTCAAGCCGCGACCTCTATGCGGCCGACTGAAGAAACTAAAAGGGTCAATCTGGGGTTCGCTGATGAACGCAAGACTGCCATCATCAGCTCCAGCCTGGATGATAAATAGGAAGGCGCGCTCGTCCGGTTTCTGCAAGACAACCGAGACATATTCGCATGGCAACCTGCGGATATGCCGGGAGTCCCGAGAGAACTGGCCAAGCACAAACTGAAGGTCTACCCCCAGGCAAGGCCGATCCGGTAAAAACTACGTTGTTTCACGCCCGAAGAGAGAGGCCATTCGCGCTGAGTTGGCCCACTTGGTCGCGGCTGGGTTTATCAGAGAGGTGTTACATCCCGAGTGGTTAGCCAACCCTGTTCTTGTACTCAAAAAGATTAAAGTGGATTGGCGCATGTGCGTCGACTATACTGATCTCAACAAACATTGTCCGAAGGATCCCTTCGGGCTCCCAAGGATAGATCAGGTGGTAGACTTCACCGCTGGATGTTCTGTGCTGTCTTTCCTGGATTGCTATTCCGGATACCATCAGATCAGCTTGGCGAAGGAAGACGAGGAAAAAACAGCGTTCATCACTCCGTTTGGTGCTTTCTGTTATACCTCCATGTCGTTCGTCCTCAAAAACGCTGGAGCGACTTATCAGAGAGCCATTCAAACATGCTTAGCCGATCACTGGGGCAAGCGTGTGGAAGCCTACGTGGATGACGTGGTAATCAAAACAGAGAACTCGGAAAACTTCATCGAAGACTTGCAGCTGGTTTTCAACAGTCTACGGCGGTATTGGTGGAAGCTTAATCCCGAAAAATGTGTTTTTGGGGTACCAGCAGGAAAGTTCTCGGATTTATTGTCAGTCACCGGGGAATTGAAGCTAATCCGGAAAAGATTGAAGCTATCATGAAAATGGAAGCTCCACGATCACAAAAGAAGGTTCAGCAACTCACCGGATGTATGGCAGCCCTGAGTAGATTTATATCTAGGCTGGGAGAAAAAGGTTTACCATTTTACAAGCTACTCAAGAAGGTGGACAAGTTTCGGTGGACTTCAGAAGCACAGGAAGCCCTAGATGCACTGAAAAAATTCTTGACAACCCCACCAGTGCTGAAACCACCACGGCGAGCCACATCGGCTCAACCAGCTGAAGATCTGCTGCTGTATATTTCTTGCACGACTCACGTGGTAAGCACCGCGTTGGTAGTCGAGCAAGCAGAAGAAGGACATACCTACCCAGTACAACACCCTATTTATTTCATCAGTGAAGTTCTGGGTCCCTCGAAGAAAAAATATCCTCAAGTTCAGAAGCTATTATACGCAGTACTTCTAACTGCCCGCAAGCTACGTCACTACTTTGATGACCACAAAGTTATAGTAGTCACCGGTTTTCCGATAGGGGATATTCTTCACAACAAGGAAGCCATTGGTCGAATAGCCAAGTGGGCCTGTGAACTGGGATCTCATGACATCGAGTTTCGACCTCGCACTGCCATCAAAACTCAAGCATTGGTTGACTTCGTATCAGAGTGGACTGAACAACAAATACCAGAGAACCCGGAAATGACAGAAGTATGGCGGATGTATTTTGATGGCTCATTGAAGCTGCAGGGAGCAGGCGCGGGAATTCTTTTCATCGCACCTGGAGGCGAACACCTCAAATATGCCCTCCAGTTGTTATTTCCAGCCTCCAACAATGCAGCCGAGTATGAAGCTCTGATCCATGGACTAAACATCGCCATATCATTAGGCATCAAGAGCCTAATGGTATACGGAGATTCTCTAGTGGTCATAAGCCAGATAAACAAAGAATGGGACTGTTCGAATGATTCAATGGGAAAATATTTCACTGCCGTCCGGAAACTAGAAGATAAGTTTGAAGGCCTAGAATTTCATCATGTAGAAAGAGATCGAAACACGGCGGCTGATGTATTGTCCAAGCTAGGATCCAGTCGAACTCAGGTCCCACCCAGAGTCTTTGTACAAGAAATACCACAACCAAGCATCTCAATGGATCAGGCAGAAGAGTGTAATACGTAAATCAACCAGAGTCAGACTCTGATGACTGGAGAAGGTCGATTATCAGATATATAAAGAATGAAGAGGAACCAGATGACAAAAATGTAGCCGAGTGCATCGCCAGACAGTCAGCCCACTACACACTCATTGGGGAAACATTATACAGAAGGGGTGCATCAGGCGTCCTCATGAAGTGCATTCTCTCATCTACTGGGAAGCGACTTCTGGATGAGGTCCATGCTGGGCAATGTGGAATACACGCAGCATCCAAGACATTAGTCGGGAAGGTCTTTAGGTCAGGATTCTATTGGCCAACAGCGAAAAGCGATACAGCCGAGTTAGTTCAGAGGTGCGAAGCTTGCCAGTACTTGTCAAAGCAGCAACATCTACCAGCACAGCAATTGCAGACCATACCAGTAACTTGGCCCTTCGCATGCTGGGGACTGGATATGATTGGACCTTTCAAAAAAGCTCAAGGAGGATACACTCATGTACTGGTAGCAATCGACAAATTCACTAAATGGATAGAGTTCAAACCCATTGCTTTTTTAACCTCGGCTAAGGCCGTGGAATTCATACAAGACATAATATTCAGATTCGGAATACCAAACAATATCATAACTGACTTAGGATCCAACTTCACAAGTTCAGAATTCTTCGATTTCTGCGAGCAAAAGGGCATTCAGATCAAGTATGCTTCGGTAGGACACCCGAGGGCCAACGGGCAGGTTGAGCGAGCTAACGGGATGATACTAGAAGCACTCAGGAAAAGGGTCTTCGAAAAGAATGAAAAGTTCGCAGGAAAGTGAATAAGGGAATTGCCCTACGTCGTTTGGAGCCTAAGAACCCAACCTAGCCGAGCTCTACATGGAAACACTCCTTTCTTCATGGTCTATGGGTCAGAGGCAGTATTACCCGCCGATCTCAAGTTCGGGGCGCCGAGGTTGGTCTTCGAAAGCATAGCAGAAGCCGAAGCTACTAGGCTGGAGGACATTGATGTACTCGAAGAAGAACGGCTGAATGCAGTAATTCAATCAGCACGGTACCAGCAGACTCTGAGACACTATCACGACAAGGTCGTGCGACAACGATCCTTCTCAGTGGGAGATCTCGTCCTCCGCCGAATTCTAACGGGGGAGGGACGGCACAAGTTGTCGCCCTTATGGGAAGGACCATTCATAGTAGCATAAGTCACTCGGCCGGGATCATATCGTCTAACTCAGATGGACGGCACAGAAATTGGGAACTCCTGGAATATAGAACACCTCAGGAAGTTTTACCCCTAGCTGAATTTCAAAAGCTATCGGGACGATAATGTATTCTGTAAAACGGGAGAAGGCTTCAAAGATACTCAATTTGTTCATGATTGACTAGCACTCTTACTTAACTCGGGGTGACCACTATGCCCTGCTAACGGAGCAATCGGCTTAAGTCGGCAAAGACTTAAGACGGTGCAACATGCTCACGCTTACTTAACTCAGGGTGACCACTATGCCCTGCTAACGGAGCAATCGGCTTAAGTCGGCAAAGACTTAAGACGGTGCAACATGCTCACGCTTACCTAACTCGAGGTGACCACTATGCCCTGCTAACGGAGCAATCGGCTTAAGTCGGCAAAGACTTAAGACGGTGCAACATGCTCACGCTTACCTAACTCGGGGTGACCACTATGCCCTGCTAACGGAGCAATCGGCTTAAGTCGGCAAAGACTTAAGACGGTGCAACATGCTCACGCTTACTTAACTCGGGGTGACCACTATGCCCTATAAACAGAAGCAATCGACTTAAGTCAGCAGCGATTTAAGGCGATCTGACGTGCTTACGACTACTCATATAGGGATGACTTCTATATCCCGTAAACAAGTTTCAAAACCATCACACAGCCTTTTACTACTGCAAATTTATGTACCGTTGAATTCTAAAACAATAGGAGAGTAGCAATATCATTCAAATGCTAAACTGGTGTCCTCTAACAAATATATGACCGTGCTAACCGCGCGCTCAAAGCACGCAAAATATTTCTCTATTTCGCGATGTCTTTCTCAGGAGCAACCGACGAGGAAGGGCGACTTGAGGAATCAGGAGCAGCATTCACGTCAGCCCTTATATCTTCAGGAACAACTACACTGGGTCTCCTCATCAAGATTCGTCCCGCCCGAATGGCCTTGTCCATGGCCCTGTCGCGCTGGGCTCTCAGAGTAATGGAAGTTTCTTCAGCAACCTTGGCAGCCAATTGAGCGGTTTCTAGCTCCTGGGCGATGGATTTCTTGGAAGCACGGAGTTCTTTGATAGTAGCATCCTTAGCCGATATCAACTGCCTGAGACGGATCACGTCATCCGTGGATTCTTGCAGCCTACAGCGAAGATTATCTAACTCCTCCATGGAGAAGCGATGACTCCTCTCCAGGATGGTCAACGAATTGCTAGAGTCGCGATACAGTCTGTCAAGATTGTCGCGAGACGCAGCAAGGACACGTTTTTCTTCCTGCAAACAAGAATCAACTCCTTTCAAACATCAAACAAGCAATAGGAACACAGCAATGCAAGGCACAGTTTCATAAGTCACCTTTTCAGAATCAAGCTGAGTGCGAAGGGAAGAGCTCAGTGCATTGGCGTCATCTAGGGCAGCAGAAACCTGGGCTAGTTCAGTCTAGCTTTGAGAATACTTTTCTTCAAAATTAGAGCACCGCTGGACCAGTTCGGCCTGATCTCGAGAATGTTTTTCTTCAAGAGTGGAAATTTGCTGAGTCATATCTAGCAGGAGACAATCAAACAAAAAGGGTCAGAATGTAAGGCAGTTCAATAATGAAGACAAAGAGAAGCAGAAAAGCACTAACCAGCATTGGTCGCCTCCAAGTCAGAGACACGTTGTTGAAGTAACACCGGATTCCAACGTGCGAGAGACAAAGCTCCTTCTAGAACAGAAGCACCCTGCAACCTCAGCTGGCTAGCCATCCCGTCCACCAGAGCCTGATAAGGAGAACAAACAAATGTAATGACAGCAGTTCATACGGTACAAAAGTCAGAACAGAATATATCAAAGCACCTGGAGATTGGAGAAGAACGAAGGGACTCCCAAATCATTAGAGATCAATTGACGACCAGGCGTAAGGTCGCCACCCGAAGCAGCTTGCAACAAACCAGCAGGAACCAACTCAGTGCCATCAACAGAGCTCAAAACTTGGCCAGCGGGGACGCTGCCCTCTAAAGCGACTCCCTGGTCCAAAGCTTGGGCTACCACCATGCAGCCGGAGTGCGGAGGCGATCCCGCATGAACGTCCATGGAAGTACAAGAGGGAGACCCCGCTCGGACACCCTCGGGGGCTGGGTCATAGTTTGCGCTACCCACGTGAGCCGGATCATCTCCGGCAGTACCCTCAGGGGCTGAGCAGTGGCTTGCACTTCCCACCCGAGCCGAGTCACCCTTGGCAACACCCTCGGGGGCTGGGTAAGCGTCAACACCATCCTTGAGGGCCAGGTTCTCTGCAGTAGCCGCCTCTAAGGCTGAAAGCCCCTCAGTTACTTCCATGGGACCGAGATGATCCAAGTCAGTCTCCTGACCCTCAAGACCGCGCTCTAAGGTCGATGAGGCGCGGGATGACCTCAACCCAGCATCAAGCACATCAGCACAAACCTCCATCACACCATCATCCGCTGGCTCTGATAAAAGGTCCTCTGGAACCATATCCTCTAGAGTCTGATCAAAGTTTGCCAGAGATAACTCCTGTAGACCAACGAGGGCTGACAGAGCAGGAGAAGGAACTCCACTACTCTCCCCACTAGCAATATACTGCCGACTGTTCTTCCGAGTCAGAGGGACCTCATCTTCTTCCTCCCTGTCGTTTTCATCAACAACATAAGCAACACACCCCCATTGGGATCAGCAGTAGATGGAGCACACCCATTGGGGTCGGCGTCAGTAAAATCAGGCATGGGAACCTCCTCAGCAGCAGGAACCGAAGGACTAGCGCCCCGATCCAAACTAGATACTTGCCGAAGACGTCTCTTTTTCTTTTTCTGCTCATCAGCAGAAGGATCAAGTTGATTGGCTCGGCAAGGGCGTCTCGGGCGAGCACTGGCAGGCTTCTGAATATCCAAAATCGTATTAGCTTCTGGGAGAGGCGCCACCACCAATGTCCTGGCAGGAGCAGCATCAGGAGAGTCCTCAGCCAGCAAATCAAGCATAGCACTTATTTCTGCGTCACTAGGATCCAAAGGCACCTCAAAGTGGACTTGCCGTTCGTCATCAGGAATTTCCCCGAGCGAGGCAACCAAAGTGTTAACTTCTTCGGCAGAGGGTCGCACTCTAAGGCCCAAACCGCCATCAGCGACAGGTGGATTCGACACAAAAAAAAAGTGAAGGCCTTGGGAGGAGGCAGGTTCCATGCTGAGTATGCCACTGGGGCACCAGTATTTGAAACCTTGCCTCTAAGAATCATCTCAAGTCGGTTCACCAAGTCTACAGAGGGAATTTTCCTGTTGGTAACCCGAGTTGAGTCAGCCAGACCTCGGTACAGATAAGCCAGGTATGCCCTGTCCTTCAACGGCTGAATATTCTTGAAAACAAAATCAGCAACCACAGCCTCAGCAGTTAGACCCCTTTCTTTCAGCAGTCCAACTTCAGCTAGCAAAGCCCTCGCCTCAGCTACCTCCTGATCCGTGGGAGACTCAGTCCAACTCGGAGTGCGAACATCCGGTTGTCTTCCCGACCGTGGGGGGAGAGAATTTCCATGGTTCTCAACAATAACCCATTCCAAGCGCCATCCCTTGATACTGTCTTTGAGAGGGATTTCAAGATACTCAGTCTTCCTCCCACGGCGCATCTCCAAACTAGCACCCCCAACCAGCTGATGCTGACCCCCAGCCATTCCAGGGCGGCAGTGATACAAGTACTTCCACAACCCAAAATGTGGCAGCACACCAAGAAAAGCTTCGCACAAATGAACGTAAATAGAAATTTGAAGAATAGAATTGGGATTCAGGTGGGTCAAGTTAAGGCGATAAAAATCAAGGAGGCCGCGGAAAAAGGGAGAAATGGGGAGAGCGAGACCGCGGAGAAGAAAAGGAACGTAAATCACGGATTCATGGGTATCCTCTGTCGGGACAGTGACCCCATGACAAATCCGCCAAGAACAAAGCTCCCTCGGGGGAAGAACCCCGATAGACACGAGGTGGAGGAGGTCAGGCTCGGAGACAACAGACATGTGGTTACCTGCGAAAGGCAACTGGCTGTTGGGGTCGATGGGGGGAATTACTGCAGCGGATGAACTCGAGGCCTTTCTCTTGGGCGCCATCTCAACTCTACTGGCGAACAGAGCGAGAGCCGAATTGCAGAGAGGATTTGGAGGCAGGAAAGCAAGAACTAGGGCACGGAAAGCAGAGGCGGCTGAAAGCGCAGTATATGCGGGATATTCCCGAGTCAGATACCGTCTCCAAAAGCGCCCAGTCAGCACCCGGCAGTTACTTCTAAAACACCGGCGTGCCACGTCGTCACCCGGCGGCTACTTCTAAAACCCCGGTGTGCCACATCATCACTCGGCTACTATCCTCAAAGTGGCCGACACGGCCCGTTTTAACTCGGCTGTTATTTCTAAGACGCTGACGTTATCACCAGTCGCTCGACATTTATCTCTAAAGTGCCGACGATACCTTCAGTCGCTCAGCAGCTATCTCTAAAGCGCCGACGATGTCTTCAGTCGCTCGGCAGCTATCTCTAAAGCGCCAACGATGTCCTCAGTCGCTCGGCGGTTATCTCTAAAAAACGCTGACGTTGTTACAGGTCACTCGGCTGTCGCATCTAAGAGCACCGACGTGGTCAACGGTTATTCCGACGCTGCATGGTTTCATCATCACTCGGACTCTAATTCAAATGCGTAAATATCGACAGTAATAAGCTCGGCCATCACCCCTGAAGCGGCGATACGATGTCCGAGTTATTTAGTTACTATTCCGAATGAATCAACTCCACAAATAAGAGATTGACTTACTATGAAGCACAGTAATTGGTACCAAAGGAGACAAAGTCATTCTTCATTAAGGGAAGTAACAGTACTTACAAATCAACTCATTATGAGTTGATAACTTCTCTATTGATACTACTATACTACATTCTACTACTACACTACATTCTACTACTACTGCTGCTGCTACTACTACTACTACTACTACTACTACTACTACTACTACTACTACTACTACTACTACTACTACTACTACTACTACTACTACTACGCTACACTATACTACTCTACATTACTAATACTACTACATTATTTCACTATACTACTTCTAATCTATACTAATATTTAAAAACCAGTGGCATTTAGCCACTGGCCTTGTTGCCGCCCCTGCTGCTGCCGTTGCCGCCCCTGCCGCCGCCGCCCCTGCTGCCGTTGCCGCCCCTGCTGCCGCCGCCGTCACCGTCGTCGTCGCCGCCATCGCCTCCGTCGTCGTCATCGTCGTCATCGCCTTTGCCATCGCCGCCACCGTCCTCCTCGGACGAGTCCTCCTCGTCCGAGGAGTACTCCGACTCATCCGAGCCCGCGAGCCCAGAGCGCTCGACGGCCCGGATGTAAGTCCAGACCTCCGCAGCGAGCCCCTGGGAGTCATCTGAATCGTCAGACGACTCACGCAGAGGGATGGGAGCCGGAGACCCCTCGGACTCAGAGGAGAACTCCTCCTCTGAGTATTCCGAGTCACCAAAGTCCTCGGACGGAGGAGTCGGCTCGCGCTTGCGTTTCTTGCCCATGGCGGAAATGCAAGGAGAGGAAGAAAGCAAGCAGTGGAGAATAGCAAGAGATGTGAAAAAACCAGAGAGGCAAAGGCACTATTTATAGAAGAAGAAGGCAACCGCTCACCTCCAACCGCGGTCACTGAACAGTTGCGAAGCATTCAATACACACTTCAACCCGTCTGAAGATGCGCGGCTGACGCCGTTTCACGCAATGCAACACCCATTGGGACTCCAGTCAACAGCGCGGAGGATATGATTACGCCCGCCGTCACATCACATTACTACTCAGAAGCAGCCGGCTAAAATGCTCAGCGTACCAAGTCGTCCCTTGCCCACACCCATTGGGGGGGACACCCAGGAATTATCAGTATATTTTTCAAAAACTGTCACATCCGTGCAGGGCGTGCAATGAACACCTCAAGACAAAAATGAGATATCAGTAAGGATCAAAGGAAAGCCAAATATAGCCGGTGAAGTACAAAATCTGACCGACGGAAACGACGTGAAGACTAGCCAGGGAACGTCCATCAAATGTCCAATCAGTCGTAGAGCAAATAAATTGCACCACCTAGCAAGATATGGGCGGATCACGAACTCGGCTGCAAAAGACAAAATACATGCTGACCTCGGATGCATAATACTGATGACATAATGCTGACCTCTAAAGCATAATATGGATGACATAATGCCGACTTCTAAGACATTCAAAAAAAAAGAGAAAATATGACTCTCGGCAAAAGGACATGAAGTAAAGACCTTTGAGAGGATTGTTTTCAAAAATCCACTCAAAGCTCGGGGGCTACACCCATTGGGTGCACCTTCGGTGCACCCCATGGATCACCATTTCAGGCCAAGATAGTGCCGACTTCTAAGACATAAGACAAGATTAAAAGACAAGGTTGTCCCTCAACCAAAGTACGAGAAGAAAATAAAAATAATTTCTGATGAAGACCTTCGAGTAGATTATCTTCTAAAATCTACTCGAAGCTCGGGGGCTACACCCATTGGGTGCACCTCCGGTGCACCCAATGAAGTTCAGGGTCCTACAATATGAAATGCCGACTTCTAAGGCACAAGCACGAAACAAAGCTCCAGTGTACGAGTGATCACAGCAGAAGGAGACAGTAAGAAATCGTCTTTCTCCAAATTACCTGCAAGCTAGGCCTAGGATCTTTGGGTTGATTACCTCAAAATCAACCCAAAGATCGGGGGCTTGTGGGGGACAGATATCCCCCGGGTCCACTGGAAGGGTAAAAGACCTCACGAAAGGCCCAAGGGCCCAATAAATCGTAAGGTCATTCCTTCATGGGCCTGGGGAGGGACAATCAGTAAAGCAGATCGACGTAAGGCCGGATCGGTGCAAGCCCGGATGGCCCCACAGCGTTGAGCAAGAAACCACAATAGAAGATCCGACTTTCCTGCGATGGAGCCCCATGCAGCGGAACCAGGCGAGGATAGGTCGGCAGAATCGTAGGAAGATAGACTCAAACAGTTCACTATCCTTTAGGAGCACGTTGTTATCATATCCACATGTATTGCCCCATGGTCGAATATATAAGGCCCGGGGGGCACCCCTTCAGAAGGATCGATCTCACTACTCAGCCATCCACCTCAACCCTCTACGTTCTCACTTCAGAGAACTGTCTTGTAATCCATTGCACAAAGCATCCTCACCAGGACGTAGGGTGTTACGCATCTCTAAGCGGCCCAAACCTATAAACACTATCCATTGTCCCTCGTGCATCTGGCACGAACCATTTTGCTACAGTCGGCGACACCGTCCTACTCCTAAAAACACCTCGAGGGGCAACCCTAGGTGTGCGGTCGGACCCAAAACACCGACACAGATATCTTCTTTTTATCGGGTTAATCAATGTCCTATTACTAGACTCGGCTTGTCCATTGGTCTAAGCATAATATAGAGATGAATTGAGCAATTTAATTCTAAATAATTCAGCAAACTCACGTACCTCCTTTGACATAAAAGAAGTCTCCTGGTCTGTGGTCAAAGTCTGGGGAATGCCGAATCTATGAATAATATGCTCAGTTATGAATTCAATTACCTCCATGTGTGTCATGTTCTTCATAGCAACGACTTCGGTCCATTTAGTAAAATAGTCTGTGGCAACTAACACGAACCGATGCCCTTTTGATGATAAAGGATGAATCTCTCCTATAAAGTCCAATCTCCATCCTATGAAAGGCCAAGGTTTAATGATAGGATGTAATTCGACTACAGGGACCAACTGTAAGTCACCGAATCTCTGACATACTTGGCATCCTTTATAGTACTTGAAACAATCAGCTATCATGTTAGTCCAATAGAAACCAGATCTTCGCAATAACCACTTCATCTTTGGAGCCGATTGATGGGTACCACAAATCCACTCGTGTACTTCGGCCATGGCTAATATAGCATCACCTGGGCCTAAGCATTTAAGAAGGAAATCGTTTACCGTTCGGTGGTAGAGTTCACCACTCAATAAAACATACTTGAAAGCTGACGTCCTAACACTGGGATTTCATAGGTAATTAATTATGGGTGTCCTCCAATCAATTGCATCGGCTTCGTTATCAGCCAAATCAATCAGGAGAACTTTCCTGGCAACGTCGGACGGTCCGGCTCCCACACCCGGACGATCCAAGACCTAGGAATCTAGTGCGACACCGGTTATCAGATTTTCGGTGTTGTGAAATCTCCCTCGCTTTATCCAATAACCTGATGCATCCTGCGCTAAATTGTTAGCTCTACAATTCTGAACCCTAGATATGTGCCGAATGTTGAATTCGTCAAAAATGAATTATGTCCCAACACTTTTCAAGGTAACTATTTAGAATATCATCTAAGCATTGATACTCTTCTAATATATGTTGGACAACCAGCTGAGAATCACCAAATGTCTTCACATGTCTTACTCCCATACAGTTTAAAAGCTCCAAGCCAAATAAGAGGGCATCATATTCAGCTTGATTGTTAGTGCAATAAGTTTTTAATCAGCTAGAGAAGTCAAAATAGGTGTTACTTGGTGAAACAAGCACGATGCCAATCCCTTGTCCTTCATTGCAAACTGATCCATCAAAATACAGAGTCTAGGGAGTAACAATGAGGTACGATATATCTAGTGTATAAGCATCATCAATCCGATGTTCTACAATAGAATCCGCTACGACCTGGCCTTTCATAGCTTTTAATGGTTCATAGGCCAAATCATACTCTTTAAGTGCATAAGCCCATTCGCCAATCCTACCACTCATGATCGGGTTTTGCAACATGTATTTTGATCACATCGGTTTGACCAGAAACAATACAATGACTAGATAATAAATAACACCTACACTTGGTGCATGCATAAAACAGGCATATACATAACTTCTCAACGAAAGTGTACCTTGTTTCAGCGTCCACCAGCCTCTGACTCAGGTAGGTTACCACATGCTCCTTTCATTCGGTCTCTTGTGTCAGAACAACTCTAATGACTTTTTCTTCAGCTGCAATGTATAACCTGAATGACACTCCCGCCTGTGGCGCTTTTAACACGGGAGTCGAAGACAAATATTTCCTAATAAGATTAAATGCTTCCTGCAGTTATGCCCCCAGATGAATTCGACATTATTTTTAAGCCAAAGGATAGGAGTGAAGGCATCGGTCTTCTCAACTAGATTAGAAATAAACCTTTGTGAATAATTTACGTTGCCAAGAAACTTCTGCATTTCAAGCTTACAGGTCGGAGGCCCCACATACCGAATGGATTTAATTCGGTCAGGGTCTATCTTTATACCATGTTCATGAATGATAAATCCTAAGAATTTACCAGCCGACACTCCAAAAGCACATTTGTGTGGGTTCATCTTTAGACCGTACCGACACGTTTTATCAAAGGTTTTGCGCAAATCAGCTATATAAGAACTAAACTCAGCCGATTTGACTACAATATCATCAATGTAAACTTTCACAATGTTTTCAAACAACTCGTGAAAGATCAAATTCATAGCCCTCTGATAAGTAGTGCTAGCATTTTTTTAGACCAAATGTCATGACAACCCACTCAAATAAACCAATGAAGCCTGGACATATAAAGTCTGTTTTAGACGCATCTTCTTCGGTCATAAAAATCTGATTATATTCGACATTACTATTAAGAAAACTAATGATTCTATTTCCTGATGCATTATTAATCAACGTGTCGGCTATGAGCATAGGATATTCATCTTTAGAAGTTACTCTATTTTATTTGCGGAAATCAATGCATACTCTGAGCTTACGTGATTATTTCTTTTCTACTGGCACAATATTGGAGACCCACTCCACGTATCTGCAAGGTCTAATGAAATTAACTTCTAGCAGCTGGTGAATTTCATCCTTTGTTTGTGAGAGCAAGTATGGACGAAATGTTATGTTTTCTGCTTGAAAGGTGTGAACCCGGACTTAATAGACAGCCGATGTTCTACTATCTCTCGGCTTAATCATGACATCTCAGTGTAATTCCAAGCAAAGCATTCCAAATATTCTTTTAATAGACCGAACATTTCATCTATAGGATCAGTCTTTGGAGTCTTGTTTACAAAAGTTAGCATCGGAGTTTTACCATCTTCTATATCAATCTCCTCCAATATTATTGCATCATCTCTAATATCGGCATCAAACTTAGTATTAGGGTGTGCCACTTTTTTCATTTGCTCCTAGGTCGAGTCTCTTCTTGCACAGTGTCGCCGCCACTGTGGACTGTGCATCTTGTAGCAAAAAGGCCCAAACATTTTATCCAAGCCAGCTCCGCCGAAGACTTGGAACCGGTGTGCTGGAGGTGATCGACATGGACGACGATTTCGTGTGGGTGCATGACTACCACTTCATTCAAAAGTTTTTAAGGAAAAAACAGGTATATGTTGGGATACTTAGGGGATGTTTATTTAAGAATCAATTCATACAAGATGAGTTGGTGCATAATAAGTTTATTCTTTAAATTTGGTGTGATGACTTCATTCCTCATAACAATAGTAATAACTAACTATAAGGAATGAGATGATGATGACTCAATACATTCCATTTCACAAATCAAACAAAAAAAATAAGGAGTGAGAAGATGATAGACTAGTTCATTCCTCAAAATAAAGACCCTGTTTTTTTTTGAAAAAGATGACCTTAAAAAACCAGGTATTAAGAGATATATTTTTAGGAGCTTATGGAGATCTCTAAGAATTAAGATAATGATGATCCAACGGTACTTCATCGAGTTAAGACAAAGAAAATATAACCACCGGAGATCATGCATATGATCTTGATCAAAATTCAGTGGATAGTTACAAGGTAGGGATACCAATCAGTAATTTAAAGTAGTTCACTGAACATCAACAATGCTGGAGCTGGAAGAAGGTGAACCAACACAACCATCGCGATGACCATGAGATCAAAGGCAACCTTTCATGAGTGGGCCGGGCCACTTAGACCAACATGGGGTAGGGAGGGAGAAGCCCAGGCCCAGCCGTCCGGGTACGGCGGCGGCGTTGGGCGCGATGCAAAAGGCGAAAGAAGCGAAGAAGATAAGGAGGGACGAAGACCAACCCACTGCACCACACAAGGCATTGTCAGCGGCGGCGGCGGCGGCGGGCAGGCGGAGACTCCCAGGCCAAGAGCAGTCTGCCGTTTGGAAGGGGAGATGAAGGCCACGCTCAAGGGCCGCTACGAGGGCGACAAGGCCACGGCCGCCACCACCCTCGCCGCCCCCGCCGGCGACCTCCGCCTCAAGGCCTCCGCCACCGAGGCCGCCTTCACCAACGGTCCTTCCCTGCGAGGCCTCACCCTCACCCTCGAGAAGCCCGGCGCCTTCCTCGTTGACCTCAAGCCCCACAACCAGGTAAACCGTCCTCGTGGCTCCTTCTCTCCTTAGCGTCTACACCTACCTTCTCTCCCCGCTCACCTACCCCTACCCGATTGGGGGCGGCTGCCGCAGGATGTGCGCTTTCAGTTCATGAACTCCGCGCTCGTGCTCGACAAGCGCGTCAGCCTCACCTACACCCACTCCACTAGCCTCGCCGCGGCCCCCGCCGCCGCGCCGCCCTCCCGCACCGCGCTCGACTGCACCGTCACTTTCGACCCCGCCAACAAGGTCAGCCTCTCCCACTCGCTAGGCTCCGGCGGCTGCCGCCTCAAGTACACCTACGCGCACGGGGTCGACCGCCTCACCACCATCGAGCCCCTCTTCGACACCAACAAGAACGCATGGGAGTTCGCCATCACCAGGAAGTTCGCCGGAGGGGACGCCGTCAAGGGCACCTACCAGGCCTCCACCAAGCTGCTCGGCCTCGAGTGGAGCAGGGACTCTCTCGCCGGCGGCTCCTTCAAGGTCTGTGCCTCTTCTTCCGCTCTCTTACTATTACTACTTACTTGTTACTGCTTGTACTTCTTTGAGTTTCATCGATGTATGCCTCCACCTAGTAGGATCCTGAATTGCATGCGACTCAGAAATGAGGATCTTTTTCCCGGTTTTCTAGGCTAGGACGACAACCAAATGTATGCTTCCATTTTCCTATTGTACTAGTGAGTGTTGCTTCCCACATGACAGACATGAATCCGTGCAAGTGCAAGCCTGGAGGATGGGTAGACATTGAAATTGTGTATGCACGTTCGTGTGGTTGGGCGCTGGCCTAGGTGGTTCGAACTTGCAAAGGATTCGTTATTGCGAATAAGAGACATGCCTTACACACCTGGGTACATGTTCAGACTTGAGAGCACTTGCTACTTCAATCACAAAAAAAGATTGTTCTTTCTTTGTGTTGGCTTTCAGTTTTACTTTCATTAGCAATCCCTGGTAACTACTTGTTGTCAATAGAACATTTTTGAAGGGAAGCAATCCCATTTTTGCTTGTTGAGTGCAAAAGAAGGTTCTTTGTTGACTCTTGAGTATATGTTGTTCTGTGTTATGGCTGATGGGAGGAGAATGGAGACATTTTTCACGTCCACTGCGGCTATAGATATGTTTTGATGATGAGGTTTGCTCTAGGAAATTTAGGATTTAGTTCAAATTTGAACTTTGCGCTGAGTATTTAAATAGAAACCCCCCATCCAATCGTGCCATATCTTCCTTACAAATCCCTAGCTAGTCCAAGCAGCATTATTGAACTTGCATTCTGTTTGAAACTTTGAATTCTGGTTTCTTCAGTTGTTTTAAGACTCAAAACATCCATTTTTTATGCAAGCAGTCAGAATCGAAACTAAGAAAGTAATTATAAAGCATTGTGGGTACATGACACAAAGTTCGTTTTATTTTGGAGGGGGGTGGGGGAGACAATCCCATCTGAGCTGTATTGAGGGTCCAAAAAGGTTCCATAATTGGATATAATGGCTGTGGACCTGTGGTCACCAAAATCACCTGAACCTGAAATTACTTGAAGAGCCTGTTGTGTGGGGAAGTGAGTAATTAAGTCAGTACAATTTGAGAATATAGTTTTTTTCCTCCAAACATTTTTAATTGTCCTGCATGCAGATACTATACTGCGAAAATTGGATGATATAGCCAGTGAATTATGTTCAGTTGAGCTCAGGGATATCAGAATAAACCAGTAGAAAATGTCCCATATCTATGTCTCATACATAGAAACCGTCAAGTTTGTGAAAGTCTTGCTCAGTTGAGGCATAGCTTCTTGGAAGTTGAAGCTATTCTACAGCTGTCTGGTTGATGGTTGCTTGAATAGAGGAGAGCTGGTGTGGGAATATGAGAGGAATCAGGATACTGTGATGCATATGTGTACTTTGGTAGTTCAGTAAATGAATTTTGATCTTTGAGCACATGGATTTGGATCCTGTCGATGTGATAAGGAAATACTACACCTCCAGTTCGATTTGTAAGGCATCTTTGCATTTTGGAGGAAGTCCTTTATATGACATATGTATGCCGAGGAGAAAGATGAGCTTTGTTACATTTGGAATGGAATGTGATAGTCTGACTGATGCTTCCTTTTGTGCAGGTCGCGACGACATTCGATTTGTCGGACCAAAGCAAAGCACCAAAGCTAATAGCAGAGAGCACGTGGAACTACGAAATATGAAAAATGGAAGTGTCCATCTCATATCATACATACTGCTTGATTGCTGTATCCTCCTGAACTATGGAGCTATTGTTTTTTCGGAACCCTTGGTGGTGGTTTACATCTGATTCTTTTGATCATTTTTTCGGCTGTCGTGTCATGGGAGTTTTCACTGAGCTGCGGTCGTGCCATGGGAGTTCTCTGTTGAGAATGAATGAACAACGAGTATGGTCTATGTTCCTGGGGTTTGTTTGCGTGGAAGCCCGCCTGGGTTCTGGCTTCTGCTCATGTGGTGGCGTCAACTAAGGGCCCGTTTGGTTTGACTTGACGGACTAAAGATTAGTCCCTCCATTTTAGTCATATTTAGTCCCTAAATTGCTAAACGGTGAGGCTAAAACTAGGACTAAACTGTTTGTCTTTAGTCCCTCAAGGGGTGACTACAATAGACTAAACCATATAAATTCTATTTTTTGTTCCTCCTTTATTTTAGTTGCACTAATAGCGGTAGAATATTAAGGGGGTATTTTAGTCTTCTTATAATTTATTTAGTGTGTTTTGAATAATTTTAGTCTCTAGAACCAAACATGGTAGGGACTAAATTTTAGTTTTCTAATTAAACTTTAGTCCTTGGACTAAAAAAACCAAACGGGGTCTTAGTCTCTATCACGTCTGCTCATGAAAAATGGAAGTGTCCCTAAATTGTCAAACAGTGTGACTAAACGGTTTTAGTCTCTAGTCCCTCGAGGGGTGACTAAAAGGGACTAAACCGTATAAATTCCACCTTTTGTCCACCCTTTATTTCATTTGCACTAGTGGCAGGAGAATGCTAAGTGGTATTTCAGTCATCTTATGATTCATTTAATGTGTTTTGAATAGTTTTAGTCTCTATAACCAAACAGGGTAGAGATAAACTTTAGGTCCTCTTTAGTTCGAGGGACTATATTTTAGTATTATTTAGTCTCTAACTTGCTAAACGGTGGGACTAAAACATGGATTAAATTTTATTTTAGTCTCTAGTCCTCAAGGAGTGACTACAAGGTATTAAACCATATAGATTCTATATTTTGTCTCTCCTTTATTTTAGTTGCACTAATGATAGAAGAATGCTAAAGGGTATTTTAGTACTCTTATGATTTACTCGTGCGTTGCGACGGCATACGACGCATCAATTCAGCCATGATACTATGTGCTGCAAGGAGACTACTGTATCATCACATCCATAGCGCAACGATCATGCTGGAGCACTGGTTTCTGATGTGGGTGTGTGGGTCAATAAGCACCACCGACCGCCGTGTCGGTCGGCCTTAGAAGAATCCAAATCGAAAGAACGTGGAGTCGAGGTCTCTTCTCGAAAAAGTGCGCAAAGTTAAGATGAGCAGCAGTAGGCTTGTGCTTTTCAACAGGAACTCAAAATAATTGGTTGCGTCTGCGTGCGACAGAGTCTACGCACGAGGTTGCTGCTTTAGGCTCGAACCAAAGTCTAGGGTCAGAGGATACCCAGAGTATCGACGAGTCGCCTGCGCTTCAGCTGGGCGTCAAGTTATTTAAAAGGCACGGTTTTATTAAATGAAGACACGGAAATCGAACACAGAATACAACATTTCAGAAAAGCCCCAAGTGGGAGCAGAGAATGCACGAAATAAACAAAGTTGTTTGCATGGTGGGTAAATTCTGTGGTTTAACAATTCATGGAGATTAAAATTCAAAGTATTGAATTTAAAGAAAAACACTGATCAACATAACATTACAGTGGATGAATTTCAAAGTTCAGTGTTTGCATGACTCGAGTAGCTAGAGGCAGGGTTTAACCAGGCATTCGAACAAGTCCACAATTGCAAGTGGTTGCTCAAAAGGCAGCTAATTTAGAAGTTGTCACCCTCCTCAGCCATGTGCTTAGCCAGTTCTTCCTCCTATTCGCTTTCTTGACAGTACATGTGGTAGAACTACGGATTCTACCGGGCAGATTGCGTAGATTGTAGGGAGGGGATTTGGTGGGACCAGGGTGGCGGCGCTGGGGCGCCGTCGTGATTCTGGCTGGGTTGCGCGCAGGGAGAAGATCATAGGAGACTCTGGCTCCCTCTGGGAAGCCAGAATAGATTGGAATTCTGCTTGTCTTTATTCCAGAGTTTACAGATCTATATATAGAGCTATCTCAAGTCTATCTACTAACTTTGGATAAGTATAACTATCTAGATAGAGCTGATCTTTATCTACTAACTTTGGATAAGTATAACTAACTAGATAGAGCTTATCTATTAGCTATTGGGCCTTGGGCCCCACCTGGGCAGCCTTGGCCCTATTGCGCCTAACATAGGCTTGGCCATACATAACATCTCTCCCCGCCTTCTCAAACAGCTCGTCCTCGAGCTGTAAGTTGGGGTAAGCACCACGGAACTCTTCAAGCTTTTCCCATGTGGCGTCATCTTCAGCCAGTCCACGCCACTGTACGAGAACCTGTCACACGCCCCGCCTAAGTTGAGCGCGAAGCACCTTGGCCGGCACAGGAAGCAGCCGACCATCCATCACTAGGTCAAGCGTCCCCGGAGTTGCAGGAGGATCCCCACGATGCGGCTTCAGCAGGCTGACGTGGAAGACATCATGGATGCGAGCACCATCTGGCAACTGCAGGCGGTAGGCTACCGACCCAATCCTTTCCTGGATACGGAAAGGGCCTGCGTAGCGAGGTCCCAGCTTTCCCTTCGCGCGCGGATGGAGGGACTGAAAGGTGCGGTGTAGCAGGTGTAGCCACACCCAGTCGCCCACCTGGAACTGGACCTCCCGATGCCCGGCATCGTAATACTTCTTGGCGAGCTGCTGGGCCTGCAAAAGGCGCTGGCGCACCTCGGCCAGCATCTCATCTCTGGAGCGTAGCATGTCATCTGCGGCCTTAGTACGTGCCGTCCCTGGCGTGTAAGGTAGCATGGACGGTGGGGATCTGCCATAGACCACCTCGAAGGGAGTGGCACGCAATGCTGTGTGGTAGGAGGTATTATAGCAATACTCCGCCCAGGACAGCCAATCCACCCATGCCCGCGGTCGATCGCCGGTGACACACCGAAGATACATCGCAATAATTTTGTTGACCACCTCCGATTGTCCATCCGTCTGTGGGTGGAAGGCGGTGCTCATCTTTAGTGTCACCCCCGCCATCCTGAAGAGGTCGCGCCACACGTGCCCGGTGAAGACGGGGTCCCGGTCACTGACAATAGACAACGGGAACCCGTGCAGTCGTACGATGCCGTCGAAGAATGCCCGTGCTATGGACGACGCGGTGTAGGGGTGGCCGAGGGCGATGAAGTGGGCGTATTTGGAGAAGCGATCCACCACCGTGAGGATGACGGACTTGCCTGCCACCTTGGGCAGCCCCTCGATGAAGTCCATGGAGATGTCGGCCCACACCTGGGACGGCACCTCAAGGGGTTGCAGGAGGCCGCCCGGCTGCTGCGCCAGTGTCTTGTTTTGCTGGCACGTGGTGCAGGTGCGCACCCAGTCCTGGACGAGCGCGCGATCATGTGGCATGTAGAAGTCTGCCCGTAGTCGATGGAGGGTTTTCTGGATGCCCTCATGACCTGCCGAGTGCGCCAGTGTCAGCACCTGGTGGCGCAGGTCGTCGTAGTTCGGCACGAAGATGTGTGTGCCGTGCAGGAGCAGCCCGTCGACGAGGCGCCATGGCGCAGCCAATACGCCGTCCCGCAGCTGCTGGAGGAGGTGCTGCCCGTCAGGTGCAGCTGCCAGCGCCCGCCTGATGTCATCTAACAGGGAGAATGTCGGGCCCGAGATGGCCAGTGCTGCCATAGCCGTGTCCTCCACGGCAGCCTCTGAGTCACGGCGGGACAGGGCGTCGGCCACGGTGTTCAGGCGCCCCGGCCTGTATTCCACTGAGAAATCGAAACCGAACAACTTGCTAGTCCACTGATGCTGAGGAACTGTGGACAAGCGCTGATCCAGCAAGAATTTGAGACTGTAGTGGTGTAATACCCAACCTTGGAATACAAAAGAGAAGAGAATAAATCTTGGGGTGTAATGTCCTTGTATTCATGAAACGTATTAGTGAACATACTCTAAGTGGCTAACCTCCTACTAAAACATGCATCATGTTGGAGCTTTGTTTGTGCATCTAATAATGATAACAATAATATTACTAAAAAAATATAAAATAATGTGAGAATTTGGGTTGAACCCTAAATTGAAATTTGGATTTAAAATGAAAAGAGAAAATACAATGCAAATGAGATAAAATAAATATATAAATAAGAATATACTTACCTTTTGTTGGGGGCCTTCGTCCTCCGAAGGTCCTCAAAAACATAATTTGACAATATTTTCCAAGTGAATTATATGAACAGGTATCTTCGGATTCAGATCATGAACATGGAGTACGGTCAGAACGAAGCCCAAGCCAGACGAAGGGGGATTAAGATGAAGGACGGGCTGATTACCGAGCCGTACGAAGGATGGTGCACAGCCGAAGCTATGCGCAGAAAGCTTCGTCGCGATAGCAGAAAGGGGAACCGACTTAAAGATGAAAAGACTACTTAGGCCTTAATAGATTCCCATAAGTCATCAGCAAATGTAATGGACATGAATGTAATTTTGCATGGGCTACGTCTCACGCCTATAAATAGATGAACAGTACTCCCGTACTATTCACGTTGACTTGGCATTTGCTTTCTGTCATCCTTGTACTTTTGCCTTCCTGCAATCCGAAGGTACACTTGTAATCTAAAATCATTTCTATTTTTATATGATAATAAAATAGAAATGACCTTGTGATAATATTTAAATGTTTATACTACTTTTTATGTTGCATGTAAGTTCTTTATCACAGTTTATTGTGCTTACGAAGATATGTTGTTTGTGACCTTCGTCCGGAACACATTATATCCCAAAGGGAAATAATGTTTAAAAGGACGAAGGGCCTTATCATTTAACACTTTTCATGTTGCCTTGTTCTTAATCCGAAGCATTTGAGAACAAGTCCCCAACATTGGCGCCCACCTCCGGTGAACTCACTTCCACTCTTTGAGTCTTTGAGCGCCCTCGGCGATCATCAACCTTCGCTATGGCGCCGAAGAAAGCTTCAGCAACTGGCACTGCAGCTCTCCAACCGCTGGACCACAATCAGGAGACTGTCTCTCTTCGGGAGGCCCGAAGCCAGAAGAGGAAGGCTGTCAGCCCGACGCCTCAAGAGGATGAGCTGGACCAAGAGATCAGAGATATGGAGATGCTTCATCAACAGGTGCAGAGGAAGAAGGAAAAGATGGCCAGGCTAGCTGAACTGCAAAGGCAGATAGACGAAGCTTCTGAAGAAGTTCGCCATCTTACTCACGATGAGCAGAACCGAAGGCCTCAACAAAAAGACCTTCATCAGGAGGGTTTCTTCAACGAAGATGACTGGTATGACAATTTCCATCATGGAAATTTTGTTTTTGATGATGCTTCTCCCTTGTCCGCTGAGCTGCAGGCTACACCTTGGCCTCCGTCCTATAAGCCGCCCCAGCTTCCCATATTCGATGGCCATTCAGACCCGAAGCAGTTTTTGATGAGCTACGAAGCAACAGTATCTTCGTATGGCGGCAATGCTGCAGTCATGGCAAAGTCTTTTGTTATGGCTGTCAGGAGTGTTGCTCAAACCTGGTATTCCTCCCTTCGACCAGGAACGATCACTTCATGGCAAAAACTGAAGGACATGTTGTTAACCAGCTTCCAAGGGTTTCAGACGAAGCCGGTCACTGCTCAGGCCCTGTTCCAATGCACTCAGGATCATGAAGAATACCTTCAGGCGTATGTCAGAAGGTTCTTGCGTTTGAGGGCGCAGGCACCAACGGTGCCCAACGAAATCGTCATTGAGGCCATGATCAAGGGACTTCGGCCTGGACCTTCAGCTCAATACTTTGCTAGGAAGCCTCCTCAAACTTTGGAGAAACTGCTCCAGAAGATGGACGAGTATATTCGTGCCGACAATGATTTTCGCCAAAGAAGGGAGGAGGCTTTCAGGTTTTCTGAAATGACCAGGGGCTTCGGAGGAAGATTCTATCCGAGGCATGTCAGGTCCATCCACAACTCTACTCAAAATGATGATAAGGGGAGTCAGCAGAACAGGTTGCAGTGCTCCTCACAGGCTTCGGGGCAACAGCAAAGTTTCTTCCGGCCACCAGCTCCAAGAGGCAGAGGCGCCAGGGGCTTCGGCGGAAGATTTGGAGATCAACCAAGGAGAGTATTTTGCTTATTCTGTGGTGAAAACAAGGGCCATACCACCAGGATGTGCCATGTTACCATCCAGAAGCAAAAGGAGATAGCCGAAGCTGCAGCACAACAAGCTCAGCCGAAGCAGGTCATGCATACTGCTTCGTACCATCCGCCTTACATCCCAGAATACATAGGCAACCACCCTGCAGTTTCTGTTGCTTCGGCGAGTCAACCTCAAGCTTCCTGGCAACAGCCTCCGCCTCCACCACCGCTGCAGCAAGGCCAACAGCCAGAAGGGAGCCAATATGCTCCACACCAAAGGGATCTCAGAGAACAATCTGAAGCTCGCACAGTCAACAGCACTGTGCCAGAGTCGAAGCACATCTATTGACAAATATCCTACCAGTTTTTTCCATTCAGTTCTATTTTCTGTGTAATAAAGGACATTTTTTAGTTTTCATGTAAAAGTTTCTTTGCTTGCTACAAGGAAAATGTATTTTCTCAGGCTTAAGTTGCTGAAGCTTAAAAATTTGCGATAACAAGGAGGACCTTCGAATTATCGAAAATCCTTCGAAGCAACAAAAAGTCGTTCTAAGGAACACAGAGTAAGTTTGCTGAAATCACAAAAAGTCGTTCCAAAGGGAACGCAGTGTAAGTTTTCTGCTCCAAAGTCGTTCCAAAGGGAATGCAGAGCATACAGCGAAAAGTCAACGCTGATACCGCCTAAGTAAAGGGCGAAGAAGCTCCAAAGTCGTTCCTAAGGGAATGCAGAGCTTACAGCGAAAAGTCAACGCTGATACCGCCTAAGTAAAAGGCGAAGAAGCTCCAAAGTCGTTCCTAAGGGAATGCAGAGCTTACAGCGAAAAGTCAGCGCTGATACAAAAATATTTTGTGTTTTACGGGGATATGTGTGTATCTTCGGAACAAATGTCATCTACATAGCATAACATCATCACATCATTTTGCATAGCATAAGCATCATACATCATGTTGCATATGGCAAAAGAAGGGGACACGGTATCAACCTTCGGAAGGATACTTTGAGAAAGTGAAAATCGTGCTAAGTCACAAGGGGATACAATATTGATCTTCGGAATATAGCTTCGGAGAATATTTTCATGAAGCTTGGATATCCTTCATCAGAGCACTATGAACATTGTCGTGATGCATAAAAGTTTTTCTATCTTCACGAAGCATGAAAAGAAGGGAAGGTGTTTTTTTTTTCGCCGAAGGCTCAAAAACGGTACGTATGTAAAGTTTCATGCATCGTAAAGAATCGAGTCATTAAAAGCAAATATATCACAGGGTTACAAAATGTCACACATGTTTCATTTCAGAAGTCTTTACAAAAGTGCTTAATCTTCTCTCAAAACAACTTCGGCAGCTTCGTTCAGAAGTCGGTTAACAACTTCATCCATGATAGCTTCAGCCATCTTTTTAATTTCTTCGTCTCCTTTCGGGTGAGGGCCCGGAGACGCTCTAGTAGGATCTGAAGGAGGACATGATACGGCCACATTGCTATTACAAATTGTGAACGAAGTTTAAAATCAAAAATTACAACACAATAAAAACCATTAGCTAATACCTAAATGCCCTTCGGGCTCTGAGCTTTTGTCAGCGGCCTTAGCTACTTCTCTAGCGTCGTGAATGCCCTTCTCACTTTTCTGAATGATTTCTCGGGCCATTTCTCGGCCACCATTGTCCCAGACGTCGGTGAAAAATTTTCCACCAGCCTGGCTAGCTTCGGCCGAGGGGTCTTTAATATCTTCAGGGGATAAGTTGGCTTCGGATTGTGCAAGAACTTTAACATGATCGCAGCCTTTTTTCTCCAGTATAGAAGCAATCCCCCTGGCACCCGAGAAGGCGCAAATGTCTCCGCGGCTGTTTAGAATTTCTTCGAAAGCTTCAGCTTTGTGGCAGATCCATTCGATCGGTCCTTCTGGGTTACCTCTCACAAAATCTTCTTCACTCGAAAATGCGCCAACACTGGCGAAGCTGGTTTTTATTTTCTTTACACATTCCATGGATTTTTCGTAGCACCTTTTCTTAGAAGACCGAAGCTCTTCAACGGTTCCTTCCAAATGATTAGCCCATTGGTCGCTACATTCCCGCCTCGTTTCTTCAAGTATGTGTTCTTCTTTCGCCCGGGCCAATTGCTTCCGAAGATCGTCAATCTCGTGCTTTTGAGCTGCAATTTGGGCTTTGGACGCAGCTTCGTTCTCCTTTACTTTATCCACTAATGTAACTAGAATTTTATCCTTTTCCAGGGCTTCGTTCCTTAATTTGATAACCTCTGTTCGAAGGTTGCTGAAGGCAATTTCGTAGCTTTCGTCTTCGGCACTCTTTTGCGCTCTCAGCGCGTTGCTTAGTATTAAACCCTATATGTAAAAAGTTAGTATAAGAATAAAACAATAGATTTCGAATCATAAAGTTTCCAAAATGCGCAATTCTCACACCTTCAGACTATTATATGCAAGGCTATCCGCAAGATCCTCCTTCGTCATAGCGCATAGTCCAGCTTCAAGCTTCGGAAACCCCATACTCCTAGCCATCTCTCGGCAGACAGATAATTCTTTGTTGTCAGGGAGGCAGTATAGGAAGTCATCTTCGTTTGTCCCATTGAATACTAGTGCCCCCTTCGGATATTTTAATTCTCTGGCATAGTGATTGGCTTCATAAATCTCTTCTTCAGATAATTTCTTCCCCGAAGCATGTCGCACAATGTAATCGCGTATGATGGAAGGTGCTTCGGGGGCCGCAGTGTCAATTTCTTCAACCAAAATTGGCTCTGGCATTTTTATTTTTTCTTCGGTTTCCAAAGGTTGTTCCTTGGTGGGCTCTGAAGGCCCAGCTTCAGCTTCAAGTTGTTGCTTCGAAGCTTCAGCAACTAAAGCTTCAGTAGACACTTCAGAAAATTCAACAGTCTTCTTTGGAGTTATGCTTGAAGACTTAATTGTCTCCAAAACATCTAGCACGTTCACCATTCTTTTTCTTTTCGGGGTCACCGATGGGCCCTTTTGATTTTTTATTGTCTCAACACTTGCTGAAGGACTTAAGATTTCCAATATTTTTGGTCCTTCAATTTTCGGTTTTTCTGCTGAAGGTGCTTCAATTTTTTCTTCGATCTTCGACACTGAAGCTGGCTCTGTAGTTTCAGTGGCCAAAGAGACTTCACCGATAAATTCAGGCACTGTGGCCGGCTCAATAAAACGCGCCCGGTGGGTGAGCACCTTCATCTTTTTTCTTTGCGGCGCTGGCTCACCAGAAGCACCTGAGGCAGCTTCTTTTGCAGGAGAAGAATTTTTTCTTTTGCGGCCTGGCACCGGATAATGGTAGTCAGGGTAGACAAATCCGATTGCATCAAATACCCGGTTGAGCCTCTTCTTCTTTCGGCCTCCGAAGGCTGCTGATAATGCAGTATTCTCAGCCTTTGAGTATGCCCCAAGCAGTTCGTCACTTAAGGTTTCAATGCTTTTTAACCAGTCGTCGTCCGGTTCAACAAATTTATCCCCATATTTGAATGTGTATTTTAGTCTGACCAGTCCACCTTCGTCAGACTCTTTGATGGTCTCCTTCGGCATTTCCCACTTTCCTGCAAGTGGCCAAACTCTGAAGGCGATATGCTCTTGGACCAGATCCCTTGTCCCAATAAAAGAGCAGATTACGCCGAAGGCTCTTTGGCATTCTTCGGCCGCTTCATCCATTTCAACCTTCGGCTTTCGAAGTCCGAAGCGTTGCCAGATAGGGCGCATAATGATACTCTTAATGTCTTCCTGCGCTGTCAAGTCATTCTTTACATAGAACCATTCTGTCATCCAGGTGCCGGGCCACCTCTTCCGAAAGGTTGGCACGGGGCAGCTCGACCCGGACCGGGCACCGAAGCTGTAACAACCAAAGTTGTTGTGATATTGTTCTTTCCCCCAGGGCTTTGTCTCATATACCAACTCATGAGTTTTGCAAAAGCTTTTAGCATTTGGTTCTAAACCTTGGCTTCTCACAGCCCAGACAAAGATTCCCATTCTTATGATAGCTTCGGGAGTAATTTGATGAAGGTAGATTTGAAATGTCTTCAGGACTTCGACAACAAAGCTGCTTAGGGGGAACCGAAGCCCAGCCTTGAGAAAGCTTCGGAAGATCACGACCTCATCTTCTTCGGGGGTGGGAGAAGTCTTTTCTCCAGCATCAGCCCTCACAATAGATATATCTCGAAAATATCTCCCCCTCATATTGTCAATATGACTCTGCTTAATAGTGGTTTTCCCGAAAACAGAGTGACTTGGCCGCCATGGTCGATCTTCGGACTCTCCCCCGCCGCTTTCTACATCATAACTGTCGTTGTCACCAGTATCTTCAGATAAACCTTCTAAAATCTCTTTGGTGATCTTTTCTGTATTAGTCTTCGACATTGCTTCAAGAAACCCCAGGTTCTTCTCTTCAGAGAGACTTAGCTTCATTTCGACAGCAGCCTTCTTCTCCTCAGACATCCCTTCGGAAATCTAACTTCTCGCTTCCGAAGCTCAAAACTAGGAAAGAAAACAATTAATTTTTGGGCAGAAAGCTTTATAAGCAGGTAAAACAGATGGCAAAGAGAGCGTGCCAAATCAAATGTGGCGGGCTCCTATTTATACACTCGATATGACGGAAACTGTGTGGTCCCAGGTGTCAATGACTTTTGCTATTCTAGCAAAGGGAAGGTGTTTTTTCGGACCTTCGGCTTAAGGCCTTCGTCCATATCGCAATCTGAATTTATCACTAACAAATTAATATTGCGAGGGGCTACTGTTGGGGGCCTTCGTCCTCCGAAGGTCCTCAAAAACATAATTTGACAATATTTTCCAAGTGAATTATATGAACAGGTATCTTCGGATTCAGATCATGAACATGGAGTACGATCAGAACGAAGCCCAAGCCAGACGAAGGGGGATTAAGATGAAGGACGGGCTGATTACCGAGCCGTACGAAGGATGGTGCACAGCAGAAGCTATGCGCAGAAAGCTTCGTCGCGATAGCAGAAAGGCGAACCGACTTAAAGATGAAAAGACTACTTAGGCCTTAATAGATTCCCATAAGTCATCAGCAAATGTAATGGACATGAATGTAATTTTGCATGGGCTACGTCCCACGCCTATAAATAGATGAACAGTACTCCCGTACTATTCACGTTGACTTGGCATTTGCTTTCTGTCATCCTTGTACTTTTGCCTTCCTGCAATCCGAAGGTACACTTGTAATCTGAAATCATTTCTATTTTTATATGATAATAAAATAGAAATGACCTTGTGATAATATTTAAATGTTTATACTACTTTTTATGTTGCATGTAAGTTCTTTATCACAGTTTATTGTGCTTACGAAGATATGTTGTTTGTGACCTTCGTCCGGAACACATTATATCCCAAAGGGAAATAATGTTTAAAAGGACGAAGGGCCTTATCATTTAACACTTTTCATGTTGCCTTGTTCTTAATCCGAAGCATTTGAGAACAAGTCCCCAACACCTTTCATTAATATTTGAATTAATACATTTTTTTATCAAGGATGAATGTCAAAACCGAATTCAAATTCAAATTTGAATTCTAAAAAAACAAGGAGGAAAATAAATTCAGAAAAAGGAGAATAAAAAGGAAATGGGAGGGTTAAGTGTTTATGGGCCGAAATCTGCCTCGCTGGCCCAACTCACTTGTGCCGTGCGGCCTGCTGAGAAATGGCGCCGCCAGGTGGGGCCCTCTCGTCAGTCGGCCGGGGCCCTTCCGTGCTCACCCTCATCTCTTCACTGGCGCGTGGGCCCTTCACGTCAGCTCCATCCCTTTTCCCCCTTTCTTCACGGCGCTGCTCGGATGAGCTCGGTCCTGGCGCACGTAGCGGGATCCGTTGGAGCCCCCGCGACCGATCGCAGGCGGCTAAATGGAGGGCGTAACAGCGGGCGAAATTAACGTGTTTCATGCCTCCTCGACGAGATATGAAGACCTGCTCCCTCTCCTCCTCGCCACAACCATACGGACCGCTTCCTTCGCCGGTGAAGCCGGACTCCCTTCAACGACGTCCGCGCCTTCCTGCGAGTTGCCCGGGAGCCCTAGTTTCGGGGATAAAGCCAGCGTGCCGCTCGTGGCCTTAAACCATCAAACAAACCCCCTCATCCTCGCACCACAGTCGGTCGCCAAACCTCATTGGGGAAGAACATCGCCGCCGCTGCGCCTAGCTACCTATCGTACCTAGACGGGTCCCTGTCGGTGGTCGGGGTGGACCTTCATGACGTGTGGAGGGTCACCGGGACACCAGTACGGGGTACGGCCTTCGGGGACTGCTAGGTGTCGTGCCGGAGCCGCTTCTCTTCCACCAAGCCACGCGATGTCGTGGGCGGGATTCTGCGCGCCACTAACTCCGGTATGGACCTGCTCCATGGACGCACCTAAGCCTCCGCTACGTGTAGCACTGTCGAGATCGAAGTTCAAGGCGCGAGTTACGGGTTTGGGACTCTCTGGTGATGGCGCCGCCGTGGTTTGGGTGCGCACCGCCGCGACGGAGTCGTGTGAGGTTGAAGAAGCGAGGGGAGCCATCGGATGGCGGCTGATCGGCCACGATTAGATGGGAGCGGGGAATGTCGGTAGCCGTTGGATGGCAATCCAACGCCTAGGGTTTAGATCGAGAAGAAATGCGATGATGACCGTTGATTCTGGAACAAGCGATCCAGATCAGATGGGATGCATACCCTTTGGTGATCGGTTCTGTGCCGTTAGATTAGCCTTGGATGGACCGGATGGGTTGATCGGGTACTTTAATGGGGGCCATAGATCTCCAATCGGACGGCCATAATAGCATACCGCTTCATTTTAAGTATGATCTAATCCTAGCCCTTGGTTTTCAATCCAGCGGCCAATGCACACTCTTACCCTTTCGGCTCTGGCAGTCTTTCAAAAGAGTCCTCAACCTTTCAAGGATTTAACCCGCCGTCCGTATGGATGTGGTTCTGAGTCTTAGGATGTTTTTCGCAGAAGTCCCTGTGTTTTCTGTAAATATTGCACCCAGTCCAGGGAAATGGGAAATCAGAGAAAATGAGTTATAAAATGAATTTCTTATATAAAAACAATTCCAAAATCTTGTTAAATCCATAGAAAATTCATATTAAGTCCAAATGAGCCCGTTCCAATTTCTATAATTCTATAAAATTATTGTTTATCACATAGTACCTCTGATTTTACATGAAAGCCACTTTAAAATCTATTTTCTAATCTAATCTTATACAAAACACATAAAATCATTAGAAATTCATAACTTCTCCGTTTTAACTCCGATTTGATCCGTTCAAGTTGCGTTAGTCTCGTAGCAACGTGTAGATCATTATAATGCAGTATATTATTATGTTTGCTGTGATGTTAATTTTATCTATACCATGTTTGCTTGTATTGCTACGACTAGCGCGAGGACACGTGTCATCTGAAAGGCAAGTTGGTACCTGGAATCTCAAGTGCCAGGCAAGTTGTGCCCTTGATTCACTTTTGTTACCCAATAATGTTCTTCATAATCATTTACCATGCATAGGTTTAATTTTGATGGGACCCAATAGGTCACCCTAGATTGTTTATCTCATTACCTTGTTTACCCCTGAATCACTTGGGTAGTTTATGCTATTGCTTTACGTGGTTTTTGGGTTAATATTTCATTATATCCATGTTCCAGTTATTTTGTTATTCTATTTATTTTCATGTCAAGATCATTATGTTATTGTTAATTGGAACATGGAGCTTAACTTGAGAACCACGTGCCACCACAAGGGAGGAATGGGACCCCTTGGCTGACTAATTAGGAAAGCTAGTGGAAGACTACCTTACCCGAAAGGGGCAAGGGCAGTAGGGGAGTGGTCAGTGTAGGGAGGTCCTTGTTTGATTTTGCTGCGATGGCGGTCAGACGAGAACCCTGCATTGGAACTTCCTATAAACTGTAGCGGGTTTTCGGAAGCTAGTGGAACTTTGTAAAGGCCTCGTAGTGGATCCCTAGCCATTCACCTTGGTAGTGTCTAAGGGCCTAGCTAACCCTGGCGACATGGGAAACACGACTTGTGGGTAAAGGGTACAACCTCTGCAGAGTGTAAAACTGGTATACTAGCCGAGCTCACGGTCATGAGCGGCTCAGGACTCTCCGATGATTAATTTATGGAACTTAAATTCAATCTGTCATTTGCATTGCATGGGTTTATTATTAATTTTGTTCTATTATTTTATTTAAGGTTTGGTATTTACTTACACTTAGTAATTGCTAATAAAATTTTGACCAACTTTAAAAGCAATGCTCAGCTTTAACCACTCCCTTTGGTAAGCCTTACACCTTACATGATCTCCCACCTTTGTGAGTTCATGCCACATTATTCCCCACAAATTGTTGAGCGATGAACATGTGTGAGCTCACCCTTGCTGTCTCACACCCCCCCACAGGAGGAGAACAGGTGGTTTCAAGTGGAGTCAAGTATCGAGGAGTTTGATCTGATCTAGGTGGCGTTTCTCAGTTGACATCGGCGCCAACGATCCTTAGTTCGTTTTATATTTATTCTTTTATTTTGTAAGTCTTCCGCTATGTAATATGTACTCTGATTATATTGTGACATTTATCTCTATACACTCTGTTATTATATATGTTGTCTTCTTGGCGCATGTATGAGATGCACCTGGCTTTGTCCCTTAAAGCGGGGTGTGACAGAAGTGGTATCAGAGGAAATGTTGACTGTAGGACGAAACCTAAATAGAAATGGACAACCCTTACCTACTTACCTTACTCTGATTCATTCTATACTTACCTTATCTTGATCGTGTCTCACCTTCTACTGTTCTACTCTGATCAGTCTTATCTTTCTACTCTAAGACAAGATGGATTTCACACCTTGGAATCCTACATTTATGATCTTTTAAGAGATAGGGAACCTAAGACAAAATTAAAATTATTTTCTCTATTAAAAATGTTGGTTGATTGTTCTGATGATCAATGCTTGATTTGCTTCTTTGATTGAATGAAACATTATAGTCGGTCATCTTAGCATGTACCACTATAAGGTAATGTATTAGCTTTAGTGGGTAACACACTAATCTACTTAGCTAATAAATCCCCCGTAGTAACATTTCTCGTAATTACTCGCCTTATCTACAATCCTTTCTTTCTTACCCTGTGTTCTAACCCAGATGGGCTACCCCTGTAGTGTTATAAGAGAGCACTATATACGTGATCCTTGGTATGTCATGGTTAAGAAAGGCAAAGGCCATTATAGCAGGTGGTAGAGGTACCGTAGAACTCACTACCCCTAAAGGAGAAAGATTTCAAGTTAATATTGCAGTAACCACCTCATCCAAATGTGCAATGTTCTTTATACCTGAGGAATTTGTTAGTGACAACATTCGTGTGGTTAGAGATTTTCCGGATGTCTTTCCAAAGGAGCTACCAGGGATGACACCAGATAGGGAAGATGAGTTTGTCATTGATCTCTTACCTGGACTGCCCTATTTCTAAACGGCCATACAGGATGTCTATAGAAGAGCTAAAGGAACTTAAGAAGCAGTTAACGAAATTATAAGAGGCTGGGTACATTCGTTCGAATTCTTCACCTTAGGGAGCGCCGGTTCTGTTTGTACAGAAGAAGGAAGTGTGTGGATTATAGATCACTTAATGATGTCACTGTGAAGAACAAGTGTCCATTACCCCGCATTGAGGATTTATTTAATCGGATAAGAGGTGCAAGTGTATTCTCGAAGATCGATCTCCGATCGGGTTACCATCAAATGAAGATTAGGCCATCGGATATTCCCAAGACGGATTTTCTCGACCTGATATGATTTATATGAGTTCACAGTTATGTCATTTGGACTAACTAATGCACTAGCCTATTTTATGGATCTGAAGAATAAGGTGTGCATGATCTAGACAGATTCGTCGTGGTTTTCATTGATGATATTTCTATTCCAAGAGTGATAGTGATCGTGAGGAACATCTGAGGTTGGTGCTACAAAAGCTACAAGATAATCAATTCTATGCCAAGTACAACAAATGCAAGTTTTGGATTGGCGAGGTGCCATTTCTTGGACATATCATCTCTAATGGAGGGATATCAGTGGATCCTGCTAAAGTTAAGGATATAGTGGTGTGGAGCATACCCACTACAGTTACGAAGATTCGGAGTCTCTTGGGACTTGTAGGTTATTATCAGAGATTTATTGAAGTATTTTCTAAGATTGCCAAGCCCATGACCTCACTTTTAGAGAAGGGAAGAGAGTTTAAGTGGGATGAGAAATGCCAAGAGAGCTTTGATCAATTGAAGGAGAGATTGATGTCACCACCAGTATTGATTATGCCAGATCTACAGAAGGGATTTGACATTTATTGTGATGCATGTGGCCAAGGATTAGGATGTGTGCTCATGCAAGAAGGACACATGATTGCCTATGCGTCTCGTCAGTTGCGGAAACATGAATTGAACTACCCCACTCATGACTGGGAACTGGCAGCGGTTGTGCACGCACTTAAGATATGGAGACATTACATTATGGGAATCAAGTGTCAAGTGTACGCGGATCATAAGAGTTTGAAGTATATATTCACTCAGAAGGATCTCAACCTTTGGCAGCGCCGTTGGTTGGAGCTTATTAAGGATTATGATTTGGAGATTCACTATCACCCGGGCAAAGCAAATTTGGTTGCAGATGCCTTGAGTCGAAAGGAGCATGTTCACTCAGCTATTGTTGCCCAGCTACCTGATGAAATTGTTGAGGATTTTAGGAGAATTAACCTGGGGATGGTTGCTCACACTGAAGGAGTTATTATCGATGTAGAACCTACCTTGGAGCAAGAAATCCGCAAAAGGACAAATCGGTAATGCTAAGATACAAGAGATTAAGGATCTGATTACTGAAGGTCGAGTTCCGGAATTTACGGAAGACGAGCAATGCATAGTATGGTTCAAGGATCGGATATGAGTCCATAAGATTGAAAGCCTTCGAGAGACTATTTTAAAGGAGGCCCATGATTCAGATTATTCTATTCATCCTGGTAGTACCAAGATGTATCAGGATTTGAAACGGAAGTATTGGTGGTATGGATTGAAAAGAGATGTGGCTGCACATGTGGCTATGTGCGATGTATGTCAAAGAGTTAAGGCTGAACATCAGAGGCCAGTTGGACTACTATACCCATTAAAATACCCGAATGGAAGTGGGAAGAGATTGGCATGGATTTCATTACTGGATTGCCTCGCACCTCGAAAGGATATGATTCTATATGGGTTATTTTCATTCCGGTCAAGACTGCTTATAAGGTATCTCAATTGGCGGAGTTATATATAGCTCGAATTGTGTCTCTACACGGTATACCGAAGTGGATCATTTTGGATAGAGGATCACAGTTTACCTCCAGATTTTGGAAAAGTTTTCATAAGAATATGGACACGAAGTTGAATTTTAGTTTGGCCTACCTCAGACTGATGGACTGACCGAAAGGACTAACCAAGTATTAGAAGATATGTTGAGAGCTTGTGCCCTTCAGCATGGTAGTAGTTGGGACAAGAGTCTACCTTGTGCTGAGTTCTCATATAATAATAATTACCAGACCAGTCTGAAGATGTCACTGTTTGAGGCTCTATATGGCAGGAAATGCAGGACTCCTCTATATTGGATCAGACTAGAGGAAGACAGTTCTTTGGACCTGAACTGATTCAAGAAGCAGAAGCACAAGTCTGTATAATTTGAGAGAATTTGAGGGTAGCTCAAACCAGGCAAAAGAGCTATGCTGATAATAGAAGAAGACCACTAGAGTTTGAGGAAGGTGATCATGTGTACTTCAAGGCGTCACCACTTCATGGAATGAGGAAATTTAAAGTTAAGGGCAAATCGTCTCCTCGCTATATTGGACCAGTCAGAATTTTTTTAGGCAAGTTGGAGAGATGGCCTATCAACTCGAGCTACCTGATAATCTATTTGATGTGCATAATGAATTCCATGTGTCTTAACTTAAGAAGTGTCTCTGTGTCCCTGAGAAACAATTACCAATGGAAGAGCTCAGTGTTTGGAGTGATTTGACTTACATGGAGTATCCTGTCAAGATTTTTGATACATTGACTCGAGTTACGAGAAATAAGGTGATAAAGATGTGCAAAATGCAATGGAGTCATCAAAGAGAAGATGAAGCTACTTGGGAGAGAGAAGAAGAGCTTCGCATAGATTTTCCCCATCTTTTCTCTAGTCCTTCCTAAATCTCGAGGACGAGATTCTTGTTAAGGGGGGTAGGATTTGTAATACCCAACCTTGGAATACAAAAGAGAAGAGAATAAATCTTGGGGTGTAATGTCCTTGTATTCATGAAACGTATTAGTGAACATACTCTAAGTGGCTAACCTCCTACTAAAACATGCATCATGTTGGAGCTTTGTTTGTGCATCTAATAATGATAACAATAATATTACTAAAAAAAATATAAAATAATGTGAGAATTTGGGTTGAACCCTAAATTGAAATTTGGATTTAAAATGAAAAGAGAAAATACAATGCAAATGAGATAAAATAAATATATAAATAAGAATATACTTACCTTTCATTAATATTTGAATTAATACATTTTTTTATCAAGGATGAATGTCAAAACCGAATTCAAATTCAAATTTGAATTCTAAAAAAAACAAGGAGGAAAATAAATTCAGAAAAAGGAGAATAAAAAGGAAATGGGAGGGTTAAGTGTTTATGGGCCGAAATCTGCCTCGCTGGCCCAACTCACTTGTGTCGTGCGGCCTGCTGAGAAATGGCGCCGCCAGGTGGGGCCCTCTCGTCAGTCGGCCGGGGCCCTTCCGTGCTCACCCTCATCTCTTCACTGGCGCGTGGGCCCTTCGCGTTAGCTCCATCCCTTTTCCCCCTTTCTTCGCGGCGCTGCTCGGATGAGCTCGGTCCTGGCGCACGTAGCGGGATCCGTTGGAGCCCCCGCGACCGATCGCAGGCGGCTAAATGGAGGGCGTAACGGCGGGCGAAATTAACGTGTTTCATGCCTCCTCGACGAGATATGAAGACCTGCTCCCTCTCCTCCTCGCCACAACCGTACGGACCGCTTCCTTCGCCGGTGAAGCCGGACTCCCTTCAACGACGTTCGCGCCTTCCTGCGAGTTGCCCGGGAGCCCTAGTTTCGGGGATAAAGCCAGCGTGCCGCTCGTGGCCTTAAACCATCAAACAAACCCCCTCATCCTCGCACCACAGTCGGTCGCCAAACCTCGTTGGGGAAGAACATCGCCGCCGCTGCGCCTAGCTACCTATCGTACCTAGACGGGTCCCTGTCGGTGGTCGGGGTGGACCTTCATGACGTGTGGAGGGTCACCGGGACACCAGTACGGGGTACGGCCTTCGGGGACTGCTAGGTGTCGTGCCGGAGCCGCTTCTCTTCCACCAAGCCACGCGATGTCGTGGGCGGGATTCTGCGCGCCACTAACTCCGGTATGGACCTGCTCCATGGACGCACCTAAGCCTCCGCTACGTGTAGCACTGTCGAGATCGAAGTTCAAGGCGCGAGTTACGGGTTTGGGACTCTCTGGTGATGGCGCCGCCATGGTTTGGGTGCGCACCGCCGCGACGGAGTCGTGTGAGGTTGAAGAAGCGAGGGGAGCCATCGGATGGCGGCTGATCGGCCACGATTAGATGGGAGCGGGGAATGTCGGTAGCCGTTGGATGGCAATCCAACGCCTAGGGTTTAGATCGAGAAGAAAGGCGATGATGACCGTTGATTCTGGAACAAGCGATCCAGATCAGATGGGATGCATACCCTTTGGTGATCGGTTCTATGCCGTTAGATTAGCCTTGGATGGACCGGATGGGTTGATCGGGTACTTTAATGGGGGCCATAGATCTCCAATCGGACGGCCATAATAGCATACCGCTTCATTTTAAGTATGATCTAATCCTAGCCCTTGGTTTTCAATCCAGCGGCCAATGCACACTCTTACCCTTTCGGCTCTGGCAGTCTTTCAAAAGAGTCCTCAACCTTTCAAGGATTTAACGCGCCGTCCGTATGGATGTGGTTCTGAGTCTTAGGATGTTTTTCGCAGAAGTCCCTGTGTTTTCTGTAAATATTGCACCCAGTCCAGGGAAATGGGAAATCAGAGAAAATGAGTTATAAAATGAATTTCTTATATAAAAACAATTCCAAAATCTTGTTAAATCCATAGAAAATTCATATTAAGTCCAAATGAGCCCGTTCCTATTTCTATAATTCTATAAAATTATTGTTTATCACATAGTACCTCTGATTTTACATGAAAGCCACTTTAAAATCTATTTTCTAATCTAATCTTATACAAAACACATAAAATCATTAGAAATTCATAACTTCTCCGTTTTAACTCCGATTTGATCCGTTCAAGTTGTGTTAGTCTCGTAGCAACGTGTAGATCATTATAATGCAGTATATTATTATGTTTGGTGTGATGTTAATTTTATCTATACCATGTTTGCTTGTATTGCTACGACTAGCGCGAGGACACGTGTCATCTGAAAGGCAAGTTGGTACCTGGAATCTCAAGTGTCAGGCAAGTTGTGCCCTTGATTCACTTTTGTTACCCAATAATGTTCTTCATAATCATTTACCATGCATAGGTTTAATTTTGATGGGACCCAATAGGTCACCCTAGATTGTTTATCTCATTACCTTGTTTACCCCTGAATCACTTGGGTAGTTTATGCTATTGCTTTACGTGGTTTTTGGGTTAATATTTCATTATATACATGTTCCAGTTATTTTGTTATTCTATTTATGTTCATGTCAAGATCATTATGTTATTGTTAATTGGAACATGGAGCTTAACTTGAGAACCACGTGCCACCACAAGGGAGGAATGGGACCCCTTGGCTGACTAATTAGGAAAGCTAGTGGAAGACTACCTTACCCGAAAGGGGCAAGGGCAGTAGGGGAGTGGTCAGTGTAGGGAGGTCCTTGTTTGATTTTGCTGCGATGGCGGTCAGACGAGAACCCTGCATTGGAACTTCCTATAAACTGTAGCGGGTTTTCGGAAGCTAGTGGAACTTTGTAAAGGCCTCGTAGTGGATCCCTAGCCATTCACCTTGGTAGTGTCTAAGGGCCTAGCTAACCCTGGCGACATGGGAAACACGACTTGTGGGTAAAGGGTACAACCTCTGCAGAGTGTAAAACTGGTATACTAGCCGAGCTCACGGTCATGAGCGGCTCAGGACTCTCCGATGATTAATTTATGGAACTTAAATTCAATCTGTCATTTGCATTGCATGGGTTTATTATTAATTTTGTTCTATTATTTTATTTAAGGTTTGGTATTTACTTACACTTAGTAATTGCTAATAAAATTTTGACCAACTTTAAAAGCAATGCTCAGCTTTAACCACTCCCTTTGGTAAGCCTTACACCTTACATGATCTCCCACCTTTGTGAGTTCATGCCACATTATTCCCCACAACTTGTTGAGCGATGAACATGTGTGAGCTCACCCTTGCTGTCTCACACCCCCCCACAGGAGGAGAACAGGTGGTTTCAAGTGGAGTCAAGTATCGAGGAGTTTGATCTGATCTAGGTGGCGTTTCTCAGTTGACATCGGCGCCAACGATCCTTAGTTCGTTTTATATTTATTCTTTTATTTTGTAAGTCTTCCGCTATGTAATATGTACTCTGATTATATTGTGACATTTATCTCTATACACTCTGTTATTATATATGTTGTCTTCTTGGCGCATGTATGAGATGCACCTGGCTTTGTCCCTTAAAGCCGGGTGTGACAAGTGGTCAGTCCGAACAGAAAAGTGGCGCCCCCACAAGTATGGGCGCCAGTGACGGACGGCCTGCACGAGGCCGATGAGCTCCCTCTCGTAGGCCGCCAACTTAAGGTGGCGGGCTGCAAATGGCTTGCTGAAGTAGGCGAGAGGTCCCGCGCCCTGATGAAGGACAGCACCGAACCCTGCACCTGACGCGTCACAGTCGACGACGAAGAGCTTGGCGAAGTCCGGCATCTGGAGCACTGGACCCATCGTTAGGGCGTGCTTTAGGGCGTGGAAGGCTGTTGTCGCGTCATCGTCCCAGGCAAACGCGTCTCATCGCAAGAGACGTGTCAGCGGGGCTGCGATGAGGCCGAAGTCTTTGATGAACTTCCGGTAGTACCCTGCTAGTCCCAAGAAGCCCCGGAGGCCTCGTGCAGACCGCGGGGGCGGCCAGGAGGCCACTGCCGCGACCTTGGCGGCGTCCATGGCGACCCCGCCCTCGGAGATGACATGGCCCAGATAGGCCACTGATGTGGCGCCGAAGGAACACTTGGAGCGCTTCAGGTGGAGGTGGTGTGCCTGCAATGTCTCGAGGACGATGCCCACATGCTGGAGGTGCTCCGCCCATGATGCACTGTAGATTAGGATATCGTCGAAGAAGACAAGCACAAACTTCCGAAGATATGGGCGGAGTACGTCGTTCATCAGGGACTGGAAAGTAGCAGGCGCATTCGAGAGGCCGAACGGCATGACCAGGAACTCATAGTGGTCATGATGGGTGCGGAACGCCGTCTTGGCGATGTCATCGGTGTGCATCCGCACCTGGTGGTAGCCTGAGCGTAGGTCCAGCTTGGAGAAGAAACGGGCTCCATGGAGCTCGTCGAGGAGCTCGTCCACCACCGGAATCGGGAACTTGTCCTTGGACGTCTTGGCGTTGAGGGCGCGGTAGTCGATGCAGAAAACGCCACGAGCGGTCCGCCTTGCGAACCAAGAGCACCGGAGCGGAGAACGGCGACGTGCTGGGTCGTATGATGCCTTGTGTGAGCATGGCCTCACACTGTCGCTCCAGCTCGTCCTTCTGCAGCTGTGCGTACCGGTACGGTCGTACGGCCACCGGAGCTGTACCGGGCAGCAGGTGGATGCGATGGTCGTAGGGGCGGGCCGGGGGCAGTCCCGTGGGCTCGTCGAAGATGGCGCCATGTTGCTGCAGAAGGACATCCATGAGGGGCTGTTGGGCAGTGTCGACGACTGCCACAGCCAGCTGCTGCGGGGCAGGCTGTTGCGTGGCCCGCACACCCTGCCAGTGGATGCGCCGGCCCTGGCGCTGGAACGACAGGGTCAGTGCTCGGAAGTTCCACTGGATGGTGCCCAGCGTCTCCAAGAAGTCCACGCCGAGGATGAAGTCGAAGCAGCCCAGGCGCATCCCGACGCACGTGATGGAGAAGGACTCATCGTTGATGATGACGGGGACGTCGCGGGCGATGCCGGCGCAGGGTAGGCGGTCACCGTTGGCCACCGTGACCCGAAGGTGCTCGCCACCCGCCATAGCTAATCCGAGGTGGCTCATCGTGTCAGCGTTGAGGAAGTTGTGGGTTGACCCTGTGTCCATGAGCGCGAGTAGTCGCTCGCCGTTGATGGTGACTGGTAGCAACAGCGTCTTGTCCGTCCGGATGCCCGCCAGCGCGTGTAACGAGACCACCAACGCGTTGGCTCCCGTGACGTCTGGGGCGGCCGGCTCCTCAAGGGGGTCGACCCCACCCTCACCGGATGCCTCGTTGAGGAAGTCGTCGACCTCCAAGTAGAACAGCCGCTGGCAGACGTGTCCCCGAACGTAGGGTTCATCGCAGTTGAAGCAGAGCCCCTGCCGGCGCCGCTCCTGCTGCTCGCCCGGGGACAATCGGCGAAACGGGCGTGTCGGAGTCGTACTATCGCCTGGCGTCGTCGTACCGGTCGGTAGAGCCCCGGGCGGTGCTGGTGTCACACGACCCGAGCCCTGCGCCCGTTGCGGTGGTCGCGACCCGCGCTGCTGGAATGGGGGCCAGGCCGCCGCGCGCCGTTCGAACGCCCGTGCCAGGTACATGGCAGTTTGTAGATCCTGCGGTTCGCGCAGCTCAACGTCCACCCGCAAGTACTCGGGAAGGCCGCCCACGAATAGCTCTGTCTTCTGCATGGGGGAGACGTCCCGAGCTCGACACAGCAACGCCTGGAAGCGGTCCGAGTACTCCTGGACCGTGGACAGGAAGGGGAGGCGTCCCAGTTCCGCAAGGCGAGAACCGCGCACTGCTGGACCGAAGCGAAGGCGACACAGCTCGGCGAAGCGATCCCAAGACGGCATGCCCTCGTCCTGTTCCAGGGCATAGTACCACGTCTGTGCCGGCCCCTTAAGATGGTACGAGGCCAGCCACGTGCGATCCGAGGCTGGCGTGCGCTGCCCCCGGAAGAACTGCTCACAATGATTTAGCCAGTTCAGCGGATCCTCATAGCCATCGTATGTGGCGAAATCCAGTTTGTAGTAGCGTGGAGGCGCGCGCGCCTCAGCGCCCCCGTAGGCTGCGGTCTCCACGTCGTCGTCCTGAGGCAGCCCGTGGTACGGTGACCACGCTGCTGTCGCTGCGGGTACGTGGGGGCGCAAGGGCCCCCGACCCAGGAACAGGGGGCCGTCGCCGCCTCCTAACAGCATCCCGGGAGGCCCACCGACGGTGCTGCTGGGTAAGGAAGTCGTGAGCGCTGGTCGCGGGAGTGCCTCAGAGTACACTGGTGGTGAAACCGTAGGCGCGCCCTGCGCCCAAGATGGGATGGGGGATGGGGATGGTGGGAAGCAGATCATATGGATGGGGGCTGTGGTCGGTGATGCGGTGGGGAGTGGCGCAGGTGGCTGCATGGGTGGGGGCAGTGCGGCCGGCGGTGGCTACGCTGTCAGGGATGGGTGCGGCGGCTGGGGTGGATGGGCGGCTTGTGGATTGGGGAAGGGGAGGTGGCCGGTCAGCATGGCGTTCATGGTGATCTGCATATCGCGCACGACGTGGCTGAGATCCGCCAAGGACGCCGTGATCTGGGCCGGTGTGAGCGCGGGGGCGGCCTGCTGGTTGATGGCCGCGCCGGGAGGGCCGAGCGCCATGGCCTCCGACGACGCAGGGACCGCGGCCAGGGAGACGATTGGCGCTGCGGGCGGGCTTGAGGCCGGCGGCGACTGCTGTCCCGGTGACGGCGACTTGGAGGAACTCATGATCGTCGAGCGCTCTGATACCAGATTGGTAGAACTACGGATTCTACCGGGCAGATTGCGTAGATTGTAGGGAGGGGATTTGGTGGGACCAGGGTGGCGGCGCTGGGGCGCCGTCGTGATCCTGGCTGGGTTGCGCGCAGGGAGAAGATCACAGGAGACTCTAGCTCCCTCTGGGAAGCCAGAATAGATTGGAATTCTGCTTGTCTTTATTCCAGAGTTTACAGATCTATATATAGAGCTATCTCAAGTCTATCTACTAACTTTGGATAAGTATAACTATCTAGATAGAGCTGATCTTTATCTACTAACTTTGGATAACTATAACTAACTAGATAGAGCTTATCTATTAGCTATTGGGCCTTGGGCCCCACCTGGGCAGCCTTGGCCCTATTGCGCCTAACATAGGCTTGGCCATACATAACAACATGTTTGCAGGAGGTGAGGCCATCTTTGTGCTCGTCACTTTAGTGTTGTATAAGTGCTCCTTCCTACTTATCTGCGGATTAAAGGAATTCTGAAAATGTTGTGCGTCGCTGGCACCTGAAGCTGCTCCCCTGGTTATGAACATAGCCAGCATTATGCCGGATTTGAGACAGAACGCAATCCTGGAGTTGAATGCAATTTGTGGCTCATTTGTAGAGTAGACATCACCAGTTTCCTTCCATACCATCCAGCCATTTGCATGATATATGGTGGCATCAATTGCGCCATCTCTTATGGCCTTGGCTACAATGGTCTCCACATCAGCAACAGGGTTCTCAGAGTCTAGTTCCCTGCAAACTTGTATTGTTGTTCAACTTTGTAGATATCTAGAGCTAGTTCCCTGTAGACTTCACACCAGTTTGCATAAAACTCAACAACAGTGGGCTTGCCATTTGAAAGAGCCCCTAGATGAATTTATCAGGTTAAGTTTAAGCATTTATAGTGAAGAAAAACATCTACAAAACAATGTGATTCCAGCATAGGGTTTTTTTGTCAAAACTAATTCAATATAGTGAATAGAATAACAGGAGCTAGATTAATCATGTATTTATAAAACAATATCAATAATGGACAGATGTGCTACTATAATTTCAAATAAAACAGAGCCAATATAAATATAATGAGTTCCATGCAAGCAAACAGAAAATTATAGCAAGCCAACATATCAATCGGAGCAGTATATTAGAGCACAAAGATCACATAAAAACAAAACACATATTATTCAATAAAACTTTGAAGCATACCAGAATTCCTGCTGCCATCGAAACTATCAAGATATTTTCTGTTCCATAGAAGACACACAATTCCACAAGTTAGTATTGTTTCGATACCTTTTGCTTGAAACAAACAATTGAGTTTTGACAGACTTACCATGGGTCTTTTATGGAGCACATAGCATCGTGGAGCACATAGTAAACGAACAACAGAATCAGCAAGTATTGATTTGTTGAAGCACAGTACCTGTGCATAACTTGCCGGCGAGCATAACTGAGCATATGTTATGAATAGAGGTCCAGGATATGTTTATGGTGCATAACTTGTTATTGTTTCTAACGTAGACTGTCTAATTATTCATAACTTCTGCAATATTTGTATACTCTAGGCGTCTACTACACTGCTACAATGAAACCCCCACACCCAATTTTAGTAAACACTCTATGATCAATGTAGTCAGGCATAACCGAGTTTCAAATGAAATTGTTAAGAAAATACCACCTAGTTGATGAAGAAACTTAAGATCGACAAAGTATTTATTTGAGATTCCCTTTGCAACTGCAAAAGTTCAGATAAACTTTTTTTAATGAACTATAGAAATACAGAATGAAGGCAAACAAAAAAAGATAAACTGATTAATATAGAAAATTTTCTACAATATTTGTATACTCTAGGCGTCTACTACACCGCTACCATAAAGGATCATTTTCTAATGAACTATAGAAATACAGATGAAGGCAAACAAAAAAGATAAACTGTGTACCTTTATTTCCACAGACCAGTAATGGATTCAGATCCATGGTTGCGCTCGCCGACAATCTCCAAGATGCACGTAAACAGCCTGGAACAAACGGGAAGTGGATTACACTCCATGACTTAAGCATGCACAACTATATAGATATAACAAATTACTAAGTGGATTCAACGAAGCTGTCAAATCCTGTCACCAATGTGTACCTTTATAATGCCCAGATTCAGCTGTCGAATTGGATTCAACGAACAATGGTTGTAATCAAGAAAACTGTTGTAGATCATTTCATACGTGACATAAAAGATTTAGTGTGTGCTACTACTTTGAGTTTCAATGAAGAGACAGAAGAAGTACAAAGGATGTGGGGGATGTTGTGGCGTACCTGGAGAGCGCCGGCAAGGATGCGGGGGATGTTGTGGCGTCCACGCATGACTTTTTATTCAGATCGATGATGCCGTGGAAGGAAACTTGTCGCCCAGAGATCTCCTCCAGGAGTGCCGGGGCGAGGACCGAGATCCGGGGCACAACGGACGCGTTCGCTGATGCTGGGCGGGGGCGACGATCCGGGCAAGAGTGTCGGGGCACAAAGGAGGTGATCTCCTTCCATGGGGAGTGTGGGCGAGGACCGAGATCTCGGGGGCTACTTGGAAGCCGACCTACTCAGGCGTCCTCGCGCTCTAGAAAGGAAACTTGTCGCACAGAGATCTCCAAGAGTGTCGAGGCGACGCAGCGGACGCGTCCGCCGATGCTAGGCGGGGGCGACGATCCGGGAGGGACGACAACGATTTGGGGCCGATCCCCTTCCATGGAGAGCGGATTTGGAGCCACGCTAGCGTGGGTTTCCTTCCAACGAGATCGTGGGTTTCCTTCTAGGGAGAGCGTGGGTGAGGGCCGAGGTTACCACGGTGATTTGGGAGACAAAAATATTACCGAAATTATAATGTAAAATATCGTATGAATTATATTATTATACTAATTTTTATATAGCATAAATAATAAGCTAATAAAAGGAATTTGCATCACATAATTATATATTAATATCATTTATAGCAGTTACTTGAAGTGGGTTCTAACATGTGAACCAGGTAAGGATAACAAATAGAACATGAAATGATCTTATATTTTCAACAGCCCAGGCATGTAACATGAGGAAAAAATATGCAAGAACATACCTAATGAAAAGTACTATCCACCATAATCAATGGTTGTCATAAGAATTGAAAGTGCATTCATCCCTTTTGTGAGTTTTGGTGATTTGGATGACAACACATTTAAAAGACTAACAAGTTTGCTAAGTGTTGAACAGGAAATTCAGTATGATGAAAATACTTGAATAGTGTATAATGATCAGTGAACAAAGGTTCAACACGAGGTTAAATAACCAATGAGACAATGCAAATGGATATAATATGATCTCTATATTGGTTTGAATATATGGACAAGACCTGAGAAATCACTACATACATATGACCAGAATAGAGGACAAAGTGATTTAGAGGATTGGTCAAGCCAAAGAGAATAAGATATGAGGAATCGTGAATTGGCTTGACCATATTACTATCAGTCCATATATGCTTCTATGAGAATCAAACTAGAGCTTGATTAATTTTAACAGTTATATCTAGAAGACATTCAAGCAAGGTTTACAATATTGAAGAAATGATTCTCTCAATGGATGCTCAATATGATGTGACTCAAGAATGGCTTGATAGGGTGAAGATAGCAAGGAAAGGGCTTCGAGGAACTAGGCGAAGGTGAAGGCCAAGCGACGGCTTGTAGACCGAGGTACCATGGCTAAGGTGAAGAAGAGAGTACTTGCACTAAGTCGATGAACTAATCAGCTATGAAGAGTTATAACATGTTGATGCATCAGTAAGGTGACTTGAAGCCATGATTTGAACTCATATAAGGTGATATGGTACAAGTCACAGGGTTTGATTTGAGTTTGCTTCAAAAGGTGAGACAAAGATGTTTGTGATCCTTATGAAGCAATGCCATGGAGAAATCACACATGAGACACCAATGACTCAAGGAGTTTACTTCATTTTATTTTATTTAACTTGAGTATAGGAATCGTCGTACTATAAAGGGGGATCCAAAAGAAGGTTGGTGTTTGCCAAAGCTCAAGCCTCTATATTCAAAAGCTATTTTTTGAAAACCAAAAATCTCTTTAAAATTCTATGGCGGTTGACCGTGGTTAGGTTTGAGAAACCTAGAGTGTTCTTGTTGAAAAGCAGCTGAACTTCTTAAACTGCAGCTGAGCTTTTCAGCTGAGCTGAACTTCAGTTGAGCTGAGCTTCTTCAGCTGCAGCTGAGCTGAACTTCAGCTGAGTTGAGCTTTCTCAACTCCAGCTGAACTTCAACTTCAACCGGGGTCCAGAGCAAGTTCAACCGGGGTCCAGAGAGGTTCAACCGGTGTCCAGGGAAAGTTCAGCCGGGGTATTTTCCTCGGACCTCACTGGTCAAAACCGGTTGAACCGGTCCTAGGGGAGGTTCAACCGGTGTCAGGGTCACCTGACCGGTCTGACCTCCTGACTGGCAGACTGACTGCCAGTGTGACCACCAGGCGGTTGAACCGCCCCTAGGGGCGGTTCAACCGGTGTCAGGACCTATTTTTGCAGTCTGACCTGCAATCTGCCAGTCTGACTGGCAGACTGTTTGTCAGTCTGCCCCAGGCGGTTGAACCGGTCTTAGGGACGGTTCAGCCGGTAGCAGACTGACCTGCAGACTGGTAGACAGTCTGCCTGACCTGCCAGGGGCGGTTCAACCGCCCTAGGGGGCGGTTCAACCGGTCTCAGACAGAAAAAACTGCCCAAACGGCTAGTTTTGAGCTCCACCTATATATACTTGAAAGTGCATTCATCCCTTTTGTGAGTTTTGGTGATTTGGATAACAACACATTTAAAGGTCTAACGAGTTTGCTAAGTGTTGAACAGGAAATTCAGTATGATGAACATACTTGAATAGTGTATAATGATCAGTGAACGAAGGTTCAACACGAGGTTAAATAACCAATGAGACAATGCAAATGGATATTATATGATCTCTATATTGGTTTGAATATATGGACAAGACCCAAGAAATCACTACATACATATGATCAAAATAGAGGATGAAGTGATTAAGAGGATAGGTCAAGCCAAAGTGAATAAGATATGAGGAATCGTGAATTGGCTTGACCATATTACTATCAGTCCATATATGCTTCTATGAGAATCAAACTAGAGCTTGATTTATCTTAACGGTTATATCTAGAAGACATTCAAGCAAGGTTCACAATATTAAAGAAATGATTCTCTCAATGGATGCTCAATATGATGTGACTCAAGAATGGCTTGATAGGGTGAAGATAGCAAGGAAAGGGCTTCGAGGAACTAAGCGAAGGTGAAGGCCAAGCGACGGCTTGTGGATCGAGGTACCATGGCTAAGGTGAAGAAGAGAGTACTTGCACTAAGTCGATGAACTAATCAGCTATGAAGAGTTATAACATGTTGATGCATCAGTACGGTGACTTGAAGCCATGATTTGAACTCATATATGGTGATATGGTACAAGTCACAGGGTTTGATTTGTGTTTGCTTCAAAAGGTGAGACAAAGATGTTTGTGATCCTTATGAAGCAACGCCATGGAGAAATCACACATGAGACACCAATGACTCAAGGAGTTTACTTAATTAATTTTATTTAATTTGAGTATAGGAATCGTCGTACTATAAAGGGGGATCCAAAAAGAAGGTTGGTGTTTGCCAAAGCTCAAGCCTCTATATTCAAAAGCTATTTTTTGAAAACCAAAAATCTCTTTAAAATTCTATGGTTGACCGTGGTTAGGTTTGATAAACCTAGAGTGTTCTTGTTGAAAAGCAGCTGAACTTCTTAAACTGCAGCTGAGCTTTTCAGTTGAGCTGAACTTCAGCTGAGCTGAGCTTCTTCAGCTGCAGCTGAGCTTTTCAGTTGAGCTGAACTTCAGTTGAACTTCAACTTCAACCGGGGTCCAGGGCAAGTTCAACCGGGGTCCAGAGAGGTTCAACCGGGGTCCAGGGCAAGTTCAACCGGGGTCCAGAGAGGTTCAACCGGTGTCCAGAGAAAGTTCAGCCGGGGTATTTTCCCCGAACCTCACTGGTCAAAACCGGTTGAACCGGTCCTAGGGGAGGTTCAACCGGTGTCAGGGTCACCTGACCGGTCTGACCTCCTAACTGGCATACTGACTGCCAGTCTGACCCCCAGGCGGTTGAACCAGCCCTAGGGGCGGTTCAACCGGTGTTAGGACCTGTTTTTGCAGTCTGACTTGCAGTCTGCCAGTCTGACTGGCAGACTGTCTGTCAGCCTGCCCCAGGCGGTTGAACCGGTCTTAGGGGCGGTTCAACCGGTCTTGGTCAACTTGACCAGTCTGCAGGTCAGTCTGCGCGTCAGTCTGCCAGTTAGACTGGCAGACAGGCTGCCAGGCCTGCCAGGGGCGGTTCAACCGCCCTAGGGGGCGGTTCAACCGGTCTCAGGCAGAAAAATCTGCCCAACGGCTAGTTTTGAGCTCCACCTATATATACTCCCTCCTACCTCTCTCCCCATAGCGAAGAGCACGACCCAAACTCCATTTCTATCTTGAAGAACACCTCCCACACTCTCTCACACATCTCTTGCCTCTCCCATTTCAAATCTTTGGAGAGAAATCTTTGAGTGAGTTTGAGAGCTGCGTTTTTGTGCTTCATCTCCAAATCTCTCTTGCTCTTCTTCATTCGAGCTTTGGTACTACATCGAGTTCTTTGTGGATTCATTACTCTTGGAGCTTCTAGCTCCTAGACGACTAGGTGTCTCTTGTGAGTCTCCAAATCTTGTGGAAGACCACAAGAAAGTTTGTATTACCCGCTCGTTTGAGCAAAGATTAGTGTGTGAGCTTGACCTTTGTGGTCGGCAAAGGGAGGATTAGGGTTGAAAGAGACCCGGCTCTTTATGGGCGCCTCAACGAGGAAGTAGGGCACCTTGGTGGTGTGACCGAACCTCGGGATAAATCTTGTGTCTCTTGTGATCTTGTTTATTGTGCTTATTTGTGTTCTTCGTTCTCTCACCATTCCATAAAATATTTGTTTATATCTTTTTGGTGTGTGGATTTTGAGAAGTGCGCTTCTCAGATCTACTACTTTGAACCCTGTGGATCATTTAGAACATCTCATTTCCAAAGTTAACTGGGTGAATTTCGAGATCAATTCAGTTTTACCCAGTTTGCTTCTAGTTTTTGTTGAAAAAGTTTTAACTTGCCTATTCACCCCCCCCCCCTCTAGGCAACTTTCAATTGGTATCAAAGCCTAATCCTCGTTCTAACGCTTAACCGCGTGAGGAAAGATCATGTCGGGGGGACTAAGAAACGAAAGTGCTTCTAAGCTTGAAAAAGTTGAGGTTGCCTCGACTTCATCTTTTGGTGCAGATGTTGATCCTAGGGCAATAGACCTTGCCATGAGAATCGCCGAAAGGATGTTCCTCAAAATGAAGGAAGATGAGACGAAGAACATTATTGAAGAAGAAGAAAATGATCGATGGAGACCAAATGACGAATCCACCTCTTCACAAGGTTCGTCTTTCAAATCCACTTCTCATATGTGCTTTGTTGCTAATGAGAGTGACAGTGAAAGCGAAAGTGAGGATGAGGAGGAGCATGAAAGTGATAGTGAAGATGAGGATGATCTTCAAAAATTCTTCGCTCAACTAAGTAAGAAGAACCGGATGAGCTTGCTCAAACTCATGAAAAGAGCGGAAGAACAAAAGGAAATGCTTCATAAGCAAGAAGATATTCTCATCGAAAAAATCAAAAACTTGGAGAAGTTGACCAAAGAGCATGAGAAGCTAAAGTGCTCTCATGATGATTTGGTCCAAAGGTATGAAGACATTTCAATTGAGCAAATTAAAGCTATTAATCATTCATCATATATTGCTCAATTAGAAAATAAAAATGCTATGCTCAAGAACACGGTAGAAAAGCTAAACATTGAAAATCTAGCTTTGCAAGAAAAACATGATATGCTTGTATGCTCTCATAATAAATTTATGGATTCACATATCATGTTAGAAATGGCTCATGAGGTTGTGTTAACTAATTTGAAATCATACCAACCTCACATGTGCACATGTGTTGAAATTGAAACTATATTACCATGTGCTAACAATTGTTGTTATCAAGCAAGCCAATCTTCCATTGAGCTAGAAATTTCAGGAATTAGTGATATTTCTATCACACAAGAAAATAAAGAGCTCAAGGAAGAAGTTGGAAGGCTAAGAAGGAGCTTAACTCTTTTGAAGGGAAAGTGTCATGCTCAACCTTCTCACGATAACCGTGATAACATGGTGAAGAAGCTTGAGAAGGGGACAACCGTAGCATGCACAAACCCGCTTCAAAATAATGCTAAGTTCCCTAAGAAAGGCATGAGCAAACATCAAGAGAAGAAAGCCAAAGCTCATGACAAGTGCCTCAACCATGCCTCCACATGCTCCACACAAGGTAACAAACAAGCCACTCTTCCAAATAAGAGAAGATGCACTAGAAAGTGTTATCAATGTCATGAGAAGGGACATGAGATTAAGTCATGTCCTTACATAAAAGATAGTGGTTTAACTTTGGAAAGAAAGAGGCTCACTAACCATGTAGCAAACAAGAAGCAAGGCAAGAAGGAGTCTTGCAAAATTAAAAATCAGATTTGCTACACTTGCCAAAGAAAGGGACACCTATGCAAGGATTGTCCCATGAGTAAGTATCCGAAGCCTACCATGTCAATTCATTCATATTCGCTTAGGAGACCCAAAAATGGCATTTGTGCTAGAAAGGTAATTAGTTCACCTAAAACTAGCACAAAGGCCATTTGGGTGCCTAAGTACTTGTTAGCTAACCTTGGTGGACCCATCCAAAGATGGGTACCAAAATGTACTTGATAAGTTTTACAGGTACCCACAGATGATATGAAGCTTTGGGGTGCTTGAGCGATTTAACTCAATTCTTATCTCAAGCTATCAATCTTACATTGTCTATCCTTTAAGATTGACCCAAAGATGAATTGAGTTGTTATATCACTAACTTCATATTCATCTCTAGCAAGAACTTGTGTTGTAGGGAATAAGGATTAACCTTTGTGGGAATCAAGCAAAAGGCCTACAACCAAGTGATATCCAAAGGATGGTAACAATTAATTCTTAAGTGCACATTGCTTTTAATTGGTATATTCCTTTGTGTCTTTTGTAGCCACATAGGAAAAATGAAGCACTTGAGAATGAACTTAAAAGATTTTACCTTGCTTTGGAAAGGATCTAATTATATGGTAGATTGCAAGTTCATATTTTTATATTGTGACAATCTACATGCTTTAAATTGATTGTATGTATCTTGTGGCATATTTCAAGTTAATCATCATATTATTGCCATGACCTAGACATAAAGAGCATTATCCCATGTTCTTAAATGAATAGAGTGCTAAGTAAGAAATTCAAATTCTTAAAGCACTTACCAAAAGGGAATTCTCTATATGACTAGAGTTGTGAGACTAATGCTTCTATCCAAGTGTTTATGTAGTCTCACAACATGAGAATGTGTTTCCCAAATGGAGTGTGCCATTCAACATTCAAAGAAGATCGAACCAATACTATGTGAAGTATTCATTCTTGTTTAAATTGGTTTTGAGTCTTCTACATTAATCACTCACCATGCTATAAATTAAAACTTGCCATGTAAACTTAATTAAATAATCATGCTTTTTTCACCTTGTTTAATTTTGGTGTTATGCATGATGCTTGTAAGGGCAATTTAGTTCATATCATGAGGTTTCCTTATTTTAGTAACCTTCTTGTCATTCATATACTAGAGGTTTCTAAATAGGATATTATTGTTTGTGTTTCTAATGCAATCTCTTTTAAGCCATTTCATGGAAATTGATAAGTAGAGATTGTGCTCTTTCATTTGGTAAAATCACAAGCATTAAAGGTTAATCTTCACCTAAAAGAAAGATTAGAAATGCTCAAGGCAAAGGTATGGAACTAGTTGTTTCATTTGGTATGTGACCAATAATAGTTCCTTTCAAGTGGCATTCTTTCAATTTGTAATAATCTATTCTATGTAAAGAAATGTCAATATGAAGGTTAAATTTCTTTTGGCTTAAATTTGTAAATTGGTGCACATTGTTAACTCACTCCTCCATGTGCATTAACTTAAAAGGAATTTAATTTATGCCTTTATGTCTCATAAATGATGATTTACTTGCCATTCATATATAAATATCATCATTCATTAAATACTTCCTTGTACTACTAATACCTCTTTTCAAAGTGCTTTTCGACTAGTTCTAAAAGGAAAAGGGATAACAAGCTAAAGAAGGAAGTCTCCACAAATGAAGAAAGAAGATTACTTAGATGACACCATCTCATATAGTAAGACCTTTCAATTGATATAACAAATGGTATGCTCTACTTGGTGGTAAGTATTCTTAAAGATAAGTTAATTCATTGCAAATTTGTCATGCCTTGACCCAATATATGTAATGCACTCCTCATAAGACTTTTAACTGAATTGAAAGTGCATGTGGCAAGTCATTCAAATACTTGATGCACATATCTAGTGGGAGAACATTATATATTTTGTGTCGTAGAGAATAAGTTTCACTTGAGTGAGCTATATTGAGATAATCCAAAATGGTAAATTTGTATCTCATTCATATGGATTGTAATCTTTGTTTTCTAAATAGCTACTCTTGATGCAGTTTAAAATTCCCTTATCGTTAATTCTAAAAGTGCATAAGAATCCTTTTGTTGATATTCATCACATACATATGCACTAACATGGATATGATTTTTAAACTATAAAAGGTACAATTAGTGATCCATACTCTCTAAATTTTGGAAACCCATATTTTGATACCTTAGAAATCTACTTCAATCGGTATCCATATGCCTCACATTGAATTGGATCGCTAAGTTGTAAATTCCATGCATAAGTTGTCTTTATGATATGAATGCTTGTGTGACTAACCTTGATAAGCTAGGTGCACCCAAGGTTAAGCTAGGTTCATCATCAAGAAGGCAACACAATGATGTATCAAGAAAAGGAGAAAAGTCTCCTATTCTTAACTCTAGATTTTATCTGTGTGATTAAATATTGATTTGAATCCATGTAAGATGGTTGTCAAGTATATGTGGGTGCCTACACAAAGAGAAAGGCCACAATAAGGATTGTGTGGGTACTCAAGGATCTTACTACTAATCTCAAAGGACCCAATTCAAATTGGGTACCAAGATACGAAGCTTAAACTTGTTTTGCAGGATCACTCCTTCAATGGATCAAGTTGGGTGCTTGATAATGAATGTATAAATCATATTTGGAGATAGTAGCAAGGGTGGTAACAACTGAATCTCAAGTGCATATTATTTTCAAATCTTATCTCTTTTGTGACTTGTGTAGCCACTAAGGGAAAAGAAGCACTTGAGGATATACATCAGTTGTTGATTATGAAATAAATGTCCAATTAGAAGATGAATGAATATTATCATATGGTCAACAATCCAAAATTATGTGACATATTCTCTATCTAGTTAATTTGGATTTGTTTCTTCTATATTAGTCACTCACCATAATATGGATTAAGTCAGCCCTTAAGACTTCATTGAATAACCATGCATATTATCCATGTCATTCAAAATATATTGTGCATGAGGGCTCAAAGGAAATTTAGTCCATATTATGAGGCTTCTCTATTTTAGCAACTCGCTTGCCTTCCACATATAAAGGATTGCTAAATAAGAAACTAGTGCTTGTGCTACTAATGCCATCTCTTGTGTTGAGTTTATCCATAGAAAATCTATATTAAGAGATGGTGCTTATTATTAAATTGGATAAATCACAAGCTTAAGGGATACTATTCAACTAAAGTAAGATGAAGTTGATAAGAGGCCAAGGTATGAAAACTTCCTCTCCTTAAGTTGTTTTAGTATTCTATCCTTAGTGGAATGTACCATAGTATAGGTTAAATTCCTTGCAATATAAAATGTTCAATGGTGCATAAAACTTCGACATCAACTATATGTATGCACTAATTTAAAGGAATTTAATCTATCCTTTTGGGTTCTAAGAATGATGATTCATTTGCGATCCACATATAAGGATAATCATTTGTGAAACCCTCTCTTGTGTTTCTAATGCTCTCTTTTCTAAGTGTTTCAACAAGGTCCTTCCAAGTTCTTTGAAGATGAATTCAAAATCTACAAATATAAGAGTCTTGGTTGTTTCAATCATTGAGTTTCAATTGATATCATATCAAGTATGATCGAACCAAGCAAAGATGAATAAAGTTCAAGATCACTTGGTTGGATGAAATCATAAAAGAAAAGAAAGCACAGTCATTCAAGAAGGGAGTTACGCTTTTTGTCAACCAAATAATGAAGATATAGTGACATATTTATATGATATCCTTCATTATGAGGTTTGAGGTTCATATTAGCATGCTTTACCCTTTAGGATTTCAATTGATATACTTTCAGTTCTTAAATCTTCAATTGGTTTAATTTTCATCATCTATATAAAGCATGTTATGTTAAGCCAAGATATAGTACAAACATCTCCTTTAACCTCACATTGTTAATGTGCATAAGTGTACTTTGTGTACTCTTGCATGCACAAATTGAGGGAGAGTTTAGCCTATATCTTGTGAGACTAATGATTTCTTTCAAGTTCATGTTGTGTAGTCTCACACCTTGGAGAACATCAAATGAGGATGAATGGTTCCATAGAAATGAAAAATGGATTTCTCTTGATCGTATGAAGAGGATAAGTTTCTCTTTGAAATGCCAAGCCTATCAAAAGCTAAGATGGAAATTTATGATTAATGGAGACCATGTGGCGTAGAACAAAGGTGTGTCACTCCATGAACTATTGTATTTCATTTTTGTATCTAGGCTCTTATGTGCTAGTGTGTGCATGTATATGCAATATGTTAAGTCACATCATAAGGTTGCACTTGTGGTGACGATTAAAGAATCTTTAGATATTTGATTAATACCTCTTGTGGTGATGCCATAAGTGAGTCTTAAGACATCTTAGAGAGGTATGAGTCAAACATGCTAACTTCTCAAGAATCTTGGCTTAAAATATTGCATATCATGTCTATTAGAATACTTTTTGAGTATGAATAATTCCTTCAATTGGTACAATTTCACATTTTCATACTTTATTTGTACCAAGGTTCAAATTGTAGAACTTAATCCCTTGGCCTCACAAGTCCAAGTGCATAAGCTAAACAAGTATTCATCACTTGTATGCACACATTTAGGGGGAGAATAGTCTATAATTTGAATCTTTGAGACTAACTTCATTTCCAAGTCTATTATGTGTGTAGTATCGAATTAGAAAGGAATCTTTGGGCAAAGAAAATTGCTTCCACTGCAAATTTTGATGGGTATCAAAGATTCTTTGCTCCAATAAATGTATCTTTTATACATTTCATAAGGGAATGAGTTTCTATTTTATATGCTACTCCAACATCATCTAAAACTGGTAAACATGTATCATATTCTTTTGGTTTGCAAATGTCTAAAGTAGCATAACTTATAAAATCTCCTGTCTAGAACTTAATTGACTAAATAGTGCACATGTTCCTTATGTTGCATGATTATGTTCAATTGATACTCCTTTTATGCCAATGGTACTTTAAGTTGCAAATAAGTACTCTCAACAAGTATCAATTGAATTCATATATATGTGCGCACTAAAACTTGAGGAGAACTTAGTGTAATATGCAATTAGTGATCTGCTTATCTAACAAATTGTATCAACTGGTGGTTTTCAATTGATATTTTTCATACATGATCACTAGCTGTAGAATCCATACTTGTGCAGTTTTCATGTTGCCTCTTGTTGTGATAAGAAAATACTAGGTGACGTCTAGACTCCAAGTATCAAGTTTCACCTTCGATTTAGTATGACAATCTTCATTTGATATCTTGGACTTATGTCACAACTATACCAACAAGAGCGTGCAAATGAATTCAAAATCCAACACAAGTTTGGAACACCCCCCTGAAAAGGTAAAACAAAGGTACATCACTTCATGTCACTTCTACATTACCTTTTTTTGTCATCTAAGGATCCTTTTCATGATAGTGTGTTCACATCTTGCTTAAATCATAATTTCTACCCTTTATATTCTTTATATCCTTTTTGGAGATTTATGACAAAGGGGGAGAAATTTTGAATTAAAGCTTATCTTTATTTTTGAAAAGGGGAGAAATAATTAACAAAAAGGGGGAATCATAAGAAAAACATAAGATGTAGAAAGTTGATGAGTGCATACTATGTCATGAGCATCACGTTTATTTTATGACACACTGCACCTCATGAATAGTATGATATAAGTTGTCTCCATACTTTGACCCAAATATGTGCTTTTGGCATTTGAGTACAAAAGTGTTATTTTCTGAAATGCACATATTTAGGGGGAGGAAACTATATCATAGGATTCAAAATCTTATGTAAGCTTTAAATGTGTTGTCATCAATCACCAAAAAGGGGGAGATTGAAAGTGCATTCATCCCTTTTGTGAGTTTTGGTGATTTGGATAACAACACATTTAAAGGTCTAACGAGTTTGCTAAGTGTTGAACAGGAAATTCAGTATGATGAACATACTTGAATAGTGTATAATGATCAGTGAACGAAGGTTCAACACAAGGTTAAATAACCAATGAGACAATGCAAATGGATATTATATGATCTCTATATTGGTTTGAATATATGGACAAGACCCAAGAAATCACTACATACATATGATCAAAATAGAGGATGAAGTGATTAAGAGGATAGGTCAAGCCAAAGTGAATAAGATATGAGGAATCGTGAATTGGCTTGACCATATTACTATCAGTCCATATATGCTTCTATGAGAATCAAACTAGAGCTTGATTGATCTTAACGGTTATATCTAGAAGACATTCAAGCAAGGTTCACAATATTAAAGAAATGATTCTCTCAATGGATGCTCAATATGATGTGACTCAAGAATGGCTTGATAGGGTGAAGATAGCAAGGAAAGGGCTTCGAGGAACTAAGCGAAGGTGAAGGCCAAGTGACGGCTTGTGGATCGAGGTACCATGGCTAAGGTGAAGAAGAGAGTACTTGCACTAAGTCGATGAACTAATCAGCTATGAAGAGTTATAACATGTTGATGCATCAGTACGGTGACTTGAAGCCATGATTTGAACTCATATATGGTGATATGGTACAAGTCACAGGGTTTGATTTGTGTTTGCTTCAAAAGGTGAGACAAAGATGTTTGTGATCCTTATGAAGCAACGCCATGGAGAAATCACACATGAGACACCAATGACTCAAGGAGTTTACTTAATTAATTTTATTTAATTTGAGTATAGGAATCGTCGTACTATAAAGGGGGATCCAAAAAGAAGGTTGGTGTTTGCCAAAGCTCAAGCCTCTATATTCAAAAGCTATTTTTTGAAAACCAAAAATCTCTTTAAAATTCTATGGTTGACCGTGGTTAGGTTTGATAAACCTAGAGTGTTCTTGTTGAAAAGCAGCTGAACTTCTTAAACTGCAGCTGAGCTTTTCAGTTGAGCTGAACTTCAGCTGAGCTGAGCTTCTTCAGCTGCAGCTGAGCTTTTCAGTTGAGCTGAACTTCAGCTGAGTTGAGCTTTCTAAACTCCAGCTGAACTTCAACTTCAACCGGGGTCCAGGGCAAGTTCAACCGAGGTCCAGAGAGGTTCAACCGGGGTCCAGGGCAAGTTCAACCGGGGTCCAGAGAGGTTCAACCGGTGTCCAGAGAAAGTTCAACCGGGGTATTTTCCCCGAACCTCACTGGTCAAAACCGGTTGAACCAGACCTAGGGGAGGTTCAACCGGTGTCAGGGTCACCTGACCGGTCTGACCTCCTGACTGGCATACTGACTGCCAGTCTGACCCCCAGGCGGTTGAACCGGCCCTAGGGGCGGTTCAACCGGTGTTAGGACCTGTTTTTGCAGTCTGACTTGCAGTCTGCCAGTCTGACTGGCAGACTGTCTGTCAGCCTGCCCCAGGCGGTTGAACCGGTCTTAGGGGCGGTTCAATCGGTCTTGGTCAACTTGACCAGTCTGCAGGTCAGTCTGCGCGTCAGTCTGCCAGTCAGACTGGCAGACAGGCTGCCAGGCCTGCCAGGGGCGGTTCAACCGGTCTGAGGCAGAAAAATCTGCCCAACGGCTAGTTTTGAGCTCCACCTATATATACTCCCTCCTACCTCTCTCCCCATAGTGAAGAGCACGACCCAAACTCCATTTCTATCTTGAAGAACACCTCCCACACTCTCTCACACATCTCTTGCCTCTCTCATTTCAAATCTTTGGAGAGAAATCTTTGAGTGAGTTTGAGAGCTGCGTTTTTGTGCTTCATCTCCAAATCTCTCTTGCTCTTCTTCATTCGAGCTTTGGTACTACATCGAGTTCTTTGTGGATTCATTACTCTTGGAGCTTCTAGCTCCTAGACGACTAGGTGTCTCTTGTGAGTCTCCAAATCTTGTGGAAGACCACAAGAAAGTTTGTATTACCCGCTCGTTTGAGCAAAGATTAGTGTGTGAGCTTGACCTTTGTGGTCGGCAAAGGGAGGATTAGGGTTGAAAGAGACCCGGCTCTTTGTGGGCGCCTCAACAAGGAAGTAGGGCACCTTGGTGGTGTGACCGAACCTCGGGATAAATCTTGTGTCTCTTGTGATCTTGTTTATTGTGCTTATTTGTGTTCTTCGTTCTCTCACCATTCCATAAAATATTTGTTTATATCTTTTTGGTGTGTGGATTTTGAGAAGTGCGCTTCTCAGATCTACTACTTTGAACCCTGTGGATCATTTAGAACATCTCATTTCCAAAGTTAACTGGGTGAATTTCGAGATCAATTCAGTTTTACCCAGTTTGCTTCTAGTTTTTGTTGAAAAAGTTTTAACTTGCCTATTCACCCCCCCTCTAGGCAACTTTCAATACTCACTCCTACCTCTCACCCCACAGCAAGGAGCACGATTTGAACTCCATTTCTAACCTAAGAAACACCTCCCACTCTCTCTCACACATCTCTTGCCTCTCCCATTTCAAATCTTTGGAGAGAAATGTTCGAGTGAGCTTGAGAGCTGCGGTTTTTGTGCTTCATCTCCAAATCTCTCTTGCTCTTCTTCATTCGAGCTTTGGTACTACATCGAGTTCTTTGTGGATTCATTACTCTTGGAGCTTCTAGCTCCTAGACGACTAGGTGTCTCTTGTGAGTCTCCTAATCTTGTGGAAGACCACAAGAAAGTTTGTATTACCCGCTCGTTTGAGCAAAGATTATTGTGTGGGCTTGACCTTTGTGGTCGGTAAAGGGAGGATTAGGGTTGAAAGAGACCCGGCTCTTTGTGGGCGCCTCAACGAGGAAGTAGGGCACCTTTTGTGGTGTGACCGAACCTCGGGATAAATCTTGTGTATCTTGTGTTCTTGTTCATTGTGCTTATTCGTGTTATTCGTTCTCTCACCATTCCGTGGAAGATTGTTTATATCTTTTTGGTGTGTGGATTTTGAGAAGTGCCCTTCTCAGGTCTACTACTTTTGAACCCTGTGGATCATTTAGAACATCTCATTTCCAAAGTTAACTGGGTGAATTTCGAGATCAATTCAGTTTTACCCAGTTTGCTTCTAGTTTTTGTTGAAAAAGTTTTAACTTGCCTATTCACCCCCCCTCTAGGCAACTTTCAATTGGTATTAGAGCCTAATCCTCGTTCTAACGCTTAACCGCGTGAGGAAAAGATCATGTCGGGGGGACTAAGAAACGAAAGTGCTTCTAAGCTTGAAAAAGTTCATGTTGCCTCGGCTTTATCTTTTGGTGCAGATGTTGATCCTAGGGCAATAGATCTTGCCATGAGAATCGCCGAAAGGATGTTCCTCAAAATGAAGGAAGATGAGGCGAAGAACAAAATTGAAGAAGAAAATGATCGATGGAGACCAAACGACGAATCCACCTCTTCACAAGGTTCGTCTTTCAAATCCACTTCTCATATGTGCTTTATTGCTAATGGGAGTGACAGTGAAAGCGAAAGTGAGGATGAGGAGGAGCAAGAAAGTGATAGTGAAGATGAGGATGATCTTCAACAATTGTGAAGAGGTTCAACCGGGGTCCAGGGCAAGTTCAACCGGGGTCCAGAGAGGTTCAACCGGTGTCCAGAGAAAGTTCAACCAGGGTATTTTCCCCGAACCTCACTGGTCAAAACCGGTTGAACCGGTCCTAGGGGTGGTTCAACTGGTGTCAGGGTCACCTGACCGGTCTGACCTCCTGACTGGCATACTGACTGCCAGTCTGACCCCCAGGCGGTTGAACCGGCCCTAGGGGCGGTTCAACCGGTGTTAGGACCTGTTTTTGCAGTCTGACTTGCAGTCTGCCAGTCTGACTGGCAGACTGTCTGTCAGCCTGCTCCAGGCGGTTGAACCGGTCTTAGGGGCGGTTCAATCGGTCTTGGTCAACTTGACCAGTCTGCAGGTCAGTCTGCGCGTCAGTCTGCCAGTCAGACTGGCAGACAGGCTGCCAGGCCTGCCAGGGGCGGTTCAACCGCCCTAGGGGGCGGTTCAACCGGTCTGAGGCAGAAAAATCTGCCCAACGGCTAGTTTTGAGCTCCACCTATATATACTCCCTCCTACCTCTCTCCCCATAGTGAAGAGCACGACCCAAACTCCATTTCTATCTTGAAGAACACCTCCCACACTCTCTCACACATCTCTTGCCTCTCCCATTTCAAATCTTTGGAGAGAAATCTTTGAGTGAGTTTGAGAGCTGCGTTTTTGTGCTTCATCTCCAAATCTCTCTTGCTCTTCTTCATTCGAGCTTTGGTACTACATCGAGTTCTTTGTGGATTCATTACTCTTGGAGCTTCTAGCTCCTAGACGACTAGGTGTCTCTTGTGAGTCTCCAAATCTTGTGGAAGACCACAAGAAAGTTTGTATTACCCGCTCGTTTGAGCAAAGATTAGTGTGTGAGCTTGACCTTTGTGGTCGGCAAAGGGAGGATTAGGGTTGAAAGAGACCCGGCTCTTTGTGGGCGCCTCAACGAGGAAGTAGGTGAGAGCACCTAGAGGGGGGGTGAATAGGTGATCCTGTGAAACTTAAACTTATAGCCACAAAAACTTGTTAAGTGTTAGCACAATAATCACCAAGTGGCTAGAGAGGAGTCTCAACAAAACACAATACCACAAGAGATCAGACACAGAGATGACACAGTGGTTTATCCCGTGGTTCGGCCAAGACAAACGCTTGCCTACTCCACGTTGTGGCGTCCCAACGGACGAGGGTTGCAATCAACCCCTCTCAAGCGGTCCAAAGACCAACTTGAATACCACAGTGTTTTGTTTTGCCTTTCAATATCTCGTTTGCGAGGAATCTCCACAACTTGGAGCCTGTCGCCCTTACACTTGAGATTCACAAGAAATTCAGAGTAAGGGAGGAAAGCAACACACACAAATCCACAGCAAAATGCGGACACACACGGCCAAGAATCGAGCTCAAAAGACTATCTCAAAGTTCTCACTAGAACGGAGCTCGAATCACTGAGAATGACAAACGAATGCGCAAAGACTGAGTGTGGATGATCAAGAATGCTCTAAGGTTGCTTGGTTATCTCCTCCATGCGCCTAGGGGTCCCTTTTATAGCCCCAAGGCAGCTAGGAGCCGTTGAGAGCAAATCTGGAAGGCCAATCTTGCCTTCTGTCGTCGGGTGCACCGGACAGTCCGGTGCACACCGGACACTGTCCGGTGCCCGATTTCCTTCCTAAAATCGCGCTGCCGACCGTTGCAGATCTGGGAGCCGTTGGCGCACCGGACAAGTCCGGTGCACACCGGACAGTCCGGTGCCCCCTTCCGACCGTTGGCCCGGCCACGTGTCGCGCGTAGATTCCGCGGCCGACCGTTGGCCCAGCCGACCGTTGGCTCACCGGACAGTCCGGTGCCCACCGGACAGTCCGGTGAATTTTAGCCGTACGCCGTCGGCGAATTCCCGAGAGCGGCCACTTCACGCCGAGCCAGCCTGGCACACCGGACACTGTCCGGTGCACCACCGGACAGTCCGGTGCACCCAGACTGGACAGACTTTGGCTGCTCGAGCCATCTCTTTTCCAACTCGATTTTTTCTGTTTCCAGCACTTAGACACAATACATTAGTCCATAAAACAATGTACTAAGTCTGAGAAACATACCTTTATCCTTGATTTGTACTTTGTCCACCATTTTACAATTAGGCACTTGTGTTGGGCACTAAATCACCAAAATACTTAGAAATGGCCCAAGGGCACATTTCCCTTTCAATCTCCCCCTTTTTGGTGATTTATGCCAACACAACATAAAGCAAGTAGAACAAGTACAAAAACACTTCAAATAAGAACTCAAATTATTTTGATTCAATTTTGACATATATGGATCACTCTATGCCACCACTTGGTTTGTTTTTGCAAATCAAACTCAAATCTCTATCTCTAAGTCAAACACACATGTTGAAACATAAAGAGAGTCATTCCAAAAGAGATTGATCAAAGATTTCAAAAACTCCCCCTTTTTCCCATAATCAATACTTCTCCCCACAAGAAGCCAACTTTTGATAAGAGAGACAACAAAAGAGTTTTGACAAACCAAAAGCTCTATTCTACTATTTTCAAAATCTCTCAAGTGGTAGCTGATCCATTTATCGCTTTGGCCTTTATTTTCTCCCCCTTTGGCATCAAACACCAAAACGGGATTAATCTTGGCTCTATAACCCCATTGCCTCACCAAAATCTTCAATTAAGAGCAAATGGCAATAAGAGTTCATGAGATGAACTTGGAATACGTTACCCTCTCATCGGAGTGCAGTGGAAGTCTTTCATGGTCCAAGTCCACCTTTTCCCTTTCAATCCTCCTTTGAGACTAAAACAAGCAAACTCAAGCATATGGTTAGTCTCAAAGGGTCAAGTTGTAACACATCTCCCCCTAAAACTGTGCATCATTTTGCCACGGACTTGTGAGGTCCAGGGAGTGTTTGTACAACTTGAGCACCACAATAAGCAACAAAATGCAGAATAAACAAGAACAAGTGCATAAACACATATATGCTACAATTCAATCCAAGTTCCGCGAATCTAAGATATTTAGCTCACTACGCAGCCTGCAAAAGGTCTTCTCATCTAGAGGCTTGGTAAAGATATCGGCTAGCTGGTTCTCGGTGCTAACATGAAACACTTCGATATCTCCCTTTTGCTGGTGGTCTCTCAAAAAGTGATGCCGGATGTCAATGTGCTTTGTGCGGCTGTGCTCAACAGGATTTTCCGCTATTCGGATAGCACTCTCATTGTCACATAGGAGTGGGACTTTGCTCAGATTGTAGCCAAAGTCCCTGAGGGTTTGCCTCATCCAAAGTAGTTGCGCACAACACTGTCCTGCGGCAACGTACTCGGCCTCAGCGGTGGATAGGGCAACGGAGGTTTGTTTCTTAGAGTTCCATGACACCAGGGACCTTCCTAAGAATTGGCATGTCCCCGATGTACTCTTCCTATCGACCTTACATCCAGCATAGTCGGAATCTGAGTACCCAATCAAGTCAAAGTTAGAATCCTTTGGATACCAGATCCCGAAGCAAGGTGTAGCGACTAAATATCGAAGAATTCGCTTCACAGCCACTAAGTGACACTCCTTCGGATCGGATTGAAATCTAGCACACATGCATACGCTAAGCATAATATCCGGTCTACTAGCACATAAATAAAGCAAGGAACCTATCATGGACCGGTATGCTTTTTGATCAACGGACTTACCTCCTTTGTTGAGGTCGGTGTGTCCGTCGGTTCCCATTGGTGTCTTTGCGGGCTTGGCGTCCTTCATCCCAAACCTCTTTAGCAAATCTTGTGTGTACTTTGTTTGGGAGATGAAGGTGCCTTCCTTGAGTTGCTTCACTTGGAACCCAAGGAAGTAGGTCAACTCGCCCATCATCGACATCTCGAATTTCTGCGTCATTACCCTGCTAAACTCTTCACAAGACTTTTGGTTAGTGGAACCAAATATTATGTCGTCGACATAAATTTGGCACACAAAAAGATCACCATCGCAAGTCTTAGTAAAAAGAGTTGGATCGGCTTTCCCAACCTTGAAAGCATTAGCAATTAAAAAGTCTCTAAGGCATTCATACCATGCTCTTGGGGCTTGCTTAAGTCCATAGAGCGCCTTAGAGAGCTTACACACATGGTCGGGGTACCGTTCATCCTCGAAGCCAGGGGGCTGCTCCACGTACACCTCCTCTTTGATCGGCCCGTTGAGGAAAGCGCTCTTCACATCCATTTGGTACAACCTGAAAGAATGGTGAGCGGCATATGCTAGCAAGATACGAATTGATTCTAGCCTAGCCACAGGAGCAAAAGTCTCCTCAAAGTCCAAACCTGCGACTTGGGCATAACCTTTTGCCACAAGTCGAGCCTTGTTCCTCGTCACCACCCCGTGCTCGTCCTGTTTGTTGCGGAACACCCACTTGGTTCCCACAACATTTTGCTTGGGACGAGGCACCAGTGTCCAAACTTCATTGCGCTTGAAGTTGTTGAGTTCCTCCTGCATGGCCAATACCCAATCCGGATCTAGCAAGGCCTCCTCTACCCTGAAAGGCTCAATAGAAGAAACAAAGGAGTAATGCTCACAAAAATTAACTAATCGAGATCGAGTAGTTACTCCCTTGCTAATGTCACCCAAAATTTGGTCGACGGGATGATCCCTTTGAATCACCGCTCGAACTTGGGTTGGAGGTGCCGGTTGCGCTTCTTCCTCCATCACGTGATCATCTTGTGCTCCCCCTTGATCACACGCCTCCTTTTGATGAACCTGTTCATCGTCTTGAGTTGGGGGATGCACCGTTGTTGAGGAAGAAGGTTGATCTCGTTCATCTTGTTCCTGTGGCCGTACTTCTCCAATCGCCATGGTTCGTATCGCGGCCGTCGGAACATCTTCTTCATCTACATCATCACAATCAACAACTTGCTCTCTTGGAGAGCCATTAGTCTCATCAAATACAACGTCGCTAGAGACTTCAACCAAACCCGATGATTTGTTGAAGACCCTATACGCCTTTGTATTTGAATCATAACCTAATAAAAACCCTTCTACAGCTTTGGGAGCAAATTTAGAATTTCTACCCTTCTTCACTAGAATGTAGCACTTGCTCCCAAATACACGAAAGTAAGATACATTGGGTTTGTTACCGGTTAGTAGCTCATACGACGTCTTCTTGAGGAGGCGGTGAAGGTAGACCCTGTTGATGGCGTGGCAAGCCGTGTTCACGGCTTCCGACCAAAAGCACTCAGGGGTCTTGAATTCTCCAAGCATAGTCCTCGCCATATCTATGAGCGTCCTGTTCTTCCTCTCTACCACACCATTTTGCTGAGGTGTGTAGGGAGCAGAGAACTCGTGCTTGATCCCTTCCTCCTCAAGAAACTCCTCCACTTGAAGGTTCTTGAATTCGGACCCGTTGTCGCTCCTTATCTTTTTCACCTTGAGCTCAAACTCATTTTGAGCTCTCCTTAGGAAGCGCTTGAGGGTCCCTTGGGTTTCAGACTTATCCTGCAAAAAGAACACCCAAGTGAAGCGGGAAAAGTCATCAACAATAACTAGACCATACTTACTTCCTCCTATGCTTACATAGGCGACGGGTCCGAAGAGGTCCATATGCAGCAGCTCCAGAGGTCTTGACGTGGTCATCACATTCTTGCTGTGATGTGCTCCTCCCACTTGTTTACCTGCTTGACAAGCTGCACAAGGTCTATCTTTTTCGAAATAAACATTGGTTAGACCTATCACGTGTTCTCCCTTTAGAAGCTTGTGGAGGTTCTTCATCCCCACATGTGCTAAGCGGCGATGCCACAGCCAGCCCATGCAAGTCTTAGCCATTAAGCATGCATCTAGACCGGCCTCTTCTTTTGCAAAATCAACTAAGTAAAGCTTGTCGTCTAGTACACCCTTAAAGGCTAGTGAACCATCACTTCTTCTAATGACAGACACATCTACATTTGTAAAAAGACAATTATATCCCATATTGCATAGTTGACTGACAGATAGCAAATTGTAACCAAGAGACTCAACTAAAAACACATTGGAGATTGAGTGTTCATTAGAAATTGCAATTTTACCTAACCCTTTTACCTTGCCTTGATTCCCATCACCGAATATAATTGAATCTTGGGAATCCTTATTTTTGACGTAGGAGGTGAACATCTTCTTCTCCCCCGTCATATGGTTTGTGCATCCGCTGTCGATAATCCAGCTTGAACCCCCGGATGCATAAACCTGCAATGCAAATTTAGGCTTGGGTCTTAGGTACCCAACTCATGTTGGGTCCTATAAGGTTAGTGCAAATATCCTTAGGGACCCAAATGCAAGTTTTGTCTCCCTTGCATTTTGCCCCTAACTTCCTAGCAACTATTTTCCTATCCTTTCTACAAATAGCAAAGGAAGCATTTAAAGCACAATAAATTGTAGAAGGTTCATTCACTACTTTCCTAGGAGCATGAATAATATTCTTTCTAGGCACATGATGAATAGCATTTCTCCTAGACATATTTCTACCATGCATATAGGAAGAACTAGAAGCAAACTTGGCGTGAGAGTCAAAATCATTATAAGCATTATAACTCCTATCATGATATATAAAAGCATGGTTCTTTTTAGTACTACTAACCATAGGAGCCTTCCCTTTCTCCTTGGCGGAGATAGGAGCCTTATGGCTTGTCAAGTCCTTGGCTTCCCTCTTGTAGCCAAGTCCATCCTTAATTGAGGGGTGTCTACCAATCGTGTAGGCATCCCTTGCAAATTTCAGCTTATCAAATTCATTCTTGCTAGTCTTAAGTTGGGCACTAAGACTAGCCACTTCATCATTTAGTTTTGAAATTGAAACTAAGTGTTCACAACAAGCATTAATATCAACATCCTTACACTTGGTGCAAATTTCAACATGTTCAATAGAAGAGTTAGATTTACTTGCTACTTCTAGCTTAGCATTTAAATCATTAATTTCTCCTTTTAAAGAAGAAATGGTTTCGTTACAAGTAGAAAGTTCACAAGAAAGCATTCCATTTCTTTTAACTTCTAGAGCAAGTGAATTTTGTGCACTAACAAATTTATCATGCTCTTCATATAAAAGATCTTCTTGTTTCTCTAAGATTCTATCCTTTTCATTCAAGGCATCAATCAATTCATTAATCTTAGCTATCTTAGTTCTATCCAATCCCTTGAATAAACTGGAGTAATCTATTTCATCCTTACTAGACTCATCATCACTAGAAGAATCATAAGTATTAGCATTATGATTGATTACCTTCTTCTCCCTTGCCATGAGGCAAGTGTGATGCTCGTTTGGGAAGAGGGCCGATTTGTTGAAGGCAGTGGCGGCGAGTCCTTCGTCGTCGGAGTCGGACGAAGAGCAATCCGAATCCCACTCCTTTCCAAGGTGTGCTTCGCCTTTGGCCTTCTTGTAAACCTTCTTGTTCTCTCTCTTCCCATTTTTCCCTTGCTCCTGGTCACTATCATTTTCGGGACAGTTAGCAATAAAATGACCAACCTTACCACATTTGAAGCATGAGTGCTTCCCCTTTGTCTTGGTCTTCCTTGGTTGCCCCTTGCGACCATTTAGCGCCGTCTTGAATCTCTTGATGATGAGAGCCATCTCTTCATCATTGAGCCCGGCCGCCTCAACTTGCGCCACCTTGCTAGGTAGCGGCTCCTTGCTCCTTGTTGCCTTGAGAGCGATGGGTTGAGGCTCGTGGATTGGACCGTTCAACGCGTCGTCGACGTATCTCACCTCCTTGATCATCATCCGCCCACTTACGAATTTTCCGAGTACCTCCTCGGGCGTCATCATCGTGTACCTGGGATTCTCACGAATATTGTTCACGAGATGAGGATCAAGAATGGTAAAGGACCTTAGCATTAGGCGGACGACGTCGTGGTCCGTCCATCGCGTGCTTCCGTAGTTCCTTATTTTGTTGATGAGGGTCTTGAGCCGGTTGTACGTTTGGGTTGGCTCCTCTCCCCTTATCATGGCGAATCGTCCAAGCTCGCCCTCCACCAACTCCATTTTGGTGAGCATGGTGATGTCATTCCCCTCGTGAGAGATCTTGAGGGTGTCCCATATTTGCTTGGCATTGTCCAAGCCGCTCACCTTGTTGTACTCTTCCCTGCACAAGGATGCTAAGAGAACAGTAGTAGCTTGTGCATTTCTATGGATTTGTTCATTTATTAGCATAGAGTTATCCGAGCTATCAAACTTCATTCCATTCTCTACAATCTCCCAAATGCTTGGATGGAGAGAGAATAAGTGACTACGCATTTTGTGACTCCAAAATCCGTAGTCCTCCCCATCGAAGTGTGGAGGTTTGCCAAGAGGAATGGAAAGCAAATGTGAATTCGAACTATGTTGAATACGAGAATAATCAAACGAAAAGTTCGAATTGACCGTCTTTTTGTAGTCGTTGTCGTCGTCGTCCTTTTGGGAAGAGGAAGATTCGTCGCTGTCGTAGTAGATGATCTCCTTGATGCGTCTTGTCTTCTTCTTCTTCCCTTCTTTGCGTCTGTGCCCCGAGCCTGAGTCGGTAGTCTTGTCGTCCTTTGGCTCGTTGACGAAGGACTCTTTCTCCTTGTCGTTGATCACGATTCCCTTCCCCTTAGGATCCATCTCTTCGGGCGGTTAGTCCCTTTCTTGAAGAGAACGGCTCTGATACCAATTGAGAGCACCTAGAGGGGGGGTGAATAGGTGATCCTGTGAAACTTAAACTTATAGCCACAAAAACTTGTTAAGTGTTACTGTGTTAGCACAATAATCACCAAGTGGCTAGAGAGGAGTCTCAACAAAACACAATACCACAAGAGATCAGACACAGAGATGACACAGTGGTTTATCCCGTGGTTCGGCCAAGACAAACGCTTGCCTACTCCACGTTGTGGCGTCCCAACGGACGAGGGTTGCAATCAACCCCTCTCAAGCGGTCCAAAGACCAACTTGAATACCACGGTGTTTTGTTTTGCCTTTCAATATCCCGTTTGCGAGGAATCTCCACAACTTGGAGCCTCTCGCCCTTACACTTGAGATTCACAAGAAATTCAGAGTAAGGGAGGAAAGCAACACACACAAATCCACAGCAAAATGCACACACACACGGCCAAGAATCGAGCTCAAAAGACTATCTCAAAGTTCTCACTAGAACGGAGCTCGAATCACTGAGAATGACAAACGAATGCGCAAAGACTGAGTGTGGATGATCAAGAATGCTCTAAGGTTGCTTGGTTATCTCCTCCATGCGCCTAGGGGTCCCTTTTATAGCCCCAAGGCAGCTAGGAGCCGTTGAGAGCAAATCTGGAAGGCCAATCTTGCCTTCTGTCGTCGGGTGCACCGGACAGTCCGGTGCACACTGGACACTGTCCGGTGCCCGATTTCCTTCCTAAAATCGCGCTGCCGACCGTTGCAGATCTGGGAGCCGTTGGCGCACCGGACAAGTCCGGTGCACACCGGACAGTCCGGTGCCCCCTTCCGACCGTTGGCCCGGCCACGTGTCGCGCGCAGATTCCGCGGCCGATCGTTGGCCCAGCCGACCGTTGGCTCACCGGACAGTCCGGTGCCCACCGGACAGTCCGGTGAATTTTAGCCGTACGCCATCGGCGAATTCCCGAGAGCGGCCACTTCACGCCGAGCCAGCCTGGCGCACCAGACACTATCCGGTGCACCACCGGACAGTCCGGTGCACCCAGACTGGACAGACTTTGGCTGCTCGAGCCATCTCTTTTCCAACTCGATTTTTTCTGTTTCCGGCACTTAGACACAATACATTAGTCCATAAAACAATGTACTAAGTCTGAGAAACATACCTTTATCCTTGATTTGTACTTTGTCCACCATTTTACAATTAGGCACTTGTGTTGGGCACTAAATCACCAAAATACTTAGAAATGGCCCAAGGGCACATTTCCCTTTCAGTAGGGCACCTTGGTGGTGTGACCGAACCTCGGGATAAATCTTGTGTCTCTTGTGATCTTGTTTATTGTGCTTATTTGTGTTCTTCGTTCTCTCACCATTCCATAAAATATTTGTTTATATCTTTTTGGTGTGTGGATTTTGAGAAGTGCGCTTCTCAGATCTACTACTTTGAACCCTGTGGATCATTTAGAACATCTCATTTCCAAAGTTAACTGGGTGAATTTCGAGATCAATTCAGTTTTACCCAGTTTGCTTCTAGTTTTTGTTGAAAAAGTTTTAACTTGCCTATTCACCCCCCCCCCTCTAGGCAACTTTCAATACTCACTCCTACCTCTCACCCCACAGCAAGGAGCACGATTTGAACTCCATTTCTAACCTAAGAAACACCTCCCACTCTCTCTCTCACATCTCTTGCCTCTCCCATTTCAAATCTTTGGAGAGAAATCTTCGAGTGAGCTTGAGAGCTGCGGTTTTTGTGCTTCATCTCCAAATCTCTCTCGCTCTTCTTCATTCGAGCTTTGGTACTACATCGAGTTCTTTGTGGATTCATTACTCTTGGAGCTTCTAGCTCCTAGACGACTAGGTGTCTCTTGTGAGTCTCCTAATCTTGTGGAAGACCACAAGAAAGTTTGTATTACCCGCTCGTTTGAGCAAAGATTATTGTGTGGGCTTGACCTTTGTGGTCGGTAAAGGGAGGATTAGAATTGAAAGAGACCCGGCTCTTTGTGGGCGCCTCAACGAGGAAGTAGGGCACCTTTTGTGGTGTGACCGAACCTCGGGATAAATCTTGTGTATCTTGTGTTCTTGTTCATTGTGCTTATTCGTGTTATTCGTTCTCTCACCATTCCGTGGAAGATTGTTTATATCTTTTTGGTGTGTGGATTTTGAGAAGTGCCCTTCTCAGATCTACTACTTTTGAACCCTGTGGATCATTTAGAACATCTCATTTCCAAAGTTAACTGGGTGAATTTCGAGATCAATTCAGTTTTACCCAGTTTGCTTCTAGTTTTTGTTGAAAATGTTTTAACTTGCCTATTCACCCCCCCCCCCTCTAGGCAACTTTCAATTGGTATCAGAGCCTAATCCTCGTTCTAACGCTTAACCGCGTGAGGAAAAGATCATGTCGGGGGGACTAAGAAACGAAAGTGCTTCTAAGCTTGAAAAAGTTCAGGTTGCCTCGGCTTCATCTTTTGGTGCAGATGTTGATCCTAGGGCAATAGATCTTGCCATGAGAATCGCCGAAAGGATGTTCCTCAAAATGAAGGAAGATGAGGCGAAGAACAAAATTGAAGAAGAAAATGATCGATGGAGACCAAACGACGAATCCACCTCTTCACAAGGTTCGTCTTTCAAATCCACTTCTCATATGTGCTTTATTGCTAATGGGAGTGACAGTGAAAGCGAAAGTGAGGATGAGGAGGAGCAAGAAAGTGATAGTGAAGATGAGGATGATCTTCAACAATTCTTCGCTCAGCTAAGCAAGAAACATCGAATGAGCTTGCTCAAACTCATGAAAAGAGTGGAAGAACAAAAAGAAATGCTTCATAAGCAAGAAGACTTCCACATCAGAAAAATCGAAGACTTAGAGAAGTTGACCAAAGAGCATGAGAAGCTAAAGTGCTCTCATGATGATTTGGTCCAAAGGTAAGAAGACATTTCAATTGAGCAAATTAAAGTTGTTAATCATTCATCATATATTGCTCAATTAGAAAATAAAAATGCTATGTTCAAGAACACGATAGAAAGGCTAAATATTGAAAATCTAGCTTTACAAGAAAAACATGATATGCTTGTGTGCTCTCATAATAAATTTATGGAATTCACATATCATGTTAGAAATGGCTCATGAGGTTGTGTTAACTAATTTGAAATCATGCCAACCTCACATATGCACATGTACTCAAGTAGAAACTATATTATCATGTGCTAACAAATGTTGCTATCAAGAAAGCCAATCTTCCATTGAGCTAGAAATTTCAGGAACTAGTGATATTTCTATCACACAAGAAAATAAAGAGCTCAAGGAAGAAGTTGGAAGGCAAAGAAGGAGCTTAACTCTTTTTAAGGGAAAGTGTCATGCTCAACCTTCTCAAGATAACCGTGATAATATGGTGAAAAAGCTTGAGAAGGGGACAACCGTAGCATGCACAAAACCCCTTCAAAAGAATACCAAGCTTTCCAAGAAAGTCATGAGCAAACATCAAGATAAGAAATCCAAAGCTCATGACAAGTGCCTCAACCACGTCTCCACATGCTCCACACAAGGTAACAAACAAGCCACTCTTCCAAATAAGAGAAGATGCACTAGAAAGTGTTATCAATGTCATGAGAAGGGACATGAGATTAAGTCATGTCCCTACACAAAGGATAGTGGCTTAACTTTAGAAAGAAAGAGGCTCACTAACCATGTAGCAAACAAGAAGCAAGGCAAGAAGGAGTCTTGCAAAATTAAAAATCAGATTTGCTACACTTGCCGAAGAAAGGGACACCTATGCAAGGATTGTCCCATGAGTAAGTATCCTAAGTCTACCATGTCAATTCATTCATATTCGCTTAGGAGACCCAAAAATGATATTTGTGCTAGAAAGGTAATTAGTTCACCTAAAACTAGCACAAAGGCCATTTGGGTTCCTAAGTACTTGTTAGCTAACCTTGGTGAACCCATCCAAAGATGGGTACCAAAATGTACTTGATAAGTTTTGCAGGTACCCACAGATGATATGAAGCTTTGGGGTGCTTGAGCGGTTTAACTCAATTCTTATCTCAAGCTATCAATCTTACATTGTCTATCCTTTAAGATTGACCCAAAGATGAATTGAGTTGTTATATCACTAACTTCATATTCATCTCTAGCAAGAACTTGTGTTGTAGGGAATAAGGATTAACCTTTGTGGGAATCAAGCAAAAGGCCTACAACCAAGTGATATCCAAAGGATGGTAACAATTAATTCTTAAGTGCACATTGCTTTTAATTGGTATATTCCTTTGTGTCTTTTGTAGCCACATAGGAAAAATGAAGCACTTAAGAATGAACCTAAAAGATTTTACCTTGCTTTGGAAATGATCTAATTATATGGTAGATTGCAAGTTCATATTTTTATATTGTGACAATCTACATGATTTAAATTGATTATATGTATCTTGTGGCGTATTTCCAATTTATTATCGTATTATTGCCATGACCTAGACATAAAGAGTATTATCCCATGTTCTTAAATGAATAGAGTGCTAAGTAAGAAATTCAAATTCTTAAAGCACTTACCAAAAGGGAATTCTCTATATGACTAGAGTTGTGAGACTAATGTTTCTATCCAAGTGTTTGTGTAGTCTCACAACATGAGAATGTGTTTCCCAAATGGAGTGTGCCATTCAACATTCAAAGAAGATCGAACCAATACTATGTGATGTATTCATTTTTGTTTAAATTGGTTTTGAGTCTTCTACGTTAATCACTCACCATGCTATGAATTAAACTTGCCATGTAAACTTAATTAAATAATCATGCTACTTTCATTTTTTTTACAATTGATGTTATGCATGATGCTTGTAAGGGTAATTTAGTTCATATCATGAGGTTTCCTTGTTTTAGTAACCTTCTTGTCATTCATATACTAGAGGTTGCTAAATAGGAAACTATTGCTTGTGTTACTAATACAATCTCTTTTAAGCTATTTCATGAAATTCATAAGTAGAGATTGTGCTCTTTCAATTGGTAAAATCACAAGCATTAAAGGTTAATCTTCACCCAAAAGAAAGATTAGGAATGCTCAAGGCAAAGGTATGGAACTAATTGCTTCAATTGGTTGTTGATCAACGGTAGTTCCTTTCAAGTGTCATTCTTTCAATTGGTAATAATATATTCTATGGAAATAAATGTCAATATGAAGGTTAAATTCCTTTTGGCTTAAATTTGCAAATTGGTGCATATTATTAATTCACTCATCCATGTGCATTAATTTAAAAGGAATTTAATTTATGCCTGTATGCTCATAAATGATGATTTGTTTGCCATTCATATATAGATATCATCATTCATTAAATACTTCCTTGTACTACTAATACCTCTTCTCAAAGTGTTTTATCGACTAGTTTTAAAAGGGAAAGAGATAACAAAGAAGGAAGTCTCCACAAATGATGAAAAGAAGAATACTAAGGTGACACCACCACAGATAGTAAGATCTGTCAAATTGGTATAACAAATGGTATGTTCTATATGGTGGTAAGTATTCTTAGGCATAAGTTAATTCATTGCAAATTTGTCATGCCTTGACCATGATATGTAATGTACTCCCCATGAGACTCTTAACTGAATTGAAAGTGCATGTGGCAAGTCATTCAAATACTTGATGCACATATCTAGTGGGAGAACATTATATATCTTGTGTCATAGAGAATAAGTTTCCCTTGAGTAAGCTATACTAAGACAATCCAAAATGGTAAATTTGTATCTCATTAATATGGATTGTAATCTTTGTTTTCTAAATAGCTACTCTTGATGCAGTTTAAAATTGCCTTATCGGTATCCATATGCTTCACATTGAATTGGATCACTAAGTTGTAAATTCCATGCATAACTTGTCTTCATGATATGAATGCTTGTGCGACTAACCTTGATAAGCTAGGTGCACCCAAGGTCAAGCTAGGTTCATCATCAAGAAGGCAACACAACGATGTATCAAGAAAAGGAGAAAAGGCTCTTATTCTTAACTCTAGCTTTTATCTATGTGATTAAATATTGAATTGAAACCATGTAAGATGGTTGTCATGTATATGTGGGTGCCTACACAAAGAGAAAGGCCACAATAAGGATTGTGTGGGTACTCAAGGATCTTACTACTAATCTCAAAGGACCCAATTCAAATTGGGTACCAAGATACGAAGCTTAAACTTGTTTTGCAGGATCACTCCTTCAATGGATCAAGTTGGGTGCTTGATAATGAATGTATAAATCATATTTGGAGATAGTAGCAAGGGTGGTAACAACTGAATCTCAAGTGCATATTATTTTCAAATCTTATCTCTTTTGTGACTTGTGTAGCCACTAAGGGAAAAGAAGCACTTGAGGATATACATCAGTTGTTGATTATGAAATAAATGTCCAATTGGAAGATGAATGAATATTATCATATGGTCAACAATCCAAAATTATGTGACATATTCTCTATCTAGTTAATTTGGATTTGTTTCTTCTATATTAGTCACTCACCATAATATGGATTAAGTCAGCCCTTAAGACTTCATTGAATAACCATGCATATTATCCATGTTATTCAAAATATATTGTGCATGAGGGCTCAAAGGAAATTTAGTCCATATTATAAGGCTTCTCTATTTTAGCAACTCGCTTGCCTTCCACATATAAAGGATTGCTAAATAAGAAACTAGTGCTTGTGCTACTAATGCCATCTCTTGTGTTGAGTTTATCCATAGAAAATCTATATTAAGAGATGGTGCTTATTATTAAATTGGATAAATCACAAGCTTAAGGGATACTATTCAACTAAAGTAAGATGAAGTTGATAAGAGGCCAAGGTATGAAAACTTCCTCTCCTTAAGTTGTTTTAGTATTCTATCCTTAGTGGAATGTACCATAGTATAGGTTAAATTCCTTGCAATATAAAATGTTCAATGGTGCATAAAACTTTGACATCAACTATATGTATGCACTAATTTAAAGGAATTTAATCTATCCTTTTGGGTTCTAAGAATGATGATTCATTTGCGATCCACATATAAGGATCATCATTTGTGAAACCCTCTCTTGTGTTTCTAATGCTCTCTTTTCTAAGTGTTTCAACAAGGTCCTTCCAAGTTCTTTGAAGATGAATTCAAAATCTACAAATATAAGAGTCTTGGTTGTTTCAATCATTGAGTTTCAATTGATATCATATCAAGTATGATCGAACCAAGCAAAGATGAATAAAGTTCAAGATCACTTGGTTGGATGAAATCATAAAAGAAAAGAAAGCACAGTCATTCAAGAAGGGAGTTACACTTTTTGTCAACCAAATAATGAAGATGTAGTGACATATTTATATGATATCCTTCATTATGAGGTTTGAGGTTCATATTAGCATGCTTTACCCTTCAGAATTTCAATTGATATACTTTTAGTTCTTAAACTTTCAATTGGTTTAATTTTGATCATCTATGTAAAGCATGTTATGTTAAACCAAGATATAGTGCAAACATCTCCTTTAACCTCGTATTGTTGATGTGCATAAGTGTACTTTGTGTACTCTTGCATGCACAAATTGAGGGAGAGTTTAGCCTATATCTTGTGAGACTAATGATTTATTTCAAGTTCATGTTGTTTAGTCTCACACCTTGGTGAAAGGAGAACATCAAATGAGGATGAGTGGTTCCAAGGAAATGATCAAATATTTACCACATGTCACCACATGGATTAGTTCTATTGGGGCACGATATGTGTTCTCTAGCATAAGTTCAATTGTTCCAAATATATTATGCCTTGACCAAGATATATGATGAACTCCTCTAAGAATCTTAATTGAATCAAGTGCATGTTACAAGTAATTCGAGTACTTGATGCATATATTTAGGGGGAGCTCATTCTATATCTTGTGTCCTTAAAGACTAACATTTTCTTTTAGTGAATTTGTGTAGTTCATTGAAGAGAATGAGTTTCTATTGATCTTTGAAGATGATAAGTTTTTCTTTGGCATGCTAAATTGATTCAATCCAAGTCATGATGAAGAATGATGGGCACAATGAAAATTATCTTGCTTTATGTAAAGAAGTGCCAAGCCTATCAAAGAACTGAGTTGAAAAACAATCATCTTGGTGGAGACCATGTGACGTAAAACGAAGTTTCAAATTTAAAAGGAATTTTTGGGCAAAGATAATCGCTTCCACTGCAAATTTTTATGGGTATCAAAGATTCTTTGCTCCAATAAATGTATCTTTTATACATTTCATAAGGGAATGAGTTTCTCTTTTATATGCTACTCCAACATCATCTAAAACTGGTAAACATGTATCATATTATTTTGGTTTGCATATGTCTAAAGTAGCATAACTTATAAATTCTCCTGTCTAGAACTTAATTGATTAAATAGTGCACATGTTCCTTATGTTGCATGATTATGTTCAATTGATACTCCTTTTATGCCAATGGTACTTTAAATTGCAAATAAGTACTCTCAACTAGTATCAATTGACTTCATATATATGTGCGCACTAAAACTTGAGGAGGACTTAGTGTAATATGCAATTAGTGGTCTGCTTATCTAAAAAAATTGTATCAATTGGTGTTTTTCAATTGGTATTTGCATACATGATCACTAGTTGTATAATCCATACTTGTGCAATTTTCATGTTGCCTCTTGTTATTATAAGAAAATGCTAGGTGACATCTAGACTCCAGGTATCAAGATTTATCTTTCGATTTAGTATGACAATATTCATTTGATATCTTGGACCTATGTCACAATTATGCCAACAAGAGCTTGCAAATGAATTCTAAATCCAACACAAGTCTGGAAACCCATTGAAAAGGTAAAACACAAAGGTACATCACTTGTGACACTTATCCATTACCTTTGTGCCATCTAAGGATTATTTTCATGATAGTGTGTTCACATCTCGCTTAATCATAATTTCTACCATTTATATTCTTTGTATCCTTTTTGGAGATTTATGACAAAGGGGGAGAAATTTTGCATTAAAGCTTATCTTTATTTTTGAAAAGGGGAGAAATAATTAACAAAAAGGGGGAATCATAAGAAAAACATAAGATGTAGAAAGTTGATGAGTGCATACTATGTCATGAGCATCACGTTTATTTTATGACACACAGCACCTCATGAATAGTATGATATAAGTTGTCTCCATACTTTGACCCAAATATGTGCTTTTGGCATTTGAGTACAAAAGTGTTATTTTCTGAAATGCACATATTTAGGGGGAGGAAACTATATCATAGGATTCAAAATCTTATTTATCAAATCTTATGTAAGCTTTAAATGTGTTGTCATCAATCACCAAAAAGGGGGAGATTGAAAGTGCATTCATCCCTTTTGTGAGTTTTGGTGATTTGGATGACAACACATTTAAAAGACTAACAAGTTTGCTAAGTGTTGAACAGGAAATTCAGTATGATGAAAATACTTGAATAGTGTATAATGATCAATGAACAAAGGTTCAACACGAGGTTAAATAACCAATGAGACAATGCAAATGGATATAATATGATCTCTATATTGGTTTGAATATATGGACAAGACCTGAGAAATCACTACATACATATGACCAGAATAGAGGACAAAGTGATTTAGAGGATTGGTCAAGCCAAAGAGAATAAGATATGAGGAATCGTGAATTGGCTTGACCATATTACTATCAGTCCATATATGCTTCTATGAGAATCAAACTAGAGCTTGATTAATTTTAACAGTTATATCTAGAAGACATTCAAGCAAGGTTTACAATATTGAAGAAATGATTCTCTCAATGGATGCTCAATATGATGTGACTCAAGAATGGCTTGATAGGGTGAAGATAGCAAGGAAAGGGCTTCGAGGAACTAGGCGAAGGTGAAGGCCAAGCGACGGCTTGTAGACCGAGGTACCATGGCTAAGGTGAAGAAGAGAGTACTTGCACTAAGTCGATGAACTAATCAGCTATGAAGAGTTATAACATGTTGATGCATCAGTAAGGTGACTTGAAGCCATGATTTGAACTCATATAAGGTGATATGGTACAAGTCACAGGGTTTGATTTGAGTTTGCTTCAAAAGGTGAGACAAAGATGTTTGTGATCCTTATGAAGCAATGCCATGGAGAAATCACACATGAGACACCAATGACTCAAGGAGTTTACTTCATTTTATTTTATTTAACTTGAGTATAGGAATCGTCGTACTATAAAGGGGGATCCAAAAGAAGGTTGGTGTTTGCCAAAGCTCAAGCCTCTATATTCAAAAGCTATTTTTTGAAAACCAAAAATCTCTTTAAAATTCTATGGTTGACCGTGGTTAGGTTTGAGAAACCTAGAGTGTTCTTGTTGAAAAGCAGCTGAACTTCTTAAACTGCAGTTGAGCTTTTCAGCTGAGCTGAGCTTCTTCAGCTGCAGCTGAGCTTTTCAGCTGAGCTGAACTTCAGCTGAGTTGAGCTTTCTCAACTCCAGCTGAACTTCAACTTCAACCGGGGTCCAGGGCAAGTTCAACCGGGGTCCAGAGAGGTTCAACCGGGGTCCAGAGAGGTTCAACCGGTGTCCAGGGAAAGTTCAGCCGGGGTATTTTCCTCGGACCTCACTGGTCAAAACCGGTTGAACCGGTCCTAGGGGCGGTTCAACCGGTGTCAGGACCTGTTTTTGCAGTCTGACCTGCATTCTGCCAGTCTGACTAGCAGACTGTTTGTCAGTCTGCCCCAGGCGGTTGAACCGGTCTTAGGGGCGGTTCAACCGGTAGCAGACTGACCTGCAGACTGGTAGACAGTCTGCCTGACCTGCCAGGGGCGGTTCAACCGCCCTAGGGGGCGGTTCAACCGGTCTCAGACAGAAAAAACTGCCCAAACGGCTAGTTTTGAGCTCCACCTATATATACTCACTCCTACCTCTCACCCCACAGCAAGGAGCACGATTTGAACTCCATTTCTAACCTAAGAATCACCTCCCACTCTCTCTCACACATCTCTTGCCTCTCCCATTTCAAATCTTTGGAGAGAAATCTTCGAGTGAGCTTGAGAGCTGCGGTTTTTGTGCTTCATCTCCAAATCTCTCTCGCTCTTCTTCATTCGAGCTTTGGTACTACATCGAGTTCTTTGTGGATTCATTACTCTTGGAGCTTCTAGCTCCTAGACGACTAGGTGTCTCTTGTGAGTCTCCAAATCTTGTGGAAGACCACAAGAAAGTTTGTATTACCCGCTCGTTTGAGCAAAGATTATTGTGTGGGCTTGACCTTTGTGGTCGGCAAAGGGAGGATTAGGGTTGAAAGAGACCCGGCTCTTTGTGGGCGCCTCAACGAGGAAGTAGGGCACCTTTTGTGGTGTGACCGAACCTCGGGATAAATCTTGTGTATCTTGTGTTCTTGTTCATTGTGCTTATTCGTGTTATTCGTTCTCTCACCATTCCGTGGAAGATTGTTTATATCTTTTTGGTGTGTGGATTTTGAGAAGTGCCCTTCTCAGATCTACTACTTTTGAACCCTGTGGATCATTTAGAACATCTCATTTCCAAAGTTAACTGGGTGAATTTCGAGATCAATTCAGTTTTACCCAGTTTGCTTCTAGTTTTTGTTGAAAAAGTTTTAACTTGCCTATTCACCCCCCCCCCTCTAGGCAACTTTCAAGAATAATATATACCAATCTGGCATGTCAATAGATCAACAGGCAAGTGATGACCAAACAAAGAAATGTCAACCAAACCAAATCAAAGGTTAGGAAAGCCCAAAAATTTTGAACACATCCATCCCGAACTCTCTGAGCCGATCCTTGGCCAAGACTGCATGCATCCCCTCCGAAAAGGCAAGGGGAGCAAAAGCATTCCTTTCACAAAATTGGACCCTGCCAACAATCCAAAACTACACACCACTTAAATGTTTATGAAGACTTACTTAGGCAAGCAACCCGTAAATTTTTTCAGAAATAAAATACAAATAGCAACACTATGAGAACTGATAAGTGATAAGTCTCTAAAACACAAAAAGGGCTCAGCATCACCCTTATTCTGCCATGCAAACCGACTTCTCACTTTTCTTGCAGCACCACCTAATCACCTCAATGTAAGTGGAAATGTGCTGGTTGTCACATATCCAAATGACCATCCTAGGCACAACCACAAACCAAAAAGGGGTGATTAAAATAGGCTTCATGTGGGGAGAGGGTTAGCTCAAAGTAGACACTTGTAGCAGCCTAGCACCACCTAATCACCTCAATGTAAGTGGAACTGTGCTGGTTGTCACATATCCGAATGACCATCCTAGGCACAACCACAAACCAAAAAGGGGTGATTAAAATAGTCTTCATGTGGGAGAGGGTTAGCTCTAAGTAGACACTTGTAGCAGCCTTCATTGCTCAGTGCCATGCATTTTGGAAAAGGTTGAGCATCATCGCCCCTCATCACTCATCAGCAGTTCAGCATTCCTTTCACAAAATTGGACCCTACCAACAATTCAAAGCTGCATTAGCAGTCAACACCAAGGTTTCTATCCGAAAAAGCAAGGGGAGCAAAAGCATTCCTTTCACAAAATTGGACCTTGTCAACAATCCAAAACTACATTAGTAATGTAAAAGTGATGAGAACTTTATCTAATAGAAATATAAACTTTACTTAAAAGCAATGGTTTATTAAAAGTAGCATGTAATAGCATCACCACTTAAATGTTTATGAAGACTTACTTAGGCAAGCAACCCGTGAAATTTTTCAGCAACAAAATACAAATAGCAACACTGTGAGGACTGATAAGTGATAAGTCTATAAAACACACAGTTTCAAGTACATGAAAATACAAGATAAACAAGTTAACCAGATTCAGAGTTTCCTTTGCAAAAGAAAAATCATATGGCGCCTAGGGGACTGGTGCCCTCATTTTAAAATACCATGTTGCAACATTTCAAAGATCATAACAAAAACCATGCATATAGTAAACCTAAAATTAAATGTAGTTGCAACAATTCAGTTTGTTCATATTTGATCATGAGATTAAAAAATAGAAGTGTAACCTAGGATTGAGAAGCACATGATTAAGTGTGACAATGAGGTTTGCGACGTGATTTTGGTCTGCTGACTATGATGTTGCTGAAAAGATGGTGAGAACTGACAAAAACTACAACAACTTGTGTTGTAAAGCCTAATTATTTTCTACCTAAGATACACAACTCTCATACATATTCTTTGGGGGAAAAGAAAAGATGGTGACAAACACTTGCCTGAAGTCCTTTACGATTCTTTGGGGGAAAAGAAAAGATGGTGAGAACTGACAAAAACTACAGTAGTTTGTCAGCTGTTGTATCGCAACATATAGCCATATACTGATTTGGATAGCAATTATGTTCATCCTGTGATAAACACGGTTCAGAATCTGTCACAGTGGAAAGAAGCTAAGAGTCTCAAGGCCCAACCAGTGCATGGTAAAATGTTGGATAAGGAGCATGTAAACTCAGTGGCAGATGTAGGTCCAAGCCATGACTGTAATTCTGCCCGCCACACAAGGATGAACCCTAGCTTGTAAAGTAAGAAGGAAATTTCTTTGGACGCTAGCAGTGGACAATGTGCAAAGCAAATCTACTTGTGACCATTTATCACGCTCAAGGTTAGGTAATTTTGGCCATCATCACAAAGTGTGACAAAATTCCCTTCCATTAAATTGGACCCCACACATCAAATTCACAGCAAACTAATTTGGTCATGAGGCGAATATATTCCTAAAAAAGTATCGCAAAGTCTCTAATGTGGTTCCATGCTACGAACGACTGTTTCGCCTTCAGTGTTCAGACGACGAACCTAAAGCAGTACTGCACACAGGCGGACAAAGGCGTCATTGCACCACGATCTGAGTGTAGTGTTGCCATCGTATTATCGCAAGAACCGACGCATAATAAGCGATGCAGCATGGAGGACGAGCTAAGCGTGCAGAGCACCTGAGTGGATCAGGGTGTGACAACTGCGCATGGATGGGAATACCAATTGTGTTGTTCAGAGAGATAGAGGATGATGAGGAGAGGAGCGGTTATCGTGGAACACCGGCGCTGCGCACAGTTGCTCCTTCTTCGTCACCGGCAACAGCACACCGGTGATGTACCCGCAGCACGTAGTGGCACCACACTTGGAGAGAGCACCGACGACGATTGTGGACGCGGAGTGCGCAACACTTGGGAGAGGAAGGGGCAGATTTGGTGTGCGGAAGGAGGGAGAGAGGAGGGGGAGCAATGGGGGGAAGGCAGCCGCGAGATCTTTGAGGGGGAGGATGGGAAGAAAGAGGGCGCGGATGGAGCGGCTGCCATGGATGGAAGGGGGCGGATGGAGCGCGGCTGCCATGGGCGATTCGCAGCGGATCCCTAGCGCGGAGGAAATTTGGGAGCGGGGCGCGCCTGCCTTGAATCTGCGTGCGATTTGTGGGCGCGGACAGAGTTGCCATGGATGGCAGCGGATTGCAGAGTGGAGCGCGGGGGCGCGGAGATGGCGGTGTGGTAGGGGCGTCGGACGGAGGCGGGGCCGCGAGGGTACCTGTCGCGGTGGGGGAGGCGGGCGGAGGCCTCGCGAGCGTGGCGGAGAGGGTCGCCTCCACCGCGAGAGCGTGCCGAGATCGGGCGAGCGGGAGGGATCCATGCGCGGACACGGTGAGATCCGGGCGAGCGGGCGTGCATCGTGGGCGAGATCCGCGGGTGGGTTCCATGCGCGGACACGACGAGGTGGAGCACAGGCGGAGGGAGAGGCGGTGTGGGGAGGAGGGCTGGGATCCACGGCACCTTTCATCGGCGGCAAGAGGACCTTCCATCCGCGCGGCACAGGCAGAACCGTGCACCACTCAAATGTGTGGATGCCTACACTCCGCTCTTAAGGAGCAGTAGGGATTTAATATATTTTAAATATTTTTAGTCCCTGAAACCAAATATAATAAAGACTAAACTTTAATCTTTGACTAAAGTAACCCAACATATACTTAGGGGGTGTTTGGTTCTGTTGACTAAAGTTTAGCCCAGATCACATCAAGCGTTTGACTTTTAAGTAGGAGTATGAAATATAGACCCAACCAACTATACTAGATTCGTCTCACTTTTTAATCTTCGGCTGAGAAATTAGTTTTATAATCCGACTACATTTAATACCCCGAACGGAGGTTAAAACATTCGATGTGATAGAGGCTAAATTTTAGCAGGGGCAAACCAAACAACCCCTAAATTTAGTCTTCTAACTAAATTTTAGTCCGTGCACTGGCCTAAATTTGCAGGCAAATGGAGGCCTGGCAGGCCACCAACCAAAGTAGCAGCTGTTGATGATGCAGACCGGCGGCCGGCTGCGGCTGCGACGGAAGAAAAGTCACTCACTCACGGTCACGGATGGACGACCATCTCCAGTTCCAGTTCCAGGCATCCAACACCACCAACTCCCATATGGACGCCAAGCCGCGCAACCTGGGCGGCTCGCTGCCGGTGCCCAACGTGCAGGACCTGGCCGCGCGCCCCGGCGACGAACTCACGCCGCCCGTGCTAAGCCGCTACCTCCGCGACGACGTCGACGGCGCAGACGTCAACGGCGACGCGGCCTCCTCGGTGCCGGTAGTTGACCTCGCGAGGCTCCTGGACCCGTCGTCGCACGGAGACGAGGAGTCCGCCAAACTGAAGGCGGCCTGCGAGGAGTGGGGCTTCTTCCAGGTGATCAACCACGGGGTGCCCGACGCGGTGGTCGCGGACGTGAAGGCAGACCTGCAGGCCTTCTTCCGCCTCCCGCTCGCCGACAAGCGCGCGGTGGCGCAGGAGCCCGGCGGGATCGAGGGGTACGGGCAGGCCTTCGTGGTCTCCGAGGACCAGAAGCTGGACTGGGCCGACATGCTCTTCCTGTCCACGCAGCCGCCCGAGTACCGGGCCCCGCGCTTCTGGCCGGCGCGCCCGGCCACGTTCGGGGACTCGCTGGCGCGCTACTCTGCCGAGGTGCAGCGCGTGGCCGCCCGCCTGCTGGCGTCCATGGCCGCGAACCTGGGCGTGGCGGACGCCGCGAGGCTGGCCAGGGTCGCCGACGCGCAGGCCGTGCGCGTCAACTACTACCCGGCGTGCCCGCACGGCAGGGGCAGGGTGCTGGGCCTGTCGCCGCACTCGGACGCCGCCGGCCTCACGCTGCTGCTCCAGGTCAGCGCCGTCCCGGGGCTGCAGATCAGGAGGCGCGGCGCGTGGATAAGCGTCGACCCCATCCCCGGAGCGCTGGTGGCCAACGTCGGCGACGTCGTCGAGGTGCTCACCAACGGCAGGTACAAGAGCATCGAGCACCGGGCGCTGGTTAGCCCCACCCACCACCGGGTGTCCGTCGCAGCCTTCCACTCCGCCAGGTTCGGCGACACTTACGCGCCGCTTGAGGAGACGATGGTCGATGGTGATGAGCCAGCGAGGTACAGGAGCATTGGCGTCGAGGACTACGTCCGCCTGGTGCTGTCTAGTAAGCTCCAAGGAAAGAACATAATGGACGCCATGAAGATCAATCCGGTCACTGAATGAATGAGTGAATCAGAACAAAAGTGCTGATTTGTGTGTGTCGTTTTGAATCGTCTTTACATTTACAATAAGAGCAGAGCGGGCGGATTGCTCTTGGTCAAACTTGAAGTAAACCATGAACATGTTCCGAATCGAAGAGAATTGGGTACCGTCTCTCATCTCTCGGCGGCAGTTTTATTTATTATAATAATCCCAAACCACCAAAAGGCATGCATATGCATACATATTTCATATTATGATAGAAGAAGAAGAAGAAGAAAGAAAAGAAACTGGGTAATTTTTTTTCTGACTAATAATTGCAATAAGGAGCACTATGGCCTCAAATCAAAACCACCCATCGCCATCCCTCCTCCGGACAGCGTTTCAAGCGTCCTTCTCCGCGATAAGCTTGTCGATGAGAGCAGCAGCGTCCTCCACCGTCTGGATCTCTTGAGCGCTCGATTCGTCCACGCTGATTTGGAACGCCTCCTCAAGCCCCATCACGATTTCAACCTAGTAACAACACACCAGATTCTTTGTTTGTTTGTTTGTTTGTTTGAGATCATCAGACAAACAGACAGAGTACTGTTACCGTGTCGAGTGAGTCGGCTCCAATGTCTACAAACTTTGTCTCTCCTGTTACTCCGGTGTCTTCGGGTAGAGCTAACTGATTCTTCACGATCTCGCTGACCTTCTCAACTGTTTCTTGTTTTGCCTATCAAGAAATCGAAAATCAACCGTTGTCATGCATGCATGAACAACACAAATCAAACTGAAGACGCTTTGTTTTGCTTTGCTATTGCTACTGATAGGATCGGAGGTAGTAGTACGTACCAGCGAACAGGACACTTGAGAGCGCTTCTGCATCCGAATCGATGGAAAGCTTGCTCTTTGCCCGGGGAAACTGAGAGATGCCAATACCCGGAACGACGACGCTGCATCCATGGCTGCTTTCACTTGGACCCGCAGCGCCGGGGAGTATGCGGCGACCGGAGCAGCCATGGCTGCAACTCCACGAGCGATGAGTGAGAAAGAGAAGCAGGGAGAAGAATGAGTGGGAGCTGAGGGCTGCGGGCTACGGCGCCGGCGCTTTGTTATTACGGCGATGAGGGGAGGCCGCGGCGGCGTTGCCTCGTGTCCATCGACGGACCGTCGATGGAATCAACTCCAATTGCCCATGCGTCTTTGGGACGATCACCAGATTAAACCAAGTCCAATCTTGTTGTTTACGATAAAACCTACAATTGAATACTGAAGCGCCGCCAACAAGAGCTAAAGCTTCCACATCAGATTAACCCTATAATACTGATGCAAACGATGATTCCAAAATAACACTACCTATCTTACGATTGTTTACTTGAGCTCACTCCGCGTCTCAGTTTTATGAAGACTCAAAAGTTTTAATTTTAGGCATATGTTTCGTTTTTCAAAAAACAAAATCAAACCTTTTACAAATCTAAGATGGCCATAAAAGAAAAAGGAAATTTGCATATAACGGTAGATATAATTGATTTTTTTTTCATCCGCTAGATCTTCATTATAACCCGCAAAAATGGCAAAGGCGAGCTAGACAATGTGAATACAACCAACAAATCAACAAAATCGTAAAAACTTTTTCTCAAAGTTTCACAATGCTAAGGTCAACAATAGCAAGATTATCGTAACACACAAAGACCAATGAAATATACAAACCTTGAAGCAGTCAAAACAAATGTTCAACCATGTCAAACTTCAATGTATTAATCAACTACAAAATCTAGAGACAATGTTATATCAAGGTTTTCACCTTAGAAAAATCATGATTTTGCAAGATTCAGACCTTCACGTTAGCCCTATGTCCGCGAAAATCTACTATCGAGGTTTTCACCACAACTAACACATCTTTTTTTACCAACACAGACTTGCAGATTCGACTTTTTGCGTCAGATGCAATCGAAGATTTCGCCGCGAAACCTCGACTACGAAGACTAAGTGCATGAAGCTTCATACATAACTCCTACACTGAAAGAAAGACACACGAAGATTACATTGTGTGGAGCTTCATCCATGAAGATTGTGTATGACAACAAATATCCTACAAAGCCTTCATGAAAAGAACCACCTCAAGACTTCAAATGATGACGTTGGAGAATATTCGTATAGAACCACCTCGAGAGGGCCTGGCAACTTTGTGAGCGCTAAAGGTGAGGAGTCGACAAGCTCATCAAGTCAACCAGTGTTAGGAGGAGCCTTCATGCTTGGAGGTCGCTTCACCGTGGTCGTGATATATACACTTTGGGAGTGACAATGGTCATGCTTCCCTAAGGCCTATGAGGGTAAACAATGCAACATCCCTAGGGCATTGCACACCCAAGCTAGGCATGTGCCAAAAACTGGCTTTCATAGATGCTGTTATGTGGGCTCATCAAGTAAAATCCACTCGATAGATGTGGCTCAAGACTCGAGTTGCTAGAGTAGGTGGTAGAGACAAGGAAAAATTCCCTGTATGCCACCAGATTTTATACTCATTCATTGTGTGCCACTGAGTGGCATATATATATAATTTTTGTGTGTGTATGACATGTAGGTCCGGTGGCACATAAGGAATGAGTATATTTTTCAATGTCATACATGGAACTGCTCCTAGAGACAATCGCTTGAATCGACGAACATGCTTACTTTGCCATATTTATGTTGCATAATAAAACATGATAATCAAGAGAAAATGCATCAGGTCATGCGTGGCATGCCAAATATCATTGAGCAACAACACTCAGATACATAGAGTGCCAAAAAGAGTGGTGAGAGAGAGAGTTAGGAGAGAGCACCGTAGGTCGATGGTCGTGTTGAACCAAAGCACAAGTGGAAGCCAACACACAAACAAGCAAAGAGGTTTTGGCCACAATGTCTGCAATACCCTATGTACTCTTACTACTCATCGATCGACGAACACAAAAAGGAAAAAATATTATAAGCTAAAACACTAGTGAACATTAAGACCTTCTAGTTTATGGTTGTGGTGGGAGTTTTAGTCTGATGGTTCTAGTCTATCTTTATGCCCCGCCCTTAGTATGGAGTAAATTCCATCGACCTGTACTAGTCCCCTTTAATGATGTTATGCCCCTCCCTTCTATAGTGCACGTGAGGACAAAGGTCACATGAACCTCGAACCAACCGGCTAAGATCAAATTAACCCATTATTAACGTATTCTCGGAGTCATACCATGACAATCCTTGAGCATGAATAATGTTAGAGATATCCTTTCTAGGTAGTTGCCATACTCGTCGTAGGACATGTATGATATGTCGTGTCTACAAGTGTTAGGATCTATGTCGTTTGGTACAATGTAGTTGGCAGCATGCGTAACTTTTTGCACATGATAATAATTTATAATACACTTTACATGCACATGCGTGGCTACATGGTTGATGCATGTCAACATAGTGATCTTGATTACCCTACAACTCAAGTTATTGCAACAAAAATGTTTGTGAGGTCTGTAATGTCGTATATCACACATTTAATGTGTTGTACTTGAGGATTAGATATAGGATATATTCCTTAGGTCCATATTGTCCCTACTGGACCTTGACACATCCTTTCTATCTCATGGCATGGTTACACTTAGATGTATCAAACCCCTTGTCCCTATGGCACATTTGGCCTCGAAAGGTTCACCGCTCGGTCGTTTTTGGTGGTGATACCGAGGATCTTAAGGACCTTAGAGTCAGCCAAGGGTCCTTAGTGCCTAAGTATCGTTGTGTGGACTGGGTCCGAAACTTCCCTGAGTACCAATTCATCACTACACCCTAGGGTACGAGCCCCTTGGGACTTAGGCTTATTCTCATGAGTGCCCCACGACACAAGGGTCCCGGGAGGTTACTCTAATGAGTACCTCGAAGCCTGAGGACTTAGACCGCTAACTAGTGTCCCAGAGCACAAGGCTTCCTACGAACTTAAATTATTTCTCCCTAGTTTCTCGCACGGTATTATATGCACTAATACATATAGCACCCTTGGAAGTGGTTGGCCTATGGTCAATATGATTCGTTATAGATTTAGTGGTATAGTTACTCTCTAGGGGCTAGTTTGGAAGTTCAAGGAAAATAAACTAATTCTTCTCTCAATTTCCTCTAATCCGAAAGGGTTTTTGAGTTTCAAAACTATCTCTAAAGCCTTGTTCAGTTAAAATTGGATTGAAGTAGATTGAAGATAATTAAATCCCTTTTTAGTCTGAAAATTGAATAGAAAGTGATTTAATTCCTCTCAATCTACTCCGATCCATGTGCAACCGAATAAAGTCTAAAAGGTGTTTTGATGTAAGTTTTCTATCGTTAAGGCCAGGGTTAGGGATGGTCCTAGGGCACAGAGCTTCCGGAGCGATGATCTCAACATAGTGGACTCTTTGATAACTTTATAGGCCTGTTTGGTTTGATGCCTAATGATAGTCGCCTAGAGGGGGGGTGAATAGGGCGAAACTGAAATTTACAAATATAAACACAACTACAAGCCGGGTTAGCGTTAGAAATAAAGAAACGAGTCCGCGAGAGAGGGTGGAAAACAAATCGCAAGCAAATGAAGAGTGTGACACGCGGATTTGTTTTACCGAGGTTCGGTTCTTGCAAACCTACTCCCCATTGAGGAGGCCACAAAGGCCGGGTCTCTTTCAACCCTTCTCTCTCTCAAACGATCCCTCGAATCGAGTGAGCTTTCTCTTCTCAATCACTTGGAACACAAAGTTCCTACAAGGACCACCACAAGTTTGGTGTCTCTTGCCTCAATTACAAGTGAATTTGATCGCAATGAAAGAATCAAGAAAGAAGAAAGCAATCCAAGCGCAAGAGCTCGAAAGAACACAAGCAAATCTCTCTCTCTAGTCACTAGGGCGTTGTGTGGAATTTGGAGAGGATTTGATCTCTTTGGTGTGTCTAGAATTGAATGCTAGAGCTCTTGTAGTAGTTGGGAAGTGGAAAACTTGGATGCAATGAATGGTGGGGTGGTTGGGGTATTTATAGCCCCAACCACCAAAAGTGGCCGTTGGGAGGCTGTCTGTTCGATGGCACATCGGACAGTCCGGTGCACACCGGACATGTCCGGTGCCCCCGCCACGTCATCACTGCCGTTGGATTCTGACCGTTGGAGCTTCTGACTTGTGGGCCCGCCTAGATGTCCGGTGCACACCGGACATACACTGTTCCTTGTCCGGTGCGCCAGTATGGGCGCGCCTGACTTCTGCGCGCGCGCAGCGCGTATTAAATGCGTCGCAGGTAGCCGTTGGCGCCGAATAGCCGTTGCTCGGGGGTTGCACCGGACATGTCCGGTGAATTATAGTGGACTAGCCGTTGGAGTTTCCCGAAGCTGGCGAGTTCCTGAGGCCGACCTCCCTTGGAGCACCGGACACTGTCCGGTGTACACCGGACAGTCCGGTGAATTATAGCGGAGTCACCTCTGGAAATTCCCGAAGGTGGCGAGTTTGCGTTGGAGTCCTCTGGTGCACCGGACATGTCCGGTGGTGCACCGGACAGTGTCCGGTGGCACACCGGACAGTCCGGTGCGCCAGACCAGAGGTGCCTTCGATTGTCCCTTTGCTCCTTTGTTGAATCCAAAACTTAATCTTTTTATTGGCTGAGAGTGAACCTTTTACACCTGTATAATTCTATACACTTGGGCAAACTAGTTAGTCCAAATATTTGTGTTGGGCAATTCAACCACCAAAATTAATTAGGGGCTAAGTGTAAGCCTAATTCCCTTTCAATCTCCCCCTTTTTGGTGATTGATGCCAACACAAACCAAAGCAAATATAGAAGTGCATAATTGAACTAGTTTGCATAATGTAAGTGTAAAGGTTGCTTGGATTTTAGCCAATATAACTACTTACAAGATATGCATGGATTGTTTCTTACTTATAACATTTTGGACCACGCTTGCACCACATGTTTTGTTTTTGCAAATTCTTTTGTAAATCCTTTTCAAAGTTCTTTTGCAAATAGTCAAAAGCCAAATGAATAAGATTTTGAGAAGCATTGTCAAGATTTGAAATTTTCTCCCCCTGTTTCAAATGCTTTTCCTTTGACTAAACAAAACTCCCCCTAAAAGAGATCCACCTCTTAGTGTTCAAGAGGGTTTTGATATACCATTTTTGAAATACTACTTTCTCCTCCTTTTGAACACAATAGGATACCAATTGAAAATATTCAACACTAAGTTTTTGAAATTGGTGGTGGTGCGGTCCTTTTGCTTTGGGCTCATTTCTCCCCCTTTGGCATGAATCGCCAAAAACGGAATCATTAGAGCCCTCGAAGTGCTTTCTTCCCCTTTGGTCATAAATAAATGAGTTAAGATTATACCAAAGACGAAGTCCTTTTCTTTGATGCTCATGCTTTTCTCCCCCAAGAATGGAGAGTTGCTTGGAGTGACGGCGAAGTATGAGTTACGTAGTGGAAGCCTTTGTCTTCGCCGAAGACTCCAATTCCCTTTCGATATACCTATGACTTGGTTTGAAATAGACTTGAAAACATATTAGTCATAGCATATAAAAGAGACATGATCAAAGGTATATAAAAGAGCAATGTGTGCAATTTAACAAAAGAAGTTCCTAGAATCAAGAATATTGAGCTCATGCCTAAGTTTGTTAAAAGATTGTTCATCAAGAGGCTTGGTAAAGATATCGGCTAATTGATCTTTAGTGTTAATATAAGAAATCTCGATATCTCCCTTTTGTTGGTGATCCCTAAGAAAATGATACCGAATGGCTATGTGTTTAGTGCGGCTATGCTCGACGGGATTGTCGGTCATTTTGATTGCACTCTCATTGTCACATAGCAAAGGGACTTTGGTTAGTTTGTAACCGTAGTCCCGCAGGGTTTGCCTCATCCAAAGTAGTTGCGCGCAACAATGGCCTGCGGCAATGTACTCGGCTTCGGCGGTGGAAAGAGCGACTGAATTTTGCTTCTTTGAAGCCCAAGACTGAAAGGGAATTAGGCTTACACCTAGTTCCTAAATAATTTTGGTGGTTGAATTGTCCAACACAAACATTGGACTAACTAGTTTACTCTAGTGCATAAGTTATACAGGTGCAAAAGGTTCACATTCAGTCAATAAAAAGACCAAGTGTTGGATTCAACAAAGGAGCAAGGGGGCAACCGAGGGCACCTCTGGCTGGAGGCACCGGACTGTCCGGTGTGCACCGGACATGTCCGGTGCGACCAGAGGACTCCAACTCAAACTCTTCGCCCTCGGGAATTCTCGGAAGCCGGCGCACTATAATTCACCGGACTGTCCGGTGTGCACCGGACATGTCCGGTGCTCCAAGGAAGCGCGGTCTCCGGAACTCGCCAGCCTCGGGTTCGCGCGGCAGCCGCTCCGCTAAAATTCACCGGACTGTCCGGTGTGCACCGGACTGTCCGGTGTGCCAGCGGAGCAACGGCTCCCTGCGGCGCCAACGGCTCCCTGCGGTGCATTTAATGCGCGCGCAGCGCGCGCAGACGTCAGGCACGCCCATACCGGTGCACCGGACATCAAACAGTACATGTCCGGTGTGCACCGGACACCCAGGAGGGCCCAGAAGTCAGAAGCTCCAACGGTCAGAATCCAACGGCAATGGTGACGTGGCAGGGGCACCGGACTGTCCGGTGTGCACCGGACTGTCCGGTGCGCCATCGAACAGACAGGTTCCAGCAACGGTCACTTTTGGTGGTTGAAGCTATAAATACCCCAACCACCCCACATTCATTGCCATCCAAGTTTTCCACTTCCCAACTACTACAAGAGCTCTAGCATTCAATTCTAGACACACCAAATAGATCAAGTCCTCTCCAAATTCCACACAACACCATAGTGACTAGAGAGAGTGATTTGCTTGTGTTCTTTCATGCTCTTGCGCTTGGATCGCATTCTTTTCTTTCTCACTTGTTCTTGTGATCAATCTCAATTGTAACCAAGGCAAGAGGCACCAATTGTGTGGTGGCCCTTGCGGGGGAAGTCTTGTTCCCGTTTGATTGAGAAAAAGAGAAAGCTCACTCGATCCGTGGGATCGTTTGAGAGAGGGAAGGGTTGAAAGAGACCCGGCCTTTGTGGCCTCCTCAACGGGGAGTAGGTTTGCAAGAACCGAACCTCGGAAAAACAAATCCGCGTGTCACACTCTTATTCGCTTGTGATTTGTTTTGCGCCCTCTCTTGCGGACTCGTTTATATTTCTAACGCTAACTCCAGCTTGTAGTTGTGTTTATTTTTGAGAATTTCAGTTTCGCCCTATTCACCCCCCCTCTAGGCGACTATCAATTGGTATCGGAGCCCGGTTCTTCATTAGAGCCTAACCGCTCGAAGTGATGTCGGGAGATCACACCAAGAGGGAGATGGAGACCGGCGATAACAAGCCCACTACAAGCCAAGGGAGCACTTCATCGGAAGAGTCCCGCACCAAGAGAAGGGAGAAGAAGAAGAACTCCTCCAAGCGGAAGGAGAAAAGGTCTTCCTCTTCTCACCACAAGGAGAAGAAGGAAAAATCTTCTTCTCACAAGCCGCATCGGAGTGGGGACAAGCACAAGAGGATGAGGAAGGTGGTCTACTACGAGACCGACACTTCATCGACATCTACCTCCGGCTCCGACGCGGCATCCGTCACTTCTAAACGCCAAGAGCGTAAGAAGTATAGTAAGATTCCCCTACGCTACCCTCGCATTCCTAAACATACACCTTTGCTATCCGTCCCATTAGGCAAACCACCAACTTTTAATGGTGAAGATTATGCTATGTGGAGTAATTTGATGCGATTTCATCTAACCTCTCTCCACAAAAGATTATGGGATGTTGTTGAGTATGGTGTACAGGTACCATCCGTAGGGGATGAGGACTATGACACGGATGAAGTGGCCCAAATCGAGCACTTCAACTCCCAAGCCACAACCATCCTCCTTGCCTCTCTAAACAAGGAGGAATACAACAAAGTACAAGGGTTGAAGAACGCCAAGGAGATTTGGGACCTACTCAAGACGGCGCACGAGGGTGATGAACTCACCAAGATCACCAAGCGGGAAACGATCGAGGGGGAGCTCGGTCGCTTCCGTCTTCGCCAAGGGGAGGAGCCACAAGACATGTACAACCGGCTCAAGACCTTGGTGAACCAAGTGCGCAACCTCGGAAGCGCAAAATGGGATGACCACGAAGTGGTTAAGGTTATTCTAAGAGCCCTTATTTTCCTTAACCCCACACAAGTTCAATTAATTCGTGGCAATCCTAGATATCCACAAATGACCCCCGAGGAAGTTATCGGGAATTTTGTGAGTTTTGAATGCATGATTAAGGGCTCCAAGAAGATCAACGAGCTTGATGAGCCTTCCACATCCGAGGCGCAACCGGTGGCCTTCAAGGCAACGGAGGAGAAGAAGGAGGAGTCTACACCAAGTAGACAACCAATCGACGCCTCCATGCTCGACAACGAGGAGATGGCCCTAATCATCAAGAGTTTTCGGCAAATCCTCAGGCAACGGAAGGGAAAGGATTACAAATCCCGTTCCAAGAAGGTTTGCTACAAGTGTGGTAAGCCCGGTCATTTTATTGCAAAATGTCCTATGTCTAGTGATAGTGACAGGGGCGACGACAAGAAGGGCAAGAGGAAGGAGAAGAAGAGATACTACAAGAAGAAGGGCGGCGATGCCCATGTTTGTCGGGAGTGGGACTCCGACGAAAGCTCAAGCGACTCCTCCGACGACGAGGACGCCGCCAACATCGCCGTCACCAAGGGCCTCCTCTTCCCCAACGTCGGCCACAAGTGTCTCATGGCCAAGGACGGCAAAAAGAAGGTAAAATCAAAGTCCTCCACTAAATATGAAACATCTAGTGATGAGGATGATGATAAAAATGAAGAGGATAATTTGCGCATTCTTTTTGCTAACCTCAACATGCAACAAAAGGAAAAATTAAATGAATTGATTAGTGCTATACATGAGAAGGATGATCTCTTGGATTCTCAAGAGGACTTCCTTATTAAAGAAAATAAGAAGCATGTTAAGGTTAAAAATGCTTATGCTCTAGAAAGAGAAAAATGTGAAAAATTGTCTAGTGAGCTAAGCACTTATCATGAGACTTTAGACAACCTTAGAAATGAAAATGCAAATTTGTTAGCTAAGGTTGATTCTCATATTTGCAATGTTTCAATTCCTAGAAATGATAATGATGATTTGATTGCTAGGATTGAAAAATTGAACTGTTCTATTGCTAGCCTTAGAAATGAGAATGAGAAATTAATTGCTAAGGCTAAGGATTTTGATGTTTGCAATGCTACTATTTCCGACCTTAGAACTAAAAATGATTTATTGCATGCTAAGGTCATTGAGTTAAAATCTTGCAAACCATCTACATCTACTGAGCATATTTCCATTTGTACTAGATGTAGAGATATTAATATTGATGCTATCCATGATCACCTAGCCTTAATTAAAAAACAAAATGATCACATAGCACAACTTAATGCTAAGATTAGAGAGCATGACTTAGAAAATGAAAAATTTAAACTTGCTAGAAGCATGCTCTATAATGGGAGACGCCCTGGCATTAAGGATGGCATTGGCTTCCAAAGGGGAGACAATGTCAAAATTAATGCCCCTCCAAAGAACTTGTCTAACTTTGTTAAGGGCAAGGCTCCCATGCCTCAGGATAACGAGGGTTACATTTTGTACCCTGCCGGCTATCCTGAGAGCAAGATTAGGAAAATTCATTCTAGGAAGTCTCACTCTGGCCCTAATCATGCTTTTATGTATAAGGGTGAGACATCTAGATCTAGGCAACCAACCCATGCCAAGTTGCCTAGAAAGAAAACTACTAGTGCATCAAATGATCATGCCATTTCATTTAAAACTTTTGATGCATCTTATGTTTTAACTAACAAATCAGGCAAGGTAGTTGCCAAAATTGTTGGGGGCAAACACAAGGGCTCCAAGACTTGTGTTTGGGTACCCAAAGTTCTTGTATCTAATGCCAAAGGACCCAAAACCGTTTGGGTACCTAAAACAAAGAACTAAACTTGTTTTGTAGGTTTATGCATCCGGGGGCTCAAGTTGGATACTCGACAGCGGGTGCACAAACCACATGACAGGGGAGAAAAGGATGTTCTCCTCATATGAGAAAAACCAAGATCCCCAACGAGCTATCACATTCGGGGATGGAAATCAAGGTTTGGTCAAAGGTTTGGGTAAAATTGCTATATCTCCTGACCATACTATTTCAAATGTTTTTCTTGTAGATTCCTTAGATTACAACTTGCTTTCCGTATCCCAATTATGTCAAATGGGCTACAACTGTCTTTTTACTGATACTGGTGTTACTGTCTTTAGAAGAAGTGATGATTCAATAGCTTTTAAGGGAGTGTTAGAGGGTCAGCTATACTTAGTAGATTTTAATAGAGCTGAACTCGACACTTGCTTGATTGCTAAGACTAACTTGGGTTGGCTCTGGCACCGCCGACTAGCCCATGTTGGAATGAAGAATCTTCACAAGCTTCTAAAGGGAGAACACATTTTGGGACTAACCGATGTTCATTTTGAGAAAGACAGGATTTGTAGCGCATGCCAAGCCGGGTGTCACACCCGGTTTTTAGAAGGTAAACCGAATGCGAACCATGTACGTGCCAGGATCAGTTATTCACGTACACAGCAGTTACATAACATGGACATCATCACACAGTGCTCAAATAGTATTAAAAGGGGAAATAATAGTCGATTACATCATACGTCTGAGACGTCCATACAGTTCTTACAATAAATCAAAGTGCGGAAAAGAAACGTAGATAACGCGGCCTTCACAGGCAGCCGACTGGGGGTTGCCGCTAACCCACGCCTAGAACTCGTCGTAGTCTTGGAACTCCTGGAAGTCTCCTTCCACAGCTTCATCTTCTCCTGAGCAGTGGTTGCAATGCTGACAACCTGGGGGGGAAATTGGTGTGTAGAGCAAGGGGGAGTACACATCAACATACTCAGCAAGCATCCCGTTTGGCTGTAGTGGACTAGCTTTATGTGGGGATAAGTCAAGCAGTTGCTTTTAGTTGGTCAGGTTATTACTTACTAGTAGAGAGCCAGGTTTTTAACATTAACCCAAGTTATTAGCCCAATGTATCCTTTCCAAACGGAAAGAATACCACTTACCAATACCATAATCATAATCAGAACCATCAATCTCATTGCCACCTGTACCAAAATATCTCTGATCAAGTATCACTAATCTCTGGAGCTCCCTTAGCCGCTCATAACCGCGAGCACGGCTGATATATCAGTTTCATAACACTCTGCAGAGGTTGCGCACTTTACCCACAAGCCGTGATTCCCTCTCTAGCCCGGGCTTGCAAGACCCTTATTCACTCCCAAGGTGAATGGCTAGGGATTCACTACGAAGCCTTTACAAAGATTCCCCGAGGCTGTAGCCGCCCGTTAGGTTTCCTAAATGTACCGCACTCCTCCCCAAGGGACAAATCAACCTTGGCAGAGCGAGCCACATACACCGAGCCCCATTGACGGCACAACGGCTAAGCGGACTACACCCCGGTTCCTCTAATTATTCAGCTAAGGGCGTCCCATTCCACCCTCATGGTTGCACTGTTTTCCCGGGCGGTCATCCATTGAACAGGTCCTTATGGAGAGGCACTCGAGAAACCGCTCGAGTCCCCTTAAAGGTCACAAATATAATCATAAATAGGAACGGGAAAACAGCGTATCATAGATAATCACATCATGTTCATTGATTAGAGTTGGGCAATAGCATCAAACTAAGCAGTAATAATCTGACCCAAATAGGTAAACAAGGACATGGATAACAAAAGCTAGTCAATCCTTAGGTATAAATGTGTAATGCGGGAGGTGAATTAAAGAATGAATAGGACAGAGATAGGTCAAAGGACACTTGCCTCCACCAACCGACTGCTGCTCAGGGGCTTCTCCTGCGAATTCCTCGGGCTCTTCGACCGGATCGTTCTCTATGCGATTGCAAACATACATACATCCATCCACATATTTAATACAAAAGAACAGTACACCATACAAGGGAACAAATAAAGTGAATATGCATCAAGTATGACGTTCGATATTGCATTTATTATGGTTAGAAAGGAACAAACGGGAAAGGGTCTCGCAGGGGGGTTAAAGTTTATGCACTAATAATCAATTACAATTGATTCCTAACAAAAGAATTCTGTTATATATATACTAATGGAAACCTAATCATTTTAAGTTGATCAACATTGCACGGGATAAACAATTAACTAAATGAATCAACTAGTGCAACGAAATTTTAAATTAAACTTCCTATGTCAATAGCATAAACAATGATTAGCCTACCTAAAATAAAGTAATTATGATCACAGAAAGTAAATAAAATAAAATAAAAAAAAATAAAAAAAACAGAGGGGGGGGGCGGTTGAACCGGCCCTAGGGCGGTTGAACCGGCCCTGGGCTGGGCGGCCGAGCTGGGGGCTGGCGCGGGCGCGGGCGGCCGAGCTGGGGGCCGGGGCGGCTGAGCCGGCCGGTTGAACCGGCGGCCAGGACCGGCCGAGCTGGCGGCCAAGGCCGGCCGAGCTGGCGGCCAGAGGCCAGGCGGGCGGGGGGGGGCGCGGCTGGGGGGCTGGCCGGGGGGGCTGGCCGGGGGGCTGGCTGGGCGTGGCCGGAGGCGGCCGTGGCCGGCTGGGGCTGGGGCTGGCTGGGCGGCGCGGCCAGGGCCGGCGCGACCAGGGGCGGCCGAGCCATGGCCGGACGGGGGAAAGAGGAGGGGAGGGGGAAGGAGGGAGGAGGGAGGAGGGGGAGGGGGAGGGAGAGGGGGCTCACCGGCGGGGGCGGCCGACGGCGAGGGGCGGCGGCCGAGCAAGGGGGCGGCGGCGGCGGCCTAGGGCAGGGGGTAGGGCGGCGGTGGGGAGAGATAGAGAGGGAAAATGAGAGGGAGAGGGAGAGGGTTAGGGGAAAAAGGGGAGGTGGGGGGGGGCGGCTGGGCCTCTTTGGGCCCAAGAGGGGGGGCGCGCAGGGGGCTTGGGCCGGCCAGGGTCGGCCCACGGCGCGGGAGAGAGAAAAAGAGGAGGGAGAAAGAGAGAGAGAAAGAAAGAAAAGATTTTCTCCTCATTTTCGAAATCCGACCTTTCCACATGAATGCATTTGCACTTTCAAAGCAATCAAAAAAATGCAAGGTTCGGCATGGTGCATCAAACAACATAAAGTATCTAGGTTTTTTCTTTACACGGGAATTCCAAACCGAATCCCGCTAACTTTGGAAAAGGTCAAGGTTTAGCGAGGGAAAAAGAAAAGAAAAGAAAAAGGTAACGCCCGAATTTTGGCGAGTAAAGAAAAGAAAAAATTCAACTGCAAAATTCGGGGCGTTACACCGGGAAGCAAGTTGGCATACATCATCCACACAAAAACATCATGACTACCGACAGGCCACTGGAGCTTCTACACATGGATTTATTCGGCCCGTTCGCTTACATAAGCATCGGCGGTAGTAAGTATTGTCTTGTAATTGTGGATGACTATTCTCGCTTCACTTGGGTGTTCTTTTTGCAGGACAAATCTTATACCCAAGAGACCTTAAAGGGATTCTTGAGACGGGCTCAAAATGAGTTCGGCTTAAGGATCAAGAAAATTAGAAGCGACAATGGGACGGAGTTCAAGAACGCTCAAATTGAAGGTTTCCTTGAGGAGGAGGGCATCAAGCATGAGTTCTCTTCTCCCTACACTCTACAACAAAATGGTGTAGTGGAGAGGAAGAATCGAACTCTATTAGACATGGCAAGAACCATGCTTGATGAGTACAAGACACCGGATCGGTTTTGGGCCGAGGCGGTCAACACCGCCTGCTACGCCATCAACCGGTTATATCTTCACCGCATCCTCAAGAAGACATCTTATGAACTCCTAACCGGTAAAAAGCCCAATATTTCATATTTTAGAGTTTTTGGTAGCAAATGTTTTATTCTTGTCAAAAGAGGTAGAAAATCTAAATTTGCTCCTAAAACTGTAGAAGGCTTTTTACTAGGATATGACTCAAACACAAGGGCATATAGAGTCTTTAACAAGTCCTCAGGACTTGTTGAAGTTTCTTGTGACGTTGTGTTTGATGAGACTAACGGCTCTCAAGTAGAGCAAGTTGATCTTGATGAAACAGGTGAAGAACAGGCTCCGTGCATAGCGCTAAGGAACATGTCCATTGGGGATGTGTGTCCTAAGGAATCCGAAGAGCCTTCACAAGCACAAGATCAACCATCCTCCTCCATGCAAGCATCTCCACCAACTCAAGTTGAGGATGAGGCTCAAGATGTTGAACAAGAAGATCAAGAAGATGAGCCACCTCAAAATGACGGCAACGATCAAGGGGGAGATGCAAATGATGAAGACAAGGAGGATGAACAACCAAAGCCGCCACACCCAAGAGTCCATCAAGCAATACAACGAGATCACCCCGTCGACACCATCCTCGGCGACATTCATAAGGGGGTAACTACTCGATCTCGTGTTGCGCATTTTTGTGAACATTACTCGTTTGTTTCCTCTATTGAGCCACACAGGGTAGAGGAAGCACTTCAAGATTCGGATTGGGTGATGGCGATGCAAGAGGAGCTCAACAATTTCACGAGGAACGAGGTATGGCACTTAGTTCCACGTCCTAACCAAAATGTTGTAGGAACCAAGTGGGTCTTCCGCAACAAGCAAGACGAGCATGGTGTGGTGACTAGGAACAAAGCTCGACTCGTGGCCAAGGGATATTCACAAGTCGAAGGTTTGGATTTTGGTGAAACCTATGCACCCGTAGCTAGGCTTGAGTCAATTCGCATATTATTAGCCTATGCTACTTACCATGGCTTCAAGCTCTACCAAATGGACGTGAAGAGTGCCTTCCTCAATGGACCAATCAAGGAGGAGGTCTATGTTGAGCAACCTCCCGGCTTTGAAGATAGTGAGTACCCTAACCATGTTTATAGGCTCTCTAAGGCGCTTTATGGGCTCAAGCAAGCCCCAAGAGCATGGTATGAATGCCTTAGAGATTTCCTTATTGCAAATGGCTTCAAAGTCGGCAAGGCCGATCCTACTTTATTTACTAAGACTCTTGATAATGATTTGTTTGTATGCCAAATTTATGTTGATGATATTATATTTGGGTCTACTAACAAATCCACATGTGAAGAATTTAGTAGGATCATGACACAAAAATTCGAGATGTCGATGATGGGGGAGTTGAAGTATTTTCTAGGATTCCAAGTCAAGCAACTCCAAGAGGGCACCTTCATCAGCCAAACGAAGTATACTCAAGATATTCTAAGCAAGTTTGGAATGAAGGATGCCAAGCCCATCAAGACACCCATGGGAACAAACGGGCATCTCGACCTCGACACGGGAGGTAAGTCCGTGGATCAAAAGGTATACCGGTCGATGATTGGTTCATTGCTTTACTTATGTGCATCTCGACCGGACATTATGCTTTCCGTTTGCATGTGTGCAAGATTCCAAGCCGACCCTAAGGAATCACACCTTACGGCCGTAAAACGAATCTTGAGATATTTAGCTTATACTCCTAAGTTTGGGCTTTGGTACCCTCGGGGATCCACTTTTGATTTGATTGGGTATTCGGATGCCGATTGGGCAGGGTGTAAGATTAATAGGAAGAGCACATCGGGGACTTGCCAGTTCTTGGGAAGATCCTTGGTGTCTTGGGCTTCAAAGAAGCAAAATTCGGTTGCTCTTTCTACCGCCGAAGCCGAGTATATTGCCGCAGGCCATTGTTGCGCGCAATTGCTTTGGATGAGGCAAACCCTGCGGGACTACGGTTACAAATTAACCAAAGTCCCTTTGCTATGTGACAATGAGAGTGCAATCAAAATGGCCGACAATCCCGTCGAGCATAGCCGCACTAAGCACATAGCCATTCGGTATCATTTTCTTCGGGATCACCAACAAAAAGGGGATATCGAGATTTCTTACATTAACACTAAAGATCAATTAGCCGATATCTTTACCAAGCCACTTGATGAACAATCTTTTACCCGACTTAGGCATGAGCTCAATATTCTTGATTCTAGGAATTTCTTTTGCTAAACTTGCACACATAGCACATGAATATACTTTTGATCATGTCTCTTTCATATATGCTATGACTAATATGTTTTCAAGTATATTTCAAACCAAGTCATAGGTATATTGAAAGGGAATTGGAGTCTTCGGCGAAGACAAGGCTTCCACTCCACTCCACTACTCATCCTTCGCCGTCGCTCCACATCACCTCTCCAACTTTGGTATAACCTTCACTCATTTATTTCATGACCAAAGGGGGAGAAAGTACTTCATTGGGCTCTAATGATTCCGTTTTTGGCGATTCATGCCAAAGGGGGAGAAAATATGAGCCCAAAGCAAAAGGACCGCACCACCACCCTAATTTTATAAATCTAATGATTTTAAAATTGAAATTTTCAAAATTGGTATCTCTTTGTGTTCTAAAGGGGGAGCAACTAGTGTTTTCAAAATTGATATCTTAAAACCCTCTTGAACACTAAGAGGAGATCTTATTTGAGGGGGAGTTTTGTTTAGTCAAAGGAAAAGCATTTGAACAAAGGAAGAAAATTTCAAAACTTGAAAATGCTTTGCAATATCTTATTCATTTACCTTTGACTATCTTGCAAAATGACTTTGAAAAGAATTTACAAAAGAGTTTGCAAAAACAAAACTTATGGTGCAAATGTGGTCCAATATGTCAAAAACAAAGAAAACAATCCATGCGCATTCATATAAGTATTTATATTGGCTCAATTCCAAGCAACCTTTGCCCTTACATTATGTGAACTAGTTCAATTATGCACTTCTATATTTGCTTTGGTTTGTGTTGGCATCAATCACCAAAAAGGGGGAGATTGAAAGGGAATTAGGCTTACACCTAGTTCCTAAATAATTTTGGTGGTTGAATTGTCCAACACAAACATTGGACTAACTAGTTTACTCTAGTGCATAAGTTATACAGGTGCAAAAGGTTCACATTCAGTCAATAAAAAGACCAAGTGTTGGATTCAACAAAGGAGCAAGGGGGCAACCGAGGGCACCTCTGGCTGGAGGCACCGGACTGTCCGGTGTGCACCGGACATGTCCGGTGCGACCAGAGGACTCCAACTCAAACTCTTCGCCCTCGGGAATTCTCGGAAGCCGGCGCACTATAATTCACCGGACTGTCCGGTGTGCACCGGACATGTCCGGTGCTCCAAGGAAGCGCGGTCTCCGGAACTCGCCAGCCTCGGGTTCGCGCGGCAGCCGCTCCGCTAAAATTCACCGGACTGTCCGGTGTGCACCGGACTGTCCGGTGTGCCAGCGGAGCAACGGCTCCCTGCGGCGCCAACGGCTCCCTGCGGTGCATTTAATGCGCGCGCAGCGCGCGCAGACGTCAGGCACGCCCATACCGGTGCACCGGACATCAAACAGTACATGTCCGGTGTGCACCGGACACCCAGGAGGGCCCAGAAGTCAGAAGCTCCAACGGTCAGAATCCAACGGCAATGGTGACGTGGCAGGGGCACCGGACTGTCCGGTGTGCACCGGACTGTCCGGTGCGCCATCGAACAGACAGGTTCCAGCAACGGTCACTTTTGGTGGTTGAAGCTATAAATACCCCAACCACCCCACATTCATTGCCATCCAAGTTTTCCACTTCCCAACTACTACAAGAGCTCTAGCATTCAATTCTAGACACACCAAATAGATCAAGTCCTCTCCAAATTCCACACAACACCATAGTGACTAGAGAGAGTGATTTGCTTGTGTTCTTTCAAGCTCTTGCGCTTGGATCGCATTCTTTTCTTTCTCACTTGTTCTTGTGATCAATCTCAATTGTAACCAAGGCAAGAGGCACCAATTGTGTGGTGGCCCTTGCGGGGGAAGTCTTGTTCCCGTTTGATTGAGAAGAAGAGAAAGCTCACTCGATCCGTGGGATCGTTTGAGAGAGGGAAGGGTTGAAAGAGACCCGGCCTTTGTGGCCTCCTCAACGGGGAGTAGGTTTGCAAGAACCGAACCTCGGAAAAACAAATCCGCGTGTCACACTCTTATTCGCTTGTGATTTGTTTTGCGCCCTCTCTTGCGGACTCGTTTATATTTCTAACGCTAACTCCGGCTTGTAGTTGTGTTTATTTTTGAGAATTTCAGTTTCGCCCTATTCACCCCCCCTCTAGGCGACTATCAAAGACACCAAGGATCTTCCCAAGAACTGGCAAGTCCCGGATGTGCTCTTCCTATTGATTTTGCACCCTGCCCAATCGGCATCCGAATAACCAATTAAATCAAATGTGGATCCCCGAGGGTACCAAAGCCCAAACTTAGGAGTATAAGCTAAATATCTCAAGATTCGTTTCACGGCCGTAAGGTGAGCTTCCTTAGGGTCGGCTTGGAATCTTGCACACATGCATACGGAAAGCATAATGTCCGGTCGAGATGCACATAAATATAGCAAAGAACCTATCATCGACCGATATACCTTTTGATCCACGGACTTACCTCCCGTGTCGAGGTCGAGATGCCCATTGGTTCCCATGGGTGTTTTGATGGGCTTAGCATCCTTCATTCCAAACTTAGCAAGAATGTCTTGAGTATACTTGGTTTGGCTAATGAAGGTGCCCTCTTGGAGTTGCTTCACTTGAAATCCTAGAAAATACTTCAACTCCCCCATCATAGACATCTCGAACTTTTGTGTCATGATCCTACTAAACTCTTCACATGTAGACTCGTTAGTAGACCCAAATATTATATCATCAACATAAATTTGGCATACAAACAAGTCATTTTCAAGAGATTTAGTAAAGAGTGTAGGATCGGCCTTGCCGACTTTGAAGCCATTAGCAATAAGGAAATCTCTAAGGCATTCATACCATGCTCTTGGGGCTTGCTTGAGCCCATAAAGCGCCTTAGAGAGCCTATAGACATGGTTAGGGTACTCACTATCTTCAAAGCCGGGAGGTTGCTCAACATAGACCTCTTCCTTGATCGGTCCATTGAGGAAGGCACTTTTCACGTCCATTCGATAAAGCTTAAAGCCATGGTAAGTAGCATAGGCTAACAATATGCGAATTGACTCAAGCCTAGCTACGGGTGCATAGGTTTCACCGAAATCCAAACCTTCGACTTGGGAGTATCCCTTGGCCACAAGTCGAGCTTTGTTCCTTGTCACCACACCATGCTCATCTTGCTTGTTGCGGAAGACCCATTTGGTTCCTACAACATTTTGATTAGGACGTGGAACTAAATGCCATACCTCATTCCTAGTGAAGTTGTTGAGCTCCTCTTGCATCGCCACCACCCAATCCGAATCTTGAAGTGCTTCCTCTACCTTGTGTGGCTCAATAGAGGAAACAAACGAGTAATGTTCACAAAAATGTGCAACACGAGATCGAGTAGTTACCCCCTTATGAATGTCGCCGAGGATGGTGTCGACGGGGTGATCTCGTTGGATTGCTTGGTGGACTCTTGGGTGTGGCGGCCTTGGTTCATCATCCTCCATGTCTTGATCAATTGCATCTCCCCCTTGATCAATGCCGTCATCTTGAGGTGGCTCATTTGCCCTATCTTCTCCTTTATCAACTTGAGCCTCATCCTCATTTTGAGTCGGTGGAGATGCTTGCGTGGAGGAGGATGGTTGATCTTGTGCATGTGGAGGCTCTTCAGATTCCTTAGGACACACATCCCCGATGGACATGTTCCTTAGCGCGATGCATGGAGCCTCTTCAACACCTATCTCATCAAGATCAACTTGCTCTACTTGAGAGCCGTTAGTTTCATTAAACACAATGTCACAAGAAACTTCAACAAGTCCGGAGGACTTGTTAAAGACTCTATATGCCCTTGTGTTTGAATCATATCCTAGTAAAAAGCCTTCTACAGTCTTAGGAGCAAATTTAGATTTTCTACCTCTTTTAATAAGAATAAAGCATTTGCTACCAAAGACTCTAAAATATGAAATGTTGGGCTTTTTACCGGTTAGGAGTTCGTATGATGTCTTCTTGAGGATTCGGTGTAGATACAACCGATTGATGGCGTAGCAAGCGGTGTTGACCGCCTCGGCCCAAAACCGATCCGAAGTCTTGTACTCATCAAGCATGGTTCTTGCCATGTCCAATAGAGTTCGATTTTTCCTCTCCACTACACCATTTTGTTGTGGCGTGTAGGGAGAAGAGAACTCATGCTTGATGCCCTCCTCCTCAAGGAAGCCTTCAATTTGAGAGTTCTTGAACTCCGTTCCGTTGTCGCTTCTTATTTTCTTGATCCTTAAGCCGAACTCATTTTGAGCCCGTCTCAAGAATCCCTTTAAGGTCTCTTGGGTTTGAGATTTTTCCTGTAAAAAGAATACCCAAGTGAAGCGAGAGTAATCATCCACAACAACTAGACAGTACTTACTCCCGCCGATGCTTATGTAAGCAATCGGGCCGAATAGATCCATGTGGAGTAGCTCAAGCGGCCTGTCGGTTGTCATGATGTTCTTGTGTGGATGTTGGGCTCCAACTTGCTTTCCTGCTTGACAAGCGCTACAAACCCTGTCTTTCTCAAAATGAACATTTGTTAGTCCTAAAATGTGTTCTCCCTTTAGAAGCTTGTGAAGATTCTTCATCCCAACATGTGCTAGTCGGCGATGCCAGAGCCAGCCCATGTTGGTCTTAGCAATTAAGCAAGTGTCGAGTTCAGCTCTATCAAAATCTACCAAGTATAGCTGACCCTCTAACACTCCCTTAAATGCTATTGAATCATCACTTCTTCTAAAGACAGTGACACCTGTATCAGTAAAAAGACAGTTGTAGCCCATTTTGCATAATTGAGAAACGGAAAGTAAATTGTAATCTAATGAATCTACAAGAAAAACATTGGAAATAGAATGGTCAGGAGATATAGCAATTTTACCCAATCCTTTGACCAAACCTTGATTTCCATACCCGAATGTGATAGCTCGTTGGGGATCTTGGTTTTTCTCATAGGAGGAGAACATTTTCTTCTCCCCTGTCATGTGGTTTGTGCACCCGCTGTCGATGATCCAACTTGAGCCCCCGGATGCATAAACCTACAAAACAAGTTTAGTTCTTGATTTTAGGTACCCAAATGGTTTTGGGTCCTTTGGCATTAGACACAAGAACTTTGGGTACCCAAACACAAGTCTTTGACCCCTTGTGCTTGCCCCCAACATACTTGGCAACTACTTTGCCGGATTTGTTAGTCAACACATAAGATGCATCAAAAGTTTTAAATGAAATGTCATGCTCATTTGATGCACTAGGAATTTTCTTCTTAGGCAAGTTAGCACGGGTTGGTTGCCTAGAGCTAGATGTCTCACTCTTATACATAAAAGCATGGTTAGAACCAGAGTGAGACTTCCTAGAATGAATTTTCCTAATCTTGCTCTCAGGATAACCGGCAGGGTACAAAATGTAACCCTCGTTATCCTGAGGCATGGGAGCCTTGCCCTTAACAAAATCAGACAATCTTTTAGGAGGGGCACTAAGTTTGACATTGTCTCCCCTTTGGAAGCCAATGCCATCCTTGATGCCAGGGCGTCTCCCACTATAGAGCATACTTCTAGCAAATTTAAAATTTTCATTTTCTAAGTTATGCTCGGCAATTTTAGCATCTAATATTGCTATGTGATCATTTTGTTGTTTAATTAAAGTCATATGATCATGAATAGCATTGATATCAATATCTCTACATCTAGTACAAATAGTGATATGCTCAATGGTAGATGTAGATGGTTTGCAAGAATTAAGTTCAACAATCTTAGCATGTAGAATATCATTTTTATCTCTAAGATCAGAAATTGTAACTTTGCAAACATCAAAATCTTTAGCTTTAGCAAGCAAGTTTTCATTTTCATTTCTAAGGCTAGCAAGAGAAATGTTCAATTCTTCAATCCTAGCAACCAGATCATTATTATCTCTAGGGTTGGGAATTGAAACATTGCAAACATGAGAATCAACCTTAGCTAACAAATTAGCATTTTCATTTCTAAGGTTGTCTATTGTTTCATGGCAGGCGCTTAGCTCACTAGACAATTTTTGACATTTTTCAATTTCTAGAGCATAAGCATTTTTAACCTTAACATGCTTCTTATTTTCTTTAATAAGGAATTCCTCTTGAGTGTCCAAAAGGTCATCCTTTTCATGAATAGCACTAACCAATTCATTAAGTTTTTCTTTTTGTTGCATGTTGAGGTTGGCAAAGAGAATACGCAAATTATCCTCCTCATCACTAGCATTATCATCACTAGAAGACTCATATTTAGTGGAGGAGTTAGATTTAACCTTCTTCCGTTTGCCGTCCTTTGCCATGAGGCACTTGTGGCCGACGTTGGGGAAGAGAAGCCCTTTGGTGATGGCGATGTTGGCAGCATCCTCGTCGTCGGAGGAGTCGCTTGAGCTTTCGTCGGAGTCCCACTCCCGACAAACATGAGCATCGCCGCCCTTCTTCTTGTAGTACCTCTTCTTTTCCTTTCTTCTCCCCTTCTTGTCGTCGCCCCTGTCACTATCACTTGATAATGGACATTTAGCAATAAAGTGACCGGGCTTACCACACTTGTAGCAAACCTTCTTGGAGCGGGACTTGTAGTCTTTCCCTCTCCTTTGCTTGAGGATTTGGCGGAAGCTCTTGATGACGAGCGCCATTTCCTCATTGTCGAGCTTGGAGGCGTCTATTGGTTGTCGACTTGGTGTAGACTCCTCCTTCTTGTCCTCCGTCGCCTTGAATGCGACGGGTTGAGCTTCGGATGTGGAGGGATCATCAAGCTCGTTGATCTTCCTCGAGCCTTCGATCATGCACTCAAAACTTACAAAATTCCCGATAACTTCCTCGGGGGTCATTTTAGTATATCTAGGATTACCACGAATTAATTGAACTTGAGTTGGGTTAAGGAAAATGAGAGATCTTAGAATAACCTTAACCATTTCGTGGTCGTCCCACTTCTTGCTCCCGAGGTTGCGCACTTGGTTCACCAAGGTCTTGAGCCGATTGTACATGTGTTGTGGCTCTTCCCCTTTGCGAAGCCGGAACCGACCGAGCTCCCCCTCGATCGTTTCCCGCTTGGTGATCTTTGTGAGCTCATCTCCCTCGTGCGCGGTTTTGAGTACATCCCAAACCTCTTTGGCGCTCTTCAACCCTTGCACTTTGTTATACTCCTCTCTACTTAGAGAGGCGAGGAGTATTGTTGTCGCTTGAGAGTTGAAGTGCTCGATTTGGGCCACCTCATCCTCATCATAATCCTTATCCCCTACAGACGGTACCTGTGCACCAAACTCAACAACATCCCATATACTTTTGTGGAGTGAGGTTAGATGAAATCGCATTAAATCACTCCACCTAGCATAATCTTCACCATCAAAAGTTGGTGGTTTGCCTAATGGGACGAAAAGTAAAGGTGCATGTTTAGAAATGCGAGGGTAGTGTAGGGGGATCTTACTAAACTTCTTACGCCCTTGGCGTTTAGAAGTTACGGAGGGCGCATCGGAGCCGGAGGTCGATGTTGATGAAGTGTCGGTCTCGTAGTAGACCACTTTCCTCATCCTCTTTTGTTTGTCCCCACTCCGATGCGGCTTGTGGGGAGAAGATTTTTCCTTCTTCTCCTTTTGGTGAGAAGAAGATTTCTTCTCCTTCCCTTTGTTGGAGGAGCTCTTTTTCTTCTCCCTCCTCTTGGTGCGGGACTCTTCCGATGAAGTGCTCTCGTGGCTTGTAGTGGGCTTTTCGCCGGTCTCCATCTCCTTCTTGGCGTGATCTCCCGACATCACTTCGAGCGGTTAGGCTCTAATGAAGCACCGGGCTCTGATACCAATTGATAGTCGCCTAGAGGGGGGTGAATAGGGCGAAACTGAAATTTACAAATATAAACACAACTACAAGCCGGGTTAGCGTTAGAAATAAAGAAACGAGTCCGCGAGAGAGGGTGGAAAACAAATCGCAAGCAAATGAAGAGTGTGACACGCGGATTTGTTTTACCGAGGTTCGGTTCTTGCAAACCTACTCCCCGTTGAGGAGGCCACAAAGGCCAGGTCTCTTTCAACCCTTCCCTCTCTCAAACGATCCCTCGGATCGAGTGAGCTTTCTCTTCTCAATCACTTGGAACACAAAGTTCCTACAAGGACCACCACAAGTTTGGTGTCTCTTGCCTCAATTACAAGTGAATTTGATCGCAATGAAAGAATCAAGAAAGAAGAAAGCAATCCAAGCGCAAGAGCTCGAAAGAACACAAGCAAATCTCTCTCTCTAGTCACTAGGGCGTTGTGTGGAATTTGGAGAGGATTTGATCTCTTTGGTGTGTCTAGAATTGAATGCTAGAGCTCTTGTAGTAGTTGGGAAGTGGAAAACTTGGATGCAATGAATGGTGGGGTGGTTGGGGGTATTTATAGCCGCAACCACCAAAAGTGGCCGTTGGGAGGCTGTCTGTTCGATGGCACACCGGACAGTCCGGTGCACACCGGACATGTCCGGTGCCCCCGCCACGTCATCACTGCCGTTGGATTCTGACCGTTAGAGCTTCTGACTTGTGGGCCCGTCTGGATGTCCGGTGCACACCGGACATGCACTGTTCCTTGTCCGGTGCGCCAGTATGGGCGCGCCTGACTTCTGCGCGCGCGCAGCGCGTATTAAATGCGTCGCAGGTAGCCGTTGGCGCCGAATAGCCGTTGCTCCGGGGTTGCACCGGACAGTCCGGTGCACACCGGACATGTCCGGTGAATTATAGTGGACTAGCTGTTGGAGTTTCCCGAAGCTGGCGAGTTCCTGAGGCCGACCTCCCTTGGAGCACCGGACACTGTCCGGTGTACACCGGACAGTCCGGTGAATTATAGCGGAGTCGCCTCTGGAAATTCCCGAAGGTGGCGAGTTTGCGTTGGAGTCCTCTGGTGCACCGGACATGTCCGGTGGCACACCGGACAGTCCGGTGCGCCAGACCAGAGGTGCCTTCGGTTGTCCCTTTGCTCTTTTGTTGAATCCAAAACTTAATCTTTTTATTGGCTGAGAGTGAACCTTTTACACCTGTATAATTCTATACACTTGGGCAAACTAGTTAGTCCAAATATTTGTGTTGGGCAATTCAACCACCAAAATTAATTAGGGGATAAGTGTAAGCCTAATTCCCTTTCACCTAAGTTGCCACACTTTGCCTAACTTTTCTGCCTAAGATTAGTTCTTTAATTCGAACTACTAACCTTAGGCAAAGTGTGACACATTTAGGCACGAACCAAACAGCCCCTATATACTGAAATTCTTAAACATGGCGGCTGTCGAAAATATGTAATAATAAAACTGTAATCTCTACTACCTATTAAGACGGTAAGGGATAGGCTGCCCCATTCCGTGGTCTTTCTCATTCCCCCTCCCATAAAGCCTATTCTCATTCCTACGTGCATCCCACGCCTAGCTAAAATTAAATTAAAAAACAGGCTCCAAGGGGATTCGAACCTGCGACCTCTCAAATAAATGTGTTTGTAGCTACCACTACACCACATGTGTGTTTATGTCTACATCTATTATAGTAAAAACATATAATACGTCTCTCCCGAAGCCCACCTGCTACCCTTGCACAATGTGTAGTAGTAGATAAGTATCGCTGAGATTATTAAATTATATTTTTGGATTGAGGGAGTAGTATTTAAAGAAGAGCCTTGCATGCAATTTCTTTTGTTTGAATAATGTTTTCAACTTAAATACTTTTTTTTGCATGTGTAACATTTATTCTCCGTAATATTTTTCCATGGATCTAACTTAGAAATCATTTTCATAAACCAATGCCAAAGATGAATCCATGTTTCTTACTTGGAAACCCCGAACAAACACCACTAGCACGAGGCGCTCGCGTTGGCGTCGCTCACCGACGACGAGAAGAAACTTGGCGACTGCCAGTTCGACCTCTGGAAGCAGTCCTACATGGCCCATGCGCCGCTGTGTACGGCAAGCTCCGGCGCAGCCGCCGCTTGGACGTGGTCCAGAGCGGCTGCACCGTGCTGTCCATCGTCAAACATGGGGACCTCATGGTCGTCGCCAATGTCGATGACTCTCGGGTTGTTCTGGGCATCGCAACCTACGACGACGCCATCACGCCGTCTAGCTCATCATCCACCTGAAGCCTAACCTGCCACGTAAGTCGCTACTGACCGGCCATGAATTCTTGTGCGCTGGAATGACGACCATTGTTGTTGTTGTGTGAGTGTCCTCGAACAAGATGTATGTAGAGGAGTAGCACATCCGGTGGTGCAACGACCAGGTGTACTACCTCGCTGATGAGCCCGGGGTGCACTTCATTTGGCAGCCCAGCCAAGAGTGATCGGTACTCACCATATCGCGCGTGTTCGACGACTATTATATCAAGGATTGTGGCGTCATCTCGACACCGGAGGTGAGCAGAGGTGGACCGACAACAATGACCACTCGCCATCGTCGGGGTACCTTTTGTGCCGGTCTGCCTTTAATTCTCTTCGAAAACACACACTTGCATTTTTTGTTTAAGCAAGCGTGTATGGTGGTGCGTGCCTGATGACTAACGATGCACGACAGAACTTCTACCGGCAGGTGTGGCACATGCTCTCCAATAATGAGACCATGCAAATCATGACATATATCGAAGTCTGCATGATACTGATGGTTGCAATGTAGTAGTGAAACAACTAAATTAAAATAACAAAATTTATGTATGGCTAGGATCACAAATGGATTATGAAATATTTTCTTATAATAATATAAGACACATTTTGTATATAAGTTATCATGGTATTATACGTTCCCGTTGCAACGCACGGATACTGACCTAGTAAAGAAGATGATGTGCATATTGCAGATTTGGAGGCAGCAAAGCAAGCAGTGTGAAGGGAGGGAGGCCGGCGTTGGCGTAGAAGATCCCGCGTTGGCGGAGGACTCGTTTTCAACTCTTCCCTTCTCTTGCCTGCCTCCCTCCCTCCCTCCCTCCTTCTCCATCTCCGCTTTCCCTCCTCGCCTAGGCCTAGCCGCCCCCGCACGCCACGCCACATTCGCATCTCTGGATCCCCCTCCCCTCGCCCTCTCCCATTACCCGCCGCCGCCGCCTCGCGCCCGCGACCCACCCGGCCTCCCACTTCGATCCCGCCCCGATTCCGATTCGTCCCTGTATCGCGCGCGCGGGTGGGAAGACAGCGATGGCTCGTGGCGGGGGCCTCTCGCCCCGCCGCGGGTGATCTCTCCTCTAGCGGGGAGCCTTCCCGCGTGCCCAAGCGGAGGATCCCGTCGCAGCTGGTGCCTCACCTATCCCTCTCCTTCGCATCTCCGCCGTGCTCTCTCGCGCACCCCCTCGACCCTAGGTTTGCTCTTTCCCTCCCTTCCTCGCCACCCGATTCGATCTCGCTCCCTCCGGCCTCCGGCTAGGCTGCTCCGTCTCTCCTCCGCCATGTTCTCGCACGGCGCTGATTCCGCCCACGACGCCGGGGCCGTCGGCGTCAGCAGCGGCGGGGCTACCGTCCCCACCCGCTTCGTCTGGCCCTATGGTGGGAAGAGGGTCTTCGTCTCAGGCTCCTTCACCAGGTTGAGTTGAGTTGCTGCTGCCTATGTTTCAATTCCCCACCGATTATCACTGCCTGCTCTAGCAGTATGCATGTACTTCTGTACTCGCGATTCCTCCTGCTTACTCGTGTTAGCAGATAGTTGCTCTCGCAGTTTTGCCTGTGCACAACTAGTTTCATGGTTCATTGCTTCCCAATCGAATGAATCTGGTCGTATATATGCATTACTCACTTTGTATAGGTCTATTATTGGTTTAGTCATCCTAAGGTTTCTTACGCATCAGCTGCATATATATAGATAGGTTTATATCCCTCTGCTCTGCTCTTTGGTGCAGTATATCTGTGATCTAATGTCATGCATGATACGGAAATACAGCTTACTCAACCAATGTAGCTTCCCTTAATCAGGGGCTATACCAGTTAATTATCCTTACATGGTAAAGGTGGAATTGTTTGGCTTTACTTCTCTCTGCCATTCGCTAAATCGCACCCCCCTCCCTGCGAATCATCGCTATTCTGGTGCACCTAACAGCTACACCTTTTGTCGTAGGTGGTCGGAACATTTGCCGATGTCTCCTATCGAAGGCTGCCCCACTGTATTTCAGGCTATTTGCAGTCTGTCTCCTGGGATTCACGAGGTTCCCCTTCTTTATCTCTAGATACTTAATTGTTGTCCTGTTCGTGTGGTGCTATTTACTGTTCGGTTTATTATAATTTCAAGTTATGGTGTTGCATGTCACCAACTATCTTTGTAACTCTGTTCGTAGTACTCTTTTTCTTAATTAATACACCGTGATTATTCTGCTCTTCCTTTTCATGGATTTCACCAGATTTGGATGCAGTTCAAAGCTTTTCCATATGTTCTCATGTAAAGTTCTGTTATTTATTAACCAGGTGTGCATGTCATGCATGTGATATTGCACGTTTTTAGAATAAGTCTTTGTAACTGCATTTGGTTACCATGCAAACTTATCTTTTTTGCTCCTGTGTATAATGTTCTCCTTTTTTTTAAAAAAAAAATAAAGTGTGCATGTCACCCTTGTGATCAGTGTGTAAACACTTCCTAATTTGTTATTGACTTATATGCAGTACAAATTCTTTGTGGACGGGGAATGGCGGCATGATGAGCGTCAACCTACCATATCTGGGGAGTTTGGCATAGTTAACACACTTTACTTGACAAGGGAATATAACCAAATAAACACCTTATCAAGTCCAAGCACACCTGGAAGCAGGATGAACATGGATGTGGATAATGAAAATTTTCAACGTACGGTAAGGAAGTTCTATAATTTTATATTTTTAAAGCATTTTATGCTGGACATACATAGCCATTTTAGTGTAGTGATTTATGTTTCTGTGGGCATAAACAATATTTTGGTTTTGCTTGAGAATTATATTTATCTGCCAAAGTAAAAATGGTGATTACTGTTAGAACTTACTGGCAGTCTGTCAAGGTTGATACTCCGGCGAGTTTCTGACAATTATTTGAGGAGGGATAGCATGTAGATGACAATGATATCACTCTTTAATGATCAGGTTACGTTGTCAGATGGTACCGTTTCAGAAGGTACTCTGAGAGTTTCAGAGGCTGCAATACAAATATCTAGGTGCCGTGTTTCTGAATATCTGAGTTTGCATACATGCTATGATTTACTCCCAGATTCTGGCAAGGTATGTAACATCAGCCATGCATTCCATGGTTTTATTTTCAGTTTTAAGTTTTTTAATAACATGAGTAATGTTATTTTGAATTTCAGGTTATTGCCCTAGACATTAATTTACCTGTGAAGCAATCATTCCATATTCTCCATGAACAGGTACTGAGTCTTACCTGATCTGTCACTTCCATTATATCGTCTATTGGCATTCATAAACTTGGAGGCAACCCCTGCTCCATACATGCATTTCAGCGTCAGGCATTGGATGTCCAATGCCTGGGAGAGCTGCCTGGCCCAGCAGGTTTTTCTGAAGGCAAACCAAATAGGCCCAAATGTTTAAACTGCATTTTAGATTTGTTCTTGACTTCTTGCTTTATATATTGCTTTTGTTTTCTCTTTGTAATGTTTGTTCTGGGGTCTTTCCCTTTTTCTTCTTAATACAAATATACAATGATACGCAGCTCTTCTGCGTGTTCGACAAAAATATATTGCTTTTGATTAGAATATAGAGGTGCAGTAAATATAGCAATTTGTGATATATAGATGCACTATTTGGTTCCACAGAATCTGATTGTCCACTGGAATTGATTTAGAACTCAAAACTACACTCGTAAATGCATATCGATAAACATCTTTGCAATAGTAGGTACAAGTCAATACCATGAACATGGTTGTGCACCAAGTGATTTCAATATTGGTGTCTTTACATCATTCTGTTTTCCTAGGTGAGAATTTTGTTCTGGTCCCAATTGTAGGGCATACAAGACATCTGCTATTTCCTATGCATTCTAGTATTCTTATTATGGTTTATTATGACATCTTATCAAACTTGCAGTTCATTTTTAGCTGTCATCATTTTCCATTTTATGGCTTCCTTCACCATCAGTATTTGCATAATTTGGAATATTTTCATTTCATGGTTAAACCTGCAGGGGATTCCTGTAGCTCCTCTCTGGGACTCATTCAGAGGTCAATTTGTTGGTCTCCTTAGCCCATTGGATTTCATACTCATATTGCGGGAGGTAAGTTATTTTGGCTCCGCTCTTTGCGTTTAGTTTTCTTTTTTTTGTTACATTGATTTTCTTCTGTCATCCATGCACTCAACTAAATGTGGAATTGCATAGCAGAGAAGATTTCACATCTTCTCTCAGAGGATTTTGTAGTACACTAGTAGTCTCAGTTAAACATTGGTTGGACAATGAAAACAAGTGAACCCACTATGTTGGAACTCAAATGAACTTCTAAATATTCTGAGAAAAAGTGTACCTACTTTGTAGGAACACAAATAATTTATAGTAGTACAGATTCTTTTCTTTTGCTTTTAGCAACTTGAATACATACATGTTCCTCATTTTACGAGATACCGGAATACTTAATTTGTGTTGTGTTAACGAGAAATCATCATACTGATGCTAGTTGAATTTTCCACATCCAAACAGTAGTTATAAAACATGAGATTAATTTTGTGGAATCATTTTTTGTATCTCTTTGGAGACCATAAGTCAATGTACTTCCAGAACGAAGATATAAATGACTAGCATATTAATCGGTGTCACTAACTATTTAGCTGTGTTTTGTTAGCCGAAAACACGATAGTATGTGATGGAAATGTTAATCTGTAAAGAAATATATATGGTTGAGCACTTGAGCTCTATGTGGGCTTATCTTTTGATGTTACTTTGGTTTAATTGTTTTATAAAATTACCATGCTTCTGCTGCAGCTAGAAACTCATGGCTCGAACTTGACAGAAGAGCAGCTTGAAACACACACTATATCTGCATGGAAAGAGGCTAAGCGGCAAACTAATGGAAGAAATGATGGTCAGTGGCGACCGCAACAGCATCTAGTGCATGTAAGTGGTGCATGTTTATGTTTAGGAAGTGAATATGAATCTCATACTGTTTGAATACAGTGTTTTTATGTTGAATTGATATTTATCATGAGATTGCTGGTGGAACCTTCATACTATATCTGTATATCAGGATGAAACTACATTACTACGATTCTGAATTGCTTATGGAAGGGCCTTCTAACATTTGTGATGTATGAGTGGCTGAAACTGCAGTTTGGCCTAGCTGCTTGGTTTCTGTGCTGGAGAATGGGTGCTGTGGCTCATTCATTTTAGGTGGGAGGATGGTGGTACTGATTTTGGCTAGTGGCTACAGCCAGAGGAGAGATTTGCAATTTCACCACCACTGGCAGTGGTTTTCACTAATATGCCATTGGGCCCATAAATCATAGACACAGACAGACTCACCAATCATAGACACGAGTGGCATAATAGCAAAGAGGTAGGACTTGAGGGTTGCAAAATTGCAAGTGTTCCACAGCCAGAGTAGCCCCTGCTGTCAAATCTAGCAGTAGATTTGATGGAAGCACCCGACTGTAGTTCGAGTGTAGAGCAGCTGGTGATGAGTAGGCATTAGTGTATGTGGAAGGAGCAGCAGTGCAGGAGTAGATGGTGCATGCAGGAAGGGTCCACTGAGAGCACTAGGGAGAATAACGGTTGCAGCTGATCTGATCAGGTAGGGTAAGAGAGGACAGCAAAGGGAGTAGATGTGGGGTGTTGGGCTTTGCGTGGAGTGTTAAGGGGAGCAGTGGGCTGTGTAGGGTCATTGTTCTTCCTTTTTTGAATTCTAGAGTTTATACTTGTATTGACGAAAATTACATGATTCTATCATATGTGTTTTTCCCTTTCCCTTGCATTTGAAGCTTCGTTTTTTTATTTGCCAATTCTCATACTCTTTCTTCTGTTGTTTAGGCCACCCCTTATGAGTCCTTGAGGGACATTGCAGTAAAGCTTTTGCAAAATGGCATTTCTACAGTGCCAGTTATTTATTCATCATCATCAGATGGATCATTCCCGCAGTTATTGCATCTTGCATCACTTTCTGGAATTTTGAAATGTAAGTTCTCGCCATGCGAGAACATGGAGCATTTTATGCAACGAGTAACTTGTTGCAAGATATCTAAATACAGTTTACCTGTAAACTTTTCAGGTATTTGTAGATACTTCAAAAACTCAACTGGTAATTTGCCTATTCTGAACCAACCAGTGTGCTCCATTCCGCTGGGTTCCTGGGTTCCGAAAATTGGTGATCTGAACAGTCGTCCATTGGCTATGTTGCGACCTAATGCATCACTTAGCTCTGCCCTTAACATGTTGGTTCAAGGTATGTTCTGTGCTTGTTTGGAAATTGCAGTTTGGAGACGCACAAGCCATTGGTGCTCCTGCTTGCATTTCCCATGGCAACTCTTGTTTATCAACTGAAGTTCAACACCAGTTCCATCGGAAACTATTGGCTCTGTTATGTAACTAATTTCTTAAGATTGCACTCACTGTTGGATGCAGCTGGAGTAAGCTCAATACCAATTGTGGATGACAACGACTCCCTGCTTGACACTTACTCTAGAAGGTGCACCATTCTGACCTGCAGATGCCTGCTGTCTTCCGGCTGTGTTTCTTATAATTCCCCCCATGGATTTATCTATCCATTTCACCTCACCTTGCAGTGACATCACAGCCCTAGCAAAAGACAAGGTCTACACACATGTTCGGCTGGATGAGATGACCATTCACCAGGTATGCTAGTAAATACAGACACTCTTCTCAATCAAATCTTTTGGTTGCAACTGGTTTGAGCTAGCTTACCTTGTTTAACTTAATCACATATAGTGATTTGGTTAGAGGAACTATTTTTTGGGAAGAGTTGGGAATTTGGAAATACTGTCTCGCAGAATAATAAGTACACATATTCTTTGTAAGCAGTTTGGAAAATAGCTTGGGATCGTGATAGTTGATTTTGTGCTTCATTGGAGGATTCAACTTTTTTATGTGTTGCACATGTCTGCAGTGCCTTGTTGACTTTGTTTATTTCGGTAATAAGAGCCAATGCTGATAAGATTTCACCAGGTCTGTCCCATGAATCATGTATATGTTTTGGTTTGGGGTTGAAACTGGTGTGTTGTGATTTTCAGGCTTTGCAGCTTGGACAAGATGCCAATACACCTTTTGGATTCTTTAACGGCCAGAGATGCCAGATGTGCCTCCGGTCTGATCCTTTGCTGAAGGTGATGGAGCGACTGGCTAATCCTGGTGAGTCAACCGGAACCTGGAGGTTGCTGCTGCCCTGAAAGAACAATGTCTTACGTTTTTTTGTCATGTTTTGTTGTCAGGGGTGCGGCGGGTGTTCATTGTGGAAGCTGGGAGCAAACGTGTGGAGGGCATCATATCACTAAGTGATATTTTCAAGTTCTTGCTGAGCTTGTGAGGAGAGAGGAGCATGGCGGAGTTTTTTTTAACAGTAGCAACCCTCTGGGCCTTTGGGTCCTTGCGGATAATTGGCTATCGTCAGGGTTCATGGTCTGTAAAGTTCCTTTTTTTGTTTCGTTTTTTACCATTTGGCCCCTCCCGTTGTTAACAAAACATACATCAGGTGATTTTTATTTATTGGATTGTTTCCTTGCTTGGCCCTTTGTCGCTCGAGAGGATCGGCCGTCGGAGCTCTCAACTCTTACATTGCATACACTGATGTTGCCTTCCATTTCCCATGCAATGCTGCTGTGATGATAGACCGCATGGTGTAGGGTTTCCATACCCTTAGGGGCTTGTATAACCTCAATTAATATAATGGCAACCTCATTTAATACGAGGTTTCTTGAGGGTTACTTGAAAAATTACAAGAGATGTTCTTTGCGAATAGTCTCTTTATACATATAGTTAAATAAAAGTCTAGTCACGTAATTTTATGACTGAACAACATTTTTTTTTGTCTTCGGTCCGCCATTTACGTTTTGGTACCCATAGTCCGGTAAGGCATTTTTGGTCATTTGTGAGTTTTTCTGATCGATTAGGCATTTTCAAGTCTTCGGTCTGCCGCCCATGCTTTCTGTTATCATATACTCAGTGATAACGAGATTGAGAGAGAGACAAATGACAGAGACAATCACTGTTGTGTTTATTGTAGGGAAGACAATGTTTATATACAAGCGAATTAGTGTCTCCCCAAGGGGTGCGTCCCTTGGAGAGAAACTGTCGCACCCCATGGAGGGGATTGAACACACATATTGTAACACTCCCCCTTGATCAATCCAAGTCCATTTGATCATCTGCAAGCTGTCTTCCAATATATTATCTCCTCAAAAACCCTGTGGGAAAAATAAGGAGTACACAATGTCTTTTGGATAATGAGAATAATCTCATATGAACTCCAAAAGAAAATATGCTTGTAATCATCATGCATAAAAACCCCTGTGGGGAAAAATCAATGATGAACCATATAACTTAGTTGATATTACCTCATTAAAAACTTTGGATGAGAAAACCTTAACAAGGCAAAACTCATACAAAGAAAAGAGTGTAATATGATGGTACAAAACAGGTCAAATATCATGGAGAATTACCCCCCCTGATCCTTGCAAGCACTTAAGTCTTCTCATACCAATCACCTCAACACATTTATGAAAACGTTGAGTATGGTAGAGATTTTATGAATAGATCAACAAGATTATCACAAGACTTTGTTTGCAAGATGGATAATACAATTTAGGAGCAATATGCTTATTAATGATGCTCCTGATATAACCTGTTTCCACCTGAACAACACAAGCTCAATTATCCTTATGGATAATGGTCGGTGATTCAGTTGAATCATGGTACGATATTGTTCTCCAATGGACCTCTAGCCCAAAGAACAATAATATGTCTATAGCCATCATCTCAAAAACCTCAGTGGGGAAAATAAATTATGAGACATATAACTCAGGCTAATATTTCTCCAAGATAATCTTGCCAGAAAATCTGAGAAATCAACATATCAGCTGATTCTCCTTAAAAACCCAGTGGGAAAAATAAGGAGAGTAGTCATACTCTATTGTTGATCTATTTGAACTCTAAGGAGATAAACTCATCACCTAGTTCAAATACAACAATAACTATGTCATAATGTATCATACTCGAAAACCTCTACGGGAAAAATAGATGATACGACATAGGCCTTGTGTTGATGTTGTCTCGTTAAAAACTTTGAATGAGAAACCCAAGCAGGGAAAAACTCATGCGAAGAAAAGAGTACAACATGATGTATAAACAAGTTCTTCCGATCAAAAGGGAAACTCCCCCTGATCTTTACAAAACACTAAGTCATCCCATACATACTCTTAAACACATTTAAAATGTGGAGTAAGGTAGAGACTTAGTTCGTAACTTGTTTTTCATCTAAACAACACAAAGTATATTATCTTCATAGATAATAAAGTCAGTGATATAAAAATCATGACCACCACATATCCTCAATATGTAGTATATCATTCTGTACAATCCCACGAAGTATACTATAGAATGATTAGTGTAAGTGACCATTAATCTCTGTTGATCAACATTTATCAAACAGTAGGTCCAACTTACCAGAAGTATGTCATTGATCTTGTACCTGGGGATCTTCTATAGATATTCAAGATCAACATATCCAAACATAAGGAAAGCATGAGTAAACCTGGAGATCATAACTCGATCTCAAGTGCTGTTAGCTAGCAAATCTTTGCAAAGCAATATCCGGCCGGATGCTCTTGCAAGATACAATAGCACATCTCATGATCGGAAAGAATCAAATAACAATGATTCTCTCATATTGAATTTCTTCAATATATGTTGGATATAGACAATTTTTGTATCCAAGATACTTAAGATAGTTTACTTTGAATTGAAAATCTCTTTCAATTCATATCTTCTATCTCGAACTCCGTCGATAAGTAATGTATGTTTAGAAATATGTTGCACATATTTATGCTAAACATACTATTCTTTGTGTATCCCTTCGGAAGGAAGGATTCACTAGGTCGAATGTACCATATTTGACCTGGATGCTCTAAGTCACAAAGACTTTCCAAGCATCACAAATTTGTAATTGGTGATTATGTATTTGGAATCCTTCAAGATTCCACAAATACCATAATCCAGTGACCACATAAGCATATGTTGTCACTACATCTACCAACTGCAAAGATAGATGATTTACTGCCCATATTATTGTATCAGAATTTAACTACTCACAGTAGAGGAGAATTTATAGCATTAAAATAATGCTTGGGTTTGCGTATAAACCCAGTTGCTACTAGCCATGCTTTCTCACCACCTCATTGTTTCCAAGTCCATGAAAACAAACTTGTATCCACAGTAAGATACCTTGAAGTGAAAATAAGTTAACACTTCTTTCCGGTGAGCAAGGCTATCTCTGCAACATTGTATCACTCAACAAGATCCAGTTTGAGCATACTCATGCTCTGCTATGGCCATAGTATTTTGGATCACTTGGAGTGCATATACAATTTGCTGAGATGTATGTGTCGACACTTGTAGCTTTTAAATAACACAATTCTCCAGTTGACATGAAGTCATTTTCTTATATACCCTTATGATTTCTCGTGAAATCCCAAAATGAGAATCAAGGGCTTCCGATAACCTAGCCTCATCAGTGCGCACTGAGCTAGGTTGTGAATGTCTTCCATTCACAGGATAATCAATATCCTTTAGGTGTCCACCAACACTAGGTTGGTTACCAATGAATAGATGGTCTGCATTTACTATCTCAGAAGGTCTAGCCTTCATTAGCTTGCAAGCATCTTAATCCTAATTTGTGACCATACTTCTCCCCCTCTTATTTACAACAACGTTGCAATAGAGAGTTAAGTGGTTTTCCATGTAACACTCTTTCTGGCACTTCCTCATAGGATTAATTTGAGTGACACCTCATAGTAAATGCACATGGCAGTCAATTTGCAACTTCTTGCAAATCATTCGAACCCAAAGGTTCAGTTTTAGTACGTGATCCTGAGCCTGAATGCTTACTGCATTCATTTATAATTTCCTGGCATTCATTTTGGTACTCGAAATCTCCCCCTAACGCCTGGAAAAGCTCATGATTCAAGCAAGCGTACATGCTGTAAATAGATTCTCATGAAGAGATTCTAAAACTTAATGATCGACGGAGAATGAATTCTCACATAGATCCCCATCTTTCTGTATGCCCATACATATACGCTGCAGTGGTGAGATTGGGAACATGCCCAATGTACGCATGGGAAATCTTTCATGGATTCCCACGTACTAAAAACCATAGGGGAACTTGTACATGCAGTACATGCAGTTAATCACAAGTCAGGAGCGTGCAAAAGCTTCCTGACTCCAACCATAACCAGTTGGAAATGACAATTCATTACTGGTGGTCATTAATGATCTGAAATTTTCAAATCTATCACAGATTCATCATATCCTTTATGGATATTATACTGAATACCAAGACAAACAATCATCATTGTAAGCACATTTGGTAAATTCAGTAGTGTGGAGGCTAATGTGCTCAAGCTTGAGACATAATTACTTAATGGTCATGTGTTGTCCGAAGGACACACTTAAGGTCATCATATAGATGCACCAAGGAACCATATAAAGCCTTCAATGTCCATACAATCTCTGTAATGGACCACACTCGTTTCTTTGAAACAATTCAAAGAACTTAACCAATTCAGATCAGATTTTAAGATAAGAGGGACTTAAAATCTCATTCCCAATGATACTCATCAAGTATCTATCTTATGGGAAAAACATGACCAATAGAATTGTCCATAACTTTTCATTTCATCCCAACAATGGGATGACCAATTCAATCTTACCCGCATGGTAAGTAACATCACATGAAAAGTTTAACAAATGCAACACATTGTACGAGAGGATGTATGTAGAATACAATCTATAAGAAATGTTTTCGAGAAACACATGCAATATCCATCACTATCACCTTGTGTTTCCACATGATAGAAATTATATGGATATATCTATAATTTGGTAAGATAAAATTAGGATATATCAACACATCCTTGATACTTCCATTACCAAAAGGGGACATGATAATAACATATCATGATATCGCACGAAGCGATTGTCAAAATATTCTTTCCTCTTTCCAAAGGAATATGAGAATATTTTGTTCCCCACTTATAGAGTTTGTGGCTCAATTCTCCACATTGCATGTTTCTTCCTCAATTGGAAGAATCCCTATACAAGTTTGCACAACTCAAATCAATGAGTCTTCAACTCTCTAATGAGTTGGTTCAATTCTAATCGATGAGTTTGTTCAACTCAAATTCATATGAGTTTTTACACTCAAATCACATGAGTGTGTTCAACTCACATCGCATGAGTTGAACCTATCACAACATCAATTATGAGATTATACCAAATCTCATGCATCATTTAAATAGCACTCAAAAGCAAATCATCTAACAAAGTGGTCTTCTCTTAGGAAGAGAAGTGCTGTTACATGATTATTCCAAATCACGATTTACATAACTAACCACTGTTATCATGTCAGATGGAAGATTGAAGTACACTTCATATCTTAGCTTTCATGAGTAGTATGCATCTATTGGGATTTCATATACAAGATTAGATGCCTGGGCATACAACACTATATCACATATAGTGTAATGACAAAAGAGATTATCATACTCATCGCCCTTCCCTTTTTAATGTGCTTATATATTTGCTTTCAAGCAAAATATATGAATACAAAGTGTTAGTCTACAACATAATGTAGACTCATACTCATAAGGCCACATGTCTTATGATTTCTTTGCTATTCATTTTGCGCTTGCATATCAAGCCGCAAAAGCACATAAGTTCTTTTCATAAGAACTATAAGATAAAGAGAGCATCACACTTCCTCCAAAGTGAAGAATTGAATTCCCATATTATGCAAAAATGATCTTGATATCAAATGAACATATTCAATGAACATTGAGGATAATTAAGACCATTAGGCGAGTTATCAAACTCTATTAAATAATTATCCTCCAAATGGCTTAACCATTTTCATTTGCTGTTGCAACTTTGCCGCAAAATATATCATATCTTTATATGTTGGAGAATTCCAGGTATCACATAAAGTGTACCAAAGATTTTTTAAAATTGGTGTACACAACGTAGATAATCTCCATGTAATGAAACAATGGAGTAGATCTCCCAGTAGTGGGCAAAACTTTTGCTGCCTGAAAGCATGGTCTCTAGGCTGATATATTCAAGGAACATACCGCAGCCAATGCTTAGGACTCCACTACCCTGTGCTTGACCAAATTTTCAAAAACAAAATGGTAATCACCATAAAGGTGAATAACCAACATCACATCTCCAATATATCTACTTGGAAGAACACATAGGTAATCATCATAACCATATGATGTAGACCTCTTACTAATGGGCAAATAACATTTTGCTGTCTAAAAGTTTGGTCTCAGGGCAAATAAATTCCAAGAACTTATTGTAGCCAAAGCCTAGATCTCCATCATGTGTTGAATAATCCCAAGTTGAATATATGTATCATATTTTGCAAGAATTCACCATTTAATTAAGTAGAACTTAATTAAAAGAATTCTTTGAGTTGCCAGCATGACCACAACGTCCAGCCTGGCTCCATAGCCCGCGACGTCTGCATGGTCCGTAATCTTTTTTTTGGTAGCACGTATAGGTAATCATCTCGAAAGATGTAGACCTCATAGTGATAGGTATGTCAAATGCGGCCTAAAAGCACGGTCTCTGGGCTACTAAATTCTATAAAGAATTTAGCGCAGCCAGTGCTTAGGACTCCATCACCCTATGTTTTTCCCCCAAAAAATTTGCAACCTTATATTGCATGAAGATCACTAAGTTTCGACTTAATTATGTGCTATGTTTTCCATGCAAACATAAAAGAATGCAAAAACAAAAGCAAGTCGAAAAATTATGAATTATAAATATAAATAAAATATAATTCATTAACAAGTCTGCATTTTTCATAATAAAACAGACAACTACCATAATTACATATATCATTAGTAGTCTAAATATTCAGATTTAGATACCAAATACTGATTAATATAGTAATTATGTACAAATATGAAATCATATGTCTAAAATTGCAGAAAATAAAAGGAGTAAATTTAGTCCAGCCAAACATATGGCTGAACAGCCCAGACAGCCAGCCAGCTAGGTGTGGCCCATGCGGCTAGCGCGACCGAGCTGGCTCGCCCAGTCGCCAGGCACAACCCAGCAGTCTAGCCAGCGGCCCAGCAGGCCCAATAAGGCTGGCAGTTAGGGTAATTCCCTTAGCAGCCGGCGGCGCGGCCCTCCGAGCAGCGGCGCACGGGCTTGGCCCCCTGGCGGCTCGGGGCGGGCAGCCCCGGCGGCGACCCCACAGTGGCGCAAGCACGAGGCGCGGTGGCCAGGCCCCGTCGGCCCCTGCGCGGGTGCGGCCTCGGCGGGCGCGCGGCCCCGACGCTAACGACGCGGGGCGCGGCGGCTCCGATGGCGCGGCCATGGCGGCGCGAGCACAGGGCCACACGCCCCCGGCCCCTGGCGGCGCGTGGTGGCCAGGCTCGACGCGGGCGCTCGGCCTGGTGCGGCCCCAGCCCGACGGTTCCCGTGGCGCGGCGGTGCAGCCAGCCAGGCGGGCGCGTGGCACCCAGCCCCGGCACCGGAGGCGACACGACCCCTAGCCTCGGCCTCGGAGGCGGCGCGACCCTCGGCCCCGGCGGCGGGCGCGGTGAGGCGGCCCCGACGGCGGTCCGGGCTCGGCTGCGCGGGGCACAGCCCCCTGGCAGCGCAGGCGCGCGGGCTCCGGCCTAGGCCCCTGGCGGCCCGGCCTCCCGTGCGGGCGCATGGCGCGCAACCGCGGCCCCGGCGGCGCGGCCCTAGCAGCTGCCTCGACGGTGGTGCGCAGGCGCGTGGCCTCGACGGTGTGCGGGCACAAGCGCGGCTGCCTTGTCCTGCGCGCGGCAACGGCGGCGCGAGCGCCTGGTCCCCGGCGCGGGCGCATCCCCGCGGCCCTGTCGAGGACACGGACTTGGCAGCCATGGCAGCGGTGCTGGTAGTACCAGCGTGGGGCGCGTGCACGTGGGCCCAGCAGCACTCGAGCACGCAGCCACGACGTGAGTGCGCAACCACGGCCAGGCACCCAGCGCGGGCACGGGCCAGGGGCCCCGATGCGTCACATGATGGAGCAATTTTGGTTTCAACCATTGCAGCGATGGAATTGTATAATACCAGTAAGCATTAATATCAAATTGCGCTTACCTTTTCCAATTTACTCCACTGCAAATGGTGAAAGACATATGTGAGTCTTATCGGCGATGTGCATCAATTCCTGATGCCGCTCCTTTCTTTGCTTCTCTGATCCCGCGAGTCTCGTGCTGATAACGTGTTATCATATACTCAGTGATAACGAGATTGAGAGAGAGACAAATGACAGAGACAATCACTGTTGTGTTTATTGCAGGGAAGACAATGTTTATATACAAGCGAATTAGTGCCTCCCCAAGGGGTGCGTCCCTTGGAGAGAAACTGTCGCACCCCATGGAGGGGATTGAACACACATATTGTAACACTTTCATCTCTTAAGGGTGGTGAGGCTACTTTTGTCCAACCCCGAGCTATAACACGTCTTCATGACCGAACAATGTTTTTCATGTCTCCAGTCAGCCTCCGACGTTTTGGTTTCATAGGCCATTAAGGATTTTCATGACTGACCAACTATTTTTATGTCTCCAGTTTGTGAACCTATGTTTTTGGTCACCCGTGATCTATAGCACCTATTTTTATGGTCGAATAGTTATTTTTATCTCTCTAGTCCGTCACCCACATTTCATTTTGTACGGCCGGTGAGACTGTTTTTGGCCTCCCGTGACTTATAACACATGTTTTTGTCATCGAACATTCATGTCTTCTGTCTACCACCCATGTTTTGGTCCCTGAGACTACTAAGACTATTTTTGGCCTCCTGTTAACTATAGCACACATTTTCATGGTCGAACAACCATCTTCATGTCTCTAGTCCACTATCCATGTTTTTGTCCCTAGAGGCCGGTAAGGCAATTTTTGGCCTCTCGTGCACACGTTTTCATGGATGAACAACCATTTTCATGTCTCCGTCCCTCACCCATGTTTTGGCCCTAGAAAGCCATAAGGCTGTTTTTGGCCACCCGTGAGTTATGGCATATGTTTTCACGGCAGATAACTATTTTGATGTCTCCATTTCGCCACCGACATTTTGATACCCGTAGCATGGTAAGGCACCTTTTGTTCTCTCATGAGCTATAACACACATTTTATGGCATAGTTATTTTCATGTCTCTGGTCTGCCACCCACATTTTCATCCCAGGCAGCCGGTGAGGCTATTTTTGTCCAACCGTGACCGCACATGTCTTCATGATAGAACAACTGAAAGGGAAATGTACCCTTGAGCCATTTATATTTAGTTTTGGCGATTAAATGCTGAACACATTGTGTTTGGACTAATATCATCTTGTATGAGTAATGAGCATATGTAGTTAAAGCAAATTGAGAAACATGCACTTTTAGGCTTTGTCAGTGTTTGGACCCGAGGACCTAACCAACCAGTGAAATAATGTTGTGTGCCCCTAACCTAGATGGTGATGCAAGATGACACAAGTCTTTATCCTGGTTCGGGCAAGAGAGGCCCTACTTATAGCAGAGGGGGATGAGACTTATATTACTTGCACCTAAGTGCTTGTAGTAAGGAATACAAGTTGAGCGGGAGAGGGAAGGAGCCCAAGTCCCTGGGGTTGATTGAGGTTGTGCCAATATCGTGGTGGAGGAGAAACTGTGGAGTGTTCGCCTGTCCTCCTGAAGTCGTAGGCTACCCTATTTATAGCCTCAAGGGGGACTGCCTGGAGTTGGCTGCATAATGTGAGGGGGTGTCACCGAGCCCCTGTAGACGGTATGACTTGGAGTATGGTCTTGTACTTGTTGTTGACTTGTGCTCGCTTGATTTCTGCTGAGAGCCGAGGCCAAGGCTGAGGGCTCGGTCACGTACCCAAGCCCCCCTGGCAAGGGGTTTGCCTATACCGTAGTGGTTGACACAGTACTCCAGCAACGCTCGGTAAAGCGTTCTGTACGTTATATATAGCGGTTCTTAAGCTACTTTATGCGTCCATCAAGCTTTTGTAAAAGGTCCGGTAAAATTTGGAGGGTGAAGTGCATCCGCCAAACATAGAGGTTCTGGGCTTATTCTCTATCGCCTTGGTTTGCTTGTTCGTGCGCCAGGTCAGAGATTTCCATCCGCGGAACCCGTCTCCTCCGCGGGCGTACCGACGCCACCGCTATGGGTACCTAGAGTTGGCCACCGAGTAGATGGCGAAGGCTGCAGAGAGAGAACAGAATTCACATAATTAGTATACATTATTTTTTGCATAATATTTATACGTTCACTAATTTGTTGTTTTGGAAAATTATTAGTTGCATCATTTTTAATGCGGCATGTTAGATCTGAAAGTCGCCTAGAGGGGGGGGGGTGAATAGGCGGAAACTGAAATCCACAAACTTTAATCACAACTACAAGACAGGGTTAGCGTTAGAAATAAAACCGAATTCGAAAGAGAGGGCGAAAACAAATCAACCAAGAATTAGAGGATTCGGTGAAGGTAGAGCCGGTTGATGGAGTAGCAAGCAGTGTTGATTGCTTCCACCCAAAACCGGTCCGGAGTCTTGTACTCATCAAGCATGGTCCTCGCCATGTCAAGTAGAGTTCTATTCTTCCTCTCCACTACACCATTTTGTTGTGGTGTGTAGGGAGAAGAGAACTCATGCTTGATGCCCTCGTCCTCAAGAAAGCCTTCTATTTGTGAGTTCTTGAACTCCGTCCCGTTGTCGCTTCTTATCTTTTTGAGCCTTAATCCAAACTTGTTTTGAGCTCGTCTCAAGAATCCCTTTGAAGTCTCTTGGGTTTGAGATTTTTCTTGCAAAAATAATACCCAAGTGAAGCGAGAATAATCATCCACAATTACAAGACAATACTTACTCCCGCCGATGCTTATGTAAGCGATCGGGGCGAATAGATCCATGTGTAGTAGTTCAAGCGGCCTGTCGGTCGTCATGATGTTCTTGTGTGGATGGTGGGTACCAACTTGCTTCCCTGCTTGACATGCGCTACAAACCCTGTCTTTTTTAAAATGAACATTTGTTAGTCCCAAAATGTGCTCTCCCTCTAGAAGTTTGTGAAGATTCTTCATCCCAACATGGGCTAGTTGGCGATGCCAGAGCCAACCCATATTAGTCTTAGCAATTAAGCAAATATCGAGTTCAACTCTTTTAAAATCAACCAAGTATAGCTGACCCTCTAATACTCCCTTAAATGCTATTAAATCATCACTTCTTCTAAAGACAGTAACACCTATATCCGTAAAAAGATAATTGTAGCCCATATTGCATAATTGAGAAACAGAGAGCAAATTATAATCTAAAGAATCTACAAGAAAAACATTGGAAATGGAATGGTCAGGTGATATAGCAATTTTACCAAGTCCTTTGATCAAACCTTGATTTCCATCCTCGAATGTGATAGCTCTTTGGGGATCTTCGTTTTTCTCGTAGGAGGAGAACATCCTTTTCTCCCCTGTCATGTGGTTTGTGCACCCGCTATCAATTATCCAGCTTGTGCCCCCGGATGCATAAACCTACAAAACAAGTTTAGGCCTTGTTCTTAGGTACCCAAACGGTCTTGGGTCCTTTTACATTAGAAACAAGCACCTTGGGTACCCAAACACAAGTCTTAGAGCCCTTGTGTTTGCCCCCAACATATTTGGCAACTACTTTGCCTGATTTGTTAGTTAAAACATATGAAGCATCAAAAGTCTTAAATGAAACATTAGGCTCATTTAATGCAGTAGGAGTTTTCTTCTTAGGCAATTTAACATGGGTTGATTGCCTAGATATAGAAGCCTCATTTTTATACATAAAAGCATGATGTGAAACATTATGAGGTTTCCTAGCATGAATTCTCCTAATCTTATACTCGGGATAACCAGCAGGATATAAAATATAGCCCTCGTTATCCTGAGCCATGGGAGCCTTACACTTAAGAAAATTAGACAATTTCTTGGGGGCATTAAGCTTGACATTGTCTCCCTGTTGGAAGCCAATGTCATCCTTAATGCCAGGGCATCTCCCATTATAAAGCATGCTCTATGCAAATTTAAAATTTTCATTTTCTATCTCATGCTCATTTATTTTAGCAGTTAGTTGAGCTATGTGATCATTTTGTTGTTTAATTAAAGCTAGGTGATCATGGATAGCATCAACATTAATATCTCTACATCTAGTACAAACAGAAACATGATCAACACTAGATGTAGAAGGTTTGCAAGATTTTAAATCATCAATCTTAGAATGTAAAATAGCATTCTCATTTCTGAGATTGGAAATAGAAGTATTGAAAACATTTAAATCTTTAGCTTTTGAAATTAAACAAGCATTTTCAATTTTAAGGCTAGAAATTGATTCATTTAATTTATCAATCTTAGTAATCAGACTAGCATTATCATTTTTAAGATTGATAATTGAATCATGACAAACATTTGATTTTTCAACCTTAGCAAGTAAATTAGCATTCTCATTTCCAAGGTTGGAAATAGTGTCATGGAAAGTGCTAAGCTCACTAGTTAATTTTTCACATTTCTCTATTTCCTGAGCATAAGCATTTTTCACTTTAACATGCCTTTTGTTTTCCTTAATAAGAAATTCCTCTTGGCTATCCAGGAGTTCATCCTGAAAGGGAAATGTGCCCTTGGGCCATTTCTAAGTATTTTGGTGATTAAGTGCCCAACACAAATGGTTCAAGTAGTAAATTGTGCCAAATGGTGGATAAAGTGCAAATCAACACAAAGGTATGATTCTAGACTTAGTACATTGGTTTTTGTGTACTAACATATTTGTCTAAGTGCTAGAATCAGAGAAAATACAAAAGGAAAAAGACTTGGCTGGAACAGCCAAGACTCTGTGCAGTCTGGGTGCACCGGGCTGTGTCCGGTGCGCCAGGCTGGCGTCTGGTCAACTGGCCGCTCTCGGGAATTCGTCGGCGGCGTACGACTAAAATTCATCGGACTGTCCGGTGGTGCACCGGACTGTTCGGTGAGCCAACGGTCCGCCGCGCAATCCGTGCGTGACGCATGGCCGAGCCAACGGTCTGATGGGGGCACCAGACCGTCCGGTGTGCACCGGACAGTGTCCGGTGCGCCAACGGCTCCAAGTCTTCAACGGTCGGCTATGCCAATTTAGGAAGGCGATCTGCACCGGACAGTGAATAGGGGATGTCCGGTGGTGCACCGGACTGTCCGGTGCGCCACCCGACAGATTGCAAGAATTGCCTTCCAAGAATGCCTCCAACGGCTCTTAGCTGCCTTGGGGCTATAAAAGGGACCCCTAGGCACATGGAGGAGTCACCCAAGCATACTTTGAGCATTCTTAATCATTCACACCCCGTCTTCGCGCACTCGATTGACTTTCTTAGTGATTTGAGCTCCGTTCTACTGGTGAACTTTGTGTTATTCATTTGAGCTCAAGTCTTGGCTATGTGTGTGCGTATTGCTGCAGATTTGTGTGTGTTGCTTCCCTCCCTTACTCTAGTGCTTTCACTTTGATCCTTATTGTAAGGGCGAGAGACTCCAAGTTGTGGAGATTCCTCGCAAACGGGAAAGTGTAAAGAAATAAGAACACCGTGGTATTCAAGTTGATCATTGGATCACTTGAGAGGAGTTGAGTGCAACTCTCGTCCATTGGGACTCCACAATGTGGAGTAGGCCAGTGTTATACTTGGCCGAACCACGGGATAAATCATCGTGTCTCTTGTGCTTGTTCTCACTGTGACTATTGTGTTTCACAAGAGCTCGGTCCTTAGCCACTTGATTTCATTGTGCTAACACTTAACCAAGTTTTGTGGCTATAAGTTTTAAGTTTTTACAGGATCACCTATTCACACCCCCCCTCTAGGTGCTCTCAATTGGTATCAGAGCCGTTCTCTTCAAGAAAGGGACTAATCGCCCGAAGGGATGGATCCTAAGGGAAAGGGGATTGTTGGGACCATGCTTCGTCGCCGAAGGTCCTGTAGAAAGAAACAGCTTCGGCTGAAGCTGCTTGTACGCGATGCCGAAGGTGCCACTTCGTGAAGCTTCGGAATTACAAACCGACTTAAAGATAGAATGACCTTTTAGTCCATAAGAGTCCGAGTCATTGTTGTAAATTTTTACGAGGGGTATGATTGTAATTCCTCACGGGCTGTGTCCTGTGCCTATAAATAGTGAACAATATTCCTTTACTGTTCACGCACTCCTGTAATTGCAATTGCATCACTCGGAAATTCCCCTTTGTCAAGGCAAAGGTATAAGTGTGTCTAAATATTATGTTTGAACATCTTAAATTTATAGTATATGAATGATGATATTTATCTTCGATTTACTTATCTTTAATGCCTTATGTATTACGTTATTTTATGTTATCTTTGTGAGTTGAATTATGAAGGTTTAATCTTCGTAATTCTGACATTATAACCTTCGTCCGAAGCACATCTTTGGGGAAATAGTGCTTCAGTGGACGAAGGGCATTGGAATTTAACATTTTATGTTGCCTTGTTCTTAATTCATAGCATTTGAGAACAAGTCCCCAACATTGGCGCCCACCTCCGGTGAACTCACTTCCACTTTTTTGAGTTGATGGCTTCGTTCAACGATCAAGCCAGAGCTGCTTCGGCTCCGAAGCTGGTACTCCCGATAACAGGCGGTTCATGCTCAGAGCCAGCCAACAAGAAGCAGAAGAAAGAAGCATAGAGAAGGGTACAACACGTTGGGGTGCAAGGACCCTTCATCAAGTCAAGATGGTCTCACATCCCAATTACCTTCTCTCAAGAGGATCTCCAACTCAAGGATTACCCACACAATGATGCTATGGTTATCTCTTGTGTGATTAAAGGATTCCTGGTCCATAATGTTTTGGTTGATACAGGCAGCGCAGCTGATATCATATTTGCTAAGGCCTTCAGACAGATGCAAGAGCCTGAGGATAAAATTCATGATGCCACACATCCCCTTTGCGGCTTCAGAGGAAGGCAGATCGTAGCACTTGGAAAAATCACAATGCCAATAACCTTCGGATTCATTAACAATACAAGGACTGAACAAGTTGTATTTGATATTGTTGATATGGAATACCCTTACAATGCAATCATTGGTCGTGGTACTCTCAATGCCTTCGAAGCAATCCTTCATCCAGCCTATCTTTGCATGAAGATACCTTCGGACCAAGGGCCCATTGCTATTCATGGAAGTCAGGAAGCTGCCAGAAGAGCCGAAGGAAATTGGACAGACTCAAAAGCAATCCATAACATAGATGGAGCTGAAGCTTGTGAGCAATACAAGTTCAGAAGGGAAAAAGATGCTTCGGCTGATCAGCCGAAGCCCATGCTCTTATGTGAAGACATAGCAGAGCAGAAGGTGCTACTGGGATCTCAACTGTCCGAAGAGCAGGAGAAAACCTTGATAAGGTTTTTGTTCAACAACAAAGATGTTTTTGCTTGGTCAGCTAATGATCTTTGTGGAGTAAACATGGATGTTATTGAACACTCGCTCAATGTTGATCCATCCTTCAGACCAAGAAAGCAAAGGCTTCGGAAGATGTCTGATGACAAAGCCGAAGGTGCTCGCAACGAGGTGAAAAGACTCCTCAGTGCTGGAGTTATCAGAGAGGTAAAATATCCAAAATGGTTGGCTAACACTGTCATGGTAAAGAAGGCCAATGGTAAATGGAGAATGTGCATCGATTTTACTGATCTCAATAAGGCCTGTTCGAAGGACGAGTTTCCATTGCCAAGGATAGATTCATTAGTCGATGCAGCAGCTTCATCAGAGCTTATGAGTCTGCTGGATTGCTATTCAGGTTATCACCAGATCTGGATGAAGAAGGAGGATGAACCGAAAACCAGCTTCATAACCCCCAGTAGAACATATTGTTACCTTCGGATGCCTGAGGGGCTCAAGAATGCCGGAGGAAGTTTCAGCAAAATGACAGCGAAGGTCCTCCATTCTCAGATAGGCAGGAATGTGCTAACTTATGTTGATGATATCATTGTAAAAGCACGAAGCAAGATAACCACATTGCCGATCTGCAGGAGACCTTCGCAAATTTTAGACAGGCCGGCTTAAAGCTGAATCCAGAAAAATGTGTCTTCGGAGTAAAGAAGGGGAAATTTCTTGGTTGCTTAGTTTCAACAAAGGGAATTGAGGCTAATCCAAGCAAAATCGAAGCTATACTTTGAATGGAACCACCAAGTACAAAGAAGGGGGCTCAAAGATTGACAGGAAGGCTGGCATCTCTCAACAGATTTATATCTAGATCAGCAGAGAGAAATTTACCATTTTTTGAAGTGCTGAAGTCAGCCGAAGTTTTTCAATGGGGACCAGTCCAGCAGAGAGCCTTCGAAGAACTGAAGCAATATTTGATAGATCTAACAACACTAACTCCACCAACGCCAGAGGCTCCTTTGTTATTATATGTGGCAGCTTCGCACTCAGCGGTAAGTGCAACACTTGTCCAGGAGAAGCTTGAAGGCCAAGCTAAGAAACATGCCCCAATATATTTTGTATCCGAAGTTCTTAGCTTATCAAAGAAAAATTATACAGAATTGGATGCTGTTTTGATGGCCTCCAGGAAGCTTCGGCATTATTTTCAAGCTTACAATATAATTGTTCCTTCTTCACAACCTTTGAAGGATATTATGAGAAACCGAGAAGCTACTGGAAGGATTGGAAAATGGGCCGCAGAGCTCAATGAATTTTGTATTGATTATGTTCACAGATCTTCGATTCAGTCTCAAGCGTTGGCAGACTTCATTGCTGACTGGACGCCAGGGGCTCAGGAGGAGGAAATGAATAAAGATGCCGAGGCATGGACAGTGTTTTGCGATGGGTCTTGGGGAACCTTCGGAGCAGGAGCAGCTGTTGTGTTGGTTTCACCTTCCAAAGTTAAAACTTGTTATGCGGCGAGACTTGATTTCAGTTGTACAAACAATATTGCTGAATACGAAGCTCTGCTTTTGGGTCTTCGGAAGTTAAAAGCAATGGGGATCAGAAGGGTCATTCTTAAAACTGATTCCCAAGTTATTTCTGGTCCTATTGACAAGAGCTATAAAGCAAGAGACCCGAAGCTTGAAAAATATTTAGATACAGTCCGAAGGCTTGAGGCTTGCTTCGAAGGATTCTCTGTCAAAAATATCCCTCGTGGAGAAAATGAATACGCTGATCTAATGGCTAAGTCAGCAGCACAGGGGCTGCCTTTACCTTCGGAAGTATTTTTCGAAACAATAAAAGCACCTTCGGTCGAGCTTCTTGAAAGAGCGGTCCTTAACATATCCTCTGTTTATAGTGAAGATTGGAGAACTGAAATCATTTCTTTTCTTCAGGGTAATTTTCTTTCAGGTGACGAAGCTTATAACAGGAGGATAGAAGCAAGAGCTCGACCATATGTCATAATAGAAGGGGAGCTATACAAGCGAGGGGTCTGTTCCCCGTTGCTCAAGTGTTTATCCAGATCCGAAGGCATAGAATTGATGAAGGAAATACACGCAGGCCTGTGTGGATCTCACATTGGATCTAGGCCTTTGCTTGGGAAAGTTTTTCGTCAAGGATTTTATTGGCCAAAGGCAGCTTCGGATGCAGCAGATTTAGTCCAAAGGTGCGAAGGTTGTCAGAAATGTGCAAGAGATCAAAAACAACCTTCGTCTTTAACTCAATTAATACAACCCACTTGGCCGTTGCAAAGGTGGGGCCTTGATTTGCTAGGCCCATTACCGCCAGCACAGGGGAACTTAAGATATGTGGTAGTGGCAGTGAAATATTTTTCCAAGTGGATTGAAGCAAAGCCCTTAGCCACAATAACTTCATTTACTATTCAAAAGTTTTTCTGGCAAAACATTGTTTGTCGCTTCGGAGTGCCGAAGGCCATTACTGTGGACAATGGGACACAGTTTGATTCTGAAGCCTTCAGAGAATTTTGTGATCAAATTGGCACGAAAATCCATTTTGCATCAGTCCAACATCCAGAGTCAAATGGACTTGTCGAAAGAGCTAATGGGATCATAATGACAGGAATAATGAAGTCAATCTTCAATCAGCCCAGGGGAAAGTGGCCAGACGAGTTAATCAAAGTGGTGTGGAGCCATAACACAACCATGTCAAGATCAACAGGTTTTACGCCCTTCAAACTATTGTTTGGTGACGAAGCAATAACCTCGGAGGAGGCCAAAGCAGGATCAATAAGAACAGTAGCTTCGGCAGAAGGCGAGGACGAAGCTGATTGCTCTGTAGAAAAAGATGCTATAGAAGGGTTTAGACTTCAAGCTGTGGAAAACATCAATAAATATCAAGCTGAAACAATAAAATGGCGTGACAGAAAGGTCAAGCTGAAGAACATTGAACCAGGACACTTGGTACTTCGAAGAGTAGCCAACCCTGAAACAGTAGGCAAATTACAACTGAAGTGGGAAGGCCCCTTTTTGGTAGTATCTTCGTCAAGACCCGGTTCCTACAGATTGAAGGATATGGACGGCAACGACATCCCTAGATCATGGAATGCGGATGAGCTTCGGCGATATTATGTTTAGTTTGATGTAATTTTTTCTATTCTTTTTTGTGGCACCCTTTTCCTTTCCAAAGGGGGAGAAAGGTTTTTAATGGGGCCACAATATGTAATTTTCCTTATTCCAATTCTATAAGAGTAATATCCCCCAAAAATGTAAATGTAAATGCAAAGGAAAAAAGAAAAAGGAAACAGGGAGAAGCTCAAAAGTCGTTCCTAACGGAATGCAGAGCTTACAGCGAAAAATAAACGCTGATTCCGCCGAAAGTAAAAGGCAAAGAAGCTCCTAAGGGAGGCTTACAACGAAAAATAAACGCTGATTCCGCCGAAAGTAAAAGGCGAAGAAGCTCCTAAGGGAGGCTTACAGCGAAAAGTCAACGCTGATACACCGAAAAATGAACGGTGAAGCCGAAAAGTAAACGGCAAAAAGATTTGAATCATTCCTAAGGGGATGAAGGGCTGTGATTATGGTTTTTAAACATATGTCCCAATATTCATTTGCACAATACATTTCATCATGTCATTTGCATTCATAAACATTCATTTAGACATATGTAGAATCATCATCATACCACACAAACAAGACAGGTGCTTCAGCAATGAGGAAAAACTTCGAAGGAAAAATTTTTATGCTTCGTTGTGAACGAAAAGAAGGGAAGGTGTTTTTCGCCTTCGGCTCAAAAGAGAACTTTCGTCCACAACAAAGCAGATTGTACACTGATAGCAGAAACAAAGTATATTACAAGGTATGTACAAATCTACATGAGTTGTTCCATAATTATATTACAAAAGTTTCTCCAGAATTTTTGCAGGAAAATACATTGTAAGCAACTATCAAACTTCAGGCTAGGCTTCGTCAAACTTCAGCTTCGTCATTCTTCAGCTTCGTCATCCTGTGTATATCAAACAGCAGAATAAGAAAGGTGCAAATTCAAGGAGGAAATAAAAATAACAAATATAAGTTTCTTACCGGCTTAAGATGACTTCGAGCTTCGTCACCCGCCATTTTTCGCCCGCCACTTACCCAGATCTGGGTCATGAATATATTTCCAATACTTCGGGCCAGACTTGGGATATCTATCAGATCTGATGCTGATAAGCTGAAGTTTGGTCTATTCACAATATTTCCATGCGTACAGCCAGCCTTCAGAAAAGCGGTAGCTATGCCCCGAGAAGCTACCAGGGCGCAGAAGTCGGCATGCCCACCAATAACTTCGTCAAGGGCATCAACCTCGCCTTCAATATATTCTAATGTGCTGGGCAGATTTTCAGCTGAAGGTGTAAATTTTGCAGAGCTGGCCCCGACAGAATGAAACACATCCTTCAGCCGCTGCACGCATCGGTTGCCGAAGCTTAGACATTTTTCTTGAAGTTCCTTCAAGGATTTTTGCAAATTTGAATTTTGTCCATCTCAGTTTTAAGGCTTGCTTCAAGGTGTTTCTTGTCTTGCTCAATTTTTTCTGATTGTTTCAGCAATTCATTCTTTAAATTGCCGTTCTCTGCTTGGACTTCAGCCAAGGAGCCTTCTATAGACTGGATAACAAAGTCCTTCTTTTCTAATGCACCTCCGTGCTCTTTAACCATGATTTCAAGGTCTTGGATGGTGAAATCCTTCTTTTTCAGATCAGCTTCGTAATTTTCAACTTTTTCAGCCAAATCTTGGATGATGGCTTTGTTCTTCTCGTCTTCGAGATCTTGTTGCATTTTTAGAACCTTACTTAACAATATGCTCTGTCAAAATAATCTTCGTTAAAAAAACGACCTAAATAATAATAACAATAAAATAGCAATAATATTTGTTACCTTAAAATTAGCATAAAGTAAGCTTCCGGCGATATGGTGTCGTTGGTAGCGGCAGAGGTCCGCTTCTAGCTTCGGCAGGCCAATGTTTTTGGAAAGGGTTCTAACAATTTTAGCTTCGCTGCGGTTTCGAAGGCATCTCAGCTTTCCTTCGTTAACCCCACAAAACAGTGTAGCCCTGGCTTATATCCGCAGGATATGGCATATTTTTTAAGCTCTTCTTTTTCAGCATCTGTCAATTCTTGCCCAAGTAAATCTTGAAAGTTAAAATTTTTTTCTTCCAAAGTCTTTTCAACTTGTTTTTCCCCTTTTCAGTAGCTGTGCTCGCTGTAACCACAGCAGCTTCTTCCTCAGCCATTTTCAAGAGTATATTATCAATAACTTCAAGTGTGTCTTCGAGGTTCAGATCTTCTGTGGCCCCGGTTTCGGCCCCGGTAGCTTCGGCTGCGCCGGTTTTAGCTTCGGGGGTTTCCGCTCTGGTGGCTTCGGCTGCGGCGCCTTTTGCTTCGGCGATCTCGACAAAAGCAACTTTTGACACTGTCGCCGGTGGCGGCGTCTGATGAATCACATCTGCTATCTGAATAATTCTTCGTTTTTTCCGCGGTGCAGGACCTTCTTCTGCCGAAGCTGCTTTGTCCTTCTGAAAAAACTTCGTCAGTTCCGGCGCCAGCGGACTTAGCTTGACAGGCAAGGGTTCAGTCATTACCTTCATAATCTCTTCTACATCGGCAGCAGAGGGCGTTGTAGGAGTATCTTCTTCCCGAACCAACGTTTTTGGTTCTGGAGATGCAGTTTTTCTCTTTCTTGCAGCAGTCACCTTCGGCTCAGGGCTCAGCTTTTCAGGACTCAGTTTTTCAGAAATCTACTTTTTCTTTTTGGCCACTTTGGTGCTCTCTTCGTCAACAGCGCTGGCAATTCTTTTTCTCTTCGGGCCGCCAGCATCTCCGCTCATTCGCCCATAGTCAGGATATTCGAAGCCTATAGCATCAAGTACTCTGTTTAGCCTTCGTTTTGGCCGGGTGCCGAAGGCTGCTGTCATCAATTGGTCCTCCTTTTTAGAGTAATTTCCAAGAATTTCAGTACTCATTATCTCGATTGTATCGAGCCATTCTTGGCAAGGAGCCTTAAAATATTTCTTAAACTTATAATGGTAGGCTAGTCGGACAAGCTCCCCTTCTTTCTTCTCCCCTGTAGGCTTCGGCATAGTCCACTCCTTCATGGTTGGAAATACTCTGAAGGCAAGAAATTCCTGCACTAAATCCCTAGTGCCAATGTGCTCTGCAATAATTCTGAATTCAGCCAACGCTTTTTGGGTTGGACCTTCTGGTGTCATATTGCACTGAGGTCGGGTTTCTCCGAAGATTAGTTCAAGCGGACTCTGCACAAGCTTCTCCTTGTCGTCATCAACCTTGACGTAGAACCATTCCGACTTCCAGCCTGCCGACCACTTGCTTCGATAGCTAATGACAGGAAATTTTGTGGTTTTTCGATATGAAAAGTTGTAACAACCAAAGTTTTCATGTAGCCCATCCTTTCTGGCCTTTGTTTGGTAGTGTAGCTCGTGTACTCGGCAGAAACCTTCGGCAAATGGCTCCACTGCTTGGCTTCGGAGAGCCCAAATATAAACGCTAAGCCTAACAATGGCGTTAGGAGTCAGTTGGTGGAAATAAATCCCAAACTTTTGAAGCACATCAGCAATCATCCTATTCAGAGGAAATCTCAAGCCAGCTTTAAGAAAACTCTTGAAAATCACTATCTCATCCTTCTCTGGCTTCGGGGTAGTTTCCTCTCCACCGAAGCGAATCAGTTTTTTCTCATCTTCGCTGAAGTAGCCCGATTTCACCATCTTGGGAAGATCAGCCTTGGAGATAGTTGACTTCCCAAAGTCCAGATGACTAGGCTTGCTCGGTACTGAGATATTGTAATCATCGTCAGAGTCAGCCTCCTCAATATCTCCTTGTTCTGCTTCGGCAGCGGCTTGTTCTGCTTTGGCAGCGGGAACTTCTTCCGATGTCACCAATCCAGATCGTTGCATTGCTTCCGAGATAGGAACAGTCTCCGCACCTTCGGCTTCCTCTCCCTCACGCTCAACTCTAGCAGTAGAGCACACTCTAGCCATTTAATTTTGAATTTCTTGAAAAATTTCTTGGAAAATAATAGTCTTCTCTTCCGAAGCTATTCTTCTGACAAAGCAAATTCTAAGTTGGAGCTTCGTTTGAATGCGAAAGTTAAGCTTCGGCTATGGTCGAAAATTTTGGCAGCAAAACAGTACAATAGCAATAAATGCTGTGGTAACTTCACACCTACCCGTCTGTTTATATAGTGTTACAGGTAAGAAGGTGAATCGTCAGGATTTTTACACCAGGCAAACAGTTGCTCGCACCCGCTGAACGGTGGGCCGCAAGAACCAGAACAGTGAATCTGCATGGTGGGACCGCTGCACGCTTGAAAGCTGTATTGTTTCTCGACAACGAGCTCAGGGAAGGTGTTTTTCGGACCTTCGGCTTCCTGAAGCCTAAGAGACTTTTTTCACGGATCAAGCTCGTTACGAAAAACGATCTAGCACCGCGAAGGGGCTACTGTTGGGACCATGCTTCGTCGCCGAAGGTCCTGTAGAAAGAAACAGCTTTGGCTGAAGCTGCTTGTACGTGATGCCGAAGGTGCCACTTCGTGAAGCTTCGGAATTACAAACCGCTTAAAGATAGAATGACTTTTTAGTCCATAAGAGTCCGAGTCATTGTTGTAAATTTTTACGAGGGGTATGATTGTAATTCCTCACGGGCTGTGTCCTGTGCCTATAAATAGTGAACAGTATTCCTTTACTGTTCACGCACTCCTGTAATTGCAATTGCATCACTCGGAAATTCCCCTTTGTCAAGGCAAAGGTATAAGTGTGTCTAAATATTATGTTTGAACATCTTAAATTTATAGTATATGAATGATGATATTTATCTTCGATTTACTTGTCTTTAATGCCTTATGTATTACGTTATTTTATGTTATCTTTGTGAGTTGAATTATGAAGGTTTAATCTTCGTAATTTTGACACTATAACCTTCGTCTGAAGCACGTCTTTGGGGAAATAGTGCTTTAGTGGACGAAGGGCATTGGAATTTAACATTTTATGTTGCCTTGTTCTTAATTCATAGCATTTGAGAACAAGTCCCCAACAGGGATGATGATCAACGACAAGGAGGAGTCCTTCCTCAATGAGCCAAAAGACGACAAGCCCATTGACTCAGGCTCAAGTCATAAGATGAAGGATGGGAAGAAGAAGAGGCGCATCAAGAAGATAGTCTACTACGACAGTGACGAGTCCTCTTCTTCCCAAAGAGACGACGACGATGAGAAAAAGAAAACTGTCAACTCAAACTTTTCTTTTGATTATTCTTGTATTCCGCATAATTCCAATGCTCATTTGCTTTCCATTCCTCATGGTAAACTTCCACACTTTGATGGAGAGGACTACAGTTTTTGGAGTCACAAAATGCGTAGCCACTTGTTCTCTCTTCATCCAAGTTATGGGAGATAGTAGAAAATGGAATGCAATTTGATAGTACAAATAATCCCATGTTTATCAATGAACAAATTCACAAAAAAGCACAAGCTACCACTGTTCTATTAGCATCCTTGTGCAGGGAAGAGTACCATAAGGTGAGAGGCTTGGATAATGCCAAGCAAATTTGGGACACCCTCAAGATCTCGCATGAGGGGAACAACGCCACCATGGTCACCAAGATGGAGTTGGTAGAAGGCGAACTAGGAAGGTTCGCGATGATCAGGGGGGAGGAGCCAACTCAAACGTACAACAGGCTCAAGACCCTGGTCAACAAGATCAGAAGCTATGGAGGCACGAGATGGACGGACCACGACGTCGTCCAGCTTATGCTAAGGTCCTTCACTGTCCTTGATCCTCATCTTGTAAACTCTATCCGTGAAAATCCTAGGTACACCAAGATGACGCCCGAGGAAATACTCGGAAAGTTTGTAAGCGGGCGAATAATGATCAAGGAGGCAAGATATGTTGATGAGGCGTTGAATGGCCCAATGATGATCCACGAGCCTCAAACCGTTGCTCTCAAAGCAACAAGTAGCAGGGAGGCGCTACCTAGCAAGGTGGCGCAAGTTGAGGCGGCCGGGCTAAATGAAGATGAAATGGCCCTCATTATTAAACGCTTCAAGACCGTATTGAAGGGACGCAAGGAGTACTCAAACAAGAACAAGGCAAAAGGAAAGCGCTCCTGCTTCAAGTGTGGTAAGCAAGGTCATTTTATTGCTCAATGTCCCGATAATGAAAATGACCAGGGAGACGAAAGACATGGGAAGAGAGAGAACAAGAAGGTTTACAAGAAGGCGAAGGGCGAGGCACACCTTGGCAAAGAGTGGGACTCAGATTGTTCTTCATCCGACTCCGACGACGAAGGACTCGCCGCCTCGGCCTTCAACAAATCGTCGCTCTTCCCCAACGGGCGCCATACTTTCCTAATGGCAAAGGAAAAGAAGGTAAACGCTCAAGAAACTCATATGTACTCTACTTCTAGTGATGAGGATTCTAGTGATGATGAAGTAGACTACACTAGCTTGTTCAAAGGATTAGATAGAGGCAAAATAGAAAAGATTAATGAATTGATTGATGCATTGAATGAAAAAGATAGATTGCTAGAAAGGCAAGAGGAAATTTTGTATGAGGAACATTACAAATTCATTAGTGCTCAAAAGTCTCTTGCCTTAGAGATTAAAAGGAATGAATTACTTTCTTCTGAGTTATCTAAGTGCAATGAATCTATTTCTAGCTTGAAGACATTGAATGATGATTTAAGTGCTAAATTAGAAATAGTAAATAAATCTAGTCCTTGTGTAGAGCATGTTGTAATTTGCAATAGATGCAAGGATTTTAATGTTGATGCTTGTGATGAACATTTAATTTCTATCTCTAAATTAAATGATGAAGTAGCAAGTCTTAATGCTCAACTTAAGACTTGCAGAAGTGATTTTGATAAATTAAAATTTGCTAGGGATGCCTACACTGTTGGTAGAAACCCCTCAATTAAGGATGGGATTGACTTTAAGAGGGAAGCCAAGAACTTAACAAGCCAAAAGGGTCCCATTTTCATCAAGGAAAAAGGGAAGGCTCCTATGGCTAGTAGTAGTCAAAAGAATCATGCATTCATCTATGATAGAAAATTTTCTAGAAATGATCATTATAATAGGAGTTATAATGCTTATGATTCACATGCCATGACTGCTTCAAGTTCTTCCTTTGTGCATGGTAGAAACATGACTAGGAAAAATGTTGTCAATCATATGCCTAGGAAAAATATTGTTCATCGTGTGCCTAGAAAAGTGCATAATGAATCTGCTACTGTTTTTCATTCCTGCAACACTGATTTTGTACTTTCATGTAAAAATAAGAAAGTGGTTGCTAGGAAATTAGGGGCAAAATGCAAGGGAGATAAAACTTGCATTTGGGTCCCTAAGGCTATTGTTACTAACCTTGTAGGACCCAACAAGAGTTGGGTACCTAAAACCCAAGCCTAATTTGCCTTGCAGGTTTATGCATCCGGGGGCTCAAGCTGGATTATCGACAGCGGATGCACAAACCACATGACGGGGGAGAAGATGTTCACCTCCTACGTCAAGAACAAAGATTTCCAAGATTCAATCATATTCGGTGACGGGAATCAAGGCAAGGTTAAAGGACTAGGAAACATAGCTATTTCATCCAAGCATTCCATATCTAATGTGTTTTTGTTTGAATCGCTCGGGTATAACTTGTTGTCCGTTAGTCAATTATGTAATATGGGTTACAATTGCTTATTTACAAATGTAGATGTGTCTGTCTTTAGAAGGAGTGATGGTTCATTAGCTTTTAAAGGTGTACTAGACGACAAACTCTATTAAGTTGATTTTTCGAAGGAGGAGGCCGATCTAGATGCATGCTTAATCGCTAAGACTAGCATGGGTTGGTTGTGGCATCGCTGCCTAGCACATGTGGGGATGAAGAACCTTCACAAACTTCTAAAGGGAGAACATGTGTTAGGTCTAACCAATGTATCTTTCGAAAAAGACAGACCTTGTGCAGCTTGTCAAGCAGGTAAACAGGTGGGAAGTACTCATCATAACAAAAATGTGATGACCACATCAAGACCTTTGGAGCTACTTCATATAGATCTCTTTGGACCCGTCGCCTATCTTAGCATCGGGGGAAGTAAGTATGGTCTTGTTATTGTTGATGATTTTTCCCGCTTCACTTGGGTATTCTTTTTGCAGGATAAAATAGAAACCCAAGGGACACTATAGCGCTTCCTAAGGAAAGCTCAAAACGAATTTGAGCTCAAGGTGAAAAAGATAAGGAGCGACAACGGGTCCGAATTCAAGAATGTTCAAGTGGAGGAGTACCTTGAGGAGGAAGGAGTCAAGCACGAGTTCTCCGCTCCCTACACACCACAACAAGACGGTGTGGTAGAGAGGAAGAACATGACACTTTTAGATATGGCAAGGACGATGCTTGTTGAATTCAAGACGCCCGAACAGTTTTGGACGGAAGCTGTGAACACGGCTTGCCATGCCATAAACCGGGGCTACCTTCATCGCCTCCTCAAGAAGACGTCGTACGAACTCCTAACCGATAACAAACCCAACGTGTCATACTTTCGTGTATTTGGGAGTAAATGTTATATTCTAGTGAAGAAAGGTAGAAATTCTAAATTTACTCCCAAAGCTGTAGAAGGTTTTTTGTTAGGATATGACTCAAATACAAAGGCGTATAGAGTCTTCAACAAATCATCGGGTTTGGTTGAAGTCTCTAGCGACGTTGTATTTGATGAGACTAATGGCTCTCCAAGAGAGCAAGTTGATCTTGATGATGTAGATGAAGAAGATGTTCCAACGGCCGCAATACGCACCATGGCGATTGGGGATGTGCGACCACAGGAACACAAAGAGCAGGATCAACCTTCTTCCTCAACAATGGTGCATCCCCCAACTCAAACTGATGAACAGGTTCATCTCGAGGAGGCGTGTGATCAAGGGGGAGCACAAGATGATCATGTTATGGAGGAAGAAGCACCATAGGCCCCTCCAACTCAAGTCCGAGCGACGATTCAAAGGAATCATCCCGTCGACCAGATATTGGATGATATAAGCAAGGGAGTAACTACTCGCTCTAGATTAGCTAATTTTTGTGAGCATTACTCTTTTGTCTCTTCTATTGAGCCTTTCAGGGTAGAAGAGACCTTGCTAGATCCGGACTGGGTGTTGGCCATGCAGGAAGAGCTTAATAACTTCAAGCGAAATGAAGTTTGGACACTGGTGCCACGTCCCAAGCAAAACGTTGTGGGAACCAAGTGGGTGTTCCGCAACAAACAGGACGAGCACGGGGTGGTGACAAGGAACAAGGCTAGACTTGTGGCAAAAGGTTATGCCCAAGTCGCAGGTTTGGACTTTGAGGAGACTTTTGCTCATGTGGCCAGGCTAGAGTCTATTCGTATTTTGTTAGCCTATGCCGCTCACCATTCTTTCAGGTTGTTCCAAATGAATGTGAAGAGCGCTTTCCTCAACGGGCCAATCAAGGAGGAGGTGTACGTAGAGCAACCCCCTGGCTTTGAGGATGAACGGTACCCCGACCACGTGTGTAAGCTCTCTAAGGCGCTCAATGGACTTAAGCAAGCCCCAAGAGCATGGTATAAATGCCTTAGAGACTTTCTAATTGCTAATTCTTTGAAGGTTGGGAAAGCCGATCCAACTCTTTTCACTAAGACATGTGATGGTGACTTATTTGTGTGCCAAATTTATGTCGATGACATAATATTTGGTTCTACTAACCAAAAGTCTTGTGAAGAGTTTAGCAGGGTGATGACTCAAAAATTTGAGATGTCAATGATGGGAGAGTTGAGCTACTTCCTTGGGTTCCAAGTGAAGCAACTCAAGGACGGCACTTTCATCTCTCAAACGAAGTACACACAAGATTTGATCAAGCGGTTTGGGATGAAGGATGCCAAGCCCGCAAAGACTCCAATGGGAACCGACGGACATGTCGACCTCAACAAAGGAGGTAAATCCGTTGATCAAAAGGCATACCGGTCTATGATAGGTTCTTTGCTTTATTTATGCGCGAGTAGACCGGATATTATGCTAAGCGTATGCATGTGTGCTAGATTTCAATCCGACTCAAGGGAGTGTCACCTTGTGGCCGTTAAGCGAATATTTAGATATTTAGTTGCTACGCCTTGCTTCGGGATCTGGTATCCAAAGGGGTCTACCTTTGACTTGATTGGATATTCAGACTCCGATTATGCTGGATGCAAGGTTGATAGGAAGAGTACATCAGGGACGTGCCAATTCCTAAGAAGGTCCCTAGTGTCTTGGAGTTCTAAGAAACAAACTTCAGTTGCCCTATCCACCGCTGAGGCCGAGTATGTTGCCGCAGGACAGTGTTGCGCGCAACTACTCTCGATGAGGCAAACCTTCCGGGACTTTGGCTACAATCTGAGCAAAGTCTCACTCCTATGTGATAATGAGAGTGCTATCCGCATGGCGGATAATCCTGTTGAACACAGCCGCACAAAGCACATAGACATTCGGCATCACTTTTTGAGAGACCACCAGCAAAAGGGAGATATCGAAGTGTTTTATGTTAGCACCGAGAACCAGCTAGTCGATATCTTTACCAAGCCTCTAGATGAGTCAACCTTTTGCAGGCTGTGTAGTGAGCTAAATGTCTTAGATTCGCGTAACTTGGATTGATCTATAACATACATGTGTTTTATGTCTTTAATCATGTTCTTTTATGAATGTTGTTTATGTATGGTGCTCAAGTTGTGCAAGCAATCTCCGGACCTCAAAAGTCCATGTGTGAGTGATGCACATATTTAGGGGGAGATGTGCTACAACTTGACACTTTGAGACTAACCGTGTGCTTGAGTTTACTTAAATTAGTCTCAAGGGTGAATTGAAAGGGAAAGGTGAACTTGGACCATGCAAGACTTCCACTGCACTCCGATGAGAGGGTAATTAACTCCAAGTTCATCTCTTTGCTCTTATTGCCTTTTTGCTCTTAATTGACGATTTTGGTGAGCCAATGAGGTTCAAGGGCCAAAAATGATCCCGTTTTGGTGCTTGATGCCAAAGGGGAGAAATTAAGGCCAAAGCAAGAAAATGGATCAGCTACCACTTGAGAATTTTGAAGAATTTTGAAAATAGTAGAGTTAGTACTTTTGATTTGTCAAAATACTCTTCTGTCTCTTATTGTCAAAAGTTGATCTCCTTGTAGGGAGAATGTTTGATTATGGGAAAAAGGGGGAGTTTTTGAATCTTTGATCAATTTCTCTTGGAATACCTCTCTTTATGTCTCAACAAGTGTGTTTGACTTAGAGATAGGAAATTGAGTTTGATTTACAAAAACAAACCAAGTGGTGGCAAAGAATGATCCAAATATGCCAAATTTGAATCAAAAACAATTCTTGTTCTTATTTGAATTAATGTTGCACTTCTATGTGTTGCTTTGTATTGTGTTGGCATAAATCACCAAAAAGGGGGAGATTGAAAGGGAAATGTGCCCTTGGGCCATTTCTAAGTATTTTGGTGATTAAGTGCCTAACACAAATGGTTCAAGTAGTAAATTGTGCCAAATGGTGGATGAAGTGCAAATCAACACAAAGGTATGATTCTAGACTTAATACATTGGTTTTTGTGTACTAACATATTTGTTTAAGTGCTAGAATCAGAGAAAATACAAAAGGAAAAAAGACTTGGCTGGAACAGCCAAGACTCTATGCAGTCTGGGTGCACCGGACTGTCCGGTGGTGCATCGGACAGTGTTCGGTGGTGCACCGGACAGTGTCCGGTGCGCCAGGCTGGCGTCTGGTCAACTGGTCGCTCTCGGGAATTCGTCGGCGGCGTACGGCTAAAATTCACCGGACTGTCCGGTGGTGCACCGGACTGTCCGGTGAGCCAACGGTCGGCCGCGCAATCCGCGCGTGACGCGTGGCCGAGCCAACGGTCTGATGGGGGCACCGGACCGTCCAGTGCGCCAATGGCTCCAAGTCTTCAACGGTCGGCTGTGCCAATTTAGGAAGGCGATCTGCACCGGACAGTGAACAGGGGATGTCCGGTGGTGCACCGGACTGTCCGGACATTGTCCCGGACCATCCGTGATTATATGCGGACCATCTATTGTTGTATGCGGACGGTCCGACTGGGTAGTTTAAATCATGTGTCGTATGTTGTGGCTCGGGTGCATGTCGGGGTAACTCATTAAAAATGGGCCCAGCCGTGGCTGGCCCGGACGGTCCGCACTCATGTGCGGACGGTCCGGGCATGTGCAGATCGGCTGATTTACTGCCGATTTGCGGTTGCTCAGGGTATGTGTCCATCGGCATCCCATAAAGGGGTTGTGACTGGTCGTGACAACCTATAGTCGATGTATTACGCATGTTATCCACTAATTCAACATCGTGTGAAGGAAAATTTGCAATACTAGATTTATCGAATGCACGTACTAGTCTCCTATAATCGTTTTGCATACCCCCTATAATATTTTGCATTTGTTCTCGCTGTTCATCTACATAATTCTTAAGAGATTGCATCTCGTTTGTATTACTTACATTGGGGATATCTGGTGTGGGTCGAAGCGAAGCTAGATCTGCCACCCGTTGTCGGACGACCTTGTTGTTCCTGTCCACTTTAAAGTTGGCCAAGAACTTTGATTTTGCCTCCTAGATCAGCTGCTCCTTGTGCTCCTCGAACTGGAGCTGTTCGTCGGCCGGCAAGGTTTCCCAAGTCGGCTCTATAATGTTGCTGGGGAGACTTCAGAGCTATCCCTTGAACCGGCCATTGAGGGCCAATTTGATGAGTCTAGATGTGTTGTCCCCAGCGGAGTCGCCAAAAAGTATGTTGACACCTTTTTAGGGTGCCAAACACTCAACACGAACCAGCGGCGGTGCTTTCTGCACAGGGGCGGACGGTCCGCACGCAGGGGCCGGACGGTCCGCGGCCTGGTGCGAGGCTAGGGTTCCTGCCTAACGGCCGGACGGTCCGCGCCATGGGGCCGGATGGTCCGCGCGTGCGCAGGGGCGGCGGAAGATCACCGGCGGCGCCTGGATCTCGCTCCTGGGAGGGACCCCGTCGGGGAGGAGAGATCCTAGGAGTTGTCTAGGCTCGGGCAAGCCGACCTAGACTCCTCTAATCGACGTAGAGTCGGAGAGAAGCAGAGAATTTGGGGATCGAGAGGCTAAACTAGAACTAGACTAGAACTACTCCTAATTGTACTGGAAATAAATGCGAAATAGAAGTGTTATTGATTCGATTGATAATTCCAAATCGGTCGTATACCTCTCTATTTGTAGAGGAGGGGGCTGGACCCTTTATAAACTAATTTCTGAGTTATTTCCGCGAATCTAGCTAACCACCGTAGCACAAAACTCGGAACCCTAAATTGCTCTGCGCACGCGCGGACCGTCCGGCCCACAGGCGCGGACTGTCCGGACCGCGGACCGTCCGCCGACTCAAAGTGGTGCTCAACAATTGGGTGGAACGTTTTTCCTACTAGACAGTAGAGAGTGTTATCCTTTGAGTTATGATCAGGTCAAGCAAATATATAAACGATTGATGGGAGAGATTTTTTGGAAATGTCAAAGGTTAACATCTATAGATTTTTTTTCACAAGAATGTGATTTATGTCATACATGAGTGGTTATGTCATACATGAGTGGTGTAAAGAGAAAATCCACTCACCGATGATCGACAGACATACAACCGACATTTTTTTGGGTGAAAAGGCTATGAACAAACATTTTTCGAGAATATCGAAGGCTAATATCTATGAATTCTTCACAAAGTAATGATTTGCACCAAAAATTCTAAGAATATGATTTCTAGCAAAAAACATGGGTAGGATAAGGAATATGATCCTCTCACCGGCGAGGCGGCGATCGATAGGCATACAGTCACTATTTTTGGCTGAAAAAGGCATTGAACGATATTTTTTTGGCATAACAGATATTTGTTTGGCATAACAAAAAGCTAACACCTATTGATTTTTCATGAAGAAATATCATCCCAAAAATTCAAGAAACTAATTTATGGCAAAAAAAATATGTGTGGTAAGCAATAGGAGACTCTCATTAAAGATAGATGGACATACAACCGTCATTTTTGGCCAAAACACAATAATCAGCTGTTTTCAGCGATACCAAAGTCTAACACCTATTGATTTTTACGAAGAAACGGTCTCCACAAAAAAATCCAATAAACATGTTTTATAGCAAGAAAACATGAGTGGGTAAGGAATAGGAGCCTCTCTCAGACGATCGATGCGCATACAACCGACATTTTGGTCAAAAATCGCTATAAATGATTGTTTTCGGTAATAACAAAGTATAATACCTATATATTTTTTATGAAGAAATGATCTCCACAAAAAATCCAACAATGTGATTTATGATAAGAAAACATGAGTAGGATAATGTCGGGAATGAATATCATAGGTACAACAAAGACCAGGGTAACTCGAGAATAGACCCACTCCACGCTTCACATGACCCGTGTCTCCTGAGGGGTCGAAACGTAAAAGTGCCCTCTAAAAAGGTCTGCTTCGCCCAACCCTGGGGTCAGAAAGCGTTGCGCCCGAGATTGTTCCAAAAATAAGTAAGTAGTATGGATCATACAGACGTGCGATTGAACGACGAGACAGAAGAAGATGTGCCTAAACAAAGGTACTCAAACCAATGAGTTCTATTCGTTAGCAAGTCTGTTTTAGGGTTAATTATGTAAGCTTCGTCTATGGGATCTTCGTGACCTAAAACCAGAGCTCAGATGAAGCATTTTGGTACCATAGGAGCGAAGGGAGTTTTGCGAAGAAAAGGGTAGCAATGCCCCTCTAAAAGAGATTCCATATGTATATCTATCTGATTGAATTCTGACCAACTCCAAAGTTAGGCAAATTTCAAATGCTTATCAAGACTGTCGACTACTCTCTGTGTGTTCCTTTTACATTACAACTAGTCAGACAATGAGACTTATTGATTGACAGAATAAGTCCTGGATGCCTATGTTAAACTCATTTGGGTTTCTTCTTCTTCTGCTCACCTGAACGATTTGCATGCTCCGTTTCAAACAAAAATGAAGCAAAATACCAAAACGATTTGCAGCCACCATGGTTTAGGGGTTGGAGAGTGTGCATGTCCTATCACCCCACAAAAAGAAAAAAGGGCAAATAAATATGATTGGACATAGAATAAAAGGCTTAACAGACGTCGCCTCTGCTCATTATCAAAGAACCAATAAAGGAAGACAGAGAAAAAAAAAAGTCCAAGACAGTGATGGATCTGAGTTGTGATGATGAAGATATTGCATCGAGCTGTAACAAGTTGATTCCATACAACAATAATTATAAGAATGGGTTCTCAATGAATCGTCCAAACAGGGCAGGAATTTCTATCTCACAAGTACTAGCTAGAGTTGGGATGTACCATAATTTAGATACGACTGAGCCAACATACGCCCAAGCTGGACTTGAGCTTGGGTGCTTAGATGCAGATGGCCGTCTTGCAATGGCAACCCCATCGCATCAACGAATCTGACGTTGCGAAGTTTGATCCCTTTCTGAGCGTCTCTCACGACTTGAGTATACTGTCCTAGGCCCGATGCTAACCCGACCTGGATGAAGAAAGAAAGACAAAAGAAAGGAATTATTGGTGAACATGGTTGGTTGGTTCATGGTAGCCGAAGATGCCCGAACCAGGTGCCGCTCGCTTGACAATGCAAAATAAAAGCCGTCCAGTACAGTACAGTGGTACTGAATTGAGGTTGCTTTGTTTGCTTGCTTGCTTGCTTGTGAGAACGGGAACGAACTAACTACTCCTACCACACACACACACACACACACACACCAACCTGGATGACGAGGAGGTGCGGGATGCCAAGATCGGCGCGGAGATCACGGACGAGCATCCCCATCCGGCGGCCGTACTCGGTGGCGTCGGACCAGCGGACGGTGTCACTCTCCCCCTGGTACCACAACAGCGCACCGATGCGCCCCCCCGTCTCGACGGCGACCCTGGCCCGGCGCAGCATCTCGGCGTAGAGCTCGGTGCCCCTGCCCCACTCTGCCATCCGCGTGCCTCCCACGGCGCAGGGGACGAGCCCTACCACGGCGCCCCCCGCGCGGCCCGAGCGCAGCAGCGCGTTGGCGAACGCCATCCCGGGGCCCACCCCAACGGCGTGGTTGGCGGCGTCGATGCCGGCGTGCAGCGGCTCCCGCGCCTCCTCCCAGCGCAGGTCGGGCGAGAGACGCAGCACCGCGGGGGACGGCGCGCAGTCGCCCGGCACCACGCCGTCCCAGCGGTTCGCCACCACCCCGCCGCGGCCGGCCATGTTGGACTGCCCCGCCAGGATGAAGACCAGCTTGTTGGACGGCGGCACGTCGGCGAGGACGCCCTCCTGGGACAGGGAGGAGGAGGCGACGAGCAGGAGGAGGAGGAGGAGCAGCATTGTTGTTGAGTTGTTTTTGGAGGGTCTAGGTCTGGGGTCTGGCGGGCCGACAGACAGAGATTTTGAGCGACCGAGGTCGTCAAAATAGTACCCGGTGCGGTGCCGCTGTCCGGAAAGAAAGAAGAAAAAAAAAATCGCGCCGATCAGATCTATATACCCACGTCCCACGTGCTCTTGCTGTTAAAAGTGATGCACCACCTTCCCTTGAAGTCCCTGAATTATCATTTGAATGAAGAACTGAAAGAGAATACTGACGGCCTGATTTTTTTTTTATAAAAACAGATGTGACAAAACAGGTGTGGGATATGCATGGACAGAAACTATTTACATTTGGATATTCTATATCTCAGTGAAATGTTTATTCCAAACAAGATCGATGTTATTACAATGAATCAGAATTACTGAATCAAAGTTTGTATGACATAAACTTTTATGAATTGCTGGCTTTTTTGGGAGTCCAGATAGGGGGCGCCTTATGTTCTAGTTCAGTATATGGATGAAGAGAGATATGTTTGATCAATTGCAAAAAAAAAAAAGATAACATATCTGAAGCAAAATTTATTTAAGTGTACATAGAGTCGTACATAGATGGTTTAATTTGATAGCTGACTAGAGAGTCGTGCATAGATGCAAAAGCGAAACGGTAGATGAGACTTGAGATTAAGATGAGGCCTGCGGAAGCAGCAAAGGTTTGCTAGTCTTGGGCGTCGTCGTAGGAACGGTGCAAGTCAGTGGTGCAGCCGGGAGCGTCAGGGTCCTCGGCGCCGCAGCAGTCGTAGAACTTGGCGGCGTAGGGAGGATCGCCGTCGCGGAGCTCGTAGTACCTAGATGGATCAGATCGTACTTACTACCCAGACGACGGATGAGATGATAGGGTGGGTGGGGAGGCACCTCTTCTGGTCGTCGTGGCGGCGGCAGACGAAGAAGGAAGGGTGGAACCTGCAGGAGAGGCGCGTGTTGGCCGAGGGGTCATAGCTCGCCTTGCACTTCCGGCATGTCTTGTGTTTGGGAGGGGCAGGCGCAGAGGCAGGCACGCCGGAATCCATGGTCCGATGGCCGTGCGAATTGGGGAGATGGAGGACAGGAGGAGGAATCGAATCTGGTTTGTCCTCTTCTGCTGGGCTGGGCTGGGCGTCCAGTACTTTGAGTATACTGAGAATTTGTACGTACTTTGGTGTGCGTGCGTGCGTGCGTGATTATATATGTGTATAAATTTGTGTGTGTGCTCGTGGGTTTGTGGCACCCGCGGATCGTGGATATGGGTAGCATATTGTCCCCGTCACGGGTAACGAGTACAGGTGCAGGTTATATTAAACTCGCGGATGTGAGTTTGAAAACCCTCTACCCACAGGTTTCAAACATGTTGCCAACCCTAGATGGGGCCCCTCCACGTGGCAATATAGAGCTCCCTTTGCCACACAAGCCTTCGTCGGGCTCCCATCCTGCAACTAGCCTTGTCAACCCATTGGCGGGGTCCGATTGTGCCACTTGTCCCTAGTGGCCCCCTACTCATAGTGGGGTTTGACAGCACCATGTGTCCTATGGCTCCCACTAGAGGCTTCGGGACTCCTGGGAGGCCCCTCAAGTGCCCGCTTTATGGACTATAGTGGGAGTTCAGGGGCACCACGGGCCCCTATCTATCGTTGGCTCTAGGCATGCCACGGGTCCCCTAGGTCTCGGGACACCCCTGATCAAAGGGAGACTCTCGACGCTCCTGGTCAGGAGGACTCCTAATGCGCCACGTGTACCAGCCACCCACACCACTTCTGGTCAAGGGGTTGGAGTCAGAGATGTGTTATTTTTGTGTGACGATATAGACACAATTGTGGTTGTATCGTGCCCACTCGTTGGTTGTCAGAACCAAGTGTTACACCAATGTGTCACTATGTTGGCATGGACGACATGTGCCACGACCTACCACGTCCCCGGTCGTTAGCGATTTGTAGGCAACACTTCAGCAGGATAATAGAATGATGTCTATAGCTCTTCTAATAAAATAGGCAAGATCAAGTTGTCAGTCTGGACCCACTAGTCAGGTGTAGCCCCCTCTCCCTTGGTCTTTAAAAGGGAGAGAGTGGTCCCTACGTAGGGAGGCTAGCTTTCAGATCCTTTTTTCAAACTCCAACCCGCTAAAATATTTAGATGCTCACAAAACTCGATCAATATAATCCAACCGACAAAAGGAGGACGTAGGGTATTGTGCTTTTTAGCCCGAACCTCTCTAAATCGTTGTCTTTGAGGCATTGTCCACGTTCTCTGTTCCCATACATCTGCTTTCTTTGTCCACAACGCAATAAGGAGATCCCAGTAGTTGTGGCGAGGTAGGGGTCCAACTGCACGGAGGTTGCTTGTATCTAGACTATCCATTCTAAATCTCCTTGAAAATTGGCATAAGAAACAGTTCTATATAGGCAACCACACTCCCAAACTTTCTGGATTCCTTGGCCAACGCCCAATCCATCCCCTTGAGGCTTTGTTTGTGTACTCCAGTATTAACCCCAATCCACATGTGTTGAGGTGGATTGGAGTGTAAATTAGTTTAAGTTACACCCCGATCTACCTCAATATATGTGGATTGGGGTCAATAATAGAGTACTCAAACTAGGCCTGAGTGGATGAGCGACCTTGCTCCTATGCATCTTGATGTTGTACTTGTTGTAAAGAGAATCCAAGACATGAGAGCTTTTGGGTTGTCTGGTGTGCATGTGGAAACCAATTGGATACAATGCCTAGTCCCCCTCTAAAAACAGAAGAGCAATTTCACTTGGGAATATAGCGAGTTGATCAATCTTCAGATCAATTTCACACACCTATAAAGAGGAAATTCAAGAGCCTGAAGGGAAGGCCTATTTAAAACAAATCTTCACACCTATAAAGAGGAATATGGGCCCAGCCACTTTCTAGAACAATTGGATAAGAGAGCCTCTAAGGGTTGATTTGGTGACAAGGGGATCCCGAGAGGATTGGAGAGGATTGAGAGGGAAATGAACTAATTTTCCCCTCAATCCCCTCCGATCCTCCCGGGTCACCAAATCAGCTCTAAAGGTTCTCCTTCGTCAACTCAGACCAAGCCCCTCCTATGTTAGTAATAATGTGCAATTGCTCAATCTTTTTAAACTCTCTTGCCTTCTCTTTTTAGATGGCAGTGGAGCAGTTTTGGGATCTACAGGGTTTGAATTTGGATTTAGGTTCTATTTGGATCCACTCTAGTTTTTTAAAAACTAGTTTCTAGATTTAGTTTCTAAAAACTAGCTGTCAGATAAAAATTGGATGTGTGTATAGATTCACTAGTTTTTAAAAAACTGTTTGTAGTTTTTTTCAATGAACAATGGCTAAGCATCCAAAAACTGATTTTAGCTAGGGGTAGCCAGTTTCTTGGATTTTAATAAATCAGAAAACTAGTTTTTGGAAAATGTTAAAAAAAATGACCTGTTTGGAAGTGTTATAACTTTTAAAACTCAATTTCTAATAAACTAGGTGGATCCAAAAAGGGCCTTAATTTATCCATCATGGTTTTCGGATGCCAAAGGTTTAGCGGGCTCGATTTTAACCCAAGAATACTCAGATCTGAAATATATCGTTTTAAATAAAAACCCATGTATTTTATTAATAGATTATTTACATAAGTCATCAAGTTTATTCTAAGTTTATTCTAAGTTGAATATTCTAAGTTTATTCAGGCGGTTTCTAACAAACCAACACAGTAAGGATCGACCTATTGAACCCTAAACCCTAACACACACACACACACAGACACACACAAAAAAACAAAAAAATCTATTCCGTTTTCGAATGTGCCTCCACACAGCTGGCAGAAATACCCAACAGTTTCTCGATACACAGCTTGTCGATGAGACAGCAAATCTACACATTGAGAAATGCACCAATGCAAAGAAAAATATATATATGAGATATCTGAGAATAGTACAGTACAGATATATCAAGGTTCCTATCAGCCTGCCTTGCCTGGATCCATCTATGAGCTTCAACTGAAGAAGCATACACTGCTGTACCACGATGATATACCATGGGCAAAGCACACGCACCAATGTTAAGAGCCGCTGTTAACACATCCAGGCAAGCACAGCTGCTGAAGACCCAACAGCGGTTCCAGGAACCTCCCCTGCGGCAAAACTGACTAGTCCATTCCCAGTCTACAACCAACCACAAATCTTGGAATCAGCATCATGTGGAGGTAACCAAAAATAAAATTACAGCAGCCACCTTTCACCACCCTGGAAGAAAACTCGCACTTGAAAGACGAGGGCTCCCGAGGTATTCCGAGGCCAGACCAACAAACAGGAAGCTACATTAGAGAAAGCAAAATCAAAACAAGGAACACTACGAATCTACCATCTCGTCTTGCAATTCGCTAGGGGCAATCAGCCCCGGAATGGCAAGCATTCGTTGGCGCTCCCTTTCTCTTTGGGCAGCAGCCTCTTCCGCGTATAGATCCTTGTTATCCTGGAAGCACAAGACAAGCCACCACAAACACGTCAATTTGTTTGCAAACAAAAGGCAGCAGGAACTAAATTCATCACTAGTTTGCTGGTGGGACCATCCGCTCTACAGGCACATACAAACCATAGTATATGGTATAAGCATGAAATGCATCCTTATTCCTAGAGCCTAGTTGTGGTAGTCTGTCACATCCCTATTTATCTCTTTTGGGTTTGCCTCAATCAAATGCATAATAATCAGTCTAGAGGTGATGGCAAGAGTGGTAAGCAAGAAATGCATCCTTATTCCTAGAGCCTAGTTGTGCTAGTCTCACATCCCTATTTATCTCCTTTGGTTTGCCTCAATCAAATGCATAATAATCAGTATAGAGGTGATGGCAAGCGAGAAACCAAGGAGGCTACCTGAGCTGAGAACTCCTTCGACTGCACCAGGAAATCTCTAATATGGTTTTTGAAGCTCGGAAGATCAAGTTTTGAACTAAGAAGGCCATCCACAAACTTGGTCACCTGTCCAAAAATCCCTGTTAGGTCTGTGAACTTAAGGCGCAACCAAAGCACCCTGTGCCTGCAATCATACCTCAGCTACAGTCATGTTAGGAAATGATGTTCCTAAGAGTTTTATGGTGTAATCTCGAACAAACATGGCATTATCCGTATATTGATATGGTACTGATGAAGAATCCCATAGAGGCTCAGTTAGACTATCAACCTACATATAAGCAAATCCAATAATTAGATGAACAAATAAAATGATGGGTTACCAGGGGAGGGGGGATATAAGCATACCACATAAAATAAGTGTTGGAGCACCAAAACATGAAGCTTGAAACCAGGTTTGTGGAATGTGTCTGTGAGAACTGCAAAAATCTCTTGCTCAATTGTCAAAAAGTAGGTTTTGTAGAATTGATTTTGGAATCCTGAAGCCTGCAAACAGATCACATGGGATAGTTAGCTACCATATATAGTTATTATAATAATGCCAGCATTGGACAGAGAACATGTTCTTCTACCTCAAAGTTCTTCAAAATTTCCAACAATAGACTAAGGCCAGTCTCTGCGATATTTCTCTCGGTATGTCTGAACGCCCAATTAATCGAATCGATCACAAGCTTCAATTGCTGAAACACAAAGTCAAATAATAATCATATAAAACATAATAATTTAAATATTTTACATCAACACCTCAAAACAAAGGGTTACTACAAACCTGGCTTGAAAGCTGGATTAATGCTTGGAAGCAATGGGTGCCAATTGCACGGAGCAAAGAAAAAAATTTGAGGCGGTGCTCAGGATAATCTTCAAAGTTCTTAGTAATCATCTGATGGGAGAGCATAAGCAATTAAATGTTACATCAAGATGTACTTGAAAAGAAAATCAGTAACACAAGCAACTTAGTAATAGTATTCCTACCTCAAGAGTGCACTGGAAAACAGCCTCAAATATACGAGGCACATCCTCAAGCATTTCCCCTTTGTACCTGCAGGAGAAATTTAACCGTTAGAATTGATGCAAAGATACAACTAATGAGAAATAGCCAAGAATGGAATACATGATTAGATTGTGGCTCTAGAGATCCAACGTAACTTTTTTAAGGGTCAGTTTTTAAAATTTTCAGGTGCTGCTTAGTTAAAAAAAATTGACATGTGGCCATGACACAGAATGAATAAAGAGCAGGCATACTTGTTAATGATTGTTGCAAACAAAGACAGAACTTCAGACTCCCTTGCATCGGGTACATTTCTAGCATAATCACCAAGGACAGGATCCATCATTGGTGGAACAAACTGCTTTCCTAAGTGCGGTAAATCTTCTGCCTTGTCCACAAAAGTCTCGATCAACTTTAGGGTTTCCCTCTTGACAGATCTGTCACAAATACAAAGTAATTTAGTAAAAAGACAATGAGATATTCAAAATCATGTTGTCGTTTGAGGGACATCTACATAAAAAAACAAAGTAGTGACAGCAAAGAGGTTATTTCTTATACTACTGATGCATTCAACAAAATGGATTACATATTCACATATCTCTAACTTCTTTATGTCATCATATACAGCCATTAGGCAAGGTAACCAATGTAATCACAGCAGACCTTTCTACAGGTACCATATGCCCCACACTTATGGCAGATATCACCTAAAAGGAAATAATACTTTTTAGGGAAGTACATAAATCAATAGTTCATACCTCAATAGTTTTACAAATGATGTCCTTGAGGCAAATGGTCCTCCTTCAGCGATCGTGCTTGATACAAGCTCGCTGTACATTCTGATATGAAGAAAATGTATGACAGGAAAGAGAGGGTCCATTAGCTAGTGAAACATTAGCTTTGAAGAAATAAGAAGATGAAGGCACTAGTGCTATCACAACAAAAAGGGGAGGCACAGTGAGTAAAATGTATGGGGAATTATGGTCTTTCAGCAAACACGTAACTACCGGAGGCTTGCCCAGAGCGCAGCAGACACCTAACTACACAACATGATTTTAGTCATGTAAGTGTTCTATGGAAAGGGTACATACAATACAAGTGCTTTTCAGACCTCATATCTAACCCAAGATAAAACACTAGTAACAAATGATACAGCACATATACCTGTAGACTGTTAGCATGTCCAAGAAAATTAGAGAAATCTGTGGGAAGAAGTGTGGTCCAAGGGAGCTCGCAACACTTGTGTTTGTCTGCAAGCACATATAACAGTGTAATGTCAGCACCCCACTACCCCAGTAGACATGCAAATGTTAAAAGGAAACCAAAGAATCAAATGACAGTGTTTCCAGTTAGCACAGATTAAAGAGAAAAGGCAAAAAATAATGGATAGCTGTCGACAGTATCTAGACAGTGTTTGGTGACAATGTCATTTTAAACCGCTATGTTAGACTTGGAAAACACTTTTGAATCATGTGTTCTGGTGTCAAGCTACCACTATAAACAATCAACACTTGGTCGTCTAAATCTAAACAAATTAAGGATATGCCAAATCACTTGAGAAAAATCCTGATATTAACAAAGTAAACCAGCAGAGCACATAATTGCTCACCAAACCAATTCAGAAATAGACAAACTCAGCTTTGCAGCAAAGGTCAGCTGCTACACCAATGCATCAAAAATATTCATTCCAAACATGGTGGAGCAACCAAATTATTTGTAGATTTCAAAACTGTGACAGTAGCCATTTACATTCAAAAGTTGGGGATTAAGAAGTCTGAAAAACTTAGCATGAGTAAATGCATGTTGTGGCTTGGCACCCATAAATACCACCAAACTAGAAATAATGCATAAGGCTCCAATAAACACTTGGCAGTTCAGATGCCTGGCACTTGTAGGACATCATGTGCAACTTAAAAAGATCTCTGACCAGCATTGATGTAACTTACAGATTAAGGCAAAACCAGTAAAATTTGATATTTTTTCGGTCTCTATTTTGTTACCTGTAGGATGTTGAGAACTGATCTGATAACATCTTGGTTCTTCAAGATATCAATGCTTTGGCTTGCCTGTCCAATTATTTCTGCCCACTTCTGTAAAATCATAAAACCGAAGTGTACCCAAGTTAAAATCATATTCAAGAACAAGCCATAGCTAAAACCAAAGTGCATGCTAGAATACAAAACAAGAAACCTGATTAGGAAGGCTCATCAATCTCTTGAGATATTCATCTCTCTTAGTGTTGTCAGATTCAGCTTGAATCATATGGCCAACCTGAATAGTGAGCATAGAAAATGTTTTTAAAAATAATTAATAATGGATTATTTTATTGGGCCAATCTTTTCTAGTTCATGTTCAACATACTGATTCGTAAAATGTATGGATCTGATGTGGCTCAAGATCCGCGATTGTTGTAGCAAGGTTGGACAGAAGCTCAGAAACAAATGGTTCATTCTCACCCACCTGGAGAAAATGTGCAAATGTGAAAACCAGCACCTGGCAAAGATCTATGGAGGATATGATATGCATGAACTTAAGACTAGTGAAACAACATGAAAATAGAATGACTAGCATTTGTAGGTCATGATGGATAGATTGAACCAACCCCAACAAGGATTCACTTTTAAGACATAAAAAAAGAAATATCAAGTACAAGCATATAGACATTGGGGAAAAAAATCTTGTACTTACCTGTTGTGTCACAAACTTGCGCTTGCATTTTTGAACAATTTTCAGGAAGGTATCACATGCCATATCCTGCCACAAGCCACACAGCACATATCACACATGGTTTATTAATTGAAGACATAGTATTGAAAACACTAACTCGAGTGCATATGCAAATCGAGGCCTAAATACAAAAGGACAGGAGAGACATCAAGCCATCAACTACCAAATAAGTTCAAGATACAAACAGAAGGATGAGAAATGACTTGGTAAACCATATACTCAAACAAGAAATGATGAGCATGCATTCTAGAAAAATAGAAAGATGACAGACTACATACATAGTAAAAAGTATGCAAAGGCAACACTGACCTGAACTCCAGGATGCATCTCATGCATGAACTCAAACAATTTGTTGACCACAGTTTTCAAAAACTTCCAATGGGCCCTGAGAAATCTTGGATACTGACCAACAACATACCTAACAATTACATCATAAATCAGCGAAATAATAGTTAATAATATACATGTAATAAATGGCAGAGAAATGCTATATTACATGATGTTACTTGCAATCACAGCTTTATTGTCCTTTCCCTTTGTGATTTCACATAGGTTTAGCAAATCACGAATAACCATAACCAGAAATCTATTCTCCTGCAACAGGCCCGTGATAAAAAATTTAGAATTCCAGAACACCACATCTAACATTAGTTAAAGATTGGTACATCCAAAAGTGTTTCTTAGAAGCAAGAGAAGAAACATAACAACATACAAACCTGCTCCTCTACCATAGACCCTGATATTGATCCAATAGCCCAACAGAGAGTATTAAGGTTATTCCAACTCCAGTCTTCTCCATTTAATTGCTTGCTTAGTTTCTTCAACATCTGAAATTCCAGAGTAAATTACCCTAAGTGCTCGGCTAAATTCACAAACGGGAAAAATAGAACAAGAACTGCTATTCACCATGGCCTTCATCACAGCTACAGTGATTCAGGCCTCCTAACCATGAAGGCACTAACTACAATGTAAGGTGAAGCCACATCTGAAATTAACTAATTGTTACAAGCTTCATTCGTGTAATATTTTCTGAGCAAGCTAAGCATAGCGTAGTATTAATTCCGTTTGTTCTTAAACATGAGTATCCGTGAGCATACCTGTTGCTCTGTATCCTCGTGATCAAGATGAGATAAATAGATCAGTGTTTCCCTCATGATCTGATATTACCAAAATAATGGCAATTTCACGTCAGTCAGAAGATTACAAAGCTTATGAAGCGCAGAACATATAAATTGCAGGGTGCTAGGATATTGGGCAATCCTTTTTCTAACCTTGTACTGAACAAGAACATCGTTGTCTTTCATTGTCTCACGTACAATATTGCCATTTTCGTCTTCAACAATAAGTACTTCCTCAGGCTTTGCCATTCGACAAATCATCAGCATCCGCAGTTTTGAGAGTGAAGCGGAGTAAAGTTGTCTCCTCTGATGAACAGCAGTGACAGTCCCATCTACCATTCCAGGAACCATCCGCGTCTACAGTGTAGATTTAATGAAGTTCAGAATTCAGAACAAGACACTATAATTACTCAATTAGATAGCATCAAAAGGGCAGACCCAGTGCTGGAGGCGCCCACGAGTGGGGCCTGGGGAAGGGATAAACCGAGGCAAGCCTTTCCCCCGCAAATGCGGAGAGGCTGCTTCGAACCTGCAACTTGGTGACTCAGTAAGACAGCTCTCACCACTACACCAGGTTGCCCTTCTAATTAGATTATTAGATAGCATCAAATAAAGAGAAAAACAGATCCCCAAGAAAGGCAGTCTACATAGGAGCAACCAAAACTATCATAAAACCCAGTACGCCAAAGAAACGTCGCAACAATGTTATGATAAAGTAGAAAGCCATTATTCATTTATTCAGGTAATGTTCCAAAAGATAAACAAAAAGTTAAATATAACGCACCTGAAGCCCCATCATGCTTACGGCTGCTGCAGGTTCCATTTCATTGTGTGCTTCAAATAGCTCTAAGACAAATACATTCCAGTAATCCAAGCAGACCTGTAAAGATTCATAAGAAGGCCAGTAAATTATCCAGTGTTGTACTGTGGTCTTACGCCATATTTCTATGACAAATATATTTCAGCATTCCTACCTTAAAAACCTCTGTATCATCAACATATGAAATTCCAATAAGGTACTCGAGACCCATAAGCAAAGCAGCACTGTTTTCTTGAGTTGTTTCCAGTATACGCATGTGATTCTGCATTTAGCATGAAAGGGAAGGGGTTAGACCAATTGGAGACTCATTTGTTCTTATATGGAGTGTCTTCATATACATTAGCATTTCCCTATTTATTCTTCCACTAGTGTTTAAAATTACAAACAACAAAAGCTGATAAAGTACAATCTGAAATATGGCATATTGCATATTAGTTACAGAACTTGGAGAACAATCTACAAATCCATACAAATATTTGTCTACTACCCTAAATTGATCTTATACTAGAGAACTAGTATTCAGGGAAGCACCTGACCTTAAAAAAGGATGTGAAGAAGAGTGCGAGATTTTGTATAAATGCCTGCACAAATGAACAAAACGTGTTTATTAATATGACATAGAGTGGTATAAAAGTAGGGAGAGCATTAATCATGGACTCCTCGAATGTACCACCACTACAACAGATAATATGGTTTCAGGTGTACCTGCTCTTCAGTGGAACCATTAGCATATGCATCTGGGATTTTTTCAGGAGGAAGAATAGCCTATATGCAAAAGGGACAAAAACTTCAATAATTAAATATGTGAAACTTCAATAACTCAATATGTAGACAAACAAACTACTTGCACAGAAGAAAAATAGTAAATGTCTTCAAAATTACCTGCAACTGAATCATGAAAAATGTATACATCTTCACATACTGCACGTTATAAAAATCACCAAACTGAAGTGCTGCAACCTGCAAGGTAGCTACATATATCAGAGAGAATTCAAAACAGAACTTCTCCAATTGGTCCCAAACAGAAGCGTTAGGTTTGTGTAAAATATCATAATATGGTGTCAGGTTAATGTAACATATCATAATATGGAGCTCCCAAACATTGTACAAAATAAATTATTCTCCCATTTGTCCACTGAAATTACAAGCTATGGCTAAACTAGACACAAAAAAATCCTAGGTGTCCCTTACCTCTGTTAGGCATTGAAGTGTAAGATTCTGATAAGCAGCCATAGGGAAGAACTTCAGTAATGTCTCCAGCTAAATAAAAAATAAGAAGAAAAAAGGTAAGGCTCAGCATTTTTTGTAGGCACGGTTGGCATTCAGTCACTCACAAAGTTCAGCCATCAACATACCAACGGTGACTCAAAAATGAATCCAATTGGGATCCATGATAAGAAAGCATGGAGTGTCGCCAATGTAGCACGGATGAGCTGTGGCCTTTGCGTTGCAGATAAGACATACAAGCATAGCTCATGAATGAGCCGGAATTCACTGAACAAAGAAAATAACATATAAGTTAAAACAGAAGTATCCCTGACTAAAGAGCCAAGTAACTTTTTTGTTAAAACATAGATTCACGAATAAATTATCACACAGCACATCCAAGGTAGCCATGAAAATATAGAGGTTGACAACAAACCCAACCTATTAAGTGAAGACTTCAGTTCTTTGATCTTTTGTTGTGTCATTTCACCTCTTGAGAAGTCAAAAATTTCTTCACTTAGAAGCTGCATGTTATTAAATTGGATATGCATAATGAGTCCAATATGTAAATTAAAGATGTCAACGAAAATGTCAAAACTGAAAATACAGACAAAATAACTTGCCTTCAATATAGCCATGCAATTTTCACATATAGTTTCACTACTCTTTGCAGCTGCAACAAGATCAGGTACGAAGGATGACCATCTGGCAGGCCACTCATGTTTCAGGACCTATCACATTGCAAGGAAGCACCATGAGAAATAAATGTATCAAAACACAAAGCATCATATCAATGTTGGGAACAAGAACATTAAAATTCAGCGCACAGTTTAGATGACCTTGTAAAGTAGCTGCCAAGGTGAAGAAAAAAGAAAAGCTAAATGTGCAGCTTACCTGCACCAAAATAATATTGAGTTTATTGACGTAAAGCCTCTCCTGCCGAAAGGTAACTTCATTGCTAGAAAGCTGTCAATAGTACAAAAAAAAGGTAGTAGTACAAAAAAGAAATAAATGGATCAGGTTTATTAATTTATAAGTATAATCAAACTTTAATAAAAAGACAGATATTGATCCTTGCCTGCACAATAACATCGGATATGTAATTCTTTATGCCATCACGTTGTTCAACAGGCAATGCATTCCACCTGTACTTGATAACACTTTCAAGTACCTACATGAATTTTGGTAACAAAATCATCGCATGCTAAAGATTAAACACTCGAACTGCATGTGCAGCCCTTAGCCCACTCATATACTGGCTTCCATTTACATCATTGGTTCCTGTGAGTATAAATGAATTGGCCACCTCTCTTCATTAGCTTAAGCTTTTGGGTTGAACTGGTCGGTGCATGCAACTCAATATGATATTAATGCCAGAGGATTCGAGTTCGAATCCTGGTTAGCATAATTAAAAAAATTGTTGCTCACTCCTATTCCACGTCTGAGGCCTAAGAGAGACTCAATGTGAGAAGGCAGAAGGGTTGTTAGAATGAAGTGAATTGCCCATCTCTCTCCATTAGCTAAAGCTTTTAGGTTGAACTGGTTGATGCATATAACTCAATAATTCCCTTGCATTCCTATACTAGAAAGTAGGACCTTAAAAGGCTCTGTATGCGCTGATTGCTTAGCCTCGTTGCATGTCTCATGTGCCATATTATTGCCACACGTTACTTGTGACCTCAGACAAAAAGATGCAAAAAATGAAGCCAAAACTTAAAGTAGGACTTTGTCCTTTCTTGGAATACAGTTATAACTAATCTTGAAGATATATAAATTGCATCTGGTAGTGATAAACAGAAAAACACATCTTGGTACAGATAAACTTTTTTTTCTCGAAAAACGCAGGAGAGCTGCGCATCTTTATATTAAGAAGAAGGGGAAATTAAGGTCCAAGAGGACCAGTACAAAAAACCACCCTATGGAGGACCAGTCCCTATGGTACAGATAACCTTGATTAAGCATTTTCATTTGCAGCTGGACATAGTTGCAATCATATTATTATGGAAGTAACAGAAAGAGGGACTGATCGTTATGGTAAAAGGCAGTTTCATATGCATAGGCCACAAAATAGTATGACCTTAAGAACTAGTCAACTAGATATGACTAATTGACTATACAAGCAAGCATTTTAAGTTGAATGCTAAAGTAAAAATTACATATATTACTTTAAACCAATTGACCAGGGCATAAACAGTAGCATCCATCCTCCCTTGCGACACAAGCTACCTGCCATGTATAACGATAGGCAGCAGAGTGGACGAACTTACTTGTAGTGCAAAGAACTTGGTGTTGAGATTCTGGGAATTCTGCAGAATATGTACAACTTGTAGCCACATGTCTGGATTATTTTGTAGATCACGTAGTATCTGATCAGCGGCGCTCCTCTGAAATGAAAGAGCCGATACAGTTATTAGTGTTCATTACCAAAGCCACAAAGCTATAAACAGAGACACATAACTAACAATGCTCAGCCCCTGGTCATGAGAAAGACCAGTCAGCTCAAAGTGGGGAAGACCGCCAACTGTTCAGGTTTGCACTAACATTTAGTCATTCTGAAGGCAAGGCCTAGATAGCGTAAGTGTGAACGGAGCAAACTAAGGTGGTGTCGCCATCGCCATCTCACAGACGGACAACATATGGCACGCTAAACCTTATCACCAACACAAGAAAAACCCTAACCACTAGAGTAGCCTTGTTTAGCAAAACAGGTAGCATTGGCATTTAGCAAGTCGAGCTCGGATAGACTCGAAGCTCGAGCAACCGAAGTAAACCCTAAAGTTGTTCCGGGGCAAGTAATCCGCGAGGTGGCGGGCGGGTAGGCGCGCGGAAGAGATTACCTCCTCTTTAGATCCAGTGCCGTAAAAGGCGGCGACTGTGGCATCGAGCAGCGTCACGTCTATCGGCTGGCTCAGATCCCTGAGCTTCTCCGCCATGGCGGCAGCGTTTGGAGTGAGCAGGTCAAGGAAGCTTGTGGGGGTGGGGGTGGGGGGGCAGCGGGGATCGCGGGGAGCAGGGAAGGCTCCGGAGGCGCGAGAAGGCGCAGCCCTAGAAGCAGCGGCCGCGGTGACTCTGGTAGCGGCGGCGGCGGCGGCGGCGGCTAGGTGGAAGTGACTCTGATCGGGCGAGAAAGAAGGAAGAGGGGAGTCGGGGGAGAAGAAAGGGGGATTTTTTATTTTTGGTTTTCGGGGTTTAAGAAAGCTGCGCGCGGGGAGTTGCTGCCAAAATACGCCAATGTGTGGTATCAGTATGGCATGTCTCACGTAGCTGCATCAGCTCCATATTTATTATCGATAAACGATAAAAATTTAGAGTCTGTGTTGAATAACTTTACCCATTAATCTAGAGTGTTTAATAAACTAGAGCTAATAGTTAATAATTAAAAGTAGTTAAAAACATCCCAACATCCTAGCTAATAGTTCAACTCTTAGCTATTTTTAATAAATTAGTTAATAGTTAGCTATCTATTTGTTACTTAAATAATTCTACTAGCACTTTTTTAGACAATTAACTATTAGCTCTAGTGCATTCAAACACCCTTAGTGCATTTCCAAGAGCTTCCTAAAAGTCTCTTCTAAATCAAGTTTTTTAGAAAAAACACAAAAATATGGCATCAACAGTTCCCCTAAAACGCTCCCAACTTTCTCATAATCCTTAAAACTCCCTCATTTGTAGCTATAAATGAGGAGTTTTTTGGGCTCCCCAGAAACAATCTGCCTTTTTAAGAGATCTGTTGGAAAAAGGATTAAAATCTACCCACTAATTTTTTAATACCCCATAAAACTAATTTTGAGAAGTCATTTTCTAGGAGCTCTTGGAGATGCTCTTAGATTTACTAAAAATCATTTCACGTTATAAAAAAATAGTCAAAAAATTAAATCCACAAAATCCAAATTCGCATATCTAAAGGTTTGATTCACCATGAAGCTTTTCAAACAACTTAAGTTTAATTGATTATCGACTATAGTTTTGGTAAAAACATGATAGCTTGGTAACATGGATGACATGAATATAAAAAATCTAAGATATAAGGTAATTTTGAATTGAACTAGAGAAATATGAAATTTTTGAGAGATCTATTATGTTGTTGTCTCGTTTGGTTGGGGATTTCATATTTTTTTCATTAAATCTAGTTTAGAAACCCGAACCAAACCAGACACACTCTTTATCTTCATGTCGCTTCTTCCTTGTTGACATGCCTCATGGTCGTCAGTGTTCCATCTCAACTGGATTGTGTTCCTCTCTCCCTCACTCTCTCTCTCTGTAACGCCCTGAATATAGGTGTTGACGCCTTTTTCGAGCGCCAATCACTAAACAAGAACCAGCGGCGGTGCTCTCTGGTCAGACGCGGACGGTCCGCGACCAGGGGCCAGACGGTCCGCGACCTGGCGCAGGGGCTAGGGTTCCCTGCGTGGCGGCCAGACGGTCCGCGCGTGCGCAGGGACGGCGGAAGTCGCCGACGACGTCTGGATCTCGCTCCCGGGAGGGACCCCGTCGGGGAGGAGAGATCCTAGGAGATGTCTAGGCTCGGCAGGACGACCTAGACTCCTCTAATCGACATAGAGTCGAAAAGAAGCGGAGAATTTGGTGATTGAGAGGCTAAACTAGAACTAGACTAGAACTACTCCTAATTGTACATGAAATAAATGCGAGATAAAAGTGTTATTGATTCGATTGATGATTACAAATCGGTCATATACCTCTCTACTTATAGAGGAGGGGGGCTGGACCCTTTACAAACTAATCTCCCGAGCTAAATCCGCGAATCTAGCTAACAACCATAGCACAAAACTCGGAACCCTAATCTGCTCTACGCACGCGCAGACCGTCCGGCCTTAGGACCGGACCGTCCGCCGCTCATTTTGGAGCTCAACATATGCTCTCTACTTTTTGGTGGAGCTGAGCGAACCAAAAGCAACTAACTCGACGTGATCACATCGGTTTTCTTAGACATCTTGCCACTTACTATGATGGTAAGCATTGATTGAACTGTCAGTCCCAACACCGTCGAGCGTCATACTGGTCCTGACCAATTCGTCACCTTGCTAATTTTCTGAGTGCTCTGGCGTAGCTCTGTAGTCGACCAAGTCTTCTCCTTGCAGGTCGTCTTCCTCCATGGGTGTTGGTACGTTGTTGGTGTAGGATTACGGGGAGGCTATACTAGCGCAAAACAAAATTTTCAACCCCATAATACCAAGAACTACTGCGGTTATAGGTCATGGAATTACCACTAGACGCGCAGAGCAGCGGAAGACGTCTCGATGTAGACGAACGCGTCGAGCAGTGCCGTGCAGTCGCCGGCGTCCTTCACGTCCTCGCACGGTTCGTCCAAGTGCTCCAGATGCAGCACCTCCGAGGTATCCACACGTACAGGGAGGAAGCGCCGCGTACCGAACTGCTAGGTTCGCGACGGCGGCTTGGCGAGGGCGAGAGGTGGGCGGCGACTGTTAGTTCGCAGGTGGCGAATTAGGGTTATCACTTAACCGCGCCCCCGCCCCTCATTATATAGGCGTTATGGTGGGCTTCTGACGCCGAGGCCCATCATTAACCCTAAAGCCCAGTCTAATTTCGGATCTAATCCGAATTAGGCTTCCTTCCCCTTAAGTGTGTGACCCTATAGGTTCACGTACAAATAGACATAGCCCGAGTACTCTTACTTGGCCCAATAATTGACAGCGGCCTCTAGCAAGACATGTCAACTCCTATGTGTACGTAAAGATCATATCAGACGAACCATTGCAACATTACGTACATGCTGTTCCCTTTGTCTCACGATATTTGGTCTGGCTCTAAGCTGACCTCTCTTTCTCGATACTGTGAAATGGAATCCTTTCAATGGTTAACTCTTAACCCTAGCACGGCCATGCATTTCTTGATCCAAACACTCGAGGGGCCCAGAGATATCTCTCTCACAAAGAGAGGGACAAATTCCATCTTGACTGACCATGCCTCAAAGCATGCTTCCTAACAAACCCAAAACTACCTTTATAACTACCCAGTTACGGGATAGTGTTTGATAGTCCCTAAGTAAGTCAATTCACATCTTGAGAACATGCGACAATCTCAGGTCTAAGGATACAGTATTCATGTTGCAAGAAGAGAACTATATTACAATATCTCACGTTGGGTCGGTCCAGCCTCATGTCATACATGCGCCCACATTATTAGTTTAACATCTCCATGTTCATGACTTGTGAAATGTAGTCATCAACTAATACATGTGCTAGTCATCGACTCTGACTAGGGACATCATTTAGAATAACCATATAAGTAAAGAATCTCACAAACAATTCACATAATTGCTAATCAATACAAGGTGCCTTCCATGGATATTCAATTAAGCAATATATATATCATGGATACAAAGAAATATGCTCATCTCTATTATTATCTCTAGGGCATATTTCTAACAGTCTCCCACTTGCACTAGAGTTAATCTAGAAGATATCTAATACCCATAGATCTCACGTGTGCCTCATGCTTAGGTTGTGGAAGAGGTTTTGTCAAAGGATCAGCAACATTCAAATCCGTATGTATTTTGCATATCTTTATCTCACCCCGCCTAATGAATTACCGTATGAGGTGAAACTTCCGCAGTACGTGTTTGTTTTTCTGGTGGTTCCTTGGCTCCTTAGCTTGCGCAATAGCCCCATTGTTGTCACAGTAGAGGTTCAATGGGCTAGATGCATTAGGAAACACACCAAGCTCGATGAGCAACTTTCTTATCCAAACACCTTCCTTCGCAGATTCAGAAGCTGCAATGTACTCGGCTTCTGTTGTAGAATCAGTCACAGTCTCCTGTTTGGAACTCTTCCAACTAACAGCACCACCATTTATTGTGAACACAAAACCTGATTGCGATTTTAACTCGTCTGGGTCAGTTTGGAAGCTAGCATCGGTGTAACCAGTTACAACGAGCTCCTCCTTACCCCCATATACCAGGAACATATCTTTAGTCCTTCTTAAGTACTTAAGAATGCCTTTTACCGCTGTCCAGTGATCCTCACCTGGATCAGCCTGGTATCTACTCGTAGCACTTATAGCGTATGAAACATCTGGGCGTGTACTTATCATGGCATACATGATTGATCCAATCGCTGAAGCGTATGGTACCTTACTCATGCGCTCCCGCTCATTAGCCGTCGCAGGACATTGCATCTGGCTAAGGTGTTTACCATGTGACATAGGTATGAAACCTTTCTTGGACTGTTCCATGTTGAACCGTTTCAAAACCTTGTCAATGTACGTATCTTGACTTAATCCTATAAGCCTCTTCGACCTATCTCTATAGATCCTTATGCCCAAAATATATGCTGCTTCCCCTAAGTCCTTCATAGAAAAACACTTTTTCAGTGAAGCCTTGACGGACTCCAGCATAGGAATGTCATTCCCAATCAATAATATGTCATCCACATACAAGATCAGAAATACAACAGCGCTCCCACTTTCCTTCTTGTAAACACAAGCTTCTTCTTCATTCTGATGAAAACCAAGCCCTTTGATCACTTCATCAAAACGAATGTTCCAACTCCGAGATGCTTGCTTCAACCCATAAATGGATTTCTGAAGTTTGCATATCTTTCCAGCATTGATCGGATCGACAAAACCCTCGGGCTGTATCATATACACGTCCTCATCTAGGTTTCCATTAAGGAAAGCTGTTTTGACATCCATCTGCCAAATCTCATAATCGAAATATGCGGCAATAGCTAGAATGATCCGAATAGATTTAAGCATCGCTACTGGCGAGAATGTCTCGTCATAGTCAACTCCTTGAACTTGTCGAAAACCTTTTGCAACAAGTCGAGCCTTATAGATGTGAACATTTCCATCCATGTCTTTCTTCTTCTTATAGATCCATTTGCATTCTATAGGTCTAACACCATCAGGCGGGTCAACCAAGTTCCAAACTTGATTTTCTCCCATGGAATCTATCTCGGATCTCATGGCGACATGCCATTTCTCGGAATCTGGGTCCATCATCGCTTCTGAATATGTTGCAGGTTCGTCGTTGTCTAACAACAACACTTCCCCATTGCCCAACAATAGCACTTCTCCTCGTGCCTCGCGAAGCCTTGCTGACCTTCGTGGTTGTGGTGGTGATTCTCTTGCCATAGACGTCTCAACTTGTTCTGCTACATTAGCATCATTTGTTGAATCTTGTCCCACTGGCTCATCCTGAACTTCTTCAAGATACACCTTTTGTTTACTTTTCTCTCTTTTGAGAAACTCTTTCTCTAAGAACACACCGTTCCGGGCGACAAACACTTTGCCCTCTGAGCGGTGGTAAAAGTAATATCCTAAAGTTTCCTTTGGATATCCCACGAACATGCACTTGTCCGATTTTGGAGTGAGTTTATCCGACTGTAGTCGCTTGACGTAAACCTCACAACCCCAAATCTTCAGAAAAGACAAACTGGGAGTCTTCCCAGTCCACATCTCATATGGTGTCTTAACTACGGACTTAGACGGTACCCTATTTAGTGTGAAAGCTGTTGTTTCTAGAGCGTATCCCCAAAACGACAAAGGTAGGTCCGACTGGCTCATCATTGATCGAACCATATCCAATAAAGTCCGATTACGTCGCTCAGACACGCCATTCCTCTGAGGCGTTCCAGGCGGCGTAAGCTGTGGAACAATTCCACAACTCTTTAGATGATTGCTAAACTCATGACTCAAATATTCACCACCACGATCTGATCGCAGTGCTTTAATTTTCTTGTCACGCTGATTTTCTACTTCATTCTGAAACTCTTTAAACTTTTCTAAGGATTCAGACTTGTGTTTCATTAAGTAGACATACCCATATCTACTAAAATCATCAGTAAAGGTTATGAAGTATTGGAATCCTCCCCTAGCTGTCGTACTCATTGGTCCGCACACATCAGTATGTATGAGTTCCAATAAATCTAATGTCCTCTCCGGTAAACCCGTGAAAGGCGCCTTGGTCATCTTACCAAGTAAGTAAGCTTCACATGTCTCGTATGATTCAAAATCAAACGAAGTTAAAAGCCCATCAGAATGAAGCTTCTTCATGCGATTCTCACTTATATGACCCAAACGACAGTGCCACATGTAGGTAGGACTTAAATCATTAGGCCGAGGCCTTTTAGCACTAATATTACATATAGGTGCATCATCAAGATTTAAAATGAATAACCCATTCATAATGGATGCAAAAGCCACAAACATGCCATTCTTAGAGATCACACAACCATTGTTTTCACTCGCAAATGAATAACCATCCTTCATCAAACATGAAGGAGACATAATGTTTCGACTCATACTAGGAACTAGATAACAATTATTTAACTCCAAAATAAATCCTGATGGGAGGTGGAGTTGCATCGTCCCGACGGTCAACGCAGCAACTCTTGCATTATTGCCTACCCGGAAATCAACTTCTCCTCTTTTCACGCTTCTACTTCTTATCATTCCCTGCATCGAATTGCAAATATGGGCAACCGATCCAGTATCAAATACCCAAGAATTAATATAAGAATCAGCAAGAAAAATTTCTGTAATGTGAATAGCAAGTGTACCTGCTGCGGCTGTGAGAGCACCTAGAGGGGGGGGTGAATAGGTGATCCTGGGAAACTTCAAACTTAAGCCACAAAACTTGGTTAAGTGTTAGCACAAATAATGTCAAGTGGCTAGAGTGGAGTCTCAACAAAACACAATAACCACAGAAGATCAATCACAGAGATGGCACAGTGGTTTATTCCGTGGTTCGGCCAAGACCAACGCTTGCTTACTCCACGTTGTGGCGTCCCAACGGACGAGGGTTGCAATCAACCCCTCTCAAACGGTCCAAAGACCCACTTGAATACCATAGTGTTTTGCTTTCTTTTTCCTTTATCCCGTTTGCAAGGAATCTCCACAAATTGGAGTCTCTTGCCCTTACAAGTATATGATCACAAAGAAGCACAGAGTAAGGGAGGGAAGCAACACACACAAATCCACAGCGAAACGCGCACACACACGGCCAAGAATCAAGCTCGAATGACTATCTCACAGTTCTCACTAGAACGGAGCTCGAATCACTTAGAATCACAAACGGATGCGCAAGGAATGAGTGTGGATGATCAAGAATGCTCTTAGGTTGCTTGGTGTACTCCTCCATGCGCCTAGGGGTCCCTTTTATAGCCCCAAGGCAGCTAGGAGCCGTTGAGAGCAAATCTGGAAGGCCAATCTTGCCTTCTGTCGTCGGGTGCACCGGACAGTCCGGTGCACACCGGACACTGTCCGGTGCCCGATTTCCTTCCTTAAATGGCGTTGCCGACCGTTGCAGATCTGGGAGCCGTTGGCGCACCGGACATGTCCGGTGCACACCGGACAGTCCGGTGCCCCCTTCCGACCAGTTGGCCCGGCCACGTGTCGCGCGTAGATTCCGCGGCCGACCGTTGGCCCGGCCGACCGTTGGCTCACCGGACAGTCCGGTGCACACCGGACAGTCCGGTGAATTTTAGCCGTACGCCGTCGACGAATTCCCGAGAGCGGCCACTTCACGCCGAGCCAGCCTGGCGCACCGGACACTGTCCGGTGCACCACCGGACAGTCCGGTGTGCCAGACTGAGCTGAGTCTTGGCTGCACACAGCCAAGTCTTTTTCACCTCTTTTCTTTTCTTCTTCTTTCTGTTTCTAACACTTAGACAAGTACATTAGTATACAAAACCAATGTACTAAGGCTTAGACACATACCTTTACTTTTGATTTGCACTCTGTCCATTCATGAGCATAAATTCACATTTAAGCACTTGTGTTGGCACTCAATCACCAAAATACTTAGAAATGGCCCAAGGGCACATTTCCCTTTCAATCTCCCCCTTTTTGGTGATTTATGACAACACAACATAAAGCAACTAGAACAAGTGCAATATCACTTCAAATAAAACTCAAATTTATTTTGATTCAATTTTGGCATATATGGATCATTCTTTGCCACCACTTGGTTTGTTTTTGCAAATCAAACTCAAATCTCTATCTCTAAGTCAAGCATACATGTTGAAGCATAAAGAGAGTCATTCCAAAAGAGATTGATCAAAGATTTCAAAAACTCCCCCTATTTCCCATAATCAACACTTCTCCCCACAAGAGGCCAACTTTTGACAAAAGAGACAATGCAAGAGTTTTGACAAAACAAAAAGCTCTGTTTTACTATTTTCAAAATTCCTCAAGTGGTAGCTGATCCATTAATTGCTTTGGCCTTTATTTTCTCCCCCTTTGGCATCAAGCACCAAAACGGGATCAATCTTGGCCCCATAACCCCATTGCCTCACCAAAATCTTCAATTAAGAGCAAATGGCAATAAGAGTTCATTAGATGAACTTGGAATAGGTTACCCTCTCATCGGAGTGCAGTGGAAGTCTTTCATGGTCCAAGTCCACCTTTTCCCTTTCAATTCTCCTTTGAGACTAAAACAAGCAAACTCAAGCATATGGTTAGTCTCAAAGGGTCAAGTTGTAACACATCTCCCCCTAAAACTGTGCATCACTTTGCAACGGACTTGTGAGGTCCAGGGAGTGTTTGTACAACTTGAGCACCATACTTAACAACAAAATGCAAAAAGGAACATGATCAAAAGCATAAATACATGTATGCTACAATTCAATCCAAGTTCCGCGAATCTAAGACATTTAGCTCACTACGCAGCCTGCAAAAGGTCTTCTCATCTAAAGGCTTGGTAAAGATATCGACTAGCTGGTTCTCGGTGCTAACATGAAACACTTCGATATCTCCCTTTTGCTGGTGGTCCCTCAAAAAGTGATGCCGGATGTCTATGTGCTTTGTGCGGCTGTGTTCAATAGGATTTTCCGCCATGCGGATAGCACTCTCATTATCACATAGGAGTGGGACTTTGCTCAGATTGTAGCCAAAGTCCCTTAGGGTTTGCCTCATCCAAAGTAGTTGCGCACAACACTGTCCTGCGGCAACGTACTCGGCCTCAGCGGTGGATAGGGCAACGGAGGTTTGTTTCTTAGAGTTCCATGACACCATGGACCTTCCTAAGAATTGGCACGTCCCCGATGTACTCTTTCTATCGACCTTACATCCAGCATAGTCGGAGTCTGAATATCCAATCAAGTCAAAGGTAGACCCCTTTGGATACCAGAGCCCGAGGCAAGGCGTAGCAACTAAATATCTAAGGATTCGCTTCACTGCCACTAAGTGGCACTCCTTAGGATCGGATTGAAATCTAGCACACATGCATACACTTAGCATAATATCCGGTCTACTAGCACATAAATAAAGTAAAGACCCTATCATTGACCGGTATGCCTTTTGATCTACGGACTTACCTCCTTTGTTGAGGTCGGTGTGTCCATCAGTTCCCATCGGAGTCTTTGCGGGCTTGGCGTCCTTCATCCCAAACCGCTTCAGCAGGTCTTGCGTGTACTTCGTTTGGGAGATGAAGGTGCCGTCCTTGAGTTGCTTCACTTGGAACCCAAGGAAGTAGTTCAACTCGCCCATCATCGACATCTCGAATTTCTGCGTCATCACCCTGCTAAACTCTTCACAAGACTCTTTATTAGTAGAACCGAATATTATGTCATCGACATAAATTTGGCATACAAACAAATCACCATCACATGTCTTAGTGAAAAGAGTTGGATCGGCTTTCCCAACCTTGAAAGCATTAGCAATTAAGAAATCTCTAAGGCATTCATACCATGCTCTTGGGGCTTGCTTAAGTCCATAGAGCGCCTTAGAGAGCTTACACACGTGGTCGGGGTACCGTTCATCCTCGAAGCCAGGGGGTTGCTCCACGTACACCTCCTCCTTGATCGGCCCATTGAGGAAAGCGCTCTTCACATCCATTTGGTACAACCTGAAGGAATGGTGAGCGGCATATGCTAGCAAGATACGAATTGATTCTAGCCTAGCCACAGGAGCAAACGTCTCCTCAAAGTCCAAACCTGCGACTTGGGCATAACCTTTTGCCACAAGTCGAGCCTTGTTCCTCGTCACCACCCCGTGCTCGTCCTGTTTGTTGCGGAACACCCACTTGGTTCCCACAACATTTTGCTTGGGACGAGGCACCAGTGTCCAAACTTCATTGCACTTGAAGTTGTTGAGTTCCTCCTGCATGGCCAATACCCAATCCGGATCTAGCAAGGCCTCCTCTACCCTGAAAGGCTCAATAGAAGAGACAAAGGAGTAATGTTCACAAAAATTAACTAATCGAGATCGAGTAGTTACTCCCTTGCTAATGTCACCCAAAATTTGGTCGACGGGATGATCCCTTTGAATCACCGCTCGAACTTGGGTTGGAGGTGCCGGTTGCGCTTCTTCCTCCATCACGTGATCATCTTGTGCTCCCCCTTGATCACACGCCTCCTTTTGATGAACCTGTTCATCGTCTTGAGTTGGGGGATGCACCGTTGTTGAGGAAGAAGGTTGATCTCGTTCATCTTGTTCCTGTGGCCGCACTTCTCCAATCGCCATGGTTCGTATAGCGGCCATCGGAACATCTTCTTCATCTACATCATCAAGATCAACAACTTGCTCTCTTGGAGAGCCATTAGTCTCATCAAATACAATGTCGCTAGAGACTTCAACCAAACCCGATGATTTGTTGAAGACCCTATACGCCTTTGTATTTGAATCATAACCTAATAAAAACCCTTCTACAGCTTTGGGAGCAAACTTAGAATTTCTACCCTTCTTCACTAGAATGTAGCACTTGCTCCCAAATACACGAAAGTACGATACATTGGGTTTGTTACCGGTTAGCAGCTCATATGACGTCTTCTTGAGGAGGCGATGTAGGTAGACCCGGTTGATGGCGTGGCAAGCCGTGTTCACAGCTTCCGACCAAAAACGCTCGGGGGTCTTGAACTCTCCAAGCATCGTCCTCGCCATATCGATGAGCGTCCTGTTCTTCCTCTCTACCACACCATTTTGCTGTGGTGTGTAGGGAGCGGAGAACTCATGCTTGATCCCTTCCTCCTCAAGATACTCCTCCACTTGAAGGTTCTTGAACTCGGACCCGTTGTCGCTTCTTATCTTCTTCACCTTGAGCTCAAACTCGTTTTGAGCTCTCCTTAGAAAGCGCTTGAGGGTCCCTTGGGTTTCAGACTTATCCTGCAAAAAGAATACCCAAGTGAAGCGGGAATAGTCATCAACAATAACTAGACCATACTTACTTTCCTCCTATGCTTAGATAAGCGACAGGTCCGAAGAGGTCCATATGTAGCAGCTCCAGGGGTCTTGATGTTGTCATCACATTTTTGGTGTGATGAGAGCCTCCCACCTGTTTCCCTGCTTGACAAGCTGCACAAGGTCTATCTTTTTCGAAATGAACATTGGTTAGACCTATCACGTGTTCTCCCTTTAGAAGCTTGTGGAGGTTCTTCATCCCCACATGTGCTAAGCGGCGATGCCACAGCCAGCCCATGCAAGTCTTAGCCATTAAGCATGCATCTAGACCGGCCTCTTCTTTTGCAAAATCAACTAAGTAAAGCTTGCCGTCTAATACACCCTTAAAGGCTAGTGAACCATCACTTCTTCTAATGACAGACACATCTACATTTGTAAAAAGACAATTATATCCCATATTGCATAGTTGACTAACAGATAGCAAATTGTAACCAAGAGACTCAACTAAAAACACATTGGAGATTGAGTGCTCATTAGAAATTGCAATTTTACCTAACCCTTTTACCTTGCCTTGATTCCCATCACCGAATATAATTGAATCTTGGGAATCCTTATTTTTGACGTAGGAGGTGAACATCTTCTTCTCCCCCGTCATATGGTTTGTGCATCCGCTGTCGATAATCCAGCTTGAACCCCCGGATGCATAAACCTGCAAGGCAAATTTAGGCTTGGGTCTTAGGTACCCAACTCATGTTGGGTCCTACAAGGTTAGTGCAAATATCCTTAGGGACCCAAATGCAAGTTTTGTCTCCCTTGCATTTTGCCCCTAACTTCCTAGCAACTATTTTCCTATCCTTTCTACAAATAGCAAAGGAAGCATTTGAAGCACAATAAATTGTAGAAGGTTCATTCACTACTTTCCTAGGAGCATGAATAATATTCTTTCTAGGCACATGATGAATAGCATTTCTCCTAGACATATTTCTACCATGCATATAGGAAGAACTAGAAGCAAACATAGCATGAGAGTCAAAATCATCATAAGCATTATAACTCCTATAAGCATTTCTAGTTTGTCTCCTATCATGATACATAAAAGCATGGTTACTTTTAGTACTACTAGCCATAGGAGCCTTCCCTTTCTCCTTGGCGGAGATAGGAGCCTTATGGCTTGTCAAGTCCTTGGCTTCCCTCTTGTAGCCAAGTCCATCCTTAATTGAGGGGTGTCTACCAATTGTGTAGGCATCCCTTGCAAATTTAAGCTTATCAAATTCATTCTTGCTAGTCTTAAGTTGGGCATTAAGACTAGCCACTTCATCATTTAGTTTTGAAATTGAAACTAAGTGTTCACAACAAGCATTAATATCAACATCCTTACACCTAGTGCAAATTTCAACATGTTCAACACAAGAGTTAGATTTACTTGCTACTTCTAGTTTAGCATGTAAATCATTAATTTCACCTTTTAAAGAAGAAATGGTTTCATTACAAGTAGAAAGTTCACAAGAAAGCATTCCATTTCTTTTAACTTCTAGAGCAAGTGAATTTTGTGCACTAACAAATTTATCATGCTCTTCATATAAAAGATCTTCTTGTTTCTCTAAGATTCTATCCTTTTCATTCAAGGCATCAATCAATTCATTAATCTTAGCTATCTTAGTTCTATCCAATCCCTTGAATAAACTAGAGTAATCTATTTCATCCTCACTAGACTCATCATCACTAGAAGAATCATAAGTATTAGCATTACGAGTGATTACCTTCTTCTCCCTTGCCATGAGGCAAGTGTGATGCTCGTTTGGGAAGAGGACCGATTTGTTGAAGGCAGTGGCGGCGAGTCCTTCGTCGTCGGAGTCGGACGAAGAGCAATCCGAATCCCACTCCTTTCCAAGGTGTGCTTCGCCTTTGGCCTTCTTGTAAACCTTCTTGTTCTCTCTCTTTCCATTCTTCCCTTGCTCCTGGTCACTATCATTTTCGGGACAGTTAGCAATAAAATGACCAACCTTACCACATTTGAAGCATGAGCGCTTCCCCTTTGTCTTGGTCTTCCTTGGTTGCCCCTTGCGACCATTTAGCGCCGTCTTGAATCTCTTGATGATGAGAGCCATCTCTTCATCATTGAGCCCGGCCGCCTCAACTTGCGCCACCTTGCTGGGTAGCGACTCCTTGCTCCTTGTTGCCTTGAGAGCAATGGGTTGAGGCTCGTGGATTGGACCGTTCAACGCGTCGTCGATGTATCTCGCCTCCTTGATCATCATCTGCCCGCTTACGAATTTTCCGAGTACCTCCTCGGGCGTCATCATCGTGTACCTGGGATTCTCACGAATATTGTTCACGAGATGAGGATCAAGAACGGTAAAGGACCTTAGCATTAGGCGGACGACGTCGTGGTCCGTCCATCACGTGCTTCCGTAGCTCCTTATTTTGTTGATGAGGGTCTTGAGCCGGTTGTACGTTTGGGTTGGCTCCTCTCCCCTTATCATGGCGAATCGTCCAAGCTCAGCCCTCCACCAACTCCATCTTGGTGAGCATGGTGATGTCGTTCCCCTCGTGGGAGATCTTGAGGGTGTCCCATATCTGCTTGGCATTGTCCAAGCCGCTCACCTTATTGTACTCTTCCCTGCACAAAGATGCTAAGAGAACAGTAGTAGCTTGAGCATTTCTATGGATTTGTTCATTTATGAGCATAGAGTTATCCGAGCTATCAAACTTCATTCCATTCTCTACAATCTCCCAAATGCTTGGATGGAGAGAGAATAAGTGACTACGCATTTTGTGACTCCAAAATCTGTAGTCCTCCCCATCGAAGTGTGGAGGTTTGCCAAGAGGAATGGAAAGCAAATGCGAATTCGAACTATGTTGAATACGAGAATAATCAAATGAAAAGTTCGAATTGACCGTCTTTTTGTAATCGTTGTCGTCGTCCTTTTGGGAAGAAGTAGACTCATCACTATCGTCGTAGTATATGATCTCCTTGATGCGCTTTGTCTTCTTCTTCTTCCCTTCCTTCCGCTTGTAGCCCGAGCCGGAGTCAGTGGGCTTGTCATCCTTTGGCTCGTTGACGAAAGACTCCTTTTCGTTGTTGACCACCATCCCCTTTCCCTTAGGATCCATCTCTTCGGGCGATTAGTCCCCTCTTGAAGAGAACGGCTCTGATACCAATTGAGAGCACCTAGAGGGGGGGTGAATAGGTGATCCTGGGAAACTTCAAACTTAAGCCACAAAACTTGGTTAAGTGTTAGCACAGATAATGTCAAGTGGCTAGAGTGGAGTCTCAACAAAACACAATAACCACAGAAGATCAATCACAGAGATGGCACAGTGGTTTATCCCGTGGTTCGGCCAAGACCAACGCTTGCCTACTCCACGTTGTGGCGTCCCAACGGACGAGGGTTGCAATCAACCCCTCTCAAGCGGTCCAAAGACCCACTTGAATACCATAGTGTTTTGCTTTCTTTTTCCTTTATCCCGTTTGCAAGGAATCTCCACAAATTGGAGTCTCTTGCCCTTACAAGTATATGATCACAAAGAAGCACAGAGTAAGGGAGGGAAGCAACACACACAAATCCACAGCGAAACGCGCACACACACGGCCAAGAATCAAGCTCGAATGACTATCTCACAGTTCTCACTAGAACGGAGCTCGAATCACTTAGAATCACAAACGGATGCGCAAGGAATGAGTGTGGATGATCAAGAATGCTCTTAGGTTGCTTGGTGTACTCCTCCATGCGCCTAGGGGTCCCTTTTATAGCCCCAAGGCAGCTAGGAGCCGTTGAGAGCAAATCTGGAAGGCCAATCTTGCCTTCTGTCGTCGGGTGCACCGGACAGTCCGGTGCACACCGGACACTGTCCGGTGCCCGATTTCCTTCCTTAAATGGCGCTGCCGACCGTTGCAGATCTAGGAGCCGTTGGCGCACCGGACATGTCCGGTGCACACCGGACAGTCCGGTGCCCCCTTCCGACCGTTGGCCCGGCCACGTGTCGCGCGCAGATTCCGCGGTCGACCGTTGGCCCGGCCGACCGTTGGCTCACCGGACAGTCCGGTGCACACCGGACAGTCCGGTGAATTTTAGCCGTACGCCGTCGGCGAATTCTCGAGAGCGGCCACTTCACGCCGAGCCAGCCTGGCGCACCGGACACTGTCCGGTGCACCACCGGACAGTCCGGTGTGCCAGACTGAGCTGAGTCTTGGCTGCACACAGCCAAGTCTTTTTCACCTCTTTTCTTTTCTTCTTCTTTCTGTTTCTAACACTTAGACAAGTACATTAGTATACAAAACCAATGTACTAAGGCTTAGACACATACCTTTACTTTTGATTTGCACTCTGTCCATTCATGAGCATAAATTCACATTTAAGCACTTGTGTTGGCACTCAATCACCAAAATACTTAGAAATGGCCCAAGGGCACATTTCCCTTTCAGGCTGTACCCTTACCGCCGTGATCCTTAATAGAGGCCAAGTACTGCTTGCAATTCCTTTTCCAGTGACCAAGTTCTTTGCAATAAAAGCACTCTGCATCTGCAGCTAGTCCAGCCTTGGGCTTTTGATTTGGCTTGGATACTGTATCCTTTGCCTTGCCCTTCTTCTTTTGAGTTTTACCCTTCTTCTTAAAGTTGGGTTTGTTTTGGACCGCCATCACATGGCCGCTGCTGCCAGCGCTTTTCTTTATGTCCCCCTCTGCAGTTTTCAGCATGCCACATAGTTCATTGAGGCCCCTCTCCGCCCCATGCATATGGTAGTTCGTGATGAAGTTTCCATAGCTGGGCGGAAGAGATGCCAAAATGAAGTCAGTGGCCAACTCTTGGCTTATTGGGAAGCCTAGCTTCTCCAACCTCTGACTGTAACCAACCATTTTGATTACGTGTGGCCCAACTGCTGCGCCTTCTGCTAGCTTGCATTCCAGAAAGGCTTTGGACACATTGAACCTTTCAGTCCTAGCCTGAGTCTGGAACATATCCTTGAGCGCCACGATCATATCGTGCACCTCATGGTTTGTCTCAAACTGCATCTGCAGCTCAGGCTCCATGCAAGCAAGCATTAGGCAACTCACTTCAAGATTAGTATCCATTGCTTTCTTGTAAGCGGTTTTAGCTGCAGCAGTTGCATTTTCACCAGGATCCTCTGGTAGTGGGGTGTCTAGAACGTCTTCCTTTTTTTCAGCCCTGAGAACAATTCTCAGGTTACGGATCCAATCTGTATAGTTTGTTCCATTTAACTTATCCTTTTCAAGAATTGATCGCAAAGTAAATGTTGGTGTGCTAGGTGCCATTTATCTACAACAAAATAATGCAAAATACTAAGACAAAAATATCCATGACAGAGTAAATCATATTAAACATTTAATAGTCTACTCTCACTAAAATCAATATCCCTCTATTGATACTTAGTGATTCAGAACCCACAACTAACAAGTCTACTAGTGAGCTTTAGCATCACCGCTAGAAGACAAGGTAGATCGGTAAGCAACTCCTTGCTAATCATATCATATATATGACTTCTGTTGTTGGGTGACATCTCTATGTCTCGGCTCCCAACCTTATGCCTCAAAGTCCTTAACCATTAAGCTGACTTTGTTTAAGTTAACCAACCCTTTCTGCAGTTCGTATCCGATAACCTATCTAGTCAAGGAAAACTGGTGGCACCCTAATTTCATAGACCCACCACCAATTGTACAAGACTTATGATAGTGCAAGGTTTGGAGAGGCATTAAAGCTTAAACATTTATGAGGGATCGTCCTACTTATAACATCACACGCAAGGACATATATGCAATATAAACAAGTAGAACAATAAGAATGACATTCACACAACAGTTGTGATTCGGTATGGCTTGCTGACACATGGTGATCCCCATCTCCAATAATCTGTCCATCACGATGATCTCCATCTCCATGATATAGGTATGCCATCCTCCAGGTGATGAGTCCTTCAAGACCTATCTAACGTATGCTGGTAAACAAATTACATATACGCTTTGGATCATCACATGTTGACACGCAGGTCATTACATTAAATTTGGACAATACATGTGGCTCCAGCCGTATTGCCCTGGTCACGACACGCAGGTCATGAATAATTTATTAACATGCATCATATACACAATAGCCATACCGATCACAAGATGTCCTGCAAAAACAGGTTAGACAAACACGTTTCTATACGTTCGCCACTTCAGCAGATAGCCACGGCGGTCCCTTTATTACCAATTGATCACAACAGAGAAGGACGAACTGATCTCTCCAGTCATATCTGATGTAATCTACTTCAACCCTTTATTACCAATTGATCTAATCAAACTGTGCATCAAGTAGATCCATCTCATGAACCTAGATCCAGACCTAAAACTACGCAGAACCTGGCTCTGATACCACTGTAGGATTACGGGGAGGCTACACTAGCGCAAAATAAAATTTTCAACCCCATAATACCAAGAACTACTGCGGTTATAGGTCATGGAATTACCACTAGACGCGCAGAGCAGCGGAAGACGTCTCGATGTAGACGAACGCGTCGAGCAGTGCCGTGCAGTCGCTGGCGTCCTTCACGTCCTCGCACGGTTCGTCCAAGTGCTCCAGATGCAGCACCTCCGAGGTATCCACACGTACAGGGAGGAAGCGCCGCGTACTGAACTGCTAGGTTCGCGACGGCGGCTTGGCGAGGGCGAGAGGTGGGCGGCGGCTGTTAGTTCGCAGGATGGCGAATTAGGGTTATCACTTAACCGTGCCCCCGCCCCTCATTATATAGGCGTTATGGTGGGCTTCTGACGCCGAGGCCCATCATTAACTCTAAAGCCCAGTCTAATTTCGGATCTAATCCAAATTAGGCTTCCTTCCCCTTAAGTGTGTGACCCTATAGGTTCACGTACAAATAGACATAGCCCGAGTACTCTTACTTGGCCCAATAATTGACAGCGGCCTCTAGCAAGACATGTCAACTCCTATGTGTATGTAAAGATCATATCAGACGAACCATTGCGACATTACGTACATGTTGTTCCCTTTGTCTCACGATATTTGGTCTGGCTCTAAGCTGACCTCTCTTTCTCGATACTGTGAATTGGAATCCTTTCAATGGTTAACTCTTAACCCTAGCACGACCATGCATTTCTTGATCCAATCACTCGAGGGGCCCAGAGATATCTCGTTCATGTACCTACGAAAACAAGTAATGAACCTTCTATAATATATCATGCTTGCAATGCTTCCTTTGCTATTTGTAGAAAGGATAAGAAGGTGGTCGCTAGAAAATTAGGGGCAAAATACAAGGGAGATAAAACTTGCATTTGGGTTCCTAAGACCATTGTTACTAACCTTGTAGGACCCAACAAGAGTTGGGTACCTAAGACCCAAGCCTAATTTACCTTGCAGGTTTATGCATCCGGGGGATCAAGTTGGATTATCGACAACGAATGCACAAACCACATGACGGGGGAGAAGAAGATGTTCACCTCCTATGTCAAGAATAAAGATTCCCAGGAGTCAATCATATTCGGTGACGGGATTCAAGGCAAGGTTAAAGGCTTAGGCAAGATTGCCATCTCAAATGAGTACTCTATCTCCAATGTATTTTTAGTAGAGTCGCTAGGTTATAATCTTTTGTCGGTTAGTCAATTATGTAATATGGGATATAATTGCTTATTCACAAATGTAGATGTGTCTGTCTTTAGAAAGAGTGACGGCTCATTAGCTTTTAAGGGTGTACTAGACGGCAAACTCTATTTAGTTGATTTTGCAAAAGAGGAGGCCGGTCTAGATGCATGCTTATTTGCTAATACTAGCATGGGCTGGCTGTGGCATCGCCGTCTAGCACATGTGGGGATGAAGAACCTTCACAAACTTCTAAAGGGAGAACATGTGTTAGGACTAACAAATGTGCATTTCGAATAAGATAGACCTTGTGCAGCTTGTCAAGCAGGTAAACAAGTGGGAAGCTCTCATCATATCAAAAATGTGATGACCACGTCAAGACCTTTGGAGTTACTTCATATGGACCTCTTCGGACCCGTCGCCTACCTAAGCATAGGAGGAAGTAAGTATGGTCTTGTTATAGTTGATGACTTTTCCCGCTTCACTTGGGTATTCTTTTTGCAGGATAAATCTGAAACCCAAAGGACCCTGAAGCGCTTCCTAAGGAGAGCTCAAAATGAGTTTGAGCTCAAGGTGAAGAAGATAAGGAGCGACAACGGGTCCGAGTTCAAGAATCTTCAAGTGGAGGAGTTCCTTGAGGAGGAAGGAATCAAGCACGAGTTCTCCGCTCCCTACACACCACAGCAAAACGGTGTGGTAGAGAGGAAGAACAGGACGCTCATTGACATGGCGAGGACGATGCTTGGAGAGTTCAAGACCCCCGAGCGGTTTTGGTCGGAAGCCATGAACACGGCTTGCCACACCATAAACCGGGTCTATCTTCATCACCTCCTCAAGAAGACTTCGTATGAGCTTCTAACCGGTAACAAACCCAACGTTTCATACTTTCGTGTATTTGGGAGCAAATGTTATATTCTAGTGAAGAAAGGTAGAAATTCTAAGTTTGCTCCCAAAGTTGTAGAAGGGTTTTTGTTAGGTTATGACTCAAATACAAAGGCGTATAGAGTCTTGAACAAATCATCGGGTTTGGTTGAAGTCTCTAGCGACGTTGTATTTGATGAGACTAATGGCTCTCCAAGAGAGCAAGTTGTTGATCCTAATGATGTAGATGAAGAAGATGTTCCAACGGGCGCAATACGCACCATGGCGATTGGAGATGTGCGACCACAGGAACACCAAGAACAAGATCAACCTTCTTCCTCAACAATGGTGCAACCCCCAACTCAAGATGAAGAACAAGTTCATCAAGAAGAGGCATGTGATCAAGGAGGAGCACAAGATAATCACGCTATGGAGGAAGAAGCACCTCAAGCCCCTCCGACTCAAGTTCGAGCGACGATTCAAAGGAATCATCCCATCGACCAGATATTGGGTGATATTAGCAAGGGAGTCACTACTCGCTCTAGATTAGTAAATTTTTGTGAGCATTACTCTTTTGTCTCTTCTATTGAGCCTTTCAGGGTAGAAGAGGCCTTGCTAGATCCGAACTGGGTGTTGGCCATGCAGAAAGAGCTCAGCAATTTCAAGAGAAATGAAGTTTGGACACTGGTGCCACGTCCCAAGCAAAACGTTGTGGGAACCAAGTGGGTGTTCTGCAACAAACAAGACGAGCACGGAGTGGTGACAAGGAACAAGGCTAGACTTGTGGCAAAAGGTTATGCCCAAGTCGCAGGTTTGGACTTTGAGGAGACTTTTGCTCTTGTGGCTAGGCTAGAGTCAATTCGCATATTGTTAGCCTATGCCGCTCACCATTCTTTCAGGTTGTTCCAAATGGATGTGAAGAGCGCTTTTCTCAATGGGCCAATCAAGGAGGAGGTGTACGTGGAGCAACCCCCTGGCTTTAAGGATGAACGGTACCCCGACCACGTGCGTAAGCTCTCTAAGGCGCTCTATGGACTTAAGCAAGCCCCAAGAGCGTGGTATGAATGCCTTAGAGACTTTTTAATTGCTAATGCTTTCAAGGTTGGGAAAGCCGATCCAACTCTTTTCACTAAGACATGTGATGGTGACTTATTTGTGTGCCAAATTTATGTCGATGACATAATATTTGGTTCTACTAACCAACAGTCTCGTGAAGAGTTTAGCAGGGTGATGACTCAAAAGTTTGAGATGTCGATGATGGGAGAGTTGAACTACTTCCTTGGGTTCCAAGTGAAGCAACTCAAGGACGACATGTTCATCTCCCAAACGAAGTACACGCAAGACTTGCTAAAGCGGTTTGGGATGAAGGACGCCAAGCCCGCAAAGACTCCAATGGGAACCGACGGACATGTCGACCTCAACAAAGGAGGTAAGCCCGTTGATCAAAAAGCATACCGGTCTATGATAGGGTCTTTACTTTATTTATGTGCTAGTAGACCGGATATAATGCTAAGCGTATGCATGTGTGCTAGATTTCAATCCGATCCAAGGGAGTGCCACTTAGTGGCCGTTAAGCGAATTTTGAGATATTTGGTCGCTACGCCTTGCTTAGGGATCTGGTATCCAAAGGGGTCTACCTTTGACTTGATTGGATATTCAGACTCCGACTATGCTGGATGTAAGGTCGATAGGAAGAGTACAACGAGGACGTGCCAATTCTTAGGAAGGTCCCTGGTGTCGTGGAGTTCTAAGAAACAAACTTTCGTTGCCCTATCCACCGCTGAGACCGAGTATGTTGCCGCAGGACAGTGTTGCGCGCAACTACTTTGGATGAGGCAAACCCTCCGGGACTTTGGCTACAATCTGAGCAAAGTCCCACTCCTATGTGATAATGAGAGTGCTATCTGCATGGCGGATAATCCTGTTGAACACAGCCGCACAAAACACATAGACATCCGACATCACTTTTTGAGAGATCACCAGCAAAAGGTAGATATCGAAGTGTTTTATGTTAGCACCGAAAACCAGCTAGTCGATATCTTTACCAAGCCTCTAGATGAGAAGACCTTTTGCAGGCTGCGTAGTGAGCTAAATGTCTTAGATTCACGGAACTTGGATTGATTTATAGCATACATGTGTTTTATGCCTTTGATCATGTTCCTTTATGCATATTGTTGTTTATTTATGGTGTTCAAGTTGTACAAACACTACCCGGACCTCAAAAGTCCATGTGTGAGTGATGCACATATGAAGGGGGAGATGTGCTACAACTTGACCCTTTGAGACTAACCATGTGCTTGAGTTTTCTTAATTTAGTCTCAAAGGAGGTTTGAAAGGGAAAAGGTGGACTTGGACCATGCAAGACTTCCACTGCACTCCGATGAGAGGGTAACTTATTCCAAGTTCATCTCCATGCTCTTATTGCCTTTTTACTCTTAATTGAAGATTTTGGTGAGGCAATGGGGTTCAAGGGCCACAAATGATCTCGTTTTGGTGCTTGATGCCAAAGGGGGAGAAATTAAGGCCAAAGCAATAAATGGATCAGCTACCACTTGAGAGTTTTGAAAATAGTAGAATAGAGCTTTTGGTTTGACAAAACTCTCGTATTGTCTCTCTTGTTAAAAGTTGGCCTCTTGTGGGGAGAATGGTTGATTATGGGAAAAAGGGGGAGTTTTTGAAATCTTTGATCAATTTCTCTTGGAACAACTCTCTTTATGGCTCAACAAGAGTGTTTGACTTAGAGATAGGAAATTGAGGTTGATTTGCAAAAACAAAACCAAGTGGAGGCAAAGAATGATCCAAATACGCCAAATTTGATTCAAAACAAATCTGTGTTCTTATTTGCATTGATGTTGCATATCTTTGTATTGCTTTTGTTGTGTTGGCATAAATCACCAAAAAGGGGGAGATTGAAAGGGAAATGTGCCCTTGGGCCATTTCTAAGTATTTTGGTGATTGAGTGCCAACACAAGTGGTCATGTGTTAATCTATGCCAAATGATGGACAAAGTGAAAATCAACATAAAGTTATGTTTCTAAGACTTAGTACTTTATCTTAAGGACTAATGTATTGTGTCTAAGTACTGGAAACAGGAGAAATCAATTTGGAAAAGAGATGGCTTTGTTCAGCCAAAGACAGTTCAGTCTGGGTGCACCGGACTGTCCGGTGGTGCACCGGACAGTGTCTGGTGCGCCAGGCTGGCTCTGGTGAAAAGGCCGCTCTCGGGAATTCGTCGGCGGCATACGACTATAAATCACCGGACTGACCGGTGGTGCACCGGACTGTCCGGTGAGCCAACGGTCGGCCGCGCAATCCGCGCGTGACGCGTGGCCGGGCCAACGGTCCGAAGGGGGCACCGAACTGTCCGGTGTGTACCGGACAGTGTCCGGTGCGCCAATGGCTCCAAATCACCAACGGTCGGCTGCGCCAAAACAGGAAAGAAATCCGCACCGGACAGTGTCCGGTGCGCCAGTCGACAGAAGGCAAGAATTGCCTTCCTGGAATGCTCTCAATGGCTCCTAACTGCCTTGGGGCTATAAAAGGGACCCTTAGGCGCATGGAGGAGTACACCAAGCATCCCTTGAGCATTCCTAAGCACCAAGACTTCATTTCCGCGCATTCGATTCTTTGTGATAGCAACTAGAGCTCCATTTGAGTAGAGAACTCTTTGAGTTGTGTTGAGAGCTCAAGTTGTGACTTGTGTGCGTATTGTTGCTCTGATTCTGTGTCTTGTGTGTGTTGCTCATCCCATCCTTACTTCCGCGATTCTTTGTGTTAATCAAATTGTAAGGGCGAGAGGCTCCAAGTTGTGGAGATTCCTCGCAAGCGGGATATAGTGAAACAAAGCAAAACACCATGGTATTCAAGTGGGTCTTTGGACCGCTTGAGAGGGGTTGAGTGCAACCCTCGTCCGTTGGGACGCCACAACGTGGAGTAGACAAGTGTTGGACTTGGCCGAACCACGGGATAAACCACTGTGCCTTTCTGTGTTGATCTCCTTGTGGTTATTGTGTTTTGCAAGAACTCCTCTCTAGCCACTTGGCTTTATTGTGCTAACTTCTAATCAAGTTTTGTGGCATTAAGTTTCAAGTTTTTACAGGATCACCTATTCACCCCCCTCTAGGTGCTCTCATGATCTCTACCACTTCTCGTCGAGGACACCAACCTTGCCCGCGGACGCTAGGAGTTCGTGCCATTGGCCAAGCCCGACTTGGACAGGGATCCAATGACAGTTAAGGAGGGAGTTGTGTTCCCCATCAAGGAGAGCCAAACGGAGTGGTCCAAGTATCTAGACAATTCAGGGGAGGCGATAATGTTTGTGGTGGCCTAGGTATAGATGCTTTAGATGGAGGTATGCTTGACATGTGTTCGATGTAACACTACAATTTATATTTCATATTTTGCATGATTAGTTGACTAATATTTCTTTATTGGATTGAGAGTTTCTGTGGTATGATTAATATCATGCAGCGACTATAGTTATTTGGTCACTTAAGTGCAATTGACTTTGTGGGGTTATTGATTTTTCAATTAAACTCCAATTGCTATTGCATGTATATGTTTATTTGGTAAGATAATGTATCTAGGGCTTGTAGAGTAAATTGCAAACTTGTATTGTAGAGTTGCGGTTCAAAGCCTGAATCGAGGTCTCACTAAGATAACACGACATACTTGTATCGTTACATAATGAGGTTTTGTAGTCTTATATGTCTTTAATTATTGGAGCAAGCCATACAAACTACTATTGTTGTTAGTATGAAGATGACACTTTCTAGATGTTTTTTTCAAATTTGATGAGCTAAGAAAGTTGTAGAAACTGATTAGTGCTATTTCTGAAAGAAATTTCTAGACACCATCTAATTTTGTTATGTGAATAACGCAGTCTTGTAGAATTCTTTGGACCATGAAGAAATCAAGTCTTATCTATGAATGCCATTGCCATTGAAGTGATGGAAATTGTCTCTCAGCGCCATTCAAACACTTAGTATTTAATGCTCTGCCTAGTTTGAGTGAAGCCAATAGTTCATCTGTTATGTAAATGGATATGATGTGCTTATGACTGATCGTGCAATACAATGGTGCTTTAAATCCTTTTCATTGTTTGATATGTAACTGACATGTGTGTTTTTACATGGTTATAGTTGAATTATGATGAACACAAATAGGTGCATTGTATCTGGATCGCATGAAATGTGGCAATTGTGCAGCACTATCACCATGATAGATGATACTACTAGACTACTACAATATGTTTATGTTTTTCTACTTTGTTGTTGTAGCTGGTTTAGTAAGCAAGGTCAAGGTATGGTACTATATTGTTTACTAAAAAAGAAGACCAATGACTTTTGAATTTACAGTAGTTATGGTCTTATGGAGGTGGTTCCTAATGCTCTTGTATTATTTATTTATTTATTTATTTATTTATTTATTATTGGTATATGTACATTACAGTGTCCTCCATACCTGAATCTAAAATTTCATACTTGAACCCGTTATTCGTTGAACTACAATGTGTTCATGTGTTTCCTGGCTTACAAATCTTAGGATGTGGATCTAATAAACACTATCATTAAATATATGTATTGAATGAGAGTTCTGATTTCTATTGATGGATTTTCCCACAATTGATAGGTGTGGAAGGAGGTTTTGGTGATCAAGAACAAGAATATGGTGAGACTTTTGAAATAGTCTATCTTCCATTTCCATCAGTTGATTTGCCAAAGAAGGTAGTCTTTAGCCTTATGCAAATAGAAAGTACCAAAGTTGTTGTATGTATTTTAATTTAGGATTTGCATTTTGCAAGCTAAGCTTGCGATTGATAAAGTTTTACTTGTTGAGAGTGTTGATAGGAAAGAACAATTGGCTACTTGGGTTGATGACAATAACATTAGTGCATATGCTATGGACCTGCAGGAGGGACAATGGTGTTATTGTGCCTCCTACATGATGGAAGTGTAGTAAATGTGATAAAACTGATAACTTCTGGCTAAATTTACTGATGGTATGATCCTTTGTGTGACAAAGCTTTGGGATGGTAGTGGTGGGAATAATCTTGGCATTGAACATTATAAAAAGATTAAATATCTGCTTGCGCCTTGCGGTAAAGTTTGGAACAATTACTGCTGATTTGGAAGCGGCAAGCAATTGTACAACTGAACTTTTACAATTTATTACTTTATTGTTTCTTTTATTTCGAAATTATAGGATATGGATTCTATACATGTGCTATGTAATAAACATGTGTCGTGATTTTTATTTTAAAATATATAAAAACATACTCAGTTCTATTTATTTACTAAAACATTCATATAGCTATGACTATGAGTCAATGGTTGGTTGTGTTGTTTATCACATTGAGATTTGATAATGGGATACAACTAAATTGTTGCTTCATAGCAAATCTTGGAATATCTTGGCAAGGTGTGGCGGTTCCACTAAAGTTTAGTGTTGTAGGATTCTAGTCACTCCAACGGACTAGAACCCAGAAACACGAACCATTGAACTATTTTCCCCTAAATACGCAATTGATTCTTTAATGCCCCATGAATACCCCATTGGATGCATATCACATCAGAGTAATTAGAGCATCCATCTGGTATCCCATTCTTCGTGTTAATGATATTGAAAGAGACATGTTAAATGGGTGGCTAGGGTCGGTGCGACATAGAGACAACAACGATGGTGCTAGAGCTCTTCGTCGCCCACGCCGCTCGCCATAAAGCACAACCAGGGATGCCAGGATGACCGAGGCACATATGGAAAAACGCAACTTTACCAAGTTAGAATGCCCTATTTTACCACAGCACGGTAGCTCCTTCCTTGGGAAGCTATCGGTAGTCGACCCCCACCTTGGCTTATAAAAAGGAGGAGGTTGGACAGAACACGGAGGACGGACGGACATACATACACGCACACAAACGATGAGACCAGAAGACTCGGAGGCCAGAGCCAAGGCGCGAACCACCATGATTCCATGACGTCCAAGGCTTAGTAGAGAGCACCAATCCCATAGTCTTTAGGTCTAGCCACGCATAAGAGACTTGAGTGCTCCTCCCTCTCTCGTTCACTTGTAACCTTTACTACGAGCATTGAGCAACAAGGTGTCGGTAGCACGAGGCGTCAAATACTGGATGTAGGGACGTTCTGCCCAAACCTGAATAAATCTTGCACCCACTAAGCACACCATCCGAACCACAGAACGCACACATGCGCGCTAGGTAGGGACCTTGCGCATTCTTGGAGAATTCTCCAAGCTTTGGATGGTTGACCACGGCGTGGTTTAGGCCCCCAAAATGACCATTCGTTTCAGAAACCTCAACTTCATCGTCAACAATGAGGGAACAATGATTAGGGCCCCAAAAGCCCAATCACATTTGATGGAGGACTTGATTGAGATTGTTAGGGGCCTCAAAGCCCTACAGCTTAGCTCCCATTAGCAAAGCGATGGATGGTGGTGCGCGACAGGACTAGCTTGTGTCTAGTTCATGGGAAAGATGGACCCTATTAGGGATTCATTCCATGACCTCCTCCTGTCGGGATCAGAGCATAGAAATAGCTCAAGAGTGCTTCATAGCTCGCACTCTAAAAAATTGTTCACCGCTCGCATGTAGACCTGAGGGAACCCCCACTAGCGTCACAATGCGCACGACAGTGGTCACCCAACCTACCCTACCAAAAGTTACCACCATGACTGAGTCCTTTCCAAAGCAGCTAGTGCCCCCTAAGTGATAGTCGAGGAGCACCACGATAGCGGTCGAGATGGCCACAATGAGACAGGGGACGAGTGCATGCTGCAACAGAGAACGTTCGTCGCTGCATGATCCATGACAGGACTGGACCACCGTGATTCCCTCGGGTGAGTCAAAACATCACGACCACCGCGGTGCTCCTTGACAAGCTTCCTGAAGCTGAGATTCTGGGCGAACGGAGGACCCACCACGAAATTCGGGGTCTTCTCGACCTTGGTGCGCAAAAGCAGCCCAAGAGTTCTATGTCGCAAGAGGATTATCAGATCTTACTTGGATAGCCCGCTTGTAGCTCGATGGCCCCTTCCTCGCACTAACCAGCTCAATGAAGGAAGGCCCTCCCTTCAGAAGAAATTAAAAAAGACCTTTCCGAGGAGCGTGCTTAACAAAAGACAAATGGAAACAGAGGAGACAAGCCCGGGAACGATGACGAAACAACAACAAATATGGACTCACGCCCAGTGTGTGACGAACCGTCATGGGAAAGCGCCTGCCCCTTACACTGCATAAACCTCCAAGCAAACCACATGGATTACTCGGGGCTGAAGGACTATGTCTAGCAGATGCGCTCACGCGCGCCCTACAGCAACAAATGGACTCACGCTCGGGTGTGACGAACAATCACGGGAAAGGGTCTGCCCCTTACACTACATAAACCCCTAAACAATCCACATAGATTACTCGGGGGCTACATCTAATAGATGCGCTTGCACACACCCAAAAAAGGAACCTCACGAGAAAAGCCTCTGCGCAACTCCAAGAAGTTACACACAGACTCGGGGTCTGTTGTTGGGTACCTAGGAACTAAGTACCTAAAGAAAGTTTGAATGCCTCCTGAAGACGACCCACGAACTAGGCAGGCCCACCTACCAAGCAGCTCGGTGTGGAGGTCCAAAAGGCCACCCGGGGATGGCTCACCAAGTCGACCGGCCCACCGAACAAATATTCGTCGAGCAACCTAGCGAGGCGGGGATGCCGAGCAACCCAATGAGGTGAGACTGCCGACCAACCTGCCCGCCGAGCAACCCAGCGAGGCGTGGCTGTCGTCCGACCTGCCCGCCGAGCAACCCAACGAGGCGAGGTTGCCGAGAAACTGTCTCGCTGGGCAACCCAGCAAGATGACAGTCAGCTCTCAGGAAGAGCCAACCTAACACTACCAGGCCACATCAGCATGATAGAACATCACCGAGCCATGCCCATGTTGTGGAACCGGTACCGAGGGGTCTCTATCAAGCACGACGCTGGATACGTATCCTTGCTGACCAGTGGGACCGAATGACATCGGTCGTAAAGACCTTAGCATCGAGGTCTCTACAGTGACCCATACACCGGAGGGGACGGGGCAATATGTCGTACCAGGCATACGCCTACGCAGGATGAAAGTTGACGCTAAGGGGATGACGGAAGATGAAGTTGTACTGAAGACATCCCTAAGTCATGCCATGAGCTGACAAAACCCACCAAACACTGCCACGTCTAAATTGGAGTAGCTACAGGAACCTATCGGAAGGTGGATGGGATACGATGCCATACCAAAGGTACGATAGTGCACGCCTCGGCAAACAACTTGTCACACCTGGTTTTGGAAGGCAAACCGAATGCGAACCATGTACGTGCCAGGATCAGCAATTCACGTACACAACAGTTACATAACTGGACATCATCACACAATGCTCAAAAAATAACATAAAAGGGTAATACTAGTCGATTACATCATGATGTCCGAGACATCCACATAGTCTTTAACAGTTATCAAAGTGCGGAAAAGAAACGTAGATACACACGGCCTACACAGGCAGCCGACTGGGGGTTTGCCGCTAACCCACGCCTAGAACTCATCGTACTCTTGGAACTCCTAGAAGTCCTCCTCCACGACTTCATCTTCTCCTGAGCAGTGGTTGCAACGCTGACAACCTGGGGGTTGGTTAGTAAAGCAAGGGTGAGTACACATCAACATACTCAGCAAAATGTCCCATTTTGGCTGTAGTGGACTAGCTTTATGTGGGGTTAAGTCAAGCAGTTGCTTTTAGTTGGTCAGGTTTTTATTACTAGTAGAAAGCCATGTTTTAGTATTAACCCAAGTTGTTAACCCAAAGTACCCTTTCCAGACGGAAAGAGTACCACTTACCATTACCATAATCGTAACCAAAACCATCATCCTCATCACCACCTGTAAACCAAACATCTCTGATCAAGTATCTCTAATCAATGGAGCTCCCTTGGCCGTTCATAACCACGAGCACGGCTGATACTTTTTGGCGACTCCGCTGGGGAAGATTTCATATAGACCTATCAAGATCGGCCCTCAATGGCTGGTTCAAAGGATAGCTCTGAAGTTTCCACCAGCAATATCATCAAGTCGACATGGGAAACCATACCGGCTGAAGAACAGCTCCTGTTCGAGGAGCGCCAGGAGCAGCTGATCTAGGAAGCAAAGGCGAAATTCCTGGCCGACTTCAAGGTGGACAGGAACAACAAAGTCGTTCGGCAACGGGCGACAGATCTGACTTCACTCCGACCTACTACGAATACCCCCAATGTAAGTAGCACCAATAAGCTCCAATCTCTTAAAGCTTACATAGACGAACATCGAGAGCAGATGCAGCGTATCGTAGGGGATATACAAAATGATCATAAAAGGCTAGTGCGTGCGCTTGATAAGTCTACTATTGCAAATCTTTCTTCGCACGAGGTTGAACTGAGGGAATATACACGTGATTCATCGGCTACAGGTTGTCACGACCAGTCACAACCCCTTTATGGGATGTCGATAGACATGTATCCTGGGCAACAACAGCCTCCCATGCACATTGGCGATAAATTTGCCAATTTGCGCATGTCCAGACCGTCCGCCCATGAGCGCAGACCGTTCGGGCCAGCGGCGGCCGATCCCATTTTTAGAAGCGAATTACCGAGACCTGCGCCCAAGCCGCCACATACCGTGCAAACCCTAGATAACCCATTCAGACCTTCCGCGTATGACGCTAGACAGTCCAAATATAATGCCGGACGATCCGTCCATATGGCCGGACAGTCCGCGCACGGAGCCGGACGGTCCGCGTATTTAACCGGACGGTCCGACACAGAGTTTTTTGAGGAAGATGGATATCCAACTCCATATCCGTCCCAGCTAGAATTTCCATCTCATCATATGACACGCCAGCACCATAATAAAATCTACCAAACCTGTGGGAGTGAGTACTTTCCGGCCCCCAGAAGGCCAGAAAGGAATGGCCTGTCCTATGAGCCTCATAGGGCATGTGTTAACGTGCCGCAAAACCCAAACCAATGGGGAGGAAAACAACATACCAACATCCAAACAACCTCACCCATATTGGACCAAAGAGCCGGTGGTCTCCCAAGAGGGACGACTTGTTGAAGGCGGTGGCGGCGAGTCCTTCGTCGTCGGAGTCGGACGAAGAGCAATCCGAATCCCACTCCTTTCCAAGGTGTGCCTCGCCTTTAGCCTTCTTGTAAACCTTCTTGTTCTCTCTTTTCCCATTCTTTCCTTGTTCCTGGTCACTATCATTATCGGGACAGTTAGCAATAAAGTGACCAATCTTACCACACTTGAAGCAGGAACGCTTTCCCTTCGTCTTGCTCCTTTTGGCATGCTCCTTGCGACCCTTTAGCGCCGTCTTGAAGCGCTTGATGATGAGTGTCATTTCTTCCTCATTGAGCCCCGCCGCCTCAACTTGTGCCACCTTGCTAGGTAGCGCCTCCCTGCTACTTGTTGCCTTGAGAGCGATGGCTAGAGGCTCATGAATTGGACCATTCAGTGCCTCATCGACGTATCTTGCCTCCTTGATCATCATCCGCCCGCTTACGAACTTTCCAAGTATTTCTTCGGGCGACATCTTGGTGTACCTAGGATTTTCACGAATATTATTTACAAGATGTGGATCAAGGACAGTGAAAGACCTTAGCATTAGACGGACGACGTCGTGGTCCGTCCATCGCGTGCTTCCATAGCTCCTTATTTTGTTGACGAGGGTCTTTAGCCTGTTGTATGTTTGGGTTGGCTCCTCCCCCCTGATCATTGCGAACCTTCCTAGTTCGCCTTCTACCAACTCCATCTTGGTGAGCATGGTGACGTCGTTCCCCTCATGTGAGATCTTGAGGGTGTCCCAAATCTGCTTGGCGTTGTCCAAGCCGCTCACCTTATGGTACTCATCCCTGCACAATGAGGCTAACAACACAGTAGTAGCTTGTGCATTTTTATGAATTTGTTCATTGATGAACATGGGACTATCCGTACTATCAAAGTGTATTCCATTTTCTACTATCTCCCATATACTTGGATGGAGAGAGAACAAGTGGCTACACATTTTGTGACTCCAAAATCCGTAGTCCTCTCCATCAAAGTGAGGGGGTTTATCGAGGGGAATGGAAAGCAAATGAGCATTGGAATTTTGCGGAATACGAGAATAATCAAAAGAAAAGTTCGAGTTAACCGTCTTCTTTTTCTCGTAGTCGTTGTCGTCATTGTCCTTTTGGGAAGAAGAGGACTTGTCGCTGTCGTCGTAGTAGACGATCTTCTTGATGCGCCTCTTCTTCTTCATGTCCTTCTTCTTATGACTTGAGCCCGAGTCAGTGGGCTTGTCGTCTTTTGGCTCATTGATGAAGGACTCCTCCTTGTCGTTGATCACTATTCCCTTTCCCTTAGGATCCATCCCTTCGGGCGATTAGTGCCTTCTTTGAAGAGAACGACTCTGATACCAATTGAGAGCACCTAGAGGGGGGTGAATAGGTGATCCTGTAAAAACTTGAAACTTAATACCACAAAACTTGATTAGAAGTTAGCACAATAAAGCCAAGTGGCTAGAGAGGAGTTCTTGCAAAACACAATAACCACAAGGAGATCAACACAGAAAGGCACAATGGTTTATCCCGTGGTTCGGCCAAGTCCAACACTTGCCTACTCCACGTTGTGGCGTCCCAACGGACGAGGGTTGCACTCAACCCCTCTCAAGCGGTCCAAAGACCCACTTGAATACCATGGTGTTTTGCTTTGTTTCACTATATCCCGCTTGCGAGGAATCTCCACAACTTGGAGCCTCTCGCCCTTACAATTTGATTAACACAAAGAATCGCGAAAGTAAGGATGGGATGAGCAACACACACAAGACACAAAATCAGAGCAACAATACGCACACAAGTCACAACTTGAGCTCTCAACACAACTCAAAGAGTTCTTGAAAGTGCATTCATCCCTTTTGTGAGTTTTGGTGATTTGGATAACAACACATTTAAAGGTCTAACAAGTTTGCTAAGTGTTGAACAGGAAATTCAGTATGATGAACATACTTGAATAGTGTATAATGATCAGTGAACAAAGGTTCAACACAAGGTTAAATCCAGTGAGACAATGCAAATGGATATAATATGGTCTCTCTATATTGGTTTGAATATATGGACAAGACCCAAGAAATCACTACATACATATGATCAAATAGAGGATGAAGTGATTAAGAAGATAGGTCAAGCCAAAGTGAATAAGATATGAGGAATCGTGAATTGGCTTGACCATATTACTATCAGTCCATATATGCTTCTATGAGAATCAAACTAAAGCTTGATTAATCTTAACAGTGATATCTAGAAGACATTCAAGCAAGGTTCACAATACTGAAGAAATGATTCTCTCAATGGATGCTCAATAGGATGTGACTCAAGAATGGCTTGATAGGGTGAAGATAGCAAGGAAAGGGCTTCGAGGAACTAAGCGAAGGTGAAGGCCAAGCGACGGCTTGTAGACCGAGGTACCATGGCTAAGGTGAAGAAGAGAGTACTTGCACTAAGTCGATGAACTAATCAGCTATGAAGAGTTACAACATGTTGATGCATCAGTAAGGTGACTTGAAGCCATGATTTGAACTCATATAAGGTGATATGGTACAAGTCACAGGGTTTGATTTGAGTTTGCTTCAAAAGGTGAGACAAAGATGTTTGTGATCCTTATGAAGCAATGCCATGGAGAAATCACATATGAGACACCAATGACTCAAGGAGTTTTCTTATTTAATTTTATTTAACTTGAGTATAGGAATCGTCGTACTATAAAGGGGGATCCAAAAAGAAGGTTGGTGTTTGCCAAAGCTCAAACCTCTCTATTCAAAAGCTATTTTTGAAAAGCAAAAATCTCTTTAACGTTCTATGGTTGGCCGTGGTTAGGGTTGAGAAACCTAGAGTGTTCTTGCTGAAAAGCAGCTGAACTTGTTCAGCTGCAGCTGAGCTTTTCAGCTGAGCTGGACTTCAGCTGAGCTGAGCTCCTTCAGCTGTTGCTGAGCTTTTTAGCTGAGCTGGACTTCAGCTGAGCTGAGCTTCTTCAGCTACAACTGAGCTTTTCAGCTGAGCTGAACTTCAGCTGAGTTGAGCTTCTTCAGCTGCAGCTGAGCTTTTCAGCTGGGCTGAACTTCAGCTGAACTCAACTTCAGCTGTGAACCTCTTTGACCATACACCAGCTGAACTTGCCTCCGGGCAGTTGAGCTGGGGTTTTCTCTCCTAAACTCACTGGTCAAGACCAGTTGAACTGGTCCTGAGGGGCAGTTCAGCTGGTCTCTGATCCCTCTGACCTCTGTTCTGCAGTCTGCCAGTCAGACTGGCAAACAGGTCGCCAGAGCTGTCAGGGGCGGTTCAACCGCCCCCCCCCTGGGCGGTTCAACCGGTCTTGGTCAACTTGACCAGTCTGCGGTCAGTCTGCGCGTCAGTCTGCCAGTCAGACTGGCAGACAAGCTGCCAGGTCTGCCAGGGGAGGTTCAACCGCCCTAGGGGGAGGTTCAACCGGTCTCAGGCAGAAAAATCTGCCCAACGGCTAGTTTTGAGCTCCACCTATATATACTACCTCCTACCTCTCTCCCCACAGAAGTGAGCACGATTTGAACTCCATTTCTAACCCAAGAAACACCTCCCACTCTCTCTCACACATCTCTTGCCTCTCCCATTTCAAATCTTTGGAGAGAAATCTTTAAGTGAGCTTGAGAGCTGCGGTTTTTGTGCTTCATTTCTAAATCTCTCTCGCTCTTCTTCTTCATTCGAGCTTTGGTACTACATCGAGTTCTTTGTGGATTCATTACTCTTGGAGCTTCTAGCTCCTAGACGACTAGGTGTCTCTTGTGAGTCTCCAAATCTTGTGGAAGACCACAAGAAAGTTTGTATTACCCGCTCGTTTGAGCAAAGATTAGTGTGTGAGCTTGACCTTTGTGGTCGGCAAAGGGAGGATTAGGGTTGAAAGAGACCCGGCTCTTTGTGGGCGCCTCAACGAGGAAGTAGGGCACCTTGGTGGTGTGACCGAACCTCGGGATAAATCTTGTGTCTCTTGTGTTCTTGCTCATTGTGTTTGTTTGTGTTCTTCGTTCTCTCACCATCCCGCGAAAGAATTGTTTATATCTTTTTGGTGTGTGGATTTTGAGAAGTGCCCTTCTCAGATCTACTACTTTGAACCCTGTGGATCATTTAGAACATCTCATTTTCAAAGTTAACTGGGTGAATTTCGAGATCAATTCAGTTTTACCCAGTTTGCTTCTAGTTTTTGTTGAAAAAGTTTTAACTTGCCTATTCACCCCCCCTCTAGGCAACTTTCAGTTCTCTACTCAAATGGAGCTCTAGTTGCTATCACAAAGAATCGAATGCGCGAAAATGAAGTCTTGGTGCTTAGGAATGCTCAAGGGATGCTTGGTGTACTCCTCCATGCGCCTAGGGGTCCCTTTTATAGCCCCAAGGCAGCTAGGAGCCGTTGAGAGCATTCCAGGAAGGCAATTCTTGCCTTCTGTCGACTGGCGCACCGGACAGTCTGGTGCACCACCAGACACTGTCCGGTGCAGATTTCTTTCTTGTTTTGGCGCAGCCGACCGTTGGCGATTTGGAGCCGTTGGCGCATCAGACACACCGGACAGTCCGGTGCCCCCTTCGGACTGTTGGCCCGGCCACGCGTCACGCGTGGATTGCGCGGCCGACCGTTGACTCGGCCGACCGTTGGCTCACCAGACAGTCCAGTGCACCACCGGACAGTCCGGTGATTTATAGCCGTACGCCGCCGACGAATTCCCGAGAGCGGTCTTTTCACCAGAGCCAGCCTGGCGCACCGGACACTGTCTGGTGCACCACCGGACAGTCCGGTGCACCCAGACTGAACTGTCTTTGGCTGAACAAAGCCATCTCTTTTCCAAATTGATTTCTCCTGTTTCCAGTACTTAGACACAATACATTAGTCCTTAATATAAAGTACTAAGTCTTAGAAACATACCTTTATGTTGATTTTCACTTTGTCCATCATTTGACATAGATTAACACATGACCACTTGTGTTGGCACTCAATCACCAAAATACTTAGAAATGGCCCAAGGGCACATTTCCCTTTCAGATCAACTATGTGGTAGCCCCTGGCGTGGACATGGAACACAGTCTGACCCTGTTTGCATACCACACCAACCCACTTGTTATTGCTCTTTTTTGCTGCTTCATCTGGGACTAGGACAAAAGCAAAAACTGAGAAACAAAACCTGATCAGTTGGAATGGGGGTTTGAGCAGAGATCCGATTTGTGGCAACGGTGCAAGTTGCACACCTGCATAGTGGCACACTGCCCACACTAGAGGGCGAGGAAGAGTTTTGTCTCCATGGCGATGGCTGGTTCTCGAGTGGTGAGGATACAACGAGTCAGGCAGGGGCGGATCTAGCTGGTAGTCTATATGGGCCACGACACACCCTAATATCACATAAGGGTAGTTAGCAAAGTGATGTAAGTACTATATTTTGAACTTGGCGGTCAAGGTTTGAGTCTTGTTGATCTCTGTTTTTTGTTTCTTTTTTGATATTTTTTCTGGCACGCCATAAGCATAGCAGCTGGGTCCGCCACTAGAGTCAGGAGAGAATTCAATTTGGAGGCAATAAATTTGAAAATCAGTGTGTTTTCACGATCGAATGGGGAGAGGGAAAACAACGTCATTAGGCAAGTTGCCCCACGTTGGCGCACGACGTGAGCGTGTCCGCGCAGGCGTGGGAGTCGCACGCCACGCTAGAGGCCACATCTCGACAAAGCGACAGAGTGCGTCGTGCCGTTGGTCGGCCCTTGCCAGCGAGGTGATGAGTGTGGTCCACGAGACCTTATTCCTCCGGGGCATTTTGCCGAGCACCTGCAGCGCCATCTCGAGGCGGCCGACCTTAGCATAGGCATTGCCTGCTCGCGAGGGAAAAGGCGAGGGAAAGGCTAGTGTTACTTACTTACCATGACGTCGATGATGTGGTCGAGGCCCTTGAGCTTGAGGAAGGCGAGGCACCAAGACACCTAGGGGCACATGTAGGAGACATAGAGGTGGTACCGCCACGCCACGGTGGGGAACCGGGTGCCCTTGAAACAGGGCCTCAAAAGGTGGACAATGACCAAGTCGAAGGTGATTGTGTATGTGACATCGTCGAACATGAGCACATGGTGGTGGGAGATGGGGCGCATAGCGATGGGCGTGATGCCTTGGATGGGGAGCACCAAGGAGGCAAGGAGCACGAGCGGGGTGGAGAAGGCGCATATCGCACACGAGTGGTTAAGGTTTTGGAGGCGCTAGAATCGCTAGGAGTTATGACCTCGTGTTAGGGGAGGGAGCCACGACGGGGAGCACGCCGAGGAGGTCACATATAGTTGCAGGACTGCAGGTTGATTCTGAAGAAATGTACGGGGTTTTGTAAAAATGTTGACGCAGGTCGATCGTTAAAACTGGTTGTCGGTACCCTGAATCAGGGGTACCCCTTACCATAGTATGAAGGCACGGTGCCCGTGCGGCAATCTCTTGCCGCGCGGTGAACAACACTCGACCCCACCACGTGGATGGCTCCAGGGGCGGCACGTGGCCAGAAAAGATGATATATCCTAGGATGCAATCAGTTGGACCGGACCTCCACGAGGAAGCACCGGACCCCTGTACGCATAGCTCGGACCCCCGAGTATGGTCTAGGACCCCCAAGTAAGTGTGTCGGTCCCTTGGCTGGGGTCCGGATCTCTCCGAGTAAGGACCAGGTCACCCATAACAAGGTCCCGGGACAGGGGATACCCTGGCCTAAGCAAGGGTCCAATACTAACACGTGTCCAGGCTTTATCCTGTGCACTTGTGCTCCCCGCTCAGGTAGAGACCCGATGCTGCCACGTGGCTTATTGCCCATGACGTAAGCCAGCGGGTGGAGCCTGACGTAAGGCCTCTGGGCCGCGTAGTCTCTGCATTTATTGTGGAGAGGACGCGCCGCCTATCCACCCAGCTGACAGGCGATGTGTCGCCTCAGCATTTATTGTGACCTGTCCACTCAACTGGTAGGCGGCGTCTAGGCCACCCTGCAGGCGGCGTGCCTATCCAATCCATTGCCAAACAGTACACCCGTGCTGCAAGGTGCACTGTGTCCATCATCACTTATGCGTTGCCAGGGAAGCTTCCCCTTCACGCCAACACCACGCAGATCGCGGATGTCAGGGTGTAAGAAGATTGCTCCAGCAACTCCAAGTATTATATCCATTATATTCCTGAGCCCACATGTCGGGGCTCAGCACCCTTGTATGCGCCCCTTGAGCTATAAAAGGGGAGGCATGCAACGTAACACGGGGACAGACTTAGACCGAACTTAGACTTAGACCCAGCTCAGGCTCACAAGTTCATACAAGCTCTCAAGCTCAATACATCACACAGTGGAGTAGGGTATTACGCTCCAGCGGCCTGAACCACTCTAAACCCTTGCGTGTTCCTGAGTTCATCGTTCATCTACTAACAGGCAAAACGCTTAAGCCCCCTCCTCATCTTAGGATTTAGGGCGGGTGCACTCCGCCACCCGGCCGGAGAATTCCCTCTCCGACATTTGGCGCGCCAGGTAGGGGGCTTGGCTTTAGGTTTTTGCTTGTTTTCTCGCTCAGCATGATGGTGCAAATCGTTGAGCACCGCGCCGAGACTTCGGTGGATTTAATGGTGGAGGAAGAAGCTGCTTCTTCCACGCCACAGGTTCCCAACCGCCCTATGCCGGGCACTGCTGCTGTGCACGTTGCACGACAGCATACAACTGTGCAGACATCCCGGACTCCGTCAAGGACGGCGCCGGGAGCATTGTCTGCAGCCAGGGAGTTGCTGCGTCACCCTCCAAGTTCCATGGCCTCACCGGGGGCCATGAAGCAGGGGCGGGACGACGTTGACCGATTGCTCGGCATGGCGCATTCCACCTTGACCAGGTCCAAGCCTCGGTCATCCCGGCGCCAGCGTGAGGCGACGACGTCTGTGCGCTCACCCTCAGTAAGGGGCACGCAGACCGACGACCTCCGAGCAGAGCTCAACCGCAGGCGTGTGGGAGAGGACACCCGGATCTGTTTAGAGAGGGCGCGCGAGCGCCGACAAAACATCGAGGGTCGCAACCTCGATCAAGACTTTGCTGCGGTAGCACCGCAGGCCCCGATGGGCACCCGGTCCCAAGCGGGTGTCCCCTTGGCCGGTGTGGGCTGCTCCGCTCTCGTGGATCATCTCCACGCGGCGTCATGGCCATCCAAGTTCCGGCCGCACCTGCTGCAAAAGTACGACGGTACGTCAAACCCGTCGGAATTCCTACAGGTGTACGTCACTGCTATCACAGTAGCAGGTGGAAACACCACTGTGATGGCGACATATTTTCATGCTGCCTTGTCTGGGCCTGCCCAAACTTGGCTCATGAACCTCGCCCCAGGGTGAATCTACTCCTAGGAAGAGCTCTGCGCGTGGTTCGTTGCGAACTTCGCCAACGCTTACCAGCAACACGGTGTGGAGGCCCACCTCCACGCAGTGAGGCAGGAGCCCCGGGAGACTCTCCGGACGTTCATCTCCTGCTTCACCAAGGTGCGAGGTACTATACCTCGCATTTCCGATGCTTCGATCATCATGACCTTCCGCCAGGGAGTACGTGATGAGAAAATGTTGGAGAAGTTGGCCACTGCATGATGTGGAGACTGTCTCCACACTCTTCGCTCTGGCCGACAAGTGCACCAGAGCCGCCGAGGGCCGTGCATGGCACTCGGCCCCGCAGACCGGGGTTACCCAGACAGGTGGCTCGGGTACCATCCCCTGGGATGGTAAAAAGAAAAAGAAGAAGGACCGCGACCACCAGAAACTGTGGTCCACCACTCTAGTCGTCGCAGCCGCGACTAGGGGCCGGTGCGACCGCAACAAACGCCCACGGCTGCAGAGGGGTAACAACGGCTCATGCCCTGTGCACCCCAACAGTCGCCACAGCGCCACAGAGTGTCGTGAGATCATCGACCTTGCAAAACGCGTCAGCGAGTGGCGCGAGCAGTCTTCCAGGGACGACTCTCCACCTCGTCGCCGACCTGGCAAGGAAAGGGTCGACGACGACGAGGTGGCCGCAGCAGAATGAGATCTAGGGTATCAGTCACCCGAGGGGGACCTGAAGGATCTCTTCGTTGTAGACTCCTACTCCAGGTGGCGACAACTAGATGGACCCCGGAGGGACCCCGTACTCCCCGGTCTACGGGGCCGAAGCCTACCTTCCCCCGGAAACCCTTCTGGACTCCAGGAGGGGCACAGGGGGGCAATGTCCCCCCTAATCTTCTACAAATTCCATAGAAGCTACTAATTTTTTTAGCTAATCACCATATAAATAATGTAAAATACCTCTTAACAGCCCCCTCAATCTAATTTGGCCCTCTCAATCTCAAATGCTGGCTTCGCCCCTGCTGGACTCCCCACGGGTCTAGACTTCTGACAAGTCCATACAGAAATGGCTACAACACAAGGACGAGGACTCCGCCATCAAACGTAGATGGGAACCCAGGGTTGGGACCTAGTCCTACGACAAGTACCAAACCAAGAAGGGCTCCGCAACTCTCCCCCAGCTAGGAAGGACCCTTCAAGATGACGGGAATGCGCCGACCCAGGGGTGACTATCTTGCTACGACTGAAGGAGTACCTCTTCCTGACCACTGGAGCATCTCTGTAAGTTCTATCCATAGGAGAAAGTCTGAGGGGTCGAATTTTTCTCCCTTTTGTAACTAGGTAACACATACGTGTACGCCGGCCTGGTGAGGTCCGCCCTCATAAGCCCGGCCTGTTGGTCTGCACCCATGCATGACAGGTTATAAAGAAAAGATTTACCCCTCAGATGTGCCTCTATGATAGTTTTATCCTACCGCTCCATGGTCTAACCTTGCAGTTTTCCGGATGTTATTTTATCTAACCCACCCAAGCAGCTCCCATCCCATCAGACATGATGACATCCGAATTGAACAGCCAGACTTGCAGTTTAGGACCTCTCTACGAAAGCAGGAGGGCCCGACAGCCTGGGGGCCGGTTCTAAAGAACGGGAGCCCGTTCCATTGGGTGGTCCGGAGCCTGTGTAGGCGCTTAGCCTGGTCCCGTACCCGAAAGCCTGCACACTCCACCACTCCGTGATGGGTACCCTAGTACTTGGAACTATAAGTCCTGTGGGTCTGGCAACCTGGGGTCTAGAACTAGAGAATGGACACTTGTCTCCTAGGGTGGTCCGGAGCCGTGTAGCCGCTCAGCCTGGTCCCGTACTGTGGGCCTACACGCTCCACCACTCTGTGATGGGTGTCCTAGTATCTAGAACCACCGTCTAGGGGGTCTGGACGCACAACTTGGCTTCCCAGACTAGACCCTGCAGGTCCCGAGCATGTATCAAAGGATGGCTAGTGTCAGATGGCGGGTCCTAGTGGGTGTACTACTAATGCTCCCTAGCCGAACTTGTGTGCAGGCCCAGGTCCCAGTCGAGAATACCTCCTGGGGGCCATTGCGAACTCTTTTTTAGGTATGCTGGTCTGCAGCCTCGACAAACCGAGCCAACATCCTAGGGGGGCCAGGTACCAAGGAGGAACCGGTTACACCACACACAACAGGGACAAGTGGTACACAAATAAGTGCTAATACTGCTTGATAAATAGTACTCAAAAGTACCTTACAAAAAGCAAAAGTATTACATCCGCCTTCAAGCGGAGTCCTAGCTCCATCTCTACTCTATAGGAATGGACTACTCTGCACCAGCAGGGTCGCGTTGGAAGCTAGCTCCAGGCAGCCTCACCAGCGGCGGCGACCACCTCTGCACCAATGGCTCGCCAGCGGCGGCGGCCACCTCTGCTCCGACGGCTCGCTAGCGGTGGCGCCACCACTGCTCTAAGTGGCTCGCCAGCGGAGGCGACCACCTCTGCGCCGGGCAGCCTCCCCAGCGGTGGCGACCACCCCAGCATGTGCACCATGGCGAAGAGGCCCTAGCCCCCGCCCTCCTACGGGGGTGAGGACAAGACCATCCAAGCCATGGAGCTGGGAGCACGGCGGTAGGTGGTGCTTGCGGTCTGGCCGGGACCGCGTAGCCGAAGTTCGCCTCCTTCACAAGGCTGGTGATCATCCTTTTCCTCAGAATGCTGGAGGAAGAGGTGGGTCACTAGCCCATGTGGGAGGCGGAGCCGCGGCTCAGCTCGCTCTCCACCACCGCGAGGCTGATGAACATCCTTGAAGCTAAGCACCGGTGGAAGAGCGCCGCACCCACAAGGTCGCACACCTCCAGCAGAGGAAAGACAAGACCGACAGCACCAACCCGCTGGGGAGGACAAAAGGCACGAACTCTCCAGCGGCAAGTTCACCGGGGTGGAGGGTGCCATCGCAAATCCTTCCACCGAACGCTGGCGCATCCCATCCAAGTAGGCGGCACACCATGTCGAGCACCCACTCAGTCTAGGCATGCTCGAGATGAACTCACAAGGCCATGGTAAACTATGGCGACACAAGGCAGAAACCTTGAATGCAAAGGGACGTAGAGAGCTCGAAGGCGAAAGGGCACCGCGAGTGGGAGAGAAGCAAGGCATGGCTGCTACTCAAGGGATGAACCCCTCTTTAAAGGCAGACTCCCCCGCTCCCGCCTCGAAACGTCGCGAGAAGTCTCCCCCAATGCACACCGGGGTATCCATCCTATGACACAGGGACCCGGTCCCACAAGTCATACAGCTGGCGCGCTGGTCTTCGAGTGCGAAGAAGGTGAACCATCGCACAAGGAGCATGCCACCGCCCCGCGGTAGTGCGCCCCTTCATCTTCGCCGCGACCAACGGTCGAGAAGGCGAACCGCCGTACAAGGAGCGTGCTACCGCCCCGTGGTAGTGCGCCCCCTCGTCTTCGCCGCAACCAGCGGTCCAACCTCTGGCATGGGGGCCCAGGCCCACATGTCATGCACCTGGCGCACCGGTTTCTGTGTGCGGAGAAGGCGAACCGACGCGTGAAGAGCGCGCCTCCGCCTACGGTAGTGCGTCTCTTCGCCTCCGCCAAAACCAACAGCCCAGTCCCTGGCATGAGGGCCCGGGCCCACGAGTCATCCTCCTTGGGCGCCGGTTCCTGGGTGCAGAGAAGTCGCACCGCCTCTCGCGCCAGTACCGCGCCTCCTCGGGGCCGCTGCAGAAGACTTAGAAGGTGAATTTTCAAAACTAATGCAGTGGTATCGAGGCACCCCACGCATGGCCCAGCGAAACCATCAAGTACGGAGGTCACGGATCAGTCAGCCACGGGGACAGGCGTGACAGTTGGCGTGAGCAGGCAGTAATTGCCACAGCAAGCGCGCGGAAGCAGCACACCAATTGCCGATCAAGCTTTGGCCCCGCCTGCAGGCTCGTATCCTCCCCTGAGGCGGGCTCGGGGGCCACTGTCGGTACCCTGAATCAGGGGTACCCCTTACTACAGTATGAAGGCACGGTGCCCGTGCGGCAATCTCTAGCCGCACGGTGAACAGCACCCGACCCCACCACATGGACGGCTCCAGGGGCGCCACGTGGCCAAAAAAAGATGATATATCCCAGGATGCAATCAGTTGGACCGGACCTCCACGAGGAAGCCCTGTACCCCTGTACGCACAGCCCGGACCCCCGAATACGGTCCGGGACCCCAAGTAAGCGTGTCGGGTCCCTTGGATGGGGTCCAGATCCCTCCGAGTAAGGACCAGGTCACCCATAATAAGGTCCCGGGATAGGGGGTACCCTGGCCTAAGCAAGGGTCCGGTACTAAGACGTGTCCAGGCTTTATCCTGTGCGCTTGCGCTCCCCGCTCAGGCGGAGACCTGATAGTCGCCTAGAGGGGGGGGGGTGAATAGGGCGAAACTGAAATTTACAAATATAAACACAACTACAAGCCGGGTTAGCGTTAGAAATAAAATCGAGTCCGCGAGAGAGGGCGCAAAACAAATCGCAAGCAAGTAAAGTGGTGAGACACACGGATTTGTTTTACCGAGGTTCGGTTCTTGCAAACCTACTCCCCGTTGAGGAGGCCACAAAGGCCGGGTCTCTTTCAACCCTTCCCTCTCTCAAACGGTCCCTCCGACCGAGTGAGCTTTCTCTTCTCAATCACTTGAAACACAAAGTTCCCACAAGGACCACCACAAATTTGGTGTCTCTTGTCTCAATTACAAGTGAGCTTGATCGCAATGAAAGAGTCAAGAAAGAAGAAAGCAATCCAAGCGCAAGAGCTCGAAAGAACACAAGCAAATCACTCTCTCTAGTCACTATGGTGTTGTGTGGAATTTGGAGAGGATTTGATCTCTTTGGTGTGTCTAGAATTGAATGCTAGAGCTCTTGTAGTAGTTGGGAAGTGGAAAACTTGGATGCAATGAATGGAGGGGTGGTTGGGGTATTTATAGCCCCAACCACCAAAAGTGGCCGTTGGGAGGCTGTCTGTTCGATGGCGCACCGGACAGTCCGGTGCACACCGGACAGTCCGGTGCCCCCTGCCACGTCATCACTGCCGTTGGATTCTGACCGTTGGAGCTTCTGACTTGTGGGCCCGCCTGGATGTCCGGTGCACACCGGACATGCACTGTTCCTTGTCCGGTGCGCCAGTATGGGCGCGCCTGACTTCTGCGCGCGCGCAGCGCGCATTAAATGCGCCTGCAGGTGACCATTGGCACGGAGATAGCCGTTGCTCCGTGGTTCACCGGACAGTCCGGTGCACACCGGACAGTCCGGTGAATTATAGCGGAGCGGCTTACATTAAATTCCCGAGGCTGGCGAGTTCCTGAGGCTGCGCTTCCTTGGAGCACCGGACACTGTCCGGTGTACACCGGACAGTCCGGTGAATTATAGCGGAGCGCCTTTGGAAATTCCCGAAGGTGGCGAGTTCGAGTTGGAGTCCTCTGGTGCATCGGACACTGTCCGGTGGTGCATCGGACACTGTCCGGTGTACATCGGACAGTCCGGTGCTCCCAGACCAGAGGGCCTTCGGCTGCTTCTTTGCCCCTTTGTTGAATCCAAAACTTGATCTTTTTATTGGCTGAGTGTGAACCTTTTACACCTGTATAACTTATGTAATGGAGCAAACTAGTTAGTCCAATTAATTTGTGTTGGGCAATTTAACCACCAAAATTATTTAGGAACTAGGTGTAAACCTAATTCCCTTTCAATCTCCCCCTTTTTGGTGATTGATGCCAACACAAACCAAAGCAAATGTAGAAGTGCATAGTTGAACTAGTTTGCATAATGTAAGTGTAAAGGTTGCTTGAAATTGAGCCAATTATAAATACTTACAAGATATGCATGGATTGTTTCTTTGTTTTTAACATTTTGGACCACGCTTGCACCACATGTTTTGTTTTTGCAAATCCTTTTGTAAATCCTTTTCAAGGTTCTTTTGCAAATAGTCAAAGGTAAATAAATAAGATTTTGCAAAGCATTTTCAAGATTTGAAATTTTCTCCCCCTATTTCAAATGCTTTTTCTTTGACTAAACAAAACTCCCCCTAAATGAGATCCTCCTCTTAGTGTTCAAGAGGGTTTTGATATATTCTTTTGAAATGCTACTTTCTCCCCTTTTTGAACACAATAGGATACCAAGTCGAAAAAATTCTTGGAAACACGAAGTTTTTTGAAATTGGTGGTGGTGCGGTCCTTTTGCTTTGGGCTCATTTCTCCCCCTTTGGCATGAATCGCCAAAAAACGGAATCATTAGAGCCCTCGAAGTGCTTTCTTCCCCTTTGGGCATAAATGAACGAGTTAAGATTATACCAAAGACGAAGTGCTTTTGTTTTCTCCCCCAAGAATGGAGAGATGCATGGAGTGGCGGCGAAGGATGAGTTACGGAGTGGAAGCCTTTGTCTTCGCCGAAGACTCCAATTTCCTTTCAATACACCTATGACTTGGTTTGAAATAGACTTGAAAACACTTTAGTCATAGCATATGAAAGAGACATGATCAAAGGTATAGAAAAGAGCTATGTGTGCAATCTAACAAAAGAAATTGCGTGAATCAAGAATATTGAGCTCATGCCTAAGTTTGGTAAAAGTTTGTTCATCAAGAGGCTTGGTAAAGATATCGGCTAATTGATCTTTAGTGTTAATGTAAGAAATCTCGATATCTCCCTTTTGTTGGTGATCCCTAAGAAAATGATACCGGATGGCTATGTGTTTAGTGCGGCTATGCTCGACAGGATTGTCGGCCATTTTAATTGCACTCTCATTATCACATAGCAAAGGGACTTTGGTTAATTTGTAACCGTAGTCCCGCAGGGTTTGCCTCATCCAAAGTATTTGCGCGCAACAGTGGCCTGCGGCAATGTACTCGGCTTCGGCGGTGGAAAGAGCAACCGAATTTTGCTTCTTTGAAGCCCAAGACACCAAGGATCTTCCCAAGAACTGGCAAGTCCCCGATGTGCTCTTTCTATTGATTTTACACCCCGCCCAATCGGCATCCGAATAACCAATCCAATCAAATGTGGATCCCCGAGGGTACCAAAGCCCAAACTTAGGAGTATAAGCCAAATATCTCAAGATTCGTTTTACGGCTGTAAGGTGGGATTCCTTAGGGTCGGATTGGAATCTTGCACACATGCAAACGGAAAGCATAATATCCGGTCGAGATGCACATAAATAGAGTAAAGAACCTATCATCGACCGGTATACCTTTTGATCCACGGACTTACCTCCCGTGTCGAGGTCGAGATGCCCATTGGTTCCCATGGGTGTCTTGATGGGTTTGGCATCCTTCATCCCAAACTTAGCAAGAATGTCTTGAGTGTACTTGGTTTGGCTAATGAAAGTGCCTTCTTGGAGTTGCTTCACTTGAAATCCTAGAAAATACTTCAACTCCCCCATCATAGACATCTCGAACTTTTGTGTCATGATCCTACTAAACTCTTCACATGTAGACTCGTTAGTAGACCCAAATATGATATCATCAACATAAATTTGGCATACGAACAAGTCATTTCAAGAGTTTTAGTAAAGAGTGTAGGATCGGCCTTGCCGACTTTGAAGCCATTAGCGATAAGGAAATCTCTAAGGCATTCATACCATGCTCTTGGGGCTTGCTTGAGCCCATAAAGCGCCTTAGAGAGCCTATAGACATGGTTAGGGTACTCACTATCTTCAAAGCCGGGAGGTTGCTCAACATAGACCTCTTCCTTGATTGGTCCATTGAGGAAGGCACTTTTCACGTCCATTTGATAAAGCTTAAAGCCATGGTAAGTAGCATAGGCTAATAATATGCGAATTGACTCAAGCCTAGCTACGGGTGCATAGGTTTCACCGAAATCCAAACCTTCGACTTGGGAGTATCCCTTGGCCACAAGTCGAGCTTTGTTCCTTGTCACCACACCATGCTCATCTTGCTTGTTGCGGAAGACCCATTTGGTTCCTACAACATTTTGATTAGGACGTGGAACTAAATGTCATACCTCATTCCTAGTGAAGTTGTTGAGCTCCTCTTGCATCGCCACCACCCAATCCGAATCTTGAAGTGCTTCCTCTACCTTGTGTGGCTCAATAGAGGAAACAAACGAGTAATGTTCACAAAAATGTGCAACACGAGATCGAGTAGTTACCCCCTTATGAATGTCGCCGAGGATGGTGTCGACGGGGTGATCTCGTTGGATTGCTTGGTGGACTCTTGGGTGTGGCGGTCTTTGTTCTTCATCCTCCTTGTCTTGATCATTTGCATCTCCCCCTTGATCAATGCCGTCATCTTGAGGTGGCTCATTTGCTTGATCTTCTTCTTTATCAACTTGAGCCTCATCCTCATTTTGAGTTGGTGGAGATGCTTGCGTGGAGGAGGAGGGTTGATCTTGTGCATTTGGAGGCTCCTCGGATTCCTTAGGACACACATCTCCAATGGACATGTTCCTTAGTGCGATGCACGGAGCCTCTTCATTACCTATCTCATCAAGATCAACTTGCTCTACTTGAGAGCTGTTAGTCTCATCAAACACAACGTCACAAGAAACTTCAACTAGTCCTGAGGACTTGTTAAAGACTCTATATGCCCTTGTGTTTGAATCATATCCTAGTAAAAAGCCTTCTACAGTCTTAGGAGCAAATTTAGATTTTCTACCTCTTTTAATAAGAATAAAGCATTTGCTACCAAAGACTCTAAAATATGAAATGTTGGGCTTTTTACCGGTTAGGAGTTCGTATGATGTCTTCTTGAGGATTCGGTGTAGATACAACCGGTTGATGGCGTAGCAAGCGGTGTTGACCGCCTCGGCCCAAAACCGATCCGAAGTCTTGTACTCATCAAGCATGGTTCTTGCCATGTCCAATAGAGTTCGATTCTTCCTCTCTACTACACCATTTTGTTGTGGCGTGTAGGGAGAAGAGAACTCATGCTTGTTGCCTTCCTCCTCAAGGAAACCTTCAATTTGAGAGTTCTTGAACTCCGTCCCGTTGTCGCTTCTTATTTTCTTGATCCTTAAGCCGAACTCATTTTGAGCCCGTCTCAAGAATCCCTTTAAGGTCTCTTGGGTTTGAGATTTTTCCTGCAAAAATAATACCCAAGTGAAGCGAGAATAATCATCCACAATAACTAGACAGTACTTACTCCCGCCGATGCTTATGTAAGCGATCGGGCCGAATAGATCCATGTGTAGGAGTTCCAGTGGCCTGTCGGTCGTCATGATGTTTTTATGTGGATGATGGGCACCAACTTGCTTTCCTGCTTGACATGCGCTACAAACCCTATCTTTCTCAAAATGAACATTTGTTAGTCCTAAAATGTGTTCTCCCTTTAGAAGCTTATGAAGATTCTTCATTCCAACATGTGCTCGTCGGCGGTGCCAGAGCCAGCCCATGTTGGTCTTAGCAATTAAACATGTGTCGAGTTCAGCTCTATCAAAATCTACTAGGTATAGCTGACCCTCTAACACACCCTTAAATGCTATTGAATCATCACTTCTTCTAAAGACAGTGACACCTACATCAGTGAATAGACAGTTGTAGCCCATTTTGCATAATTGAGAAACGGAAAGCAAATTGTAATCTAATGAATCTACAAGAAAAACATTGGAAATAGAATGGTCAGGAGATATAGCTATTTTACCAAGACCTTTGACCAAACCTTGATTTCCATCCCCGAATGTGATAGCTCGTTGGGGATCTTGGTTTTTCTCATATGAGGAGAACATCTTTTTCTCCCCTGTCATGTGGTTTGTGCACCCGCTGTCGATGATCCAACTTGAGCCCCCGGATGCATAAACCTACAAAACAAGTTTAGTTCTTGATTTTAGGTACCCAAATGGTTTTGGGTCCTTTGGCATTAGACACAAGAACTTTGGGTACCCAAACACAAGTCTTGGAGCCCTTGTGCTTGCCCCCAACATATTTGGAAACTATTTTGCCGGATTTGTTAGTTAAAACATAAGATGCATCAAAGGTTTTAAATGATATGTCATGATCATTTGATGCACTAGGAATTTTCTCCTTAGGCAACTTAGCACGGGTTGGTTGCCTAGAACTAGATGTGTCACTCTTATACATAAAAGCATGGTTAGAACCAGAGTGAGACTTCCTAGAATGAATTTTCCTAATCTTGCTCTTAGGATAACCGGCAGGGTACAAAATGTAACCCTCGTTATCCTGAGGCATGGGAGCCTTGCCCTTAACAAAATTAGACAATCTTTTAGGAGGGGCACTAAGTTTGACATTGTCTCCCCTTTGGAAGCCAATGCCATCCTTGATGCCCGGGCGTCTCCCATTATAAAGCATGCTACGAGCAAATTTAAATTTCTCATTTTCTAAGTTGTGCTCGGCAATTTTAGCATCTAGTTTTGCTATATGATCATTTTGTTGTTTAAGTAAAGCCATGTGATCATGAATAGCATTAACATCAATATCTCTACATCTAGTACAAATAGTGACATGCTCAATGGTAGATGTAGATGGTTTGCTAGAATTAAGTTCAACAATCTTAGCATGAAGAATATCATTTTTATCTCTAAGATCGGAAATTGTAACTTTGCAAACATCAAAATCTTTAGCCTTAGCAATTAAATTTTCATTTTCTATTCTAAGGCTAGCAAGAGAAATGTTTAATTCTTCAATCCTAGCAAGCAAATCATCATTATTATCTCTAGGATTGGAAGTTGAAATATTGCAAACATGTGAATCAACCTTAGCATTTAAACTAGCATTTTCATTCCTAAGGTTGTCAATCATTTCACGGCAAGTGCTTAGCTCACTAGATAATTTTTCACATTTTTCTACTTCTAGAGCATAAGCATTTTTAACCTTAACATGCTTCTTATTTTCTTTAATAAGGAATTCCTCTTGAGTGTCCAAAAGGTCATCCTTTTCATGAATAGCACTAACCAATTCATTAAGTTTTTCTTTTTGTTGCATGTTGAGGTTGGCAAAGAGAACACGCAAATTATCCTCCTCATCACTAGCATTATCATCACTAGAAGACTCATATTTAGTGGAGGAGTTAGATTTAACCTTCTTCCGTTTGCCGTCCTTTGCCATGAGGCACTTGTGGCCGACGTTGGGGAAGAGAAGCCCTTTGGTGACGGCGATGTTGGCGGCGTCCTCGTCGTCGGAGGAGTCGCTTGAGCTTTCGTCGGAGTCCCACTCCCGACAAACATGGGCATCGCCGCCCTTCTTCTTGTAGTATCTCTTTTTCTCCTTTCTTCTTCCCTTCTTGTCGTCGCCCCTGTCACTATCACTTGATAATGGACATTTAGCAACAAAGTGACCGGGCTTACCACATTTGTAGCAAACCTTCTTGGAACGGGATTTGTAATCCTTCCCCTTCCGTTGCTTGAGGATTTGGCGGAAGCTCTTGATGACGAGCGCCATTTCCTCATTGTCGAGCTTGGAGGCGTCGATTGGTTGTCTACTTGGTGTAGACACCTCCTTCTTTTCCTCCGTCGCCTTGAATGCGACGGGTTGAGCTTCGGATGTGGTGGGTTCGTCAAGCTCGTTGATCTTCCTCGAGCCTTCGATCATGCACTCAAAACTTACAAAATGCCCGATAACTTCCTCGGGGGTCATTTTAGTATATCTACGATTACCACGAATTAATTGAACTTGAGTTGGGTTAAGGAAAATAAGAGATCTTAGAATAACCTTAACCATTTCGTGGTCATCCCATTTCTTGCTCCCGAGGTTGCGCACTTGGTTCACCAAGGTCTTGAGCCGGTTGTACATGTGTTGTGGCTCTTCTCCTTTGCGAAGCCGGAACCGACCGAGCTCCCCCTCGATCGTTTCCCGCTTGGTGATCTTTGTGAGCTCATCTCCCTCGTGCGCGGTTTTGAG